>OX637585.1:11999988-12599988 GCA_951800085.1 Comarum palustre | reverse complement strand
TGATTCTCTTCCTCTAGTTATTTTACTTTTACGATCATTATTGTTGATGTTGAGTAACAACTTCCGAATTTCTTCCAACTACTCAACCATCTCAGCTAGATGTTCATTCTGAGCATTCATCTCTACTCGGGTAACAGGAATTTGAACACCCATGCATGCTAGTTGATAATCATCAGGAAACTTTTTTTTCTTCTTGTTCTTGTTCTTCTTCTTCTTTTCTTTTCCTTTCTTCTATTTTTTTTTGGTCGGACCAGTTTTGGGTCGGGTTGGTGGTTACCGGGTCAGGTCGGATCTGCAGAAATATGGGTCGGGTCGACTGCAGAAAAAAAAAACTCAATTTTTCCTGGGTTACATTGGAGGATGGGTCGTGGGGCAATTCTGCGGCGGCTGCTTCTCACTCGATTAGCGACCGTTTGTGTTCTTCGGTTTTTTTGCTTCTGAATCGAATCGATAAATCACTCACCAGGAATCCACCAAGCTCTAATTACCAATTGATACAGCAGAATATAAAGAGATAGGAGATTGAAATCCACCAATCTGTTTGTGGTGTCGAATCTACGAGAAGAACTGAAATCCACCAGAAAAGTTGAGATAAACTCAAACTTTTTTTTATAAATCAAGGTTACAAATACAACTGATAGAGACTCCTTATATAGGAGCAAATAACCCTATGGCTACTCACAACGAAATCTAAAAGCTCATAGATTAAAAGAAAATAAAGTCCAAACAAACTAATTAAAATAAAACCAAACAAACTAATAAAAATAAAACTAAAAAATAATCAAATTAGTCTTTTGAAAGCCCAACGAACTTAGATGTCCGCAAATAACTTGTCATGATCAAACGGTTCTCCAATCTTTATTTTTCATCAAAAAGTGGCCCCCTTCGTTCTACATCACTTTTGAATGATAGTTTATGGCTCAGAAGATAGCTAGCATGCGTACGAATGTTCTCTTTGTTGGACGTTCTTATTACTATATGCGAATGTGAAAATAATTCGGATGAAGGCATATGTGAATGCCTAGTTGGATTGATCTACAATCTCTTAGGCTATTAAGAGAGATGTTAATTAGAATGCCTGTTTAGGAGCATTGTAATGGTCTTAAACAGGCATCACACGCTTGGTATGATAAGTTTTATAGCTTTCTAATTAGTAAAGGCTTTTTATGAGCCGTAGTGATTCCTTCTATGTGTAAAGGCGGGTAGGCCGTCTCATCTCTTTCCCCAAAGTGGTTTCCCCTTAGCCCTCTAACTCCCTAAGGAATGAATATAGCAGGCTCAAGGTCATGTATGATCGGCCGCATAAGTCCTCCCCTTACCGTAATATGGAATGGTTGTTGGGACGGGGTCGCCTTCTCGATCCGGATCGACTACACCACCGGATTAATTGGCTGCACTGTCCTATTATCATTCCCCCTAGTTTTTATAGATATTTAGTTTGATTGGCACGCACCCCCATTTCTCAGCCGTACAGCCACATGGCTACCTATATAACAGGGGGCCTCTGACCTCTGTCTCACAACCGAAAATAGAGTGTTTTGTTTTGCTAAGACCCACGTGACCTGTCCATCTCACACCGTTTGATTGCGTTTTCACCGTTAGATGTATGCACTGATAACATTTTTTTATCTTTATTTGATACATCGAATACTCTCTCATGTGAATGCCGTACATAATTTAGTTGAACTCTTGCAGCTCTGACCAAATGACCTACCAGCTTGATTATGAGATTTATTTGTTTGATCTAACTTCACCCTTTTTTGTAAGTAAATCAACTATATACTCTTTCTTTCTGAACATCAATTTTGCAGGTTGCATATTCATATGACGGATACATGTAAAAAAATTTAGGGAATGAATTTGACGAGAAATCTTCAAAGAATTAAAAATAATAATAATAATAATAATAATAATAATAATAAAACCATCAATCAGGTCAAGATGTAAAAGAAGATTCTACTTGAATCGGCCATCCAAGACAAAAAAACACATGCGGTTGCTTTACTATTAGCATCTCCAACAATATGATAAATATATTGCTAAATTTAGTAATATTTAGATTTAATAGCAAAATTTAAGTTTTTTGGTCCAGCAATATTGCTAAAGTTTTACATTAAGTAAGTTTTAACTAATTTTCTCTCCAATATTGATAGATTTATCAATTTTCACTATCAATTTCTAAATTTATTAACTTGTATTCTATTGGAGCAAATGATTTATCTAAAAATTGACAAATTTTCAGTTTATCAATACTGCTAGAGATGTTAATACTGAAGACAGCACCAGATGAGTACTATTGCAAAATGGTAGCCTTCTCGATCCAAAGAGGTTGGTAGTTGTTCTGCTGGGCATCCTAAGATCGGGCCAGTTTTAGGCCCAAACCGCGTCCGACCCGGATTTTTCGGTTTGGCTAAAATACAAGCTGCAACAGAATTTTTTTCGTCTGATCCGAAAATTTTGGATGACTGAAATAACCGGGTTTGTTCAGTTTCGGTTTTTAATTATCTATTTAATCAACTTTTTTTTATTAAACCCAAGTTTGTATTACCAACATATCTGAAGATATTGATAAAAAAAGGAGAAACGAATCTAAAGATTAGCGTCTTATTATCAGTTTGCTTGTGAGGTCTTAAATTTCAGGACTAAAAACTATTGAAAAATCGAGATCAAAACAACTCTGGTATGAACAATAGATCATCTGCAAATATGAAAACTAATAGACAATCAAAGCAAAAGTGCTCCAAATTGTGGTGTTGCCCATGGATAAGTGCTCCAAATTGTGAATTAGAGAGAGTGAGAGAGATGTGGGTTGAGTTTTGCAGGAAAAGGGATCGAATGAAAGAGATATGATGGTTATTGTGATGGGTTTTGAGGAAGATAAGAGAGAGACGAGGCTAGAGAGAGGATGTGAAAGTGAGGGACTAAGAGAGGATGGGAAAGTGAGGGAATTGAGGAAGTGGTTAGGGTTTTTAATATTTATATGAAGAGATTATGATTGCATACGGTAAGGTCCACGATAACGGAATATTATCTAATATAAAATTAACAACTCATCAAAAATATCTATATATTTATAATTTAGGTCGAGTCGATTTTGTTAAGACGGTTCAACAGCTTAAATCAGAACCAACCCTGTTTAATCCGGTTCAGGCCGGTTTTGGTCTTTTGGCCCATTTTATACGGTTTAGATATCTAACCCGTATTTTCGGACGGTTTTTTGGTCAAAACTGATTTTTTGCCCGGCTAGTTCTGCAAAAGTAGTCTATTGAAATATTCATGTAATAAAACCGTCGTAGACCAATTTGTTATAGGTCTAATTATACTTTTTCAGTTTTTTGTCAAATAGGTCTAATTATACTTCTTTCTATACACAATGTCAAACGAGGCTTCACGTTCGATTTCTCCCCACAAAGTTGACAAGGGCATCAAATTTATTAGCCATATTCGCAGTTCCACAATGTCAAATGAAGTTTCAAGTTCTAAAACCTTTCTCTCAGACAGAAGTCTTCCATCAAATACAACCATTAGCAATCACATCCAGACCTTCCCATATTTCATACCCAATTGGCCAATCATTCTCTTACCGTGTAATCACTGGCACAAATAAGCAACATCAGCCTTGATAAATCAGTAGGTCAACAACTCAACATTATGAACTCTGGTCGGTGGTCACCTTATAATCTTGACAAAATATCAATTTCAACCATAGGGTTCTGTCAATAACTTTCATACTACCAATAAGTACCAAGTCCCCCTGCTCCATTTTTTGGAAAACTCTAGGTTTAAAGCTTTTGTAACTATACAGGAAAAGAGAACATCAACTGTGATACAGTAAGTAAATGTGACTTCCGATATATGCTTACAATTCAACTGAAGCTTGTATTTATTTTCATCTAGACTAGCGGCCACATGGGACGGACAATACAATGTTGCAGATGAAAAGAACCATTTAGTACATGACTGAGACATGGTTTGGTATTTAGTAATATAAATTAAAGTAGGGTCTGTATACATGCCTGCTGAGACGATAACTGAAATTAATAGCCTGCACATGCACAAGTCATATTGTTTGAGTGTCTGGAAACACCTAAACACTCAAAGCTTTGCAATGGCAGTAACAGGCAAGTTGGATCTTGCAGGGAGCTTTAACTCTTCCCATTCTTCATCATCCAACTTAGAGAAATACTGATCAACCATATTATCATTGATGAGCTCCAATTTAGAAGGCTCCCACTAAAACAAAAACCAAAAAGAGGAAACCAAACAAATTAATGCCCACATAGTAAAATATGTATATGTGTCTGCATGTATACATACATCGCTCGATGTATGTATACATGCAGACACATATATCTTTCTACCAAGAGAATCTGCTTATCATATGAATGATGCAGACATGCATGTATGTATAGAGTTTCTGCAACATACACATATACTCCACTAAGAATCCATAAACTGTGCAACTTAAGGGGTCAAAGGTGGGTAAGTCATCCCTACCTTTGGGTTTCTATCCTTGTCCAACAGTATAGCTCTACAACCCTGCACTTAGAAGCAAAGTCCAAGTCACACAAAGATATATAAAAATTAAGGAAACAAAATAATATATATAGGATTTTTCTCCGCTACAAATGTCCGCACCAATGGTTTTGGTGAGGATTTTCATTTTTGCAACACTTTTCGATCGAATTTCCTCATCTCCACCGTCTAGTATCTAGATAATATTGTGTACATCATCTCTGCAAAATTTCAGCCAATTTGGTAATCGTTAAGATCCTCAAACTCAAAAAACAAATGGAAGGACTGAATACTGTCAAACATGAACCGTTCATGTTTATAACAGAATAAAACAATTTTAAGGGTCTTAACGATTACCAAATTGGCTAAAATTTTGCAGAGATGATCTACATAATATTATCTAGACTAGACGGTGGAGATAAGGAAATTCGATTTTAAAGTGGTGCAAAAATGAAAATCCGCACCAAAACCATTGGTGCGGACGTTTGTAGCGGAGAAGCCCTGTATATATATATATATATGTTTTTTTTGTGTGTGTGTTGGTAAAAGCTGAACCTCTCTGAAATCCCTGCTGACTTCTCCTCGCAAAACATGAGAGACCATTCTATATTCACGAACAAGGCATTGACCCACTCCCTGAAGCCTTCCTTCTCTAATCTAAAATTGCAACAAAACTATTAATCTCAAGCCAAAATTCTGCAAGATTCATGAAAGCTTCTTTAGACCTGCCGTGTCAACAATTATATGATGGTGCTATCAAGATTTACATTATTGGATACTTATTACACGTCTGCTTATATGGTTGTCAAACATGGTATTAGAGCTTTGCAAGGGCTAGTGTTCATATAACCCTGGGAAGTTATTAAACTACTATTAGTTGGAGGCATAGTGGAATGAGGTAACTCATTTCCTGCACCAGAAGAAGAGATAGATATACCTGATTTTTTTTATATAAACAATTTTTTCTTAAGTGTTTCAGATGTTAATGTACCCTTTAAGAGATTACACCAGGGTGGATCCCCAATGTAGACATATACAGTTCTGAATTAAATTGCATCCTAGTTTGAAATATTTTCACTTCAAACAAAAACTTGGCCATCTACAATTCTACAATCAGAAGATGAGTCATGAAATACTTTTGTTAAACAATTACTATAATGTCATGCAGCACTCACATATTTTCAGAATGAATTTATGCAATTCAATACCAAATGCCTTGTGCTTACCCATGTAATTTATTTCTTCTGCTATGCATGAAAATCAAAACAAACTCAAACACAAACTCATCAAAATGTTCTGATAATGAACAAATCAATTGTAAACATAAAGCTTGCTTGAAACATACTGATCTCAAAGAAATCTTCAAACTCATTGGCGATGCCTGTTTTAGGGATTGAATTGTTGTTGATAACCAAACATCTGCCCTCTTTGCAGCCTCCTCCTCCTTAAAAACAAACATGGTATCATCAAAGCAGATTGACAACATTTAATCTATGATCAAGAAGAAAATACTCGAGTAATAGACATAGAACTGAAAGAAGTAATAAAGTTACAGAGATACAGAACCACAGAATATCAAACTAATACTCAGTTTTCAAATTCAAGCATCTACTTACAAGGGCAGATAAAATTCCTTCTACTGTTCTTCTAGAAAAGCACTTGTCAATAACATCCATCCTGTACTGAAAATTGAAGAATTAACCAACACAAGTAGATTCCTTTTTTAAGAAATAGATAATCTACTATTACACAATGACCTGACTGAACTCAAATACTCCTTATTTCATGAATATGCAATGGATTTATTGAACTTGAAACTACAGCATTTAGATGTAGTTACTATCGTTAATGTACATGACAAGCTACAAATTTCAAGACGAGTAGCAAATCAGAAATTTGCTTCAAATTTTATGTGAAGCATACTGTGATTTTCAGAAACAAAGCAGGTGTCCAATGCTACAGCCATAAAATGGCCATACAAACGTCTGTTCAATTGGAAATGATACTGAGTGCAAAATAGAAGTTGTGCTGAACAGCAACTTTAATAAAAGTTGAGACACCAGTGCAATTGAGACCAATCAGTATAACAACAAACCCCAAAAGAAGTGATCCAAAAAGAATAACTAACCGGTGATAAGCACTTTTCTCTTTTAGAGCTGGATGCTGCGAGTATTGATCCAATATAGCTTGAATAGTTGCACACTCATTTGAAACTACTTTGCATAGTGCTGCTTCTAGCAAAGACAGACTCTGTAAATCAATCAAACACAAAAGATTACTGAACACAACTGCGTAGCTTCAGATCTCTGATGGGATATCAATCATTTATTCAGATATTTAAATGAAACTTCACTATGAAATAAATATATAAATAACTGTCAGGATTACCGTGAGTAACATTTTAAGGCAAAAAATCATGAAAAACAATACAAGGCAGATATATGGGGATACTATATATGAATGTAGCTTAACATTCATCTAGTTTGAACCTCATAGCACCTCCTGTAGATGGACAAGTCAGTCATCTACATTTTGTACATCAGTGTTGAAATTATAAATGAATATCACAAATTGTCATTTTTATCATTATGTGTTCATACTATATTTGATTTCCTATATATTCTAACCCTTGAAGTATCACATATTAATATAAATCTAAAGCAAGCATAAGAAAATAAACTAAGTACTCTCTATAGAAAAAGACAAGTCGTGACCCATATTCTAATTCTGCAACTTTAAATACAAAAAAGATCTACAAAATGAACAAGTCTCAGAAGGAAGCAAATCCCTGCTGATACTTGTTAGAATACTGAGGAGACAACCAGCATCAGTCCTTGAAAAGTTTGGATATCCTGCTGCATCATTGGTATAGATAAAACCCAATAATAATTGTTGGTGCCTTACAGTTGAAGGAACAAAGTGAGTAGCTAGACCACAAGCGAGCATTTCAGCACCATCCAATCTGGCACCTGTAAGACCAACATATTCTCCTGCAATGTATTGCGAAAGGGAATGAATACGACATCATAGCAACGACTACAGGTGACACAAATGCTGTGTCATTAAGTCAATAAAATTGTAGTCTAACATGGGATAGTAACTTCATGTCAAATGACTGTATTTGATAATCAATTTACTTAGTCAAAATACGGTTCATTAAGAGAAAAAAATGTATAGAATCCTCTAAAGTTGGATATTCACAGCGGACCTAGAAGAAACTATAACAAAACCAAGCAACCTGAGAAAAACAGACAACAGGGACCAACCAGAAACTGTAAGAAACAAAACAACAACAGCTCCCCAATCAAAAACAAGAAAGTGATTTCTTTGAGAGCACATATTTAACCAAAGATATACCAAACATTACCAAAGAATCCAGGAAGCCTGGACAAATAATAAGAGGCACCAACATCCGGAAAAAGTCCCAGAGCTGTTTCTGGCATTGCAAAAACCTGCAAAAACAAAAATAAGAAACACAAGGGAATAGATCCAGCAAAGAAAGAAAGAAAGACTCGGTCTTCTAATTCCTTTGAGACACACAGCAAAAAATCTAAATATATTCCTCGGTGTAAATCCTGAATTGCATCCCACAATAGCACCAAAGAATAACTAGTAAAACTTTGTAGCTTCAAAAGGAACTTCAGTGATAATCCTACCGTATTCTCAGTTGCAACACGGAATCTACCATGGATGGAAGCACCAGCCCCACCGCCCATGACAATTCCATTCAGAAGTGAAACCTTCAATCAAAATTCACGCCATCAGTAAGGATAACTGTGATACCAAAAGTCATGGTAAAGTATTATAAACTACACTAATTTAGTGAACTATGTCACCTGTGGTTTACTGTATGTTGCCATTAAGTAGTTTAAGGTGAACTCCTTTCGGAAAAAATGTGCACCTAATCTCCAATTTCCTATGTAACCCAAAGCGGCAACTCACTAGTATCAGATAAGTAAGCACTCAATACATTCAATAGTTTTGAAGATAGAAAAACCAGAGATGATAGAAAAATCCTGCCTTCGTTTATATCACGAACCACAGCCGCTACATCACCACCAGCACAAAATGCTCTTCCTTTCCCCTATAAGCATAAAAACAGATAGCATACAGGATTATGCACATTCAATAATCAATTCATGCAAACATATAGTTGATGAAAGCACAACATCTGCATCTTCCAGAATATAATATACGCCCAATTTAAACAAGGTTATGTGCAACTAAAAACATTGTGGCATACTGACTGCCACTGCGTACAGACTTGAGACATTGTGCCTTATGATTTAACCTAGTAATGTAAATTTGTAGTTAAGAGTATGATCTGACCCAAAACAATCCCATTTAACATTAGTGAATACAATGTCCAAGCTCCATCAAGCTTGGGAGGTGACACAGAGACTTCAGGAACACCTATATGTAAGTAACCAACCTCACAACAGGAATACAGTTGGAATGATTATATTTAAGTCACCAACCTCACCAAGAGAAAAAGTTGCAAGTAGATTATGTTCTGATGAAAAACCCAACCTTGAAATTTGAACTCAAGTTAGCCATGGTAACTCAACCCAGACAAGGGTCTGTATAGGGTAATACTGTTGGATATCTGTATCTGTTTCATTGAAGATTGAAGTACATGTGGAGGGTTGTTCAGTTGAGTGAAAAAAAATGATAGGGTTGCAATAATGGTTTGGTATAGCAAAACTTCATCTTCAGCAGTAATTTAGTGAAGATTTAAGACAAAATTATACATCATAAGAAGTAATGATCTTTTATATTAAATCTCTATAAATAGAGAAGACAGAAGGAGAGAAGCAACAAAAGGAGTGCATAAGTAATCCTGGAGCTAAAGGTGAGAATGAAAAGCAAAGACTCATAACCAGAAAAGAAGAAACCATTATAGAAGCCTTACTTCACAACGATTAACAGATTTCTCATAATAAAAGAGATGGAATAGTCCCTAAAAATACACAGTAACCTAGGCCGAAATATAAAAGGATAGACTTTCTCTTGTACACTATCTTACAGGTCTGAGCAGAAAAAACAGGTCTTCAAAAAGAATGATAAAAACCATCAAATACCCCAACGAATATATCAACTAACATGTCTAGTATCTCAGAATAGAAATGAATTATAACAAACTTTTTGTCTCTTTCATACAGTTTATTTTAATTGGAAGTTCTGAAAGCAGTTAACGTTTTAATTGAAACTAGCTCATGGAAGTAAAGTACCTTGAGAATCACCAACTTGACATTAGCATCCTCCTCATATGCAAAGAAAAATTCCAAAAGTCGAGAAATCTACAGGACAACAAAATGAAACAAGGAAGAAATAGGAACTAAATTATTGTCTCCAAACAAATAACCCAATGTTCCAGCAGAGCACTACCAAGCACCAATAACTTTTCCTTCTCCAGAAGGCAACTTACCCTAATTATCAAAAAGAATGCAAAAGAAACCGCATACAATACAATAAAAGACTCGAGATAAATCAGGCTTCAAAAAGTTCATTTCTTATATTTGCCTGAAACACAATCAGTAGGGTTGATATACTTCCCCGTCTGGATAAACCTACTAGTTTCTATATATCTTTAAACAATAAGGGAAGAGAGAAGCAAAATTTTCATCAAAATGACTATTTTTTTCCGTTGGTAGAGGCTTTTGAAGAATTTCATACACTCGTATTTAATGTCCTTAATGTTCTTATAAGCCAACAGATACAGATAAAGAAACTTATAAGGTGAAGCTGAGTAACAAAACAACACGAGATGAAAACCTAAAAAGCATGTGAACCACAGGACAAGATTGTAATCTGATTAAACACAGAAACTGACCCAAGATAGTGAGGCAGTAAAGCAATGGAAGTTACAAGGCAAATACCATTTCAAAGTTAAGGGCATTCAATTGCCGAGTCCTGTTCAGCGTCAAAATCCTGGCACAGAAATCCTCTTGTGCCAAAACCACCTATCAGAGAGCAGCAGCAGCAACAGTCTTCAGTAACCAAAACACAAACAAGAAATTGCTCTAATTAAATCTAACCTAGCCCGATTAAGTTATCAAAATCAAGCAGTGAAACACCAAAAGGATCATAATCATAATTCACACTAAATGTTAATACTTGCAGATTCAGGATTTGGCATACATACCGAATCGTCGTCGCGTCGGCTTGAGTTGAGTGAAGCCATGGCTGTAACGATTGGACTAATTAATTGAGAGTCGTCACTTGCAGTCTCTCAGCTTCTCATTTTGGCAGTTGACAGAATGATCCTTTGTCCCTTCGCTAACACCTGTCTACCCGTTTGGTCTATCCTACTAAAAAATTTACTCTAATTTACCATTAAGAGTCGAATTTAGATTTCGCTAAAACTACTTTAAGCTAAATTAAGTTCTGGTTAGAACTTTTAGCTCAATCTACTAGTGTTTGTAACAAAGAAAAAGGTTAGATATTACATATATATATATATATATATATATATCGGATTCTTCTATTAAATGATCTTTTTTTGACATATATGATTAGACCAACTTTTCAATCACATATCAACATCTTAACCATTCAATACTTAGATTCATATATGTAGATCATTTCTGTAAAATTTTATTTAATTTGTTGATCGTCAAAGCTTTGAACTAACTAAAATCAATTGACACATCAAATCTGTCAAACATGAATCATTCATGCTTATAACTTTAATTTTCAGTTTTAAACACTTTATTGATCATCAAATTAGATGATATATATATATATATATATATATATATATATCAGTGCGGATCAGGAGCGGAAGTTCGTTCCTAAACTTAGGAACAGATTTCATCATTTTGACCCACTTCCCGATCGAATTTCCTCAAACTTCCTTCTAGACATATCTATATCATCTTGTGTAGATCATCTCTGCAAAATTTCAGCCAATTTGGTGATCAGGAAGACCTTCAAACTTATGTTACAAAAAAGAGTAAATTTAGATTTCGCTAAAACTACTAGTGTAAATTTTAGCGAAGAGTCAAATTTAGATTTCGCTAGAACTTGTAGCTCAATCTACTAGTGTTTGTAACAAAGAAAAAGGTTAGATATTACATATATATATATATATATATCGGATTCTTCCATTAAATGATTTTTTTGACATATATAATTAGATCAACTTTTCAATCACATATCAACATCTCAATCGTTCAATACTTAGATTCATATATGTAGATCATTTCTGTAAAATTTTATCTAAAATTTTATCTAATTTGGTGATCGTCAAAGCTTTGAACTAACTGAAATCAATTGACGCATCAAATCTGTCAAACATGAATCATTCATGCTTATAATTTTAATTTGCAGTTTTGAGCACTTTATCGATCACCAAATTAGATGAAATTTTACATATATATATATATATATATATTAATATATTTGACGCTGAAGATGTAAATTGGTGATCAAACAGTTGGTGTAATCATTGATCCCTCATATATGAGAATGAGACTAGAACGTCAATAAAATTGAGTGTGGATGGCCACGCGTCGATCAGACAATTAAACGTGTTTTTATGTGGGTCCCACCACGTCGATCTCCTCTCTCATACGTCTCTAAAGCCATTTCATTCTCTAAAAAAACCCAGATTCATGAATCAAAAGTTTCATTTATATGGGATTGAAATTGAACACCAATCAAGGAATGGGTCTGTGGGATTGAATACGTGTTTCCCGGTCTAATAACTTTAACTTCTCTGTCGCTCATCAATTCCGATCAGGCAAACACTTTCCTTCTCCAATCCAATATTAACTTCAAGAAAGAATTGCGAAACCGGGTGATCAATATTGATAACTCGGTCAAAACTCCCCCCCCTTAGTCAACTCTGTCCCTCTCGATTTCTCTCCTCTCGCCCGAGCCTTCTGTAACTCCGACGACCACCGCCGTCCGGCCACCACTGGCTGGCGGACCACCGCCGTTCGACTCGTCTCCTTCTCCTCTACTTAGCCTAGTGCTCCTTTTACTTCGATGTCCACCATGGAGGGAGATCTGCCGAGATGGGACGCGGCGGTCAACGGCCGGAATCCGGCAATCCAGGCTGCACCAAGGCGCGTGACTGGTATGGTTGTGCTACCCTCTTCTTCTCCTTCCTTTCTATGTTCTTTAAACCCCTGTTTCGGGCCCTAATCAAAAACGCTCCAATTCACTGTTTTCGCCAGTTTTTCTGGGTTTTCTGGGTTTCTTCTCTTCTTGCTCGGCGACAGTGTTCTTGGGGGTTCTGGTTGACATAGGAGCTCTGACGAGGCTAGAGACTGAGGGCTGAGGCAGAGGAGGTCCTTGTTGAGGGGTGTAGGCAGGGAGGTGTTGTTTGGTGGAGGCAGGACTTAGGAGTACTCGGAGCTCCTGTCAGTCGAGTCTGAGGTTGTTGGAGCTGCTGGAATCTTGAGGTTAGGGAGCAGAGGCAGAGGTCTGGTGTTTTCTGCCTCTGATCGGTTTCGAAGGTAATGATTGTTTCCTAAGGCTACTGTATTGTTGTTAATGATGCTGGGTTATTGGATTAATTTGTTATTTTTGTTGAACATGTCGAGAACTTGGTGATACGGAGAAAACGGGAAAACTCTGCCAAAAATTCCGGCAAGTCGACCAGAATTCGGCATGAGGTTCCGGCAAGTCGACCGGAATCCGGCAAAGCAACAGTTTTCCGGCAGAGTGCCGAAGAGGTAGAAATCGA
Organism: Comarum palustre; assembly: GCA_951800085.1. Taxonomy (NCBI): domain Eukaryota; kingdom Viridiplantae; phylum Streptophyta; class Magnoliopsida; order Rosales; family Rosaceae; genus Comarum; species Comarum palustre. Next base: position 12,586,778 of record OX637585.1, on the reverse strand, counting down.
TTCCTTCGTTAAGCTATAAGTCCTAAAGTTTCTGTTAATTCGTAAATCGAGTATTTGCGGAAAACTTACCGTAAATGGAAAGTTTTCATTTTGAGAAACTTTCTCTTTTTAGAAGGTTTCTATTTATGGAAAGTTGACATTGGAATTGGAAATTAGAAGTAAGGCTAGTGAAAAGGTGAAATTCAAGTTAAAGGGATCGGAGATTTAGTGAAGTTTGAAAATTATAAGTTTTTGTGACAACTTGGTTGAGAGGAAGATAATATCTACAATTAACGAAAAATGTCAAGTTAATCATTGTAGATAATTTGGATACATAGCATTACGATTTATCGACTCATAATTAACATTTCTGTTTGAATTGTAGTTTGGGTGTCCATAGTAATTCAACAAAATTACTATGTGATAACCTATCGCCAAATGAAATAGTAAGGCAAGTTGTGTTACGATTTTGGTAATCGGAAACTAAATTTCGAGTCGACAATCGGAAATAAGCGTATTGTTGAAAAAGTTGTTAAAAAGAAAGGAATTTGATCAACTCTTGGTCAAATAGGATTTCCTAGTCAAACTAGGAAAAGTTTAACTCAACGATTTCTAAAGACTAATAAATTGGATTAATTGTACAGTCTCTGGTCGAACGTGAGATGAGCTCGACCACGTAGTTAGTTCGAGGTATTCGCTCGAGGGGCATTCCGAGCAGTGAAGATGACACATTAAGTACTGTGAGTGGACATTTGTTTTAAATTAATACATGACCTGTTCTTTTATGCTAAACATTTTTTTATTAATTTAACGAGCTGGTGGGGCCAGGAAGGTGGGTTGCTCCCCTTCCGTAAGTCTCTATGTTATACCGGCTGAAATCTTTGTTATATTGATTAAGTTGGAATGCAATTTTTTTATGGCCATAGTTTTGAAGACGGTCAGGGAACCGTGCCTTATGCATGAGATACATGCTTTAATTTACGAGGGAGGAGTCATATAATAATGACTTTTCGTATTTGCTTGTTTTCATCACCATGAAGGGTCGTTATATACATATTTTATCATTGCTAGCTAGCCATACGGGCCCCCACTTTAGAAGTGAAGGGACAATAGTAGCCTTATTTGGTTCCAACTCTAGCCTGAGAGACTCATTGTCATGGTGGAATCTCTCTGTCATGAAGGGTCGTTCATTACTTAGTAGCTTCCGGAAGGCTCCGACCCTAGTCTGAGAGACTCTCCGTCATAGTGAAACCTCTTCCCCTATTTTTACTGTTGATTTTTCAAGCCAATGAGATTGGCATGTAACGATTTGGTCTCCGGAACGATGATTTGGGATTCTTTCCCGACGAGGCATGCATATAGATTTTCTGGAAATTTAAAGGGAGAACATAAACTGGTTACTTTTCATACGTCTGGATATTCTTTTTGTCCACTCACTCTGACGTTGTGTTTTTAAATGTTTTCCCCTGGGCCCTTCGTTTTCAAATGTTCAGTGTTGCAGGGTTGCTGAGAGGAGGTCATGCGTACTGAAGACGAGGCATAGTCAAATCATCATGCTGTCACTATTTAGTCTTTTTAGCTTTTGCTTCCACGTAGAATGCTTCGAATACCCTAATATAGTGTTTAGTTGTTATCGTTTATGGAAGTATTTCGTCGGTTAGCCGGTAGGGTTGTTCATTTTAAAGGGGGGTTTTCGGTAAAAATTTCCCTTAAGGTGGACCCCACAGGGTTTGCTTCGGGTTAAAAAAGATTAACCCGGGGTGGGTCCTGACAACAATGATATCGAATCCTATTATGAATATACTTTGACTAAGACACACACTAGGAAACCTATTTTCCTTCAACACTCCCCCTTGTATAGTGTCATAGTAATATGATACATTAAGATGCATTCCATGTTGCCTCATTAAAAACCTTGCCAAGTAACAATAAAACCTCATAGGCAAAAATAACCTTGGTCGAATGAACAAAACGAGTACAACGCAGCAATCACATTTGAAAGTAACATGTATGTGCTAGACTCCCCCTGATTTTACAATCATGGGAACTTTTAAACAAATGAAGCATATCATTGCTTTAAACATGTTTTTCAAAGTGTCTTCAGGTAGTGATCTAGTAAATAGATATGCCATATTATCCTCATATCTAAATTGATGATGAGGAGAACTCGTTATAGCTGATTACATAAATGATTTATACTATGCGTTTCTCAATACATAAATCATTTGAAAACAACCTTTTTACGGGTTAGAGAGATACCCAATATCAGCAAGTTCAACCAAAACATATAGAAGGCTGCCTAAGAACTCAAAATAAGAGTTTGCGTTAAAAATCAGATTCACGCATGGCATGACCTTCGTGTACTAATTCAGTCATAACTTCCTGCTTAAATAGGTATGAACGAACCGTAAGAAGTTCTAGAAAGTAGATATCTGTATCTTTCCAACCATATATTATACATAATCAGATTCAGTTTGAGCTGATCACAAATCTCTGTCGAAGTTGACTGATTAGAAAAAGACAGATTTTCTGATTTTCCTTTGGTGTGTTTTTCTTCACGCATGGCTTGTGACAATGGCTATGTGATGCAATACAACATGTCATATAATGTCTTCTCTTTGTAAGGATAGAATAAGCCCAAAAGTATCATAACTTTTCAACGATAAATCTCATATCAATTCAATGACAATGTGTAGGCGCATAGCTAAATCTAGCTAACAAGTTCACAATATGGATGATATGTCGAGTCTTGTATCTTTAGTTGAGTACAATGATGTCCATTATGAAAGAATTATCTCCTCGTAGTCGATCCAAGGATAATATGACAAGCCTTGCGTCATAAGACAAGTCTATAATCATAAAGACTTATTAAATTGATAGGTTTTACACTTGGTGGTGTTAGTATAACCAATCCAAATACCTTTCTTTTCAATTTAGCCTGGATCGCTTATTTTCTTTTAGGCCAATATATACTACGTGCCAATTTGCAACGAAGTAAGGTTCAATATCTCAATATTTCAAGTCCACATGTACACTAGTGTAATATATAGTTTGTAGAGATCTCTATATTTTAAGAATTGGTTTTAACATTGAGGCGCCTCCCAATGATAACCATAATTCATAAATATTCTCATGAGACGGAATTGAGTATCAATAATCAATGGATTATGATGTGCCAAACTTGTTCTCTCACTTAGGCAAGTATTCATCGAACCTATAGGGCCTCCAGCTTTTCCTTGGGGAGCCACGGCCTGTGACACCATTAGCCACGTTATGGAGTCACTATGTCACCATCTATGGTGGCGGCGTCAATACCAATTTCATTAGGTGGTGCCATGTGTCTTAATAGGACATCATTCCTTATAGGCATGTTTGCAGTATGTATATATGATTTCGTCATTTTAACAATGTCAAATAACGTATCAGGCATCGAATATGTTACGTTATGAACATCAATTATTCCACGCACTTTAATATTGTGCGGTTTGAGGATCATGATGAGACAAGTGGGGACAATCTACGACAATTTCCTGTCGTTACTATTGAACATTATATATTCTTATCTCCCCATAACGGCGGGAAGATTGTCTCATAAGTGACATTCCGCAAATAGCGGTAAAGAGATCGCCTGTCAAGGTTTCAACATAGCGGACTATGGTTGGAGATTTATATCCAAAATTAGTACTTTATTCATGTCTAAGAACTCAACATAGTGCGTCGTGGCCTCACAATTTTGGCACATAAATGCGTAAGTCACTAGCTTTCAACGCATAAAAATATTAAATAGTGATGGTTCATAAATGAATTAGTATAACTGCATGCGATATTGCATAACCTCAAGCGGAAATATTGGTGTGCATTACCAAAATTCAAGCTACATTCGTAGTCATTTAATCATGATTTCCCGCAAGACCTTTAGGGTGTGTACATAGGAACATGATATCAAACATCAATCCATAAACATGTACAATAATCATCGAAAATTGTCGATGTGAACTCCCTAGCATTATCAAGTCGAATTGACTGATTGAGATGATATGGGTAGTGAGCCCAATATATAAATTTGAGTTAGGAGTTATATTATAAGCAGCATAACTGGTAGACAATAGTGCGACACGTGACCAGCGTGTATGCATTATCAACCAACACAATGAAATATCAAGAATGTCCGCAAGTTGGTTGAATTTGTCTACAAAATCCATTTGGATTCAATGTAATTAAAACATAATGAGAATACATATACCCTTTGCATAGGATGGTCTCAATCCTAATTTCTCAAATAAATAGGCTTTACAAACGAGTGAGTGGCTTTTAATAGTAACCAACAAGGATTTGGTTTAGCCATAAAGTTAAAGTCATATTTGACTTGAGAAGCATAATATGGAATGATTGCACCAACATGTGCATAGCAAAATATATCTCAAAGTCGCCTAGGGGGAGCGGCGACATTGTCATAAAAGTAGCAGTATTTGCCTACTGAATCATATTCTTTTGGTTTTTGCTTCTTTTTACTCAAAACACTTGATGTCCGTGTGTTTTTTTCATTTCAATATACGGATCATCATATCATGACCATGATGTCTTAACAAACCATATTAAAGCATATATGTGTCAGAATCTCAATAGTCATTTCTTATGACATTGTTGAATCAAATAATTTTGAAAGCGGTTATATATAACTCTCTAGAGTGACACATATTTTTCTCTAATACATTCACAGTAATTAAAGGTAATGCAAAGGAACTCATGTCCAATCTCACATATTTTCACATGAAAATCATTGGCAATGTATTCATAGAGCTTATAAGGGTTCGATTAGCTCTTGGAGCATAAATAGCTTCAATAATATTAATCATTCTGTCATAAAACAATAAAAATTGAGTCGCAAATCGCTCTTTTTATCATCGTGATGATGATCCAATCATCTGAGTCACATAAGGATTATGAGGCATCAAGTCCACAAATAACTGCCTATATTTTTCGGCTTTAAACAATTGAACTCTCCAAAGCATATATATACTTACAAATAATATTAGAGAAGTCAACATGTATATAAGTGAAAATATTCATCAAAATATTTTTTTTCACTGTTACTGTTCACGTGAACAGTTTTTTTTTTACTTTTTTTCATATTTGGCCATTTTCATCGTATTTGGCCTTTTCACCTTTCACTTTTTTTCGATTCTTGCCGAAATATTTTTCTTTTCTCCTTTGACTCACTGTATTGCTTCACCATATATATTCATGGTGCAATTATTTTTTTGAACCATATGCCAAAATAAGGCATTTTGATGGCTTTCTATGCCATTGCAATACCTAATTTGAATCAAGCTCAATTCTCATATAAATACATTCGAGACTTTATGGATATGCCAACGATTAAATATATCAAGGTCTTGTAATCAAAATCTAATCCATAATATGAATTATGACAAAATCGTCATTTATTTATTGAGGCATTTGCATATACAATATATTCATGAAAAATAAATGCTCCAATCAAAATCTGCAACATCAATTTGTTCTTGCCAGATTTGAAATATGTAATAGTGATACTGGCATCATTGTCATATTCATCTTCTTCTTTAGCTGCATGATAAGTCTTTTGCTCTCTTATGTTTATATACTTTATATTGTGCAGCAAATTTGGCTCTTGCGTTGCAATGCCCCAAAATCAATATTTATCAGATCAATGTCTATAACATACCTCATCTTTAATAATAAGCCATATATGTCATGGCAGTGAGGTGTTCTCGATGTCATTCACCCATTGGTGATATCCAATATCATTGGAATATAATTTTGCAAATTCCAAGCATTTTTTCTTTTATTTTCTTTGCCTCTTTTTTTTGACATCTCGAGAAACGAGAAGACGAATTAGTGTCGTAGTCTCAAAGACTTCCTCAACATCTAATATTTCCAAGAAATTTGGATTAGATCAAGGTCAAGATATGTAAATGGTCGTTTTGAGGCTCATGAAGTTTTTCATAGCCATAATTTTCTTTTCGATGCAAATAACATATGAATCCTTACTATTCAATTAATTCTCAAAAAAGTCCCACGTCATATGAGGGGTCGAGATGAAAGAAGAAGGAAAGTTGAATAATCTCCGATAAAAACTCAATCTCAAAAAGCAGGAACTTTAATATAAAGCTTACTTGAAAAAAATATTTAAGCTCTTACTACATGTACGTGTCGAGGTAGACGTGTAGGCAGTGTCTTTAAGATTGCAACGTAAATGCTTCTCAATCCTTGACGTATGATTACATCACAGTACCAGTGTTGAAGTCTCGTAACTTCTTTCAACGTAAGCAACCTCAAAGAATAGAAACATGTGATTAGTGACTCATTCTATGTGGCAAACAAAAATGTTGTTCATAAAATCTCATGTAGTAGCATCATGTAGAATTGAAGCATACTGTTTGGCATATGTATGCATGGCACCGATTGACAATTTTATAAGCAGGTACACACAAATACTAAGCTAGTTGTGGAGAAGTTTGAATCACAAATATATGCATTGAATATATCACATGTTTATATCATGAAATAATTAAAGGAAAATGCATAGATTGCTTAGCTTTGTTAACTTGTGGCGATCTCCGGTATGCGAGAACACTGGATTCTTGTTTCCCATCAATTAACTTGATGACCCATCTCTTCCTTAATTCACAAACATACATTGTTTCCATGCTTAAATTCATGCGCATTCGATGATTGTTCGCGTAATTTCATTGTAAATTGCCGTGCGGGGAAACCATGAAACACATAAAAATCATATGGTTAGTTAAACTTGCCATAAATAGTGCCAAAACATTGAAAACATCAACCATATGAAGGATTCAAGGAGAAACTATGAATACAACCCGTTTTTCTCAAGGAAAAGTTATTCTTATGCGCGCTGCAGTGATTGTGAGGGCCGGTTCACTAACTTTTACTTTGGTTTTGGAGGTGTCCTTTTGACTGAGCAATATTAACATCCGTACGCATATCCTCTCTAAATTTCAAGTAAATCAGAGCTCATAAAGTTACCAAACCGGTTGCTTGAACAATTATTCCAGTTTATGTATTCCAGGGGATGGTTTGGTGTGTTTCCAGCCGGTTCTTAGAGTGAGGGCGGCGGCGTTGGAATCGTTACATCAATATCTTCAAGTTCTCTGTTGGTGATGAAAACCAACTCGGATTTTATTCTGTCGATATTGGCTTGGGAAAGCTGGGGCAGATTTTAGGGTTTCTTGGGTTAGAGCGAGGTGCCCAGTGGTGCGCGCGGCTGAATTTTTTTTAGGGTTTACTCAAGGTTAGAGCGAGTGTCTGATAACATGTAACAGGAGAAATAAACTGAATGAGAGAATTGGGGAGAATATCGATGTTATTTCATTCATAGAATAAGTCTCTATATTTAGAGGATACAATACATAAGGAAAGTACATGTATTCCTATTACAACATTGATATCGAATCCTATTATGAATATACTTTGACTAAGGCACACACTAGGAAACATATTTTCCTTCAACAGGTATGATTTTCTCATTTGAAATTTCTTACTCCTTACAACCATTGTATTTATTTGTTTTAGAAACTTTTGTTATTTTCTTAATCTGCTTATGTATCTACTAGCAGGTTTTGGAGAGAATTTTCAACAACTACATTTTATTCAAATTGTACCATGTTAATATTTATTTTATTCAAATTGTGTCAGGACCCACCCCGAGTTAAACCCCTTTAACCCGAAGTAAGTCCTGGGGGACCACCTCCCAAAGAAGATTCTGCCGAAATTTCGACATAGTCTCCATTGAAAAGTGGACAACCTTTAACCTGTAATAACCCAAAATACACTTCTAAAACCAATAACCATCCGAACTCTCCTAGAACCATCCTGCTCCCAATAACCAACAACCTCCACAAGATACACATCTAAATAAATTCAGCAAATAGTTCAACAACTCCAAATTTAAGAGATACATAGGGTTCCAAATCCCTAGGAGTTCACCAACAAATAAAACTACCCGATGTGTATCAGAGCGTCTAAGATTAAATGAAAACATAGAAAGATTACAAGTAGGTTAACCCGGAACCTACTGATAGTTCAGAAAATGGCGGTAACTATGCTTGGCCTCCACTTAGACTAGTCGGGTCGAGCACTGCAATCTGGACATTTAAAACGAAGGGCCCAGGCGAGAAACATTGAAAACTGTTAGCGTGAGTGGACAAAAATCAAATATAAAAACTCTATTTTTCCATTAATGTTCTCCCTTAGAGTTTTCCAAGAAAAACCTTATGCACGCACATCATAGACAATGAATAATTAAATCATAATTAACACCCTTGGCTCAAATCCACAAATAAATGTGTGGGGTATTAACCTCCTCCACGAGAAAACCGACCTGCTCTACCACGAGAGGGTCTATTGACCAGCTCATCGGAGAGGGTCCCATGACCTGCTCTATTCGGGAGGGTCCAACCGACCAGCTACCACCGAAGAGGGTCCCGACCTACTATCCAGAAAGGGTACCAACTCCATCTGGAGAGGGTCCATGCTAGCATGCAATACATATATTCATATCCCTTTAGAAATCCTTGAAAACCTCGTGGGAAAAATAATCCGAAAACCAAGTCAAATCTCCCATGACTTAACCCCAAATACATTGGATTTAAAAACCTTTCCAGGAACCCAAAACCGGTTCTCTGCCTTTACTTTAAAACCCTTTAAATCCAAGAGCCAAGTTTTCCCTTTTTAAAACATCCCTCTCCATAATCAAAAAACGGTGATAACAATAACACAATTCCCGGGAAAATCCTTTAAAACCACGGGAAAGGTAGGAACCTCTTTCCTGGCTCATTTATCTTTAAAAAGTATTAAAATTCTCATTTTCCCAAAATCACCGTAAAACATATAATGAAGGAAATCACATATACAGGAGAAACTAATTAAAGTCTATGGGCATGCAATTTAATTTAAAAACAAGATCCACTCACAGATGCCGCTAGGTCTGCCGGCTACCAGATGGCTCAGCTCGAGCTCCCCCACGTCCTGTTCAAAACACACAAACAGGTCTTAAACCCATAAACAAAGTAAGGGCAACAACAACAATCTCTACCCTTAATGTTCATCCATAACCATCTCTCGAAAAACGTGGGGAGTCGGCCCCTAATACCCCATTAGTGTAAAAACTCTTAATCACGCCCTCACGCCTAGCCGGTACGCCGGTACCTCCGAAACGACTGGTTATCCTTTAATTACCCAATTAATAAACCAAACCATCCAAAAATACTAAACATATCAAATAAATCCCCAAAAATTAGAAACTGTCCTTCAATGGCCTTCTCTTACTTTTTACAATTTAATGGGCAAGAAAACCGCCCAAAAAGTGGCGGCTCCGCCGCCGGTAGAGAATTTCGGCCAAACTCAGGCGACCTCCGATCGCCACCAAATTATACCAGCAGCTTCGTCTCGTCAATTGGAACCACTTCCTAGTTCAACTCGAAGACCAATTCGGCCTCTAACTAGGTCAATCGACAAGAAATCCAAGAACCCGAAATAAAATTCAAACCAAACTTCAAACCCTCAATTCTCCCTACACACTAAGAATCAAGCTACCAAATTCTAGGAGCTTAATGTACTCATCAAAACCATGTAAAGAACTCACCGGTAGGTGGCCTGAGGAGGGAGAAATCCGGTGTCGATGAACAGTGTTCAGGCCGCCCCTTCTCGCCTTGATTTCTCTCTAACGGCGGCGACTTGGCTCCGGTGACCACCCCCAACTTGAAGGTGGCACAGCAGACTTCAATTTGGTACCTAGCACGGAGGAGAAATCCGGCGTTGAAAATCCGGCGAAAACGTCGGGGTTCGGAGGTTTTCGATGGTGAACAGTAACTTTTTCAACTTTTGACTTTTCACCCCAGTAAATCACTATATATAGGCTTTTCACCAAATAGTAACTTTTGTTTTTAGACCATAACTTCTTCATACGATCTCCGATTTGAGCGTGCTATGTGTCTACGAACTCGTAACCACGCCCTCTATAACTTTCATGAAGAAAGTTTTCCCAAATTCCTGACTTAACGAAAAGTCAACTTTTTAACCTCTCACGGTAAAATGGTTACTACGAAATGGTTAAAGATCAAAGTAACTTGGGTAGTAACCGACCGTAAATGGATTCTAGAACCGGGATGTGACAAATTGTACCTGTTGAAATGAGCTCACCCATTCCAATTTTGTTCACCCCTCGTCGTTCATTGTTTCTCATCACTATGTATGCCTTTGCTACTGCAGGAACAACGGGTATGTTTCCCAGATTCTCATCTTCTAAGAAAACATCTCTTCCTTGATTTATGGCAAAGATTATGTATTGATTGATATAATATGTCAGTTTACCTAGAATTCTAAATGCTTTTATTCATTGAAACCTTATCCAATGAAACTATAAAAGACGAATCCTTGTAGTAGAAAAGATCATCATGGCTGTAGTGACCTCGATTTTCATATCAATTTCTTGTAATAATCCTAAATTTAATAAATGATTATTTTATGGGAAATCATTACTCGTAATTGTGAAGTTGAGGCTCAGAAATTTGTTTTTTTAATAATGTTACGTTTAAATGGTCAAAAGTTGACTTTCTATTTCGTAAGGTATATTCGAAAACTTTCTTCATGAAAGCTATAGTACTCGACGATACAAATCCATAGATATGGCACACTTGAATCAAACATTATACGAAGGAATTATAATCAATTGTAGTTTAGGGTTATTTTTGGAAAGGGGTACAAATGGAAGAGTTTTGGGGTTTATTTTTGGAAACCCTAAATTATCAAAATCAGAAACTCTCTCTTCTCTTCCGAGCGGCTCCGACGCTGATCCTTCTCCATCCTAGAACTCGACCGTCAGACCACTGTTTGGCGCGTCACCGGTCCCATCAGTTTTGCAATGGCACCACATACCAGTCTAGGGTGGTGCCCTGCGTCGTTTCCGACCAGATAACGAGCACTGGGCTCTAGAAGATGTTGTCGTGAACTAGCCGGGTTCAAGGTTGGGTTTTTCTTGAAGTGTTCTTCCTTCTGAACATGTTTGTGTGGACCATCAAACTCAATTTTTAAGTTTCAGACTTAGGGTTGCAGATTTGAAGCTTAAGGACGAGGTGGCTTGTTGAAGCAGTCCAAGACCGATTCGGGTTTTATCTTAGGTAAGAAAAATGTTCCTGATGCAGTGATTCATAAGTTAGGTAGGTTAGAATTCTGTGATACAACGTTCGGGAGGTGCGTGAGCCCACTTGTAGTCGCTTGTGGCCGTTGGTTGCAGCGTTTCTCATAGTTCTAAGGCTATTGGGTTGTCTTGGTGAGTTGTGTACGTCATTGCGAGTGTCTAAGGTACCTAAGGACTAGTATGGGTCTGGTGAAGCGTACTAGGCTGAAGTTCAATTTTGTAAGAAAATTTTGTACATGTGGTTGTGTGTGGCTGCAGTGACGAAACAATGGTGTTGAGCAAGTTGCCATGTTAAGTTTAATTAGTACGCTTTTACGAGCATGTTGAGATGCCTTGAGACTAGGTGATGACCTTACAAGGAATATTAAGTAGTAGCTTGTTCGATTCTTACATGAGGTTATTGAGATAGTGTAAACAAGTATAAGGGTTGTAGTTAACAGCTACACGTATTGTTGTGAGTGATCGACGACCTTGGGAGGTCTCAAAGAAGGATGTCTTCCCTTGGGAAAACCTTTAGGTTAAGATTTAGTTAAGGGGCAAATAAGACTGCTTAGTATAAATGTTTGTTGTCTATTAATTGTGTAATTAGGTGACTTGTGGAGTTTGGTGTGAGCTCCGTGTTTATGATTTTTATAGAAGATGCAACGGGATTGTAAGGTGAGTAAGTCTCACATTGATCATTAATGAATATTTACTTTATAGTTCATTGTTCCTAAGTTATGAAATTGTCTTCTTGAGAACAAAGTTTTGGTTTTAAAATATATGAACTTGATCGACTACGGTCCATAGGGTAAGTAAAATGAATTTTCTTATAAAAACAATTTTTAAAAGTTATTCAAAATGAACTATAAATGATGATAGGGATGATGATGGATGAATTATTATTATGTGTATAATTGTGCCTTGTGAAGTATACACCTTGATTGTTTTGGTGTTGTGTGAAAAGTGGAATGGTCTATTTATTTTTGATTGCAATGTGAGTAAATCTCATAGAGGTTCACATTGAAACCGATGCATATCTTATATTTATAATGATATTGTTTTTTATGGTAATTTCTTAAAAAGAAATGATTTTTTGTTTTGTTTTTATAACATATGAACTTGATCGTCAACGACTCATGGGTAAGTAAAACACGGTTTTCATATTTTAATGGTTTTCATCAAGACTTTGTCGATTATAACATTGTTGATTTTTGGTAGATTATTCTTGTGTAAATATCGACGGATGTGCATAATAATATTGGGATTCATATATTGAGATTATTGGGTTGTTGTCGATGTTGTTACCCTTTTGGTTAAATGTTATTTAGATAGTTAAACCGGGAACCAAACATTTGGCTGGGTGATTAGTTACAGTTAATATTAGAGCGCTAGTCTAGTCTTTCTATTCTTGATTGTAGTGGGAGGTACCTTGTGAGGTATCAGAGATTTACGGATTCAAGTGACGTGGTTGTATGTCGTGGGAGGTATATTGTCTGGTATTTGGGACTAACGGATAGACTCCTTGTTGTCGTATGCCGTAAAAGGTACTTGGGACTCATGGATACGTGTTCTAGTTTTCAAACGTGTTGTTACTCATGTGAATTTACCATTCTGCCTTTGGATTACCTCGTGTATATGAGATGATTTAATAATATATGATTTACTCATAAGCGATTTTTAGCTTGCCGGGTTCATTACTTTACAACCCGGTGTACCAATTCATGGTGTAATGGTTAGACATGCAAGTAATGATCAGCCGGCTTGAGGTGGAGACTCTTGAGATCATGTCCATTCAGTTGTTGGCTTTTATTATTTCTATTTAGTTGGATTGTACTTAAACTCTTGAAAGTGTTTTCTAGTACTTAGCTTTCCGAGTTGAGGTAATTTCAAGGATTTGTAATATTTGACTTTTGTATGAGCTTATATCGACAATTATTATTTTCAAGGATTTATGTCTTGTAATTTGGAGACAATGAGAGCTTTTAGATTTTATTTTTGTGAGTTATCATGTCTCAAGTTTTAAATTTTTACTATTTAAAATTCGGGGTATGATAATGGCACAACCAAGCAAAACCCAAAAACAAGCTTAGAAACAATAGAAATCATGCCTTCAAGTACCAAACCATTCTCAGCCATCCTCCCAAACACCCTTCCAAATCCAGACGCCTAAATTCAAAAACCACATATTCACTGTAGTGTGTTTCTAACTCTCACACCATACTTCACGTTGTCAAACTCATTTGTCATTTGAATCACATACAAAGTCCTCCTAATAATCAGATTATTAGGTTGATTTTGGCCTAGTCACATTCTATTTCAAAAATGACCGTCACAATTATTTAGAGTGGCGATCATTGTCCTCATCAACTATGATATTGATATTAGCTGCAGAACACTGTCTTTCTTGATCAACTCTATATGAATGTGATGTATAGCTTGTGATATTTATTAGCGTTATTACTTGTAGTTTTATATTGAGTTAATAAGTGAGAGTGTTAATGCATTGTTCTAGATTTTAACGTTTATATATTATATAATTTCTACAACTTGCTTTATTTTCACAAAAATTTTAATTGAATTTTTTGAAATAAATTTATTAGAGAACAATTTCTGGGCATATTTTATCATTTTTAACTAATTGTTGCTACTTTGTTTGGAGCAAACCAAATAATTGTTGTTTGGAGTAGAGAAAAGAGTAAGAATGAAAGACACGGGTGAATCAGCAACTTCGTGTCAAGTTTAACCATTTCTTGGATGAAGTTTGTATTTTTATGTTTAGATGAGCACCACAAAACAAATGTTTCTATTCAAAACTGTATTTTTAAGTTATCTAATTCAGATTTGTATTGAACAATGATGCAATTTGTTTTAATGTACTCAAGATTTTTTGTTTTTAAATGTGCTTTTGTGTTCATAAATCTTAAGAAACAAGCTATAATTCACTAATTTTAACAAACTAAAGAGAAAAGAGTAAGAGAATACCCAAAAAGAATAGTTAGGAGGAGACAAAAGTCTACTCATTCATTCTTATGAACCTCCTTATATAGAGGTATGATTTACATCAGAGTACATAACTAATGAGTATTTATGTGGACAACCACATAAAAAATAATATTAATAACACTCATCATTGGATGTTCATCAATAAATGATAAAATTAGAAGCGTTTATTATTGTCTCGTTAAAAACCTTGTCAGATAACAAAAATCTCATGGGACAAAAATAACCCTAGACGAATGACAAAAAGAGTACAACGCGCATTTGTTCTAGATAGCATACTTCTGAATGCTTCTCTTGATGAGAATCTTTCTCTCATCGTTGCAAGCTTCATGCGACATGAGTAGTGGTTTGATTTGTCTATCACATATCACTAAAGTGAGACAACATGTGCTTTGCATATAGAGGATTCTCATGAATTTTTGTATCTGCAAAGTTAAAGTAATACCAACATGCACAAATAGACGTAATATAATAGGTCTTACCTCATTTATTAAGGTTAGAAAAACAACATCCTATGCTCAATTCATAGACTAAGTAATTGCTAAACAACATAAGAAATCGAAATACCATCATGGCGTATCTAGCCATACACATCAATATCTTTGTGTATTGATATGTCTCATATAAGCTCTTCATGAGCTCTCTGTAATTCATAACTCTATAAAAGTTATAATATGCATGTTGCAACATAATGATCATAATTCAAATTCGATTTTGTAGTCTTGTCATCGTACTTATTGAAGCAATTTCGATCTCGTTAACTATTACGGAATGAGTATGTATGAGCTAGATTTAGACTATTTGATTCCATGAATTAGCTTCAAGCTCTCAAGTAGTCATGGATCGACTTTCATTAGAATTATTCATGTACATGAATTCCTTATGGATTCGATAAGTGATACGCTTTTAATAATACTTTACTTTTAGGAATTTGCTTTTAGTAGTGTGTCTTTAAAATCTTGATAATATACGATGACTACATTCCATAAGTCTCTCGTCTATATAACAACTATATGTAACATTGTACTTATAGACAAGTATCATTCGTATAAGGGAAAACATTCATAATCTCATGTCTCTTGTAAACGTTATGTCATATTGATTTATTTTCATTTGGAGAAATACCTTTTTGTATCATGTAGGGTTAAAGGTCAAAGTATATATCTTATCACTTTCATATATTCAATTTCATATATCCAATTTGGCTAATAATATGTTTTGTCGACATGTAAAAAGAAACGTGGCATAACATCGATTAATACAATTCACAATGGTCTTTGATAGTTGTCATTTGTAAATTTTTATAGATGATCATCTTTCATATATCCCACCCATTGTTGCATGCATTTTTTGATATTAGGTACCCATTTACTTTCATAGATCCCACAAATATCTAGCAAATGTGAATCTTTTACTTGTAATATCATAAAACATTATAAGACCTGTATAATCTTCCATTTTCAGGAGCTTAAAACTTTAGACCTGGTGGATACATTCCACTCAGATTCACGCTGTTATTCAAATGACAGTTGTGTTTCTCTTCCCCTAACAGTGGGAAGACTGTCTTATTATGACCATGCAGACAATGTGTTTAAAGATCTATCACTATATTCAAGTGTAGATGTTCATTGGTTGGTGCGAATTCAAACCAAGGTTTAAGTCAAACATTAATTTCATGAGTATCAACCAATATATCATTCTCTAATGACATACCTACAACTTCTGTATGTGTAGCTATATTGGGAACTCTAATATTGTATAATGACATTCTCTTCAGGAGAACGATATAACTTGGATCAATACACATGCATCCCACGAATCCAAAAGTGGTCTAGACTATTTGTATAATTATAGATGATCTTATAGATTTTAAGCCTAGCTGACGTATGTGCTTTTAGCATATACATTTATCAAGATCTTTATTAAATCACTAGCCGAGACATTTCTCAAATCAAAATGAGATGATGGATAAAAAACTTACACCACTTTACATTGTTCTTTAGGAACAATCTCTCTCTCTCTCTCTATCTCTCCCACATGACGGTATGACTATCTTATAAAATTAACAATTAGCAACTATGTAATAAATACACAATTTCCACACAACATGGTAGATAAAAGATGACGTAACTTGTCATTAATGAACTTCTAGTTCAAGACATTACCTTAATTTACTTTAGAATCTGATGCAAATTAAACATCGATCTTCTCAACACCATATTTGAAGCATTATTGCAAAGATGGAATAATATGTGGCCTTTTAGAGCCATCGAACATACGTGTAAAACGAAGCTTCAGGTTTGACTCTTGGTCAAACTTCTGGTTCAAATAATTTTAATTCTCGAAACTTCATGTTCGAGTAACTCGAGTGAAACTTCAAGTTCATCTTATATTTTATATACTTAAAACTTCAGTTTTGAGTATTTATCGTAAGAACTTTAAGTTCTACAATACAAAATTTTGAAACTTCTTGCCCAAAAATATTACATTCGAAATTCTTATATTCGAGATATAAGGCTGCTAGCCCATATAAATAACAAGAAAAATTTAAAAGAAAAGTACTCTAAAGAAAGTGCATAACCAAATATATAGTAAATAAAGAGCATACTTGTGGTTCCATGAATGAATTAAATACACCAGAGATTCTAGTCCGGTTAAATTGACCAATATGATAATCTTGGTTATCTTTTTTAATTGTATAAGAGCGTAGTATCAAAATAAAATGAGGAACTTAGAGATCACTGGATGCTCTAAAGAACTTCTAGTTCTTATTGACATATATATAAGCTTTGAGATACCTCATTTCTTAATTTTAACGATATTACTCGAGGGAATCTTCAAGCCTCCATAGTTTGATCAAGAGACTTTGGGTCTCCATATGAATTTAAAAATTATTATGTTTCATAATTTTTGGAACAGGAAGACCGTGTCAACGAGTGCTCATAGCTATTTTCTTCAATCTTTTGTCCATTACACATGCAGTTGATACCTCGTTTATCACCAGAACATACAAAAAACAAAGGATGCTTTCAATTCAGTATGGTACATGAATAATAGATCAAACATGTAACAGTCCATGCATGAGTAAGTTTATATGCTTGATGATGTGCGCTTGACCATATAAACATGGTAATCATACTACAACAAACAAACATAACCACAAGTAACATATATCTCTTCTCAAGATTAAGAACCGAATTTCAAAAATCAGAACAAGTATGTGATAGTATATGCTCTACAATTACTTACAGTACAGCCAAACGGTGGTAGCTGATCTTGTTGAAGCTGCGGACTAACAACAATTTTGGTGGATGTCAAGCTGGAGAGTATATAATGACAAAGCCCGAAGCTGCTCAGGAGGATATCCGTGCGGGACGAAACGGCGACAGTCGTCCGATCTTTAATGAATTGATCATGTCTGTTTAAGTCTGTTTAATTCTATCTGTTTGATCAATTCATTAAACATGAAATGACATCTCGCATGCGTATCCTGCGTCTGATAGACAAAGCCAATGAACAAGAGAAGAAGCAAGATAATTGAATGGCTCAAATAGTCGTTTCATCTCATTTTATTGTATCATGCGTCTGAGAGACAAAGCCAATGAACAAGAGAAGAAGCAAGATAATTGAATGGCTCAAATAGTAGCTCGACATTACCAAAATACAAATAGTATTTACGCGTCTGACCAAAACACTACAAAATCCCAATAAATTAAAAGGTTTGGTCATGCATACATGTAAATCAAGTAGATCCAGAAGAACAGGAATTGAGATTGTAGGTTTGGAGAATCGAAAATTTCCTATATACCAATCTTGGAACAGAGCCGATACTGTTTCTAAGAAGCCGATGAACAGTGATGGCTCCAGCCGATAGACAAGGCGCCTTCAACTCTAGCTATTTAAACGATATATCGAGCCTTCATTTCCTATATACCAATCTTGGAACAAGCCGACACTATTCTTAAGAAGCCATTTTTCAGTTCGGCTTCAGCCAAGCCACCAAATTTGGAAAGGCCATTTTACCCTCAGTTTCAACCCTAGCAATAAAAGGGTAGAGGGACTTTTTTTTTCGATTAGGGGCTGCTTTACTCTCTCGATCTCATCCGTCTCTCACCTTAGATCGTATCTCTCTCCAAGCGTCCAGAATGAAAGAAAAAAAACCTGATTTGATCACCTTTTTCCAGTTTCTTGGCGTCCATGATCAAGGTTTTACTATTATGTTGAAATCTTTCACCTCTGATCAAGTTTTTAAGGTAAGCTTTCAGACTCTTCCGATTTTTCTTGATTGCTTCAAAATTTCTGTTGTTTTTGATTGGTTTATTTCTGGAATCCGTCGTTTTGTGACATCTAATGGATTCTTATCTCTGTTATTACCCACTTAAGAAAGTGGAATTTTTCTTTGTTTTTGGTTGCATAAATTAGAGTTTCAGTACACAATTCTTGAATATTTTTTTGGTCTGAGTTCCCAGAGGTGTACAAGGTGTGGTGATGGAAACTTGGAAGGTTTAAGTTGGAGGTGTTGTGATATTGGGTGGAAGTGATTCATTGTATTAGGAGGGGATCGGTTAGTTTGTAGACCCGCTATAATGTGGTACTTTACAAGGGCAAGGAATATCAAGCAATCATATAAAGAAAACATAAGCTCTGTTTTTAGGGTTCTAATTTCTGCCGCACTTGGTATCAACAACAGTTCATCTTTGATACAATACTACTTGCCAAGCTGAATGCATAGTTTGCCAATCTCTTCTCTTTTATTGTCTTCTGCGTCATCTAACCAAATGTTATTTTGGTGATTTTGGAGTAACAAGGTTTGGTTTTTGGTTGGTGCTATAAGATTCACATCATGTCCTTTTTGAATTGGAGCCAAGGAAGAAGACTATGGGTAAGTTCTGATTGTTGTTTCAATCAATCTTCATCTATACAAACTGTTTCAGTTTCAACGTAGATACAGGTTTTAATTTCCATGATTTTCTATTCGTAGCTTCATGGGGATGTGATGAGCAGGGAAAAGAATCTGTAAATTAAATTGAGGATGTCCTTGATCATGAGGTTCAATTTCATAGTTTTCTTGGTACTTGATTTTGTTTTCCATCGATTTATGATGTCTACTACTTGGTAATTGGAAGTTGCCTAATACATTGTAATTAATTCAGGATTTTGTATGCCGACTTACTCAAAATATTATCTTTTGCAGTATAAAATTTTGAGTAAATTGTAGCTGTTATTTATGCAATAGTTATGTATTATAGGCCATTGTGTATTTCTATATAATCTGCAGTGTATCTCCTTTATAATGCAATATGCAAGTACTGACTTCTATTAATAATTGTCATTTGCTGTATAGAAAATTAGTTTGTCATTATAGTCTGCGCTGGCGCGGACATTCAACCTAGTACTATAACAATAGGCAACTAACACTGTAGATATATTTGGTGAAAAATCGGTTATATCCCCGGTTTGCTAATAATTACAAAATTGTCATCTATGTCGACATAAAAGTAGTAGCATGTTGTTGCAGCGTGGCCTCATATTTTATGTCCTCAACCATTCTTGCTGGAGTTTTCATGGTTGATATATTCTCCTTTTCCTCTCTCGCTCTGCTCACTCTCGCCGTCTCAGGCTCTCAGCTATCTCGTGCGACTCCGAAGGCGAACAAAGGGATTACCAATTCCGAATTTTCGATCAGACTCGAGGCCATGTGAAAGAACATGGATCTGGGTAATTTTGTGATCCGGTAGTTCCGCCTACCGGAAGACACAATACCTTCTACTATTGTTGTTTTTGGTGATCCGGTAGTTCCGCCTATAACTTGCTAAACTAATGATTATGTGATCTGTGTTGCTCAATTCATCGTGTCAAATGGGTTTTGTTTGCTGCAATAATTAATGTTTGGTTCTCCAATCTATAGGATTCACAGTTTGTTCTTCCTTTTTTGATTTGGAGATGAGAAGGAAGAAGATGACTATGGGTAAGTTTTTGTGTATTGCGTTTTTCATAATATGTTCTGATCAATATTCATCTATACAAAATGTTTTAATTTCAAAGTTGAAATAGTATTCAATTTCTATGATTCGTTATTTGTCTATACAAAATTAGCTCCATAAGGCTGTAATGGATTCAAATACGAGCAGGGAAAAAAACTGTAAAATTGACGATGTTCTGGATGGTGAGGTTCAATTCCATAGTTTACTTAGTATTTGATTCTGTTTTTCATTGGTTATGAGGCCTACTACTTGGTAATTGAATTTCAATGAAGAAATGGTATTCTATTTCCATGATTTTCTATTCATCTATACAAAATTACCTCCATGAGGATGTGATGAATTCAAATATGAGCAGGGAAAAAAACTGTAAAATTGAGGGCAATTTAATAGTTGAGGGCAATTTAATAGTTTACTTGGTATTTGATTATGTTTTTCATTGATTATGAGGCCTCCTACTTGGTACTTGAAGGTTGCCTAATACATATATGGTAATTGATTTATCAAGATTTCATCATACAATGAGAATTGACCTATGATATATTGGCTCAGCAGGTCAGAAGCGACAACATTCTAAACTAATTCCTTCTCTATTTTTCTGTTCTATTGGTTAGTTTTAATGGTTGTATATTCTTTTACTCAAAATTCTCTTTTGCAATACAAAATTGATGGGAGAATTGTAGCTATTATTTCATAATGGAGGTTTATTTGAAATAGATTTGTAAATCAATTTGCGTTTGGTAGTATTGTGCTACTTTTTGCAAGGCTGGGTTCTTGGTAAATAGAAACCTGAAATCTATAGCTTGCTTCAATCAAGACCAAAGCAATCATGGTTTTAGGTGCAATTTTAGTACAGTTTGATTAATTTGGAGGCTATGTTGCTATCGAGCTTTGCATTTTTGAAAGTTAGTA
Organism: Comarum palustre; assembly: GCA_951800085.1. Lineage (NCBI taxonomy): Eukaryota > Viridiplantae > Streptophyta > Magnoliopsida > Rosales > Rosaceae > Comarum > Comarum palustre. The sequence continues at coordinate 12,565,721 of OX637585.1, read as the reverse complement.
CAGAATTTGAAGTGAAATGCAGATCATATCCATTGAGAATTAGTGGCTTGAATTTGTATGATCATGTTTTAAGGAAATTGTGTGATATTTCTGATTCTGACTAATCTATTTGGTCTTTATGAAACAAAACTTTATACATGTCTACAATTCTCCTACTCTGAATGAAATGATTTTATATTGATTAAATCAAATCATAGATCAACTCAAACGATGTTATTCTATAAATCAATGGCTTGCAATTAAATAATGCATGTTGCCTATTAGCACATTATTCTCAATACTCATTTGATGACCTGCGCTGACGCGGGCACTTACCCTAGTGAATGCACCAATGGGGAGTGCTCCAGGCATAGCCTCAAAAGGCACCGGCCTCCCCTCGTTTCCAGATGCGGGAGGACTTGTACGGACTACGGATCTAGTCCACAACTTAGATGGCACAACAGTCTTGGTCTTCTTCAATTCAAGTTCTGAATGGAGATCTCTGCAAATCCCAAAATTTTGGCTGAGTTTGGGTGATCCAATTCATCTCCAAATCAACTTTGGAGTCTCTTGAATGAGACATCAATTACGGGGTTTATGTGATTCATTCAAAATTCAAATGCATAAAGTACCCATCCCCCACGTCCTATCAGAGTTCGATATTATCTACCTTTCAATAAATATAGGCTCGACCCCATTCGTCATTAGGAGTATCCTCTGTAACATCAAGAGGTCGAGAACTCTTGTCACTCCGCCACCGATCGTACCAATCAATTTGATAACAAAATGGTAGTCGAGTGAGTTATCACTCTCATGCGCTGGAGGTTAAGGTTAGAGCTCTCCTCATAGGATTCTTTACCATGCACATGATCGAACTAATGACCTCCTTACTACCAGGAGTATCACTGTAACATTCGTCCAACATGATGGACCTAGCTCCGACCACTAGGCCAAACCCACATGGGTACAGTTGGACCAACAATGCCTATCCAAAACGCAAACGAAAATATACGGTTTGATGAAAGTAATAAGTATTTACGTAAATAACCATATTCATAATAGTATTTATATTAAGACGCCAGGGGCTTTGTCCTAATAGGAGTCCACTCTTGAATCACAGAGATCAAACCTCAGTCTCCACAGAAACACAGACATGGAGGGATTCAAGTTTGAGGAAGAGGACTTCAGAGCTTGCTGCGGAAGCACCCAGTTCGCCAAAGAAATGGTAAAGGCCTCGCCTTTCTCGTCTCTCGAGGAAGCCGTGACTGCTGCCAGAGACGTTTGGTTCAACAAGGTCGACGTCACCGGTTGGCTTCAGGCTTTCTCCGCTCATCCTCAGATCGGTCACCCTCCTTCTTCTTCTTCTGCCCACCCCACCTCTGCTCAGTTCGGTTTTCTCAACATCCTCCTCTCTCATCTTCTCTTTTTAATTTTATTTGGTAATATTTTTTTTGTTTTCATTTTTATTGGATTATGCTCTAGAAATTTAGAATTTTGATCTGCATTATCAAAAAGAATTTTGATATTCTTTTTCTGTTGTTTGATTTGATGAGTATGATCATGACTGATGAGAGTTGTTGTATTATTGGTTATGGTGTTTTGATTCATTGTGGTTGTGAAAGACGTGTTGTGGTCCGAGTTGTCGTTGAGTTTGCTCTAGCTTGCTGAGAGTTGATGTAGTTTGGTGTTTTACTTGAGATTTGATATGTGTTTGTGGATGTAGATTGTAAGTTTGATAGTTTCTTAGTACTAACTAGATAGTAGTTACTCAACTTACTGGTGATACGCTTCTTGTGTGGCTTTGTTGAGTGAATGATCTGAGTTTATTGGTGGGAGGAAGAATTAGGGTTTTGGGGATGTGCTATGATGGATGTCTTTTGGGTAGCTTGGATGGATAGAAACAGAAAAGAGGGTATGTGGATCCGAGGAGGGAGGAGCTGTGGGGGAGGGCTGCTTGTTACTCTTGTTATTGGCTTCAGTTTCTTTGGAGTTGGGGATAATGGTTTTTTGTTATGTTTTCAAGTTGCTGTTGTCTGAGTTTCGAGAGTTCAGCATTAGATGCTTCGGTTGTAATTTTGTTTTTTGAGTGGGTATCTTAAAAAAAATATTCTGGAAGGTACTAGAACTAAAAATTTAGTAGTATGGGATATTTCCTTGTTGGAGAACCAGCTTTCGAAATTTCCATTGAAGATGTGGCTCTGTGATAAGAAGTATGCTATCAGTATAATCTCTTGGAAGCACAATTTTGTATGGATGAGCCAACAATCCCGGAGTATTCAGCTAGTAGTTGGTAGTTGTGGGGAAGTATTCTGGAAAGAATTTTTGGTTTGGGGCAACCATATTCAATTCATTCCAAGACTGTTTGGAGACTGAGATGAAAGGTGATATGAAAGTTGGAATCTTCTGGTGCTGTTTTAAAATATGTGTAGTAAGAATGATCTGCGAATTGGAAAATTCAGTTGAAAGGAATATCTCTTTCTTCGGAAATGACTTGGGAGATTTCTGCTGGAGATGTGGTGCTGTAATAAGAGGTGTGGGACTTGAGAATATGGTAGAAAGGGATATTGTTTCTATGGGAAAACAGCTTTGGAGATTCCATTGGAGATGTGGTAGTTTAACAAGTATGGCTACTGCACAGGATTATGCAGAAGCCCACCGTAGGTGTGTGGATGAGCCAATTTTCCCAGTTTCTTCAGCTTAGTTGTATTTGGGGACGAACCTTGGAATGAAATCAGTCTTTTGGAATATTGTACCAAAAGAGTGAGGTTGGTCGTTTCAAAAAATTACGAGAGGAGTGTAAGTAGAAATCTTCTGGTGCCTTTTTGGGTAATTCTTCTAACACATTGGTGAATGATGATGAATCAAATCCAGTTTTGCAAGTTTCATGTGGAGATATAAGGTTTCTCCTATGCTCTTTGTGTTAGGCTGGTTGGTGGTGTGGAAGGGTGAATGCTTCACTGGAGGAAGCCAAGTTGCTGCTTCTCTTCTAGTGTGTTGTAGAGGGAGAGTCGATCATAATTTTATGCATTCTGAAGTACTTCTCGTTTATGGCAGAAGTTTCAGAGAAGGCTGGTTTAGCTGGGAGATTGCAACCGGTAACCTTTCTCTTTGCTGTCAAAAGCAATCTGCTTTTGGCAAAGGGGAGAGACCCAGTCTTCTGGGGTTGTAGTGTGTTGGGATTGTTGGTTATCATTTGGGTGCTTTGGATAGAAAGAAATAGAAGAATTTTGAAAACCGCATAGATGTGGGAGTGCAGGAGCTGTTGGATAGAGCATAAGCTATTGGTTAGCTTTGTAGGGTGGTTGTGTGTTTCCTGCAAATGCTCATCGATCCAAAGGATCTGCAGGTAGTTAATATTACTGTTAGACCAGATATACGAGGTGACCTACATGACAAGTCTTCCTTTTTGCATTGTCTTAATGTCTGTTTGATATCATCCGGTATCCTTGTATACTTGAATCCTTCCCACCCTGCCACCAAACACTCCTCCCACCATTTCTGTGATCTGTCCTTTAAAGCCTTCTGAATTCACTTCGCATACTCAAACTTAAATGGAGAAGTGAAATAGGTAAGTAGAGTTGTTCTATGTAGTGCTGACTAGTTATACTATAGAAACCTCTTTTTTCACGTTTTAAGTAAGAATTCATATTGTGAAATGTGTAGTAGTTCTTATGTTTCGAGCTACTCTCTCTCTCTATATATATCCACTTATTGTTTTGAATTATCAGTTCAAAGGCCACTTTTCACACACTAGTGGAACTCATAAGATACACATGAACACTCCAAAATCATTCTCTGCATCTATATTATGAACCACTCACACTCGTAATTAAATGACTGATGTGTAGTCTTATTTCTTTTTGGCACAAACAATTGAAAGAATTGAGCTTTATTTCTACTCACCGCTGGCTACATAAAATTGACTTTAGAAAAGAATAAGCAGGAGAATCAGCTCACAGATAAAAAATAGTTCTACATAGGATTTAAAGAACACATATAGGGAAGACACATGCCCTCCCTGGATCCATGTAGCTCTGCCTCTGATCCTCACACAGTGAATACTCATACATGAAGAATTGAATGGATGAGATTTGAGCTAAGGTTCTATTGCTAGCCTTTCTTTACTTTTGAATGTGTAAAAGAATTTGTGGCCAATTTGAGTCCTCGAAATTTTCAAGCCAAGCTATGTTTGAGCTGGGTGTATCTTCAAGATGAGAGACCTTGAAGTTTTCAGATCCCTTTAGTCTTGGTAGCTGTTTACCCAGTAAAGGATAAGGGGAATTTCTGTTTACTGTCTTCGTATCTGATGCTATTTTGGCCTGTCTTTCTGTTTACCTATTATTATTATTATTATTCGTTTACATTCAAGTAATTATTGTAGTATTACTTTTGCAGATGGAGCAAAGGAGAGCAGTCAACTGCTATTGCAACTGCTACTAGTTCTAGCTTACAGGTTATTATAACCCTAACACTTTCTTCTTGCTGTTAACGAACAAGAAAAAAAATGAATAAACAGACATTTATAATATAATTATATTAATTTTAAATTAATTTACTATTTCCCATTACCTGGCTTTCACAGGAACTCTCTCAATGGAATGCTAGATACAGGGAAAAGTTTGGGTTTGTATTTCTAATATGTGCATCCGGGAAGAGCACTGATGGGATACTTGCTGAATTGAAGGTAGTTTTCTATTAATGTTGATCTCCATTTCAAGCTAAACTCGGGATTCTATGGAAAGGTTAATTGAAAACAATTTCATCAATAAGTGAATAAATTATTGCAGTATTGATTGGCATGTGAGTAGGAACTTTTTGATTTCCATGTTTTGGCTGAATTGAAGTCAGAGAGACTTACTATAGTTAACTTTCTCAATTAAGTAATTAACAGGTTTACATGTAGTTTGTTGCGAACAGACTGTGTATACATATTAGTACAGTGATGTAGGACAGTGCAAGGGTAGGTGTTGTTATGAATATGGTGCGCTAGGTAAGTTAAAAAGCATAAGAAATAGAGTATGTTTAGAAGGCATAAGTCGTTTTACGTATGGTTATGGGGGTGTGGGTAGGAAAGTTAGAAACCTTAAGAAATTGAGTATGTTTAGGAGACAGAAATGATTTGAAGCTGTCTGTAGTCTTAGAGAAGTTTGTTTATAGAGAACAAAGGGACAAGAAACTGCTTTTTGGTTGTAGTTAGTTGGTGCATAGCGACATTGCCATTTTCATGTCATCCTAAGTTTTATTGAATGAACGGTGAGTTTTGATGTTATTTTTCCACCAATCCTAGCTGTCCACTTCAGTTTGGCTTCCTGCAAAAGACTTTTCAGCTTTTCGCTCCTCTGCTAAGTGATGCCACATAAAGAAACTCACCCAGCCATATAGCCAATCCAGGAACACTTTGGCATTTCTGTCCTCATTGTAATCAGCAACCTCCTGCGTAACACTCTGGACCTGGCTGTCTTGGTTCTTTTTCTTGTCTAATAGCTGAAGATGATGAATTGATACGTATATATTTCATTGTCTTTCATCTTCTGGTAAACCACTGGCGACACAGATGACTTTGGTTGAAAGCACTGCATTGGTAATCATTGTAATAGCAAGGGGAAGAGTTATGAAGAGCTGGTAGGATGTTTTGCTGTGATTCAAATATTATGATGGACAGAGCAGGGTTGGGTGTGACTGTGTGAGTATGGTTATGGTTATGGTCTAGAGCTTAAGAAATATGTTATAAACCTTAAGAAATACAGTATATTTAGAAGACAGAGATGGTTTAAAGTTTCTGTATATTACTTCAGAAGTTAGGGAATAGAGATAAAGGTGGAGCAAGCTGCTGTAGATTACTTCAGAAGTTAAGGAATAGAGATAAAGGTGGAGCAAAGAGACAACAATGTAGGAGAGGAGATATCAAAGGCACCAAGCATTAATAGAACTCAATTCTCTTACTTCTAATATGATTAGGCTTACAAGAGAAAGCCTAATGTGGGCCTTTATACTCATAGAATACCAAAGGCTCCTTAAATAACTGCTCTTATGGACTATATAAAGACATTTTACTTAACCTCACACCCAAATAGACTCTTAAATACTCTTACTTATGAGTATCATTCATCATCTATCACTGATTTGGACTCTTCCTACCAAGGAGACTTGCATTTCTTTGGACTAAAAATTGACTTGGACTTCCAAAGAAAGTGGTGGCTACTGCATATTTCTCAGAATCTTGCCTGTGTTACGTTCTCTAGCAGAACAGTAATGAACATAATAGTGTGTTACCAAAAGTCCAAACAGGAAACGATAATTTGAAGTGTACATGTAATTGTTGTTAGTTTTGCATTCGATAAATAATTGAATATTATGCCTGAAAACTCACGAATGAAATTGAAAGCCCTGTGATATTTATGCTGATGTTTATTTTCCAGGGTACCTTGGAATGACTCAAATCACTAAGTTTACTTTTCCTCTTTGCAGAAGCGATATCCAAACAGGCCTATTGTTGAGTTTGAAATTGCAGCGGAGGAGCAGATGAAAATAACAGAACTACGTCTTGTGAAACTTTTCTCAACTAAAGAAAAGGTTCCTTCCACAGGCAACGTGAATCCCTCAGTTGCTGCAAAGAAAGTGGAAGGTAATTTCATTTCCAGTTGCTCTATTTTAAAATTTTTTACCATCAGGATGACGTTAATGTAGCCCTGCATACTGTCTTTCTTTAAGAGGAGAACATTTGCTTTCTTTCCTTTATTTTTTTCCTATATCTGAAATTAATGCATTTGTTGTTTTCTGAACCCTAGAAGATCGTGTAAGCATTATTGGAGGTCATCTAAGTGCTTCATCTGAAATTTCAGCTGTAAAAAACGAGACTCCAGCTCGAACTCGTCCACCCATCACAACTCATGTCTTGGATATTTCTCAAGGATCTCCAGCTGCGGGCATTGAAGTATGTTTAGAAATGTGGAATGGTCATCAACCTCGTCCTGTATTTGGTGAGTCAGCTACAGTTGGTTGGGTACTTCAAGGGTCTTCAACTACGAATAGTGATGGGCGAAGTGGTCAATTGTTGAGCATAGTTGATGCGGTGAACCCAGGAATATACAGGATAAGTTTCAACACTGGCAAGTACTGCCCAGGCGGGTTCTTTCCTTATGTATCTGTAGTGTTTGAAATCAGGGAGTCACAGAAGTTGGAACATTTTCATGTTCCTTTGCTGCTATCACCATTCTCATTCTCAACTTACCGTGGAAGCTAGACTATGTTTCAGGTCAGTTGACCGATAAACTGTGAATAATTGCACTTCAAATCTTGCTTTTGAATATGAATCATGTATGAGCCAAAGGACTGGGTTGTTGTTATGGATCTAAACGTTTGGAAGCCTCAAAATTCTATCGGAAACAGAAAATTGGTTGGACATGCTTTCTAGAATCTGCATTGACGCCAAATTCCTTAATAGTAACTTTATTTGATCAGTTTCAAATTGTTGCCAACGTTGTTAATCTTGCCCATCTGGTTCATATTTCACTTAAACAGAGATGATGTCCATCTCTCTGGTAGGATGATGGGCATGGTGATCCATAGGTTGAATTGCATTGTAGGCAGGAAGAGCAAAGAATTCGATTAGTGATGGAAGAAGAGCAAAGAATTCGATTAGTGATGGAAGTAGCCAGATTATGATTTATAGGCAGTTCACTTCTCGCAGGAAGTTTAATCTAATCTGAATTTCAGTATGAGAGGATTAAGGGCGCCTTCAGGGATTGTGGGTTATTTGAGCATGTTGATGTGGTTTTATGCTGATGATGAGCTCCTAGTGAATAAGATGAAATAGTTGAAGGTGAGGACGGAGCTTTGCCCAAGAAGCTGCTGGCTTTGTCTGTACTGCCTCTAGGCTCTAGCTATGATCGAGGAAATAGATTTGGTCATTCCTCGATAATGGGATGCTCACCATTTCGTGATTTTTGTCTCAAAAAAGGGGCCGAAGTGTGGCACAGGAAGAAATTTTCTAGAATCAAAGGCAGTTTGGATGGTTAAGATCTTTAACAACATAGTCAATATATGAATGACTAAGATTGCCGAGTCTATTTACATGTCGTGTGCATAGAAGAATTTCACGTGCAATTGGTAAAATGTGGGTGTTTGTGTGTTTTTCGTGATGGCTCTTTGTAACCACACCCTTATATGAGTAAGTCGTACTGAAATACAGAGTAGTCGAGAGCAACAACCCTTGTCAACGACCTTTAGGTACTTAGAATTGCATGGCTATTCCCCTTCTTGAATAATGAAATTTGAGTCGCACACCAAAGATAAGAGTTCAGCTACAAAACCGGACCTTGAATTGGCATTGGGGGGTTTAGATTAATTTTAGAGTGCTTAATGAAACTTCATCCACGAATTTGTACTAAAAATCTGCGCAATGTCGATCCTATTACATCTATATATGACACAATTGAGAATTACTCATTTGGAGCTTTATACAGTGTAACTCCTTTGATTTCCTTTTAGGTTGTTGATTAGAAAAGAAGGCAAAATGCAGGCTATCAAGGATAAGATCAGTGAAATGGGCGCCATCAAGCATGCCAAGGAAGAGGCTAGGGCTGAAGAGAAGGTACAAGATCATATATACTTTTTACATTGTACTTGTTAACGCCATATTGTTTTCTTCGACAAAATAGAAGGGGAAACAATTACAATGAAAAACCCCTAACGATTAACAACACATTGTTGAATATATCTTAATAGATAGGACGTTCTATTGAAATGTAGTTCACAGATGAATTAGGGATGTGGTTAGCAATGTAGTACCCGCAAATGCATGTAGCGACAAAAAAACATAGAATTAATTACAAAATACTACCCAAACTATGATGTTATTTTCATTTACATACCTAATTATCAAAAACTTGCGTTTTGATACATTAAGTTTCATTTCGTTAGTATTTTGATACCCTTATTACTAACACCGTTAAATTTTAAAGGCATTTTCGTTATCTAAATAAATATATCATTTTTTTCATTTACTTTAACAAAATAATTTATTTTGGTGGTGTTATGTAATTAATTCTTGTTCTTATTGACTTGTAATTTATCTAATTATAACTAATTTAGTTGTAGTATTTTAATTTATTTTATTTTCTTAACATGTAAGTCCAAAAATACATACATACAGATGTAGTATTTCTTTTTATTTTGCTCAAATTTTATCATTATAGTTGCAAAAAAAAATTATGGAGTTTTTGTTTTTAATATTTTTTCTAAATTAAGTTGTTCTATTTGTATTTGATAATCTCAAAAAATAAATTAATTTGTTAAAGTAAATGAAAAAATAATATATTTAATTAGATGACGAAAATGCTCTTAAAATTTAACGGTGTTAGTAGTCAGGGTATCAAAATGCTAACGAAATGAAACTTAATGTATCAAAACGTAAGTTTTTGATAGTTAGGTATGTAAATGAAAATAACATCATAGTTTAGGTGATGTTTTGTAATTAATTTAAAAACATATATGAGGTTTGCCTGCTCTCTTCTTATGTTTTGGTATGATAACATTCTAACTGTCATTGCAATTTTCTACCAAATAATGTAGGCCGAGAAAGAAATAGCAAAAGCGCGAGCAGATATCATGAGGTGAGATTGGCAAAAGAGGCGGAAGCATCAATGGAGCATCATGTCGCCAAGGCCGGAGAAATTGCTAGAGCCGGGGAACACATGGCGCATGAGCAGTTGGCGAAAATGGGAGGATCTGATGCTGCAGCGGCCGGGGCAAGGGGTGTTCCTAATAACGCCGCTGCTCACCACCCTCTTCCTAGTTCCAACATGTCTCCCCCAACTTATAACAAAATGTTAATTCTTGGATATACTCTTTACCTATATACTATGCATGCATGTCAATGTTCTTGATAGGATAACTCATAAAATTTCGCACCCCATATGCGAGGTGTATATCTACCTACAATGTTCGGTAATTATCTTTTCCTTATTCTTGTAATTATGTTACAAGTTGTATTGGAAAGTAATATAATATAGGTGTAAATGACTGTGTATAAGATAGGGAAAATGACCATTTGCATAAAATAAGAAGTCAAATTCTAAGCCAATGAATTAAAAAGTTAAATACTCATTCCAATACAAGGTGTACTTACTAATGCCTAAATAACAAATCTTATTAAATTTATAATAAAATAATATTTTTGAGACAATTTACCCTTGTTCCTTATATACATTAAGAAAAAAATGAGAGAGAATATTTTGCCGGACCATCTCCGGTTGCAGACTCCGGTCTCCGATCTCTTGTCACCAACTGCCGGACTCCGGTCACCGGACTTCGGAAAATTATTGGTAACCGGAATTTCGCTGGATTTTTTTCTACTAAGGGCAATAAACTTTTACAAAAAGTTTACTAGGGTTACATCTACATCAAATCCAAATCTACTAACCCTAGTATACTCCAAATTTAAGTTTAATAACCCTAGTATACTAGAAAACGAAATCTACTAACCCCATTGTACTCCAAACCAAGTCTAATAACACACTGTATACATCAAAACTAAGTTTACTAACCCCAGTATATTTTAAAACCAAGTCTACTAACCCTAGTATTTCATCAAATCCAAGTCTACTAACCTCAGTATCGACGTTTACTAACACCGGCATGTAGACGACATGACCAGATATGGATTTGACGCTGCAAGAGTTTTACCCCTAATCTAGTTGCAAGACAGAAACCTTCAGTTTCTGCTCTGCATCAAACTTACTGATGTTTTTCATGGTCAGAGAGATATTAAGCAGGGTGCGCCTCTATCCCCCTATATTTTTGTCCTCTGCATGAAAAAACTCTCACTTGATTCATTCTTTGGTTGATACTGGTCAGTAGAAGCCTCTCAGAGCCTCTCAATCTGGGCCAAAAGTTTCTCATATTTTCTTTGCATATGACCTTTTGTTATTTGCTGAAGCTTCTATTGATCAGGCTAACACCATCAAGAGATGTTTGAATATGTTTTGCTCCCTGTCTGGCCAATCGGTTAGTTATGATAAATCCCAAATCTATTGTTCTCCAAATACTCCAAATGATCTAGCCTCTGAGTAGTATTTGTGGTTCCCCTCTTACTACGAATTTGGGTAAGTACCTTGGTATGCCTTTGATTCATGAGCTAGTTAATCAACATACTTATGTTGATGTATATGACAAGTGCAAAATAGGTTAATGGTCCAGTAGCCTTAATGGTCATAGTTTTGACAAATGACGGTGAGTTAGTCACCTCTTCAAAACTCTGCGAATCTAGCTCTTCTTCAAGCTTTCTTTTTGCCCTTGCAGTTCGTTGAGCCTCGCAGCTTTTTTCTATTCCCAAGATTTTTCCACCTCTCGAAGGCGTTCAAATTGCCTGTCAATCTTGTCATCAGTCTCAACACCGTCCTAGGTAGTAGAATTTTGCAGCTTCTCAACACTTAGGCTTGTTGCCTTGATTTCTTGGTCATGTTGCGTCCGAGTTCGCTCAAACTGTTGTATGGTTATTTCGACTTGCTCCATCTTCTCGGAAAGTACTGCTATCTTGGTGGCTAGAACAGCTAGTAGGCGCTTTGATTCTTCGTCCATGATAACCTTCTTGCAACTGATGGACTGCTGGTTTCCTTGATAATAACCTGAAATGCAGGATCGTTTCTTCAACTGACAAACATCTACAGTTCGTTGAGTTATGCAGATTAACCCGCGAATGTTGTAGTTTATTGCAAGCTGGGTACAACTTCGAGTATTCGTTGACACCCGTGATTTCTAACACGTTGGTCCCACTAGACGTGCCAAATATTCGGCGTGAAAATGGATTTTCTTCGAACAACCAGACTTGAGGCGTGCCAGTACCTATGGGTCAGGTACAACCTTGATCTTGATACTTGTTCGCCTTCTGTCTTCTTCTCAAACAACTGTCTACGGGCGCTGGTCAGGCTGACACTTAGGTTCTTCTTAGATCTAGCTGAAAAGCAACTAGGATTTTTCTCCTCCTCTTACGATGTGGACGTTTCCTACTCTGACAAACTGTGAATATTTGCTAAGGTTATTCACCCTAACAATTGTTTGTAGGAATTCGCCAACATGTTTGTCTTTATGAAGCGGTGGTGGACTGTTTGCTCAAGGAAGAGGCTTAATGAGTAGAAGCGGGTAATACTCACGAATGAGGCTTTGATGAGTAGCGGTGGGGAATGCACACGGATAGGGCTTTGGTGGTACAAAAAGACTCAAGGAATCTTTCTGGTAGAGGTGCTCCAGAGATGCTTGTTTTGCAGTGTGCAAAAGTTGTATTGATTGAGATGTTGATTGATATATGTCCTTTAGATCCTGTACCCTGATCCCTTTATATAGTGAACACTAGAGTTTGTTCTTACTTGTAGATCAAGGCATATCAAATCTTCTTCGGGTCTTTCGAGGATTCCTTAAGTAACCGCAAATCCTTGCCAAACATGACTTCAAATGGAAAGAGAATCTTTTACAATTATTTAGACAGCAAGAATCGGTCCAGTGAGCAAAGTATTCGCCTAAAGATAATATTTTGACCTAAACAACTTCCATGCTAAGAAAATGCCTTAAATGACGTGTTGGTAATGGTCATACTATAAAATTGTGGTATGATTTTTGGGTCCTCCCTACTTCTCTTATCTCTCAGTCTCTCCCCTTTGCTCATATTATTCATAATGTCACTTGTTAGTGATTTTTGGGATGAGTCTGGTTGGATTATTGATTTGCTATTGGTTTTGGAGAATGTGGTACTGATACTAAAATCTGGGCTGAAACTTCCAATGGTTGTTTTAATGCTTGCTGATTCTCTATCTAAAATGAGCATAGATCATGAACCTGGTCTCATACTGTTTGAAGTTCCCCCCATTCATGCTGTTGGTGTTTTTTAGATGACTTGGTTGGTGTTTCTAGAGTGAGAAACTGGGAACGTTGCTGTTCCTTGGTTAGTTTTATGTATGCTTTTTCTTGGGCCTTTGTGCCCCTAGTGTAACAAAAAAAGAAAACACGACATATTTGCGTGGCATTCTATCAGTGGCTGGTCCTATGAATTCTACACTAGTATCATAGGAACCTCCGCATATGATTATTTTGGTCAAAACTTAAACCTTAACTTTGAGGCTGACTCTATTCTATATTCTCACACGCAGCCTCTCAAAACGGCGAAGCCACTGACGAAACCAGAGTCGCCTCCGGCCGGCCTCTCTTTGCGTTTTTGATTTGTGTTTTGGGTGAGGGTTCTCTGTCTCAGTTTCTCACTTGCTGTTTTGTTTAACTGATCTGGTTCTTTGATTCTCTCAAGTTGTTTGAATTCCATATTTCCAAGTTTGTTGTTGCTTTCTTCAGTCTTGTTTCTTATTTGTGAGTTGTGACTATGGCTGAATTTGCGATTGGTTTTGTTTAACTACTATTAGTAAAAAGCTTGTGAACTACTAGTTGGGTAATTAACAAGAAGCATTTTTCTTTAGTAATGAAGACAAATTAGTACAGGGGTGATTTTTTGAATATGGCCAGGTCATATGATACACATACATATACTCATGTTGCAAGTTTACAAATTGATCAGTGCCTCTTGTAGAATGTAGTGGTGATTTTTAGAGAGCTGGAATGATATAAACCGTATCGGCAACTTGATATATCTTTAGACTTTGGCTCTACTGTCTTGTATATCTTTAGACAGTAAACTCATGTTCAGCTATATATTTATTTTGTAGGGAAAAGATAAAGGGTAGAATGTCAGTTTGATATATCAGATAGAGAATCTAATCTACTGTGTCTCCTTCGCACTGTGTGTTCCCCAAAATTGATACACGCACACACGGCAGCGTCGAACCCAATCACTCCCTGGCTCTTCTTCTCATCCGACAAAACCTGCGCTCTATTGCCACCATCCCCAATTCAATTCTGAACTTTAACAACAGGTCCTTCCCTCTTTCTCTTTTCTCCTCAAGAATCGCTAGGCTAGGGTTTCATTCTGCTTTCTTACATTGATTTTGATGCATCTATATGTTTGATTCAGTACAACTAATTTGATAAGGCATCGCCGTGTTTGGTGTTTGCAGTTACTGTAAAGTTACCGGAATGGCAGCGGAAGGTGGGAAGAGTTTTGCGAGGAGAGATCGTCTCCTGGAGATTGAGGCCAAGGCTCGAGCCTGGTGGGAGGAGAAGCATGTGTTCAGGGCCGAAGCTCGCGAGAAGCTTCCTGAACCTGGGGAGAAGTTTTTTGGAAACTTCCCCTTCCCTTACATGAACGGCTTTCTGCATCTCGGGCACGCTTTTTCACTCTCGAAGCTGGAGTTTGCAGCGGCTTATCACCGGTTGAGAGGTGCCAATGTGCTTCTGCCGTTTGCATTTCACTGCACTGGCATGCCCATCAAAGCCTCCGCTGATAAGCTTGCTAGGGAGATTCAGCTGTTCGGAGAACCTCCGGTGTTTCCCTCTCAAGTGAAGCAGGACAGTCAGGAAGTGGAAGCGGAAGCAGAGAATGCCAATGGGGGTGCACCTCCGGCTAAGTACAAGGGGAAGAAGTCCAAGGTTGCATCAAAGTCCGGCGGGCAAGTGTATCAGTGGGAAATTATGCGCAGTTTTGGTCTGTCGGACAGTGAGATATCCAAATTCCAGGATCCTTATAAGTGGTTGACATTTTTTCCCCCATTGGCAGTGGAGGACCTCAAGGCTTTTGGGCTCGGCTGTGACTGGAGACGCTCGTTTATTACTACAGACATGAACCCTTTTTTTGATTCCTTTGTCAAGTGGCAGGTTAGGAAACTTAAAGACATGGGAAAGATTGTGAAAGATGTCCGTTATGCTATATATTCTCCATTGGATGGGCAGCCGTGTGCAGATCATGATAGGGCTAGTGGCGAAGGAGTTCAGCCCCAAGAATATACTGTCATTAAAATGGAAGTGGTGGCACCTTTTCCTTCTAAATTGGCTGTGTTGGAGGGGAAGAAAGTGTTCCTGGCTGCAGCAACTCTAAGACCTGAGACCATGTATGGGCAAACAAATGCATGGGTATTGCCTGATGGGGAGTATGGAGCCTTTGAAATCAATGAAACTGAGGTTTTCATTCTTACAGAAAGAGCAGCTCTTAACCTTGCCTATCAAAAGTACTCTAGGGTCCCAGAGAAACCTACTTGCTTGGTTGAACTTACTGGTCAGGATTTGATTGGCCTTCCATTGAAGTCGCCACTTTCATTCAATCAGATTATTTATGCCCTTCCTATGTTGACTGTCTTAACAGACAAAGGTACTGGTATTGTGACCAGTGTACCGACTGATTCTCCTGATGATTATATGGCGTTGCGTGATTTGAAATCAAAACCTGCTTTCAGGACGAAATATGGTGTAAGGGATGAGTGGGTTCTTCCCTTTGATATCATCCCAATCATTGATATTCCAGAATATGGAAATAAAGCTGCAGAAAAGGTCTGTGCAGATCTCAAAATCAAAAGCCAGAACGAGAAAGAGAAGCTAGCAGAAGCCAAAAGGTTGACGTACTTGAAAGGATTCAATGAAGGAACACTTATTGTGGGGGAATTCAGCGGAAGGAAAGTCCAGGAGGTGAAACCCTTAATAAGGAGCAAGCTTATAGAAGCGGGCGATGCAATTTCGTACAGTGAGCCTGAGAAGCGGGTAGTATCGCGATCAGGTGATGAATGTGTTGTGGCGCTTACAGATCAGTGGTATATCACATATGGGGAAACTGAATGGAAGAAACTGGCTGAGGAGTGCTTGTCCAGTATGAGTTTGTATTCTGATGAAACAAGGCATGGGTTTGAGCATACATTGGGCTGGTTAAATCAGTGGGCATGTTCACGATCTTTTGGGCTTGGTACTCGTATCCCCTGGGATGAAGAATTCTTAGTTGAGTCATTGTCTGATTCAACTATATACATGGCTTATTACACCATCGCTCAGTTCCTCCACAATGGAGATATGTATGGTTCCAGCAAATCCGCAATTAAACCTGAACAAATGACTGATCAGGTCTGGGATTATATCTTCTGTGATGGCCCGGAACCTAAATCATCTGGCATCTCATCATCAACTCTTCATAAGATGAAGCATGAATTTGGGTATTGGTATCCTTTTGATCTTCGAGTGTCTGGCAAAGATCTCATACAAAATCATTTGACCTTCTGCATCTACAACCATACAGCTATTATGTCCAAGAAGCACTGGCCTCGTGGTTTCAGATGCAATGGGCATATCATGCTCAATGCTGAGAAGATGTCCAAGTCTACAGGGAATTTTAGGACACTTCGTCAGGCGATTGAGGAATTTTCTGCTGATGCTACTCGGTTCTCTTTGGCTGATGCTGGAGATGGTGTTGACGATGCAAATTTTGTGTTTGAGACTGCCAATGCTGCAATTCTGCGGCTTACTAAAGAGATCTCATGGATGGAAGAAGTTTTGGCTACAGAATCTTCTTTGAGACTTGGCCTCCCAACTACTTATGCTGACAAGGTCTTTGCAAATGAGATAAATATTGCTGTGAACAGGACTCAGCAGAATTACGGTGATTACATGTTCCGGGACTCCCTGAAGACCGGATTTTATGATCTTCAAACTGCTAGGGATGAGTACCGCTTTTCGTGTGGTGCTGGGGGAATGAACCGTGATTTGGTGTGGCGTTTTATGGATGTGCAGACACGCCTTATTACCCCAATCTGTCCACACTATGGAGAATACGTGTGGAGGGAACTTTTGAAGAAGGAAGGGTTTGTGGTAAATGCAGGATGGCCCGTGGCTGATGCTCCAGACCTAACCCTCCAGAGTGCCAACAAGTATTTGCAGGACTCCATCATTTTAATGAGGAAGCTCCTCCAAAAGCAAGTTTTAGGCTCAAAGAAAGGTAACAAGAAGGGTACTTCAGTTACGTCAGCGACAGAAGACCATAAGCTAAGTGGCTTGATTTACGTAAATGAGCACTTTGATGGGTGGAAGGCAGAGTGCCTGAAAATACTCCAGATTAACTTTAACAGAGACAGTCGTACCTTTTCTTCAGACAAGGTGATACAAGAGGCTTTGCAAAATAGTTCTATTGGTCAGTCAAAAGATTTTAGACAGATCCAAAAGCTTTGTATGCCTTTCATGAAGTTTAAGAAGGATGAGGTAGTTACACTTGGGGCACATGCCTTAGAGTTGAAGCTACCTTTTGGCGAGATTGAGGTCCTGCAAGAGAACTTGGACTTGATTAAGAGACAACTTGGTCTTCAAGATGTAGAAGTATTGTCTGCTACAGATCCTGATGCACTTTCAAAAGCCGGTTCTCTTGTCAAACTAATACAGCAGAATCCTCCAGCTCCAGGAAGCCCCACCGCCATCTTCTTGACCCGGTAATTATAAACCTTCTGTCATACATGTATGTTTTTCTAATAAACTTTAGCATGCCTTGTGCTTTTACAGCATGCATTCTGTTCTGAAGGCAACATTTGTTGTGTTACATTATTGAAATTAATTTTGACTGTTGTTTTTCATTTTCATACCTTTTCAACCATCTCTTTTATTTCTGTAAATGGAATTGAAGGGATAGAAATCAAACCTTCTAACAAAGAAGAATAATAACTGTTCATTTCCCCCATATGTAACTTCAGCAATGAGATTTGAAATAGCAAACCAGTGTGTTGAGTTCACAGGTGGCAATTCTATTTCTGGATTTAGAAAATGAATGTGCCACATTGTACTGCCAGGACAGATGCTTTATCACTTTCTAGTTTGTGTATTGTCAGTGTATTGCACATAATGACATGTTTTATCAATGTGAAGTCTAACAGTACTTTGTAGTATATCACCTTGTTCGCTGCTGATACATATCTGTTGGGTTCAGTAAAGAGAATTTGTGGTCGAATGTGTTTTTGTGTGCTGACAGCTTTGTATATTGAACTGCAAGAGTTCAACATGCATTTTTCATTGTTTTCGTGCTCTTGATGCGTGTGTTTGATTTATACCACAAGTCCTCTATGCTTTGGAATTGTCAAATGAAGGCGATTTTGTTTTATTGGTTTGAGACACAACCCTGATCGCATCATATGATCCGTTCCTAGTTTCTTTGTTATACTATGAAACTCGAGTTTTGAATTATTTTACTTTATGGTGTTTGAATCTAATTCATCTTCTTTGTATATCAATAGGTCAGAAGAACCTCATAATAGTCAGTAAACTATCAAGTGGAACTGGAAGGGAAGTACAGTAATGGATAAGATCAAGGCAACTGAGCATTTGTAACGTCTGGGAGAATTGTTAGTTCAACGAATGAGGACTTGCTGATGAACTGGGGTCATCTACAAGAGTGTGATGTCTTGCTTTATTTGAATTTTGAATACGAGGTTTATTATCCCTTTAATTTCTGAACAATGAAGTTTTGTTCCATTGCAGTATCTGGACCAAGTTTGTTTCAATGTGAAATCAAGTAAATCTCTCTTTGTTACGTTGCCAATACCATTCTAGCCTTTTAGGTTTTAACCAGATGATATGATGGTCAAATTTTCAGATGGGTTTTTGATTAGAGAATGTGGGTCTCCGTTTTAGACTTGTAGGTACAGATGCAACAATCATTTCATGCTCAAAGTTGCATAATCTGTCATGCTAGTAATGGTGATACTCTGATTTAGAGAGGTGTAGACGCATAATCAGTCGTGCTCGTAATGATGATACTTTGATCTAAGGAGGTGTAGACTCTGTAACTTGATTCACGTTGTTGTTGATGCAGGATACTTTAGATAGGTGAAGAAGAGTAGAGAATGTGGGTTTAAGTTAGTAGTTATTAGTCATTTCGTTGTCAAAACTGTAGAATCAATGTGGTTTTGAGATTATCTTCTGAGGCTAAGCCGTCGTTATACGATGAGTTGATTATTCAGGATATTATTCTAGTGATGAAGTGTGAAATATTCATTGGGTATTGAAACCTTACCCACTACTATTTGGAAATGACATTTACCATGAATCTGGCCAAATGTATGAAAGTGGCCGAACAGATTGCCAAAGAATATAATGAACTTGTAATAGTAAAATATGAATCAGTCTGCTCATCTGAGATCATTTTTATATAAAGGTGATATTAAAAAGGTGATTACAATAATCATAATGATAATAATGACTAATTGATAACATCTGTTAATTGCTAATTGCATAATCAACTCTTCGTCAGTTACTTTGACGAATGCACATAATACGTATTTCCTTTTTTTGAAAAGGTTGGAACCTAACTTAGGTTCCAGTTATTATATAATAAAATTGTACCATAGGGGGGACATAGAACCTTAACCCGAGTTACATCAGATAAGTAACTAATATTCTCGTAGAAAACTTCCTGAATAATAGCAGGAGACTCCCCTAACCAAACATCAAGTACTCCTAAGCTAGCAAGGTGCGCTAATCTGTCTGCTACACCATTTGCTTCCCGATAAATGTGATGTAACCTAACAGACTAAAAGGCTTTCATGTAATCTTTACAATCTCCAAGGACCCGACATGTCTTCCTCCTATCTCTTTAGGGCAGCAATAAGTAGGATAGATCACTCTCAATTTCAATATCAGACCAACCTTGGAGGATACCAAGTAAATGACTCGCACGACACGCCTCAAACTCCATGTTCAATGCGGAGTGAGCATGTTCGAACGGCCTTGCTACAGTTGCGACCCCACACCCTTCTCATCTCGTACCACTACCCCTATTCCTCCACAACTTGAAGAAACATTAAATGCCCCGTCTATGTTAAATTTCAGTCTCCCACTTGGAGGACACTCCCACTTCGTTCATCCTCTCTTCAACTTCACCTCAACCCGTGCATGCAGCTTTTTGTACTCCTCTAAAAACTGAACAACCCGTTGAGAAACAAAGCAGTAATTAAAGAGGTGTTGTTCCAAAATACATTGTTTCTCTCCACCCATACTGCCCACAAGCTAGAAAAGAGATAATTGGTCTACACCCAGCTCATCCATTGCACCCCAAATCCACTCCGTAAAACACAACCCAGCATCCAAGCTATGCATTGCCTTCAGAGGACCTATGTGCAAAAACTCTTTGACAATTGAACAATCTCTAAACAAATGAACACTGGTTTTGGCAGCCATACCACAGAACAAACACCGAACCTTTTACAATGGAACATGCCTCTTGACTAGCGTTGCCCGAGTAGGAAGAATGTCGCGTAAAAGCCTCCAAGAGAAGACCTTGATCTTTGGAGGCATTGGAACCTTCCATAGTAAAGACCAATACCTAGCTAGCTGACCATCCGCTATAGTGGAGGACGAAGAGGCTGTAACAGGTGCTGCAGTTATTGATCTCCAAGCCCAGTATCCACGCTTCACATTATATCTACCACTTTTATCAAAGTGCCACACTATGCGATCAACCGGGTTTCTCAAACTTAATGGAATCCTTGCAATAACTTCTATCTCATGCTCGGTGAACAGTTCTCGTAACAAATGGAGTTGCCATGTTCTTTCTTCATGGTCTATCAAATCCACCACCCTTAAATCTTCAAGACCTTCCAAAGGGGCAGAGAACGGTTTAAAACTACAGGGCATAGAGATCCACCTATCATTCCATACTGAGATAGCAGTCCCAGAACCAACCTGGAATCTCAATCCCTTTTCTAGCACATGTCTGCCCACCAGAATGCTCCTCCAGGTATACGAGGCCCCAGCCTTGAGTTTCGCCTTCATGAAATCAGTCTTTGGGAAATACTTGGCTTTCAAAACCCTAGATAGCAAATTATCCGGACACTACATTATACGCCAACCTTGTTTAGCTAGGAGAGCTAGGTTGTACGCATGCATATCTTTAAACCCGAGCCCTCCTTCCTTTTTCGATGCACATAACTTGTCCCAAGAGAGCCAATGAATTCTAATCTTGTCTTCTAAGTCACCCCACCAGAAACTAGCCATTAGTTTGTGCATATTATCACATAGGTACCTTGGCAATTCAAAACAATTCATAACATAAGTGGGGATAGCTTGAGCTACTGCCTTGATTATAATCTCCTTCCCTGCTGCACTTAGAAGTTTCTCCCTCCACCCTTGTGTTCTCTGTTTAACTCTCTCCACCAGATACCCAAATGCTTCCTTTTTAGAATAGCTAACTTCTACACGCACGCCTAAGTACTTATCATGCTTGTCAACTTGTCGCACACCAATCAGATCTGCTAACCTCTCTTGTTCATCCACCGACATATTTTTGCTAAAAGAGATAGCACTCTTCTATAAATTAACTTGTTGTCCCGATACCAATTCATACTCCGTCAAGACCCCCTACAAGCTTACACAGTCCATTGTCTCTCCTCTACAGAAGATAAATGAGTCATCAGCAAAAACAAATGGGAGATACTCGGACCTCCCTTACAAACCTCTATGCCTCTCAACCTACCCCGCTCCTCTTCCCTACATATTAATCTTGAAAATGCTTCACCTCATAATAAGAATAAATATGGCAACAGTGCATCCCCTTGACGGAGTCCCTTTCTTGGAAGCAACAACCCTCGGGGAGTGTCATTTAATAGAAACGAGTACGATACTGTGGACACACGCCTCAATATTTGGTGAACCCAAACCTCACAGCACCCTAGCTTTAGCATAATTTTTTTCTTTCTAAAAACAGCCACTCCACCCTGTCATATGCTTTGCTCATGTCTAGTTTAAGTGCACAGAAACCCTTCTTGCCACTCCTTCGCTTCATGCAGTGAGCAATCTCAAAAGCTAACAAAGAATTATCAGAGATCAATCTTCCCGGGACAAAAGCTTCTTGAAAAGGTGAAATAATCTTGTCCATGATCGGATTCAATCTGTTAGCTAGCACCTTAGACCCGATTTTGTAAAGAACATTGCATAGGCTAATAGGACGCAATTGACTCATGTGTTTCCTTTAACACTCCCTCTTGTGCCAAGTCAAAGGTAAATCGGTGTATGAGGTGTTGCCTCATTAAAAATATTGCCAAGTAACAAAACCCAGTGGATAAAATAAATCTTGGTTAAAGGGAAAAGAGCACAACACACCTATTGCATTTTGAGGGTGATGTGATGATACCAGACTCCTCCTGAGGTCTACACCCTCCCTCTGATCCTTACCTCAAATCAAGGAAGCTCGGAAAGTTTTCTCATTCCGATACTTTTCACGTGTTTTTCAAATGTAGTTTTAGGTAATGATTTGGTAAACAAATATACCACATTCTCCTTGAAATTTATTTAATTCTTGAGGAGTGTCTGTTGTTGCTGACTGTAGAAGAACTATGACGATATATGTTTTGTGTTATCACCCTTGATATAGCCTAACTTTATCTGTTCGATGTAGGCAGCCTTATCTTCATAAATGTATGTGGGCTCTTCAGTGGTAGAACATAAACCACTAGTTCCTCGAATATGTGTAATGATGGATCCTAACCGTATACACTCACGGACCGCCTCATGGATGACAATGATCTTAGAGTGGTTTGATGAGGTGGCCACTAGGGTTTGCTTGGTTGATCTCCAAGATATTGTCGTGTTCCCAATGATGAATACATGACCAGTTTGAGAACATCCTCTATGTGGGTCAAAGAGGTACCCAACATCAGCAAAACCAACCAAAACATTGTTTGGGGTTTCAGTTTGTCATTCGGGATGTGAAATTCCATCTGTTTTCCTATCTCTGTTTTTATAGGGATCGAATAGTCACATGTCAATGGTTCCCTTTAGGTATCAAAATATTTTCTTGATGTCATTCCAATGATGATGCGTTGGCGCTGAGCTAAATCTAGCTAACAAGTTCACTGAGAATATAATATCTGGTAGAGTACATTGAACTAAGTACAATAATGCGCTTGTTGCATTTAGATAGGGAATTTCAGGTTCCAATACTTCCTCGTCATCTTTCTTGGGACGAAATAGATCTTCCTTTACATCCAAATATCGACCGATCACTAGGAGTGCTAACAGTATGCACTTCGTCCATGTTAAACGCCTGAGAATCTTTTAGACACATGCACACCGGTGGATTATTATTCCACAAACTCATTGTTAACCGAGTTTCCCAAGGTCATTCATATCAATTTAGATTTAATCTAGCTCGCGGTTTCTCTTATTTCATCAAGAGTACCTATTATGTTCGTATCATCAACATAGATAATTATAATTGTAAATCCGAAACTCGTTTTCTTTGTCAGTACGCAAGAGCATAGTTCATCATCTTGTATCCCTTCCTAACCAAGTAGTTACTTCTATAAAGTGAGCATTTCAATTCCAATTGCAAACGCACTCCGTGGTTTAGAATTACTTGAGTTGGATCGTTTAAGGCCATCAAATGCTTTTAGATATATCTCACAATCAAGATCCCTATGGAGATATGTAACCACACCTAAGAGCTGCATTTCTATTACTGGGAACATGTCCTCTTATAGTCAATCTAGAGCGTTGCGAGAAACCTTGGCGTCACAATGCGAGCCTTGTCCTTTAGGGCTTAATTCTTCTCATTACCCCTTTTAACAAAGAGTTGTTTATGTCCTACAGGCTTTATACATGGTCAGGTTAGCACTACCAAACCAAATACTTGTCTCTTTGTCAAAGAATCTAGCTCTTTCTGGATTGCATTTATGTAGGCTAATATGCTCTTTGTTGACATTTTTCAACAGAGGGTGGTTCGATCTCTTCATGCTTTATGATTCCTTGAGCAACAATATGCATCATCAATGTATATACTCTCGTAATCCGGAGAGATTTTGTCTCTGGAATCATTTTAAACATCAGAGCGTCATCCCATATTGATTCATGGGCATAATTGTAATCAGAGACAGTCTCGTAAGAGAGAATCTTTACAGTGATAATGTTGTGTCTTACTCGCCCATTTCCTTTAAGCAAGTATTGATCGAACCATGTGGCCTTTCCCTATTCCCTTAGGGAGCCACAGCCTCAACCACACCTCTACTAAGTATGGTTACGTTGCCTCAGTATGTGGCAACGTGTCCTTTATTAGGGACTTTTTACCTTGCAGACTTTTGCAGCTAATATGTATGATTTCGTCACTTTGGCGTTATCTTTAAACGCATCAGACATCGAAACTGTTACGTTTTTAGATATGAATTATCTGGGGATCAGGATGAGACAGAGTGGGTAATCATGAAAATTCCCTCGTTTCCTTATAAAATCATTTTTTTATCTCCCCCTAACGACGGGAAGACTGTCTCATCAAAGTGACAATTCACAAATCGAGCGGTTAGATCGCATGTAAGTGTTCTAAATTGCGGTGGTTGGAGGTGCATATCCAACAAAAATACATATTCGTTTCTAAGATCCAATTTTTGATGCGTTGTGGAACCGCAATAGGCACATATGTTGCACAACCAATTATGCTTAAATCTCAGGCGTAAGTCTAGTTACCAACTGGTAGACAGTGAATGTTTGGCTAGCAATGGGTCTTAGAGCGAATAAGACTGTGTACAATATTGCATAACCCCAAATAAATGTATAAAGGTTGGTGCGCCTAACCAATACCTATACATGGTGGCTTATACGAAGCCATTTTGTATATGTTTATAGGGTTCAAGATACTATTCATTGATTCTTATGCAATAATCATCAAGTCCTTTGATGCTAACTCTTAACGTTGTCAATTCCTATAGACTATATCATCAGGGTGGTGAGCCCTGAAACTTATAATGTTGCAAAGACTTTTGCAGCATTTTTTGTGGATATTTATTCGACATGTGACTAGTGTCAAAACGTCCCCTAGAACCATAAGTACTTTAATGGTCTGTATTTCTAGAGTGATAAGTCCACAATAATCATGTTGTATAGTGGGTTTGCATATGATAGCGTTGACACTAATGTCTCTTAAACTTTAACAAGGTTCAATTATCTTTTGGTGCATATAGAGTTTATGTGACTTTGACTATGATGTCATTTTAGCAAAAAAGATCGGGTATTTCCATCGTCGTTTTATTTGATGTGATGGTCTCATCATCAAGTCACAATGGTGTTATAAATTAAGCACTAGGTTCTCCTCTATACGTTTCTTAAAGTATATGAGAGTATCTGAAAAATATAGCTCATATCTCTTAGAGTATATCAATTTAGGTAATGATATGCTTATCATTTTATAACTTTTCTTTTATTGGTTATATGAATTGTTTTGCATTTTTATAGTGTTATTTCGAACCATAGATAAAATCGAATATAATTAATGCTTTATAATATAATTCGAAATTTAATAAGCCAACAATATCCAAATGAAGGTCTAAATCTTGGAAATTTAATTCAATCAATCATTATATAAATAAAATTTAAGACTAGATAATAGTCTAATTGAAATGATGCGGCATTACAACATTATGCCTATATAACAGTCTTGCAAAGCATTGAGATATCGATTAACATATTTTGAGACGATCATTTATCAATGATGTCGATGAATGATTTTACTTATGGGCCATGTTTGGTTTATGGAAAGAAAGCCTTGGGAAAGGAAAGTTGTTACTTTCCTGTGTTTGGAAGCAGGAGGAAAAAACCAGGAAAGGAAACTGGTTCCCACGTGAAAGGAAAATCGGGAGGAGAATGCTTCCATCCACCCCCCCTTGGGATTCACTTTCCCACCCGCGCTCCCGCAATTATTGCGAATTGGTTTTACGAAAGTACCCCTGCTAAAAGTGATTACTCAGTACTGCTGCGATATTGGCTCGAGAAGAACTGAATAACTGAAGCACTTGCCATCTAAAATCCCTCTTGTTAGCATTTTCCTCGTAGAGCAGCTGTTTTTCTCTCAACCAGTTTAATAGATATGTTATATTCATGTCGATCACTCTTTCTTGTATATCCTGTATGTATATATGTAAGCGTACTACGGCTGCGGGTATGGGTATGGTCTAATTACATCTTGGTTTTGGTTTGGTGTATGGGTAATTTATTGGGATTGTTCTCTCTCTTGAGAGATAATTTTGCTTTCGGGAGGTGATGAATGATGGGTTTTCGCTCAATTGATCTGTTATATGTTGTATGTTAGTCTCTTCTTTTTTCTGGGTTTGGGAATTACATATAGATAGAATGATTATCTAACTTTCTCCAAAAAATCTAACTTTCTCGGTCACTTTTTCTCACTGTTCTGTATATATGGGTGGATTGTTTTTTTTGATAGGATATATGGGTGGATTGTTGTTGATTGGGCATGTGTATGATGATTGAAAGAATGCTTCTACGAAGTAGCCAATAGATTGATAAAATGCTCAAACGAATGAATAGATGAAAACTTGAAGAGAGATATGAGGTCAGTCAGATGCACCAATATGTGTCTGACGTTGTACTATATATTGATACTGTGTTGATGAGATTGCAATTGAATAGCAAGCTGATAACTGTTAGTTACAAGAGATGAGAGCTAGAAATATTAAGGAATTTATCTATAATACGATTGCAGCAGAAACTAAGAGTCCAAGATAGGATACATGAGTTATCTGTTGGATTGAAGTTTCCTTGTTGAGATGGGAGAGTTATCCAGATGTAATGCAGCTCTTATTGTTGTCATTGAAGTGATTGAATTGTAAACTTCTTCTAAGCTATTAACGCTTTCATTGCTGCATTGGTATGATATGTAGAGATCTTTTTTTTTATCTGATGGTGACTTATTGAAAATTAGATTGGTGATATGAAAAGAATTTGATTCATGTACTTTACCTCTAATTGATTATGAGTTTATGGCATGTCTATTGCAGTTGCTGCATGATTATGGCCACTTAAAAATTTTGGGTTATTGACCCAAAGCAAAGGGGATGCTCCAGCTTCATGAGGATTATTGATTATGAGTTTATGACATGTCTATTGCAGTTGCTGCATGATTATGGCCACTTAAAAATTTTGGGTTATTGACCCAAAGCAAAGGGGATGCTCCAGCTTCATGAGGATTGGCTTTCAATTGGAGTGGTCTATGAATTTAGGAACCAAGACTGGATTCATGGGAAAAGAGTTCATAGTTGCAAACCAGCTGTTAATCCTGAGAAAATCTGAGCTGCTGATATAATCAACCTGCTAGCTTTGCACTAGAAACTGGTTGATAATTCTCTTACACGTCTTCTGTGAATTGCGGCTTGTTAAAGTTTTGATGTTAATAGCATTGGTGTTGCTTATGTCTTGGTTAAATCTGAGGGTATTATTGAGAAATTGATAAGATTCTCTTTGGTTTCCTTACAATTACCAAACACTGCAGTGGAAACATAAGAGAAAATTCTGTCTACATTCCTGGCTTTTCCAAACATTGGAAAGGAAAGTTGACAGGAATTGCAAATTCCCATGTCAATGGAAAGTTGCAAGATTTCTTTTCCATTCCTTTCCTTTCCTTTCCTAGAACCAAACGAGGCCATGGTGTACTATGATTTCCACATCCAGAACTCATTGGGGGGTACTCAATTCCTTGTGAGCATAAAAACATTAAAATACAATCAATTTTCCAAGATATGAATTAAATTTCAAGATTGACCAATATTTGTAATGGTCACATTTTTCGATGCTTCGTGAAAATACTTCATCACAATTAGAGGTATGTTATTGTGATGCTATGAAGTTACTTTTCCATAGCAGCATAATTTATGCCTTGCTTAATTAAAAAATAGTAATATTTATAGAAGATAAATAAGCATGGCATGTACACTAACATTTATCCCAATTTTAACTACATAAAAACATGCTCAAAGATCATATTTAGACATGATTAACATATATATAATCATAATATATCATGGTATAGAATTAGGGTCACATATAACAATTACGTAAATTAATTTTAAATTGCATACTCATAACCATAAGAAAAGCAAATATGTTGTATAATTATTAATTAAAGATTTGCAGAATATTTACTAGGTAAATTATTTAATTTTATTTTGTTTAAAACAAATAATTGTAAATATTAATTATGCAACAGTTAATCATGACAGTAAAAAATAAAATGGTATTTTTACAGTTAACAAGCTTCACGGTAAAACAGCTATTTTAACAATAACAGTACAAATTAATTACCATGGTGAAATAGTTAATATTTAACAGTAACTATTAATTACCACGATAAAAAGGCAGAAAGTTACCGCAGCTTTAGTGAAAAATTGGATTCCTAGAAGGGTTCTAAAACGGGTCGCACGGATCCGGAATGGGGACGATCGGGTCGGGGCTGCTGCTGCCGTTCGATCTGCTGCAGGATTGATCCAGAAAGGCAGCCGACGACGGGATCGGGTCGGTTGAGGGTTGGGTGGCTCCGAATCGGTACTAGTGAGGCATGGCCGTGATCTAGGAGATAACGCTGCAACTCAGGTTACCGGATCGAGGCGTTGGGATGCGTGGATGCTGTCAAGATCCGTAGAGGCAAGGTTGAGGGTGAAAATCTGGTGATGTTGCTACCGGGTTGGAGAGCGGGGCATGCGGGTGCTGTGAATCAAAAAAAGAATCGAGGCCGGAGGTGAGGTGAGGTGCCGAGTATGGGTGCACTGGTGTGCACAAGATCAAGGGTGGCTGCGCGGTGATGCCGGGTTGAGGCAGCGTCAGAAAAAAATCGTAGCAGGCTTGTCCACGCGAGAGGTGATTTGCAGGTCGTCAGGGAACTCATGGAAGGTGGGTGCCTAGAGCAATTTTCTGGGAGGTGTGGGATGTGACAGGGTCGATTAGATCCGCATCAGAACTTTTGTTTTCGATTTCTATCCGAACTTGATCCTCCATTTTTGATTCAAATAAACCGATTAGCTATTGTTCATGTATATAAGCTATGTAATCTAATAAAAATAGTACGTAAGCAGCTAAGAATTGATCATATGTAAAGTAATGGTTAACAAAACAAAAACTTATCTTTTGATTCAAGAATCGATCACGTGTAGAAAACCAAAAATAGAATTCGAACCAATAGTGTAGCGCTCGGAGGTGGACGGCTATGAAAGTTTTCTAGGGTGTTCTTGTTTTTTTTCTTTGGCTATCAATCTCAATGTTAAAGCAAAAAATGCTGATAATGTGTAATACTAAAATAGGAATCAAGATTGGTCTGCTCATCTCATTACACATCCTCTTTATATAGAGGTGATATTATAAATGTAATTACAATAATCATAATGATAATAATGATTAATTGATAACTGATTGAGTAATTACATCTGTTAATCGCTAATTGCATAATCAACTCTTCGTCAGTTACTTTGACGAAGGCACATAATACGTATCTTCTTTAACAGAACTCAGAATCTTTTTTTATCTATGTAGACCTCTTCATAATCGGGAAACTATTAAATGGATTTCCCTGCTCCTAACTGTTTCAAGAAAAATTTTGACGGCTCAGTAACTTCTAATTAATTTATTTGTGGTTTTGATATGACTGTTAACTTTCCCGTTGTGTTGGGGGTGTGGAAACTTTGTAACTCTTCTGTTTTGGTGGTTGAATGCATAGCTATAAAAGAAGAGACCCTATGCCATTCCTTATCATCAACTGTGTCAAGGGACCCTATGCCATTTCTTCCTTAGAAGCTCAACTCCCTAATTCAAGATGTTATAGCTCTTGCAAATTCTTTGTCAGCATTACCTTCTTGCATTCTTTCAAAGAGGCAATTCTTGTTGTCAGTTGGTCACTCTCTTTTTTCACCAATGTGTTGGTTTGATTATTTTTTTATGAAGAAAGAAATATATTAGATAATAGAATTTCTAGGGCATCCACAATTTACAAATTCATAAAAAAGTAGTTGTAAGTTTATATACCCAAAAGGAATAGGTAGGTCGACCCTATCACAAGACTTTGTATGACTAAGTGTTATCAAAATGCTCTCTCTCCTTAGAGCGCTTCTAGTGTTTCTCGTGGCGGTGTCTCATGGCGACGCTGTTATCTCTACCAACAATAGTTGGTCTCTTGCTCTTACTAGTTTTCTTGAATATGGTGGAGAGGAATCAATTCATCAACATCTATTCTTCACCCTCGAAAGGAATTTCTTTCGTCTGCAATTGCTTTGGAATTGCTAAGGTGACAGTACTCCACTTCCTTCTCCTTCTCCCAATGGTAGAGTTGGGAGCTGCATCCCTAGAGGTGATGTACTCATATTATCCTATATTTATATGCCTCTTAATTTTTTTTGTGTTTAGTTCTCTTTTTTTTGGTTTGATGTATGTCATTTTAGTGTTCTTGTAGGATTGTGTTGTACAGAGAAGAAAATGAGCTAAAATGTGCAAACAATGATTGAAAGACATCTGCAATTCGAAGTGTCAGAATCTACCTCTATAGAACAACCAACTTTGTCGAATTACTGGGAATTAACCGAATCGAGTTTGTAATACCCGGGAATTTCAAATATTAATTTCTAATATTTTTTAGAAATTATTTAGCAGATTTGGATGGTATTCGTTTTTCGAGAAGAGTGCCGAAGTGTTTGGAGTCAAAGAACTCTTGGAAACGTTTAATTTAAATGGTCAATGTTGACTTTTTGTTACGTTGAGTTTTTCAGAAAACTTTCTTCATGAGAGTTGTAGTGCACGATAATATGAGTTCATGGACTCGCGGCATGTATAAATCAGATATTGTGTTAAGAAGTTATGGTCAACAAAAATTGGGTTTCTATTTTGAAAAATATATAAATAGAAGGGATGAGTTTCCATTTTTGGAAACCTCATTTTTTTCTCCTTCTTTTTCCTCGCGCGTGCTCTCCCTTCAATGTCTGAGTTTTCAGACTGTCCCGACCCGGCTGTCACGGCGAGCTCTGACCACCTCTGGC
Organism: Comarum palustre; assembly: GCA_951800085.1. Lineage (NCBI taxonomy): Eukaryota > Viridiplantae > Streptophyta > Magnoliopsida > Rosales > Rosaceae > Comarum > Comarum palustre. Next base: position 12,535,059 of record OX637585.1, on the reverse strand, counting down.
GACGAAATTGTTATAGTACGGTTCGGCTCAGTGGTAGCAGCGGCTCTATGGTGGTGGCATGGTCTGATTCGGCCTGGTTCTTTGCAACTGAGGCCAAACAACAGTTGTGGCGAACCATGTTTCGGGTGTTTCTAGGGGTTGAAAATCACCTTGATCGCTTTGTCTCCTCCTTCTAAGCAAAACCATGTCACTCATGAAGATCAATTCAGAGTGTGGAGTTGCAAATCAGGATTTCTTCCTTTTCAGGACAGTTGAGGTGCTTCCTCGTCGAGTTGATCGAAACCCCAAGTATTAAAGTTGTTTATCTTGTTTTGATCTTCAAGTTTGATGTTGGAAGTTTGTTGAAATTAGGAGTTTTTGGTGAAGACGCTTGTGCGTCACTTGCCGCCGTCTGAGGCTGCATGTGGAGGCGCGTCCGACAGTTTTAGAGGTTATGGTTGCTTCTATAGGCTTTCTAGGGCTGTTGTGGTTGCTTGTAGGTGGGTGTTGTTGGAAGGTTGCAGGTTTGAGGGTGGTGGTGTGTGAGGCCCACGCGCAGCCGCTTTGGACGGCGTATGACGACACGTCTGACATCCTATGGGGCAGTGGGTTGTCCCAGCATCATGTACTCATTGATACGAGCACGTGGATATAGAATTTGTCAATTTCGGTCATCTGTTGTGTGTAGCGTTTTGTTGAAGTTTACTTATCTTCGGTTTCTACTGAGGGTAAATCCGTAATGTGTTTGTGTAGATGAGGGGTGAAGAAGTTCGTTTAAATTTGTGGTTGATTTGTTTTGGAGGATTGAAGTGTAAGGTTCGTATGGATTGAGTAATTATTGATTTCGTGTAGCACTAAGGTTGATTATATATTTTTAGGTGTTTTATTGCTCGATTAAGTGGTTGGAGACTTACTGTGTGGAGGTAAAAGACACAGCGAGATTTTTGAGATGAGTAAATCTCACTGAAGTTCATATTGGTTTTATATAATTAGTTGTCGAGATTATATTAATTGGATGAGGTTCTCGTTTATTTAATTGGCCGATGGAGATGAAATGTTAGGTGAGAATGTTCGACTAGAATATATGTATATATACATATGAATTTATATATATACATGAGTTTAATATATTGTTAATATATTATGGAGCGATATTGATAGTTGAATTACATGCAGTGAGCATATCTCACCTGGTTTACGGGGAAACCATTATTTTCTTTTAAAGTTCATTGTTGTAAAATTATAAAATTGCTTTTCTTTGAAACCAAGTTATTGATTTTAAAATAAATGGACTTGATCAACTACAGTCTATTGGTAAGTTAAAATGATTTTCATTTATAAACGATTTATGCAGTTTTGCGACTATGAACTATAAAGGGTGTGATGACGATTTGATATTACGTCATTGTTAAGAATGAAGTATTGCTAGGCACTATTAAGATGACGATCTAATGATTTGAGATAAGGATATGTGTGTTGGTCGTCTTATGTTGGCGTTGACGCTCTAATGATTGTGAGATATCAAATGGAGCTAAAGTATGGACTAGTGAAGATGTCGATGTTGACTCACGGTATAGGTGCCTGGTGAGAAGTTAGATGACTCGTAATACGTAGCTGATTTTTGCAGAAATTGAGGTCGAGTAAGTACTTATGCCTCGTGATTAGTCAGAGGACTTGTGTTTTAGTCGTGAATTGTGTGATTTAGTTACGGGAGAGTGATCTGCATGCATACATGTGTGGCATTTAGATCCTCATATGTGGCGAAGGGATCTATTGTTGTTTTGTGTGGTCTAGATCTTCCTGTGTGGTGAATGGATCTATTGTGTTTGTGTGTGGTTTAGATCCTCTTGTGTGGCAAAGGGATCTATTATTTCCTGTGTGGCGGTCAGATCCTCCTGTGTGACGAAGGGATTATATTGTGTTTGTGTGGTCTAGATCCTCCTGTGTGACGAATGGATCTATTCCGGTGTTGCAGTCTAGATCATCCTTAGTGAAGAAGTGATCTATTATGGTGTGGTAGGTTATGCCTTCATTAGTGGCGTACAAACATATTTTCTGGTGTGACGATTTCGCTTAAGCGGAGCGTGATTATTTTATAGATTAATTGGATGTTTGATTTATTTAATCATTTAATATTGATTCTCAGTTTGTGCCTTGATTTTTGTGATTTTTATGTAATTCCGGAACTATTCTTAATTGTCGGAATTTCCATGTTTTGATTTATGATTTTCTTGAACTAACCTTTTCTTTTTCCTGAAATGTGTAATTTATTGTTACAATTATTTTTAATATCATTGATGTTCCTTTATTCATTTTTGTTTTTATTATTAAGTTTCTTATTTCGGGAGCTCTCGTATCTTTAGGGTACGAGTCTGTAAATGTCTTGGATTTACTCATACGAGTTGTAAAGCTTACCGGGTTTGTTTTGGTTACAACCTGGTGCACCAATCTATGATGTAGGGTTTGATCTCTCAGGTTGGGAATATCAGAGATTGCAGAGTGTAGGGGCTTAAGAGCTTACTTGTTAGAGGTTGGAACTCTTTTGTAGCGGTCGTTATTTTGTAGGAAGATCTTTAGAGTGTGATCTTATTTGACTTCTTGTTAATGTACTTTCTTTTGGATTTTAATGTTTGGCTCAAAGGTTGAGTCTTGATTGACAGAGTAGCGTATGACTAGATTTTGATTATTGGTGAGGTTATCATGCCTCGAGTTTTGGATTTTTCGTTATCTGAAAATTCGGGTCGTGATAGAGTTAGACTATGAGACTTGCATCGAAGGTACAGATGTCTGCTTTTCATAAAATTTTACGGATCTTGATTTCAATATTCCTAGACTGAGTTATGAGCATTTGAGTGAAAAAAGGTCGCATCAGAAAATCTGTTCGGATTTGCAAACATTTGTGAAGAACTCAAGTTCTTGGGCACATTGTATTCAATCCCTATGCTCCAAGGAAGTTAACTCAAATTTGGATGGAAAGAATAAATGTATTCCTGTTCTACAAGAAATACTTCAAGGTTTTGTCATTTCATATCAAGAAAGAAGTCTAAATCCAAGTCTTACAAGGAAACTTGAAACCAAGGATGAGTAGGAAATCTCCTCTATTTAAGGAGCATGAATTTCACATTAACGAGGGAAGGAGTGGCTTCTGGAACGTGACATACTTGGAGGTAGCCAACGTCGCCAATCTTCCATTCTTTTTACCTTGTAAGTCTCTTTATGTTTTTCATTGTGATCATCGTTTTTGTTATGACTCTTAGAAGCTAAATTTTTTGTTAGAGTCACAATAGACACTTAGCATGACTATTTGTTGTTCTTAGTTGGATGATTACTTAATTATTAATTTGGTGTTGAGTTTCTAATCTCTATGATAATTGTTGCTTATTTTGAAATACTAGAGACTCGCAACCTTTTAGGGTTTTGTTTTTAGTTATTAGATGCAAGAGTAGATAGATGCCCATGCTAAATATTGAATGCTTCTTGTAATTAAAAACCATAAATTGATAAGAACAAATGCCATGTTTGATTGGTTTTTGTGAGTCCTATTGTTCTCATTGAATTTCATTGATGTTTAGAGAGTAGATGTCATACTTCTAAGGAGTAGTTGGATACTATACTCTGCTATAAGGTAATATTCATGCTTTGGAGAACTTATGCATATAAGTACTCTGCATCAAGACTTATATGCCAGATTCTTTGACACTAGTTTAATGATTAGAAATCGAAAGACTAAGAACTCGAGTAAGATTGTGACAAGTGAAGTTGGTAGCCCTAGCCTTTATTCATATTTTTTTTCAAAAACCTTTCAAGCGTATTCTTAACCAATTTGTTTGTTTCACTCTTTTTTGTTTACAAAAATCACCAAATATCTTCTTTTTTTGTTTGTCGATTAGTGTAATTGGTCAATTAGTTAGAGTTTTAAGTTAGTTCTCAATCCTAAGTTGGAACAACATCGCATTTAAGCTATACTACAAACGAAACGTTTGCTTGCGAGTTAATTAAATTTGACAACAAGGAGCCCAATATTGGATCCTGATGATAGTGTGGGCATCGGTCTGGTCAAATCTGTGTTGGCTGGTTTGGCTTGTGAGTTTGGACATGGCGCCTTAATGTGGGTTGAGGATGGTCAGGGTGTCTTGAAGGCTGGTAGCTTTACCTTTGGTGGTGGCCTCAATGGTGGTAAAGGCACTACGTGTATGATCAACAATCACGCTGTGGGGATCTTTGGCAGCATGACGGCTTGGTCTGAGTTTGTCAAAGGAGAGGACACTACAAAAAAGGTTTATTTGCGACATTTAATTGCGAATTGGGTTTGGCGAATTGGGCTGGGCCTCCATGAGAGGTTTGGTGGTACAACTAAGGAGGAGGTGATTTCAATTCCTCCTATGTTTGACATCGGGGTTTCCTTTCTTATTTAGGGCGGTTCCGGTTATCTTTAAAAGAAGGTTTTTCTAAGTTTTTTAGTTTGTTTCTACATTGTTTTGGTTTCTGGTTACTGTTAAGTTTAAAATCGATCGCGTTTATGGGTTGCAGTATAGAAATTACTTAAGATAACTTTTAGATAATTTTGCATAATTATATTATAAGGTGTGTTTCATGTTCATATTCATTTTATAATGTGATTTTGAGTTATTAATATATATATTTATGACTAATAACATTTATAAAAAAAGTTTATATAGCCAAATTTAGAGATTAAAAATTTCAACTAAAGGGGAGTGTGGATTGTTTCACGTTTCACAGACACAGCGAGAAAAGAAAGAGATGAGTAGCCGAAACATGAATCGAAAATAGAGAAACCGATCAGCAGGATTCAAATTTCAATTCGTTCGATGAGAGCATATTCGAAGTTGAATAGCGTAATCCCAGAATCAGATGAAATCCAAGAAGAAGCTCAACTCTATGATTCGCGCCGCCCTCAGGCACAAACACTCCAGCGACGCTGCTCTCAAACTCGCCTCCGCTTCCGGTAATCTTCCTCACCCTCCTAACTCACTGAAACCCTAGATAATCCTTTGAACCTGCTCTCATTTTCGTCTGTGAATGCAGAAGATTCGGCTGGGCAGGCATTCGATTCGACACTGTGCAGTGAGTGTGTTTTGTTGATTTTGCTTGGAAATGTCAATAGAACAATCATTACATTTGCTCTACAAACGCATACGAGTTTCGGCATTGATCTTTGTCTATGTTTGTTTTAGCAGGATATGATTCTCCTCAACTCGAACCGTTGAAGGGATTTGACTTATTATCATCATCATCATCATCATCCTTGTTCGCAACTTTATCCCACCGCAAAGATCTTTCTCGTGAAAGGAAGAAGAGGTTTTCCTTCGAAAACGGCAAGCAGGTTAATTTTTTTGATAAAATATTGGATATGTGTGCCACTAGGTTTGGGTCCGAAGCCACTCTTGTAGTGTGTAATCAACTAAACAGAGAAACTGGTGTCAAAGATTGTAATACATTGATCAAAAGATGCATAGAGGGGGCTAGGATTGCTACTGATGAACTACATGCAGAGAAACATATGCAGTTGGCTTTCCAGATTTTTAAGTCAATGAAGGAACAAGGTTTCCCGCTTGAAGAGGAAACATATGGTCCGTTTCTTGAGTATCTTACTGACATGGCTTTGGCACAAGAGTTTTTCTTTTTCTGTGGGGTCATCAAGAATGTAAACCCTTCAGCTCGTACAAGATTAGGATACTATGAGATGTTGTTATGGGTCAGAGTCGATCATGTAGAAAAGATTCAAGAGCTCTGTGATGATATTGAGAGTTATGATGGTGAAAATAAATCACTTTTACAAGGTTAGTTCGTTCACTTTCCATGCTGTACTTTAAATTAAACTTTAATTCCCTAGATCATATGTTTGCTTAGACACAAAAACTATTAGTTCTCTAGTAATTGCAGTTCTCTTTGACATTTCTTGCTTCCTTGCCATTTTTTTGATAATGAGGATGTATACTCGCATCGAAGAAAAAGAAAACATGGAATGAACTGCAGAATAAACGTTTTCAATCTCTATGTTGTCACATCTAAGTGAGGTGGTCTCTCTTCAATGAAAAGATAACTTGATGTAACTTGTGTTGTAGAGTATTACTTGTCAGCACTTTGTGAAAGTGACCATACAAAGCAGATTTTGCGGCTGTTAGAAAGTATGGATATCACAATGCTTTCATCACCCTTTGTGGCACGTATCTTTAAATGCTTGGGAAGACACCTATTGGAGTCTTTTGCAGAGAAACTCCTTCTGGAATTTAAAGCATCTGGTATGTCCATTAATATTATATTCCTGACTGTTGGTCTCTAAATTTTGCATTGTATTTTATGATTCAGTAATTTGGAATGGATGAGTGTAACATTGATTCCGTAGTATTTGACATTTATGACCTGAAATTGCTTATAATGACATCATTATTTTCCTTGATGCAGACTGTGAAGAAGGAAATACTTCAGACTTGATCTATAGTTATGTTGTTGGCATTCCAAATTTTGTGGTGAGGACCTTCTCATGAGTGCTGCTGGTAATTTTCTAAAGTTCACAATTACAAGAGGCACTGCTTTTCATGCAGCTTGCTTCTTTGTAAAATTTATGCACAATTGTCTGATAGGAACTGTTATTAGCTTCAGTATTATTATTCTTACCTTGCTATAACCATGATAAAGCCATGGTCAGACATCACTTCTTTGGGCTTTCCGCTAATGAAAAACTTTACACATGAGATGTACACCTATTACGTTAATGTGCTAGAGGCATACCCTTTTAGAAAATAGATGTACACTTCTTGAATGGGGGCATCTGCCATGAATGAGGCATACACCATGAATGTGCGAAATCCTTTTGGGAACTTTGTGCAGCAGAGAGACCCTGACCGCCTCTTAACTGAGGTGTGCATCTCCTTGAACATGTGAAAGGAGTCCTTTTTTTGCCGCTTTTCTGGGGGGCAAACCTGAGAGACACTATTAAAAGGACAGAATGACTGCACTGGATCTTCCAAGTATTTGTATTTAAAAGCTGCGGTTTAAGGGTCAGGACTTAACATACGTGGAAATAGATGTTTTGTGTGGCAAGATTGAGTCAGGCAACTACATGTGTATGTTAATTGAATACGAGACTTTGTGCTTTTAGTGGAATATTGGACTTAATTGTTGTCAGCATGTACGTTTTCAGAGTTTGTCTTGACTAAGTTAATTTTTCTCCATAGAAAAATTAGAAGGTGAAAATCTAACTATCATCATTGATATGGATCTTGAAGATCTAGACGTCTGGTATTAGGAAAATGTCATTTGCCAAACTAGACAAAGGCCATTTCTTATTTTGGAATGATACATATTCTTCGTTGTAGTTATATGGTATAAGTTTCCATGGTCTGATATTCTGCATGAGATACTCTCAACAGTACATATGTAAATAAAAACTATAACGTGAGTAGATGCCATGATTTTTTAATGTTAAGTGAGAAATGGTTTTCTATGTGTCTAATGTAACTAATAAGAGCTGGGTTTATAGTTTTATACTAATCCTGGGTGTTTCAGGCTGAGGATGTAATTTCAAAATTTAGAAACTTGCACACAAAACTTGAGGTGACACCTTCATCTGTATCATATGAGAAGCTTCTAATCTACTGTTGTGATTCGCTTCAGGTAAAGATTTATTTTTATACTAAAATTGAACAGCAAGTTATATGAGTGTCTTTGCTTTCTAGCTCACTTGAAGAAATTAGCTATTCTGCATATTTTCAAACCCATATCCTGGTTTGAGGATTGCTTTAACATTTTTCCTTCCTTTTTTTCCTCATTAATCCTAACCTAGGTTCATGTGGCTCTTGAGCTTGTGGATGAGATGATTGAACTGGGTTTGACATTTTCGTTGAAAGCATTACACTCTGTTTTGCAAGCTAGTAGTGAGAACTGTGACTTTAATCTGGTAAGTTGCAGCATTCTACATATATATACTGTCCATGTATATAGTATGACTTTTGCTATTTCATCAAAGTAGTATGAATTTTGCCGTTTCTCTTATCTGCCAATGTAATGAATCATGACAGTTTGGTGTAGAACAACATCATGTGGGGATTGTGGGTGCTATCTTCGATAGTGGTGGGCACCAGAACCTAGAAATTTTCACAGTTAAGGACCTTCAGATAAATAAAGACCTTTAATAATTAAGGCTAACAGAAAAAACCTAGACCCTTGCTTTTTCATAAACAGAAGGGAAAATTTTAAGAATAGTATACGACAAATGGGCCACTAACTTTTGGTGTATCAAGTTTTAGAGCAATCAGAACGGTACATGACCTTTAAAACCTGACACAGTTTTAGTACATGGCATTAATAACACTGTTATCTCTATGTAACTATTCATATTTCAAAGGGTGGTTTCAGGTTTTATCTATTTCCACTGTTTATATTGTTTCTCTTTGTATTTATGCAAAATCAATCCCAGGAATCTGATTGTTTGCAATAATCTGTTCCAACTTGAAAATATTTTGAATTAGTTTGTTCCTTTGATTCTCCATAAAACCCTTCAAGACCAACCTCTAGCAAGTGATTTCCATCGATAGATTTCAAGTAAGATGCCATCTCTGTAATCCAAGCCTGAATTAATGGTTCTTCCTGATGGAAAAAAATGTTGTGTTTTTGGCTTATTGATACAATCTGAAGTTAGGATTCAATAGGTAAATCCAAGTATAGAATGGAAAGGAGACAGTGCTGTAGCTTTTCTATAAGTTCTAGGAAAGTTAGTCTTTCAAGATTCTATTAGGATTTGTAATAGACTTATGTCTATTAGGTTTAGGAATCCTAAACCATGTTGTATCAGCAGTTCCTATTCAGTATAAATAGGAGCTGCAGGGGTTTTCTATGGCGAGGACAGATTACACAGAAAACCGGGAGCCAAGGGTGATAGAGAGATCTAGCAGGGAGTTGGGGATTCACATAGGGATTTCAATAAGTACTTGTAATCAAGTTGTTATTCTCCATAGTGCTAGTGATCTCTCAAGAGAGATCACGTAAGTGGACGTAAGCCAGGATTTTGGCTGAACCACTATAAAATTGGTGTGTGCTGTGTTTCTGTTCTTCAAGTTCATCTATCCTATAGCTTTGCTTAAATCGTATAATGTACAAGTAAAGACCAGAAGAGATCCTAGGGCCCTAAACCACAATAAGTGGTATCAGAGCCCCCGCTCTGGTACTTCTGCGATGGCGGACAGCAAAGGCATAGTTGAAGCAGAAGATATGAGATTGTTTATTGAGTCTTTATGAGGCAAAGAAGACTTCATGCTTTGCGGAGGAGGATGATGAAAACTCTCTTTTTGTGCTAGTATACGGTAGGGCAGTTTAAGAGTTTCACACTGACACTCCATATTCTACCATAATCAATCCAACTGTTAGTATTAACTGTTACACCATAATAATTATTGATTCTAGAGAGTTGGCTACTTGGGTCATGGTATGTGGGAAGATAGGGAAATAATGTGGATAAAGTTGATTGGGTCTGAGCATGTGGTAGGCTTATCAACCTGATTATGTACTATTCCCCAACTCGGTCATCCATCTCCAATATATATCAAAACAGCTCTCCCAATTCAGAGCTCCTTATTACTCGTGTTTAAACTTCAAAGTTTCAGCGGATTGTAAACTCTTTTCTTCTGTTCAACCTTGAACAGTGGGGGTGGGAATTTTGATGTATTTATTTTCTAATCCACAATAAAATTGTTGATTGGTCTCTAAAGCTCCGAATTTACTTTTGACCATCTTAGATAAGGCTCTTCTACCCCATTGGAGGTTAATTGACGAGGCATGCTAAAATAAATGTTAATTGATATACTGTGGTGGTATTTTAACACAGGAATGTAATCTCCACCATATTAATTTAACATTCCATAGCTTGCAAATGAATTCATGTATTTTATTGATTGAAAGTTGCAAGACTTTGCTTGTGTTGGTGTCTGAAACGGCCTTGAAGGTTGAGATGATAGACATCATGATGTAAAATAGAGCAACTGTAAGAGTGTTAATCTTGTGAGCCTAATGATATAATTTAGACCATGTGACATGTGATGCTTTAAAGTTGCTTTATGTTGGAAATGTACTTTGAGATGGGACTTCTAAACGGTGATAGACTATAATTATAATAGTGACATAAAGGTATCCATAACCTGTCTGTCTGTCCTGTCTTTTTTTTTCATTGTTGTGAAGTGTCAGTTGCCCACTTTTTCAGGTTCATCAAATCTATTCACTGATCAAACGAGCCAATTTGAAGCCAAATCACGAAACTTTCAGGAGTATGATAGATCTTTGTGTGAAAATGAAGGATGTAAGTCTCTTTTGTTGTGTTCAGCCAAATATATGTCTTGACTCTTTGACATTCATGTAATGTGGAACTTGAACTGTACCATACCACAACTTACTATATTTTTTCTTTTCCATGTAGTATGAAGGTGCCTACAGCATGCTGCGTGATTTACAGAAAATGAGTGTGACGCCCACAGTTGCCATGTACAATGCTATAATGGTTGGATATTTCCGAGAGGTAACTTGTTCTTGGTTCTCATGAGACCATTCTGTGCTAAATTCTTTGGGTCACATGCAAATCATATTCTCTTGCTAAGGTCAAATTCTAAAACAAGATGGGTATAGTTAACATGAATTAGTTATTATTTAACATGTTTCTTATGCTGTTTCTAGTTTCCATGATTTTGTGGTTGATACTTCCTCTTTTATTTATTTTTCTCCTGCAACACTCTGCAGAAGAATATCTCCCGTGGGTTGAAGGTTCTTAAAGAAATGAAAGAAGCAGATTTAAAACCAGATTCCCATACTTTCAGCCTTCTAATAACCAACTGCAACTCTGAAGAGGACATAAATATGGTAATCTTAAATTTATGTTCAGGCAAAAGTTCCATATCTGAGTTGCTGTTGTATCATACAAAGTTCAACCTAGTATATTGCAGTTGACAATGGCTGGTCCAATTAATTTTACGGGCATGTGATTGTAGTATTACGAAGAAATGAAGCGATCTGGAATTTCTGCTACCAAGCAAGTTTTCATGGCACTTATAAATGCATATGCAGCTTGTGGACAGTTTGATAAGGCTAAACAGGTATATCTGCTTCCAGATACTTTTTTGCTGTACTAACTTTTTAATTAACCAAAAGTAGGTTACTTCATGTAATGTAATTTAGGTTGGACCTTTGATCAATAACAGCATATGCTTGCAGGTTATGTTCTAGCTTATTATTGAATATGACTTTAGATTGCTTCGTATTCATGTTTTTGCCTGGCTCAGTTTTGAATTTGTTCTAAACTGGGCAAGTGTATGGACTATTAAAAGCCTTCCTTACAGTGGTTGTGGGAAAAAAAATCTAGAACTAGACGCTCTTTTGGAGATGGAGAGCACTTTTTGGTGGATTCTTATGAGGCATTTGGTATGTGCTACATAGAAAAAGCCCTCAAAGCGCTTCTACATGAAACACTTGCTTGTAAAGAAAACCTTTATGTGCTTCTAACAACATTGCTTTGAGTGGAAGCTTTGTAACAAAAGCACTTCTAGAGATGCATTCTCAAATAGTCTTGCCTGCGCTCTGTACCATGTGATTCTTGTTTAAACAAGGAGGCTCTTTATTTTTTATTTTTATAAATATGTTAAACCTTGGCAGTATGCAGCCATTTATCAAAATTTCTATAAAAATTTGACATAATTCTCATTTCTTGCCAGAGTAAAACAAATTAAGAGTCTTCCTCCTAAGTTGTTTTTTATTGTTTTTCTGGTATAAGTAAATAGATATCTTCTCCATAACATTCTATAAGGAGCTTTTCGTAAGAGGGCAGGAGAGTAAACAGTTTTATTTTGAAAATTTTCTTCACTATTTAAAGTAATTCATTAATTCATTTGCTTTACCATATACCCGTATTCAGTAATAGAAGTGCATTGTTCTTATTTGGGTAATCATAATTTTGTATCTGCATGTACTCTAGGTTTTAGTGTTCTCCTCAGTCCTTACTAATTATAAATTCTCAACTATAACTTAATCAGATTATAATGTCTGTACAAGTACATATTCTTACATATTCTTTCGTGTGTAGGTACTCTCTGACGAAGGGATTCCACCAATGAGGTTCAATGAGATTAGAAGCGTGCTCGTCCAAGCTCTTGCATCACATGGGCAATTGTCCAATGCATTTAATATATATGAAAAGATCAAGGAAGCTGGATGCAGTTTGGAGCCAAAAGCTGTTATAAGCCTTATCGTAAGTTCTTATAGTAATGCTTGAGATTACTGGTGTGTGAAAGTATTATTAATTATTTGTCAATTTTCTCATAGGAGCACCTTCAATCTGATGAAGCAGCACTAAGCAGATTACTCCCTCTACTTGAGACACTAAAGGATCCAGACTATTGGCTTGATGGCTGCTTGAGAGTTGTCTTATACTGTGTTCGCTACAAGCATTTAAGGTATGTTCATACAACAGTCAAGAATATAACATTTCACATTGGGTATGAATTTTCTTTTCTCTCAGCGTTTAAGTGACTGGCCCTTTTCATGTACATGTAAATTGGTAAGAAAATATGGAACAAAAAACATTTTCTTTCACTATCCAAAACATTTTTTTGTTCCATATTTCTTTCACTATTTTGGAGCATTCACAAAAACATTTTCTTTCACAAAAAACATAGGCCTCCTAGGTCTCCACCCATTACCACTTGGTTTTGTTTTGAATGCTCCAAGTTCATTAATTTCCATTCATTTGATTGTTTTGACCTCACGTAGTTTTAATGGCTCTCTCTGTTATTGATTCAGAACTGCCGTCAATTTGCTTGAGCAACTCAGGGATCAAGTCTGCACTGACGAATTAGCTCTTGAAGTAATTTTTGATAAGGTTTGTTTCTATTCTCGAATTAGCTCTCGAAGTAATTCAGACATGAAGTGTGAATGCATCTTGTTTTGGAAGCAGCAATCCACCATGATTTGGTTAAATTATTCTCTACCTTTAGGTGATCAAATTTTCAAATTTTGGCCTACTCTATAGGGAACTGTACTGCATTCTGATCTATGAATTCTATTTGAATCTCCCAATTTGATATTTAGACCTCCAATTATTTATTATTATGAAATAAACTGCATCTAAAACTCAGGTCAGAACGGTAGATTGCAATGACCTCATGGATCATAATAAAACCATTACATTAGATATTTACCTCACTTATTGTAAGTTTAGCAGATGATAAAACTAGTCACATACAAGATACTAGAGAAACATAAAACCAAAGCCAAAGCACTCAATTGCGGTACTCCAAGCCCTATACATCCATCTAGTTGCAGCCAACACCGCGATTTAAGCCATAGTCGGTTTAAAATTAGGCCCAACGACCCAAATTCTAACCCAACTTTTTTGTAGTTTGGGTTTAGACCCAGCCCCAAAGATTCGAACCCATTCCCAAACTCTAGCAGAATTGCTTCCCGTGTTGGAGACACAAAGACGGCGGCCAAGGCATGGCAGAGCAGCCACCAGCACCACCATGCCTTAGTTGATCCTATTCCGGTTCTTTTCCAAGAGAGCACCACTCCGTTGTCCGGCCACCTTCGATGAAACTCTGGCGACTGTTTCCAGCCGACATCTTATTCAATTGATGCCATCAGATCCACAGGACCGATCGGGATCATCTCTGTCAACAATTTTTGATGCCCATATGCCCATCCGATTTGCACCCGATGCACATCTCAGAGGCAGTCTCATGAGCACCCTTAGTCTCCGCAAGCTAAAGCCGCCGATTCAATTGGATCCCTGCAACCGTGAAGCACGAACCTTAGAAATGTTGGCCTTCCGTCACCATTGCTACCTGAGAGGATCTCTCCTCCCTGACCTGCTGCCACCGAGGACCCACCATTAGTTGGTCGGGGACGCATAAGGTTGTCTGCCGCCCTTGGAAAAAAACGATCGCTGAAACCCTAAAGCCGCTCCAGGAAAGACGGAGCATTTGACCTTTATTTCTTATTATTATTATTATTATTATTGTTTATCTTTTATCTGAAAAAATGTTCTTAGTTTACTATACCCCAAAAACCTAAGATTTATCGTTCCAGCCATGTCGATCAATTCCAACCTCAGCTACACACAGTGGCTGACCACCTTGGCCAACATCACCAGCCGTCATACATCTGATGCTAGTAGAGTAGAGTTATTAATTTTGAACAATGATGATCAAGATTTGGTGTTAGTCTCTGAATCCAACTTTTGCATTACTTCCATTAGCAAATTGGAAGTTATGTGCGAAATTTAATGGTCCAAGTACCAAAGTTGAAGATTGTTCATATTGTATCAACCCCAACCCCCCCCAACACCACAAAATGAAAGAAAAGAAACAATCTTTTTATTTGTGGTAATTTACTAGCTCTATAGACTTTTGAGGCTATCCTTTTTCCATACTGATACTTTATATATTCACATGTTCATTTTAAGGATGTCTCCATGTTTCAAACTGACAAGACCACACATGGCTTTGCTGTGACCAATTTGTAGGTGTTTTCGTTCATCGCAGATTCAGAGTCCTCTTTGCAGTTTGGCCTAGATTTGTTGCATGCTATGAAGAGTGAGCTTGGCCTCACCCCTTCACGAAAATGTCTTGATTTTCTTCTCCATGCTTGTGTTAGTGCCAAAGATCTGCAAAGTTCCTTATCTGTATGGCAGGAATATCAAGCTGCTGGCCTGCCTTACAATACCTTAAGTTTTTTAAGGTAATTCATAATTCGTAATTCCAGTTTTGCTTTTACTCTAGCTTGTGAATTTTGTTCCATGGTGGAGAATTATTTTATTTACATTGGTTCAATCTGAAACGCTTGCAGGATGTATCAAGCCCTTTTGGCCTCAGGGGACAGAAAGGCTGCAAAAGTTTTGGAACATAAAATTCCTAAAGATGATCCTCATGTCCAGTCTATCATCCAAGCATGTAACCAGACTTATTTAAAGAAAACAGAAGAAAAGAAAAAGAAAAAGAAACTAACATGAGGTAGGAATATGAAGACTCACCCAAATTGACATAATGATTAGGGTTAGAGATTCAATTTTTGTATCAAAACTGGGAAAGAAGTCAGAGAGGACCTTCATGTCCCATTCATCTAACTAGGGTTGTACGAATGCTGGTTCTAGTATCTATATTATTAGTGCCCATTGTTTCAGAGAAAGTTCACTTCACCCCTTACTGTGCTATAAGAACACTTGCTATGGCTGTGTTCACCAACATGTTTGATGCGTATAAGTTTTCAGGCAGAAAGAATGAAGCTGCAATCTTTTACTCAACAGGTGAACTTACCCTACTCTTAGGGAGTGTGTGTGTGTATATATCAACGCTTCTGCTTCGTCTTTAATCTTTCGTCAGATTTCCTTGCAACACTTCACCACAGTACGCAAGAGCAGTTTCAGAAGTTCTAAGGTTGATATTTGTAGAGAAAACAGGTTCATGTATTTACAAAAACTGCCACTACGTAAATGTCAACTACTACTTTTCTTTCCGGCGATACCTCTAGTCAAATTTCAGTAACGTCTCTGATTGGCCTCCAACAATGTTTTCGGCCAAATTTCGACAAAGTTTCCAGCAATGGCAAAAGCTACTGTCTCTAACAAGAAAACCTACTACCACCAGCTAAAAAAGCTACTATGGTAAGATTTCTGATAATCTCCGACGAGGTCACAAAATATACTATTATTTTCCGACGAACCTCCTGTAAGGATTTTTACGACCGCAAAATCTACTAACATTGACAACAAAAGATACTACTGTAAGCAAAGAAAGCTACTATCACCAACAAAAAAAAATACTACTGCCAGCAAAAAATACTATACTGACAAATAAAGCTAATACATTAAGCACTAAAAGCTACTATCAATGGCTACAAAAACTACTATCACCAGCTACAAAAGATGCTACCACAAACCATAAAAGCTACTTCTATCACTAACGAAAGATACTACTGTAAAAACTATTGTAACAAATACCTAAACAGCTAATCTCTAAAAATAAAAACTACTACTGCCAACAACAATAACTACTGTCGCTATGTTGAAAAGCTTCTACAGCCTTTGAGAAAAGCTACTACTGCCAACAACAATAACTACTATCGCTATGTTGAAAAGCTTCTACAGCCTTTGAGAAAAGCTACTACTGCGGATTAGAAAAGAGCTTGTGCAAGAAAAATAACCCTTTTATTATCAATCTTAAGGAGGATCTTATTAAGGAGTATGAGCAATTGAGAGATCAAGAAGCTTTATTTTGGCAGCAAAAATCCTGGGTTTCTTGGCTTCAAAATGGTGACAGGAACACTAAATTTTTCTATCTATCGACTGTTATAAAAAGGAGAAATAAGATTGAAGGTTTACTTGATCAATCGGGTGAGTTGTGTACCGAGTTGGAAGGTATGAAAGAGATTGCTGCTACCTTTTTCAAGTCTCTTTTACTTAATCCTGCTGAGGACCTTAATTTATTTATTCCTTATCTTTTTCCTTGCTTGGAGTCTAATGCTATAAATTGGATGAATAGAGATTTTTCTGTTGGTGAAGTCCATAAAGAGATTTTTAGTATTGGTAGTCTTAAAGCTCTAGGAGTGGATGGTTTCCTGCTTTATTTATTTATTTTTCAAAAGCATTGGCCCTAATAGTCTAATGAAATTTTCAGCATGGTCTATATAATGCTTTTTCTACTAGAGCCGTCCCAAGTGGCCTTAATCATACTCTTATAGCTCTTGTTCCTAAGGTGTCTTGTCCGCAAGATATGACTCTTTTCAGGCCAATTAGTTTATGTTGTACTCTCTATAAGGTTATTTCCAAAGTGATTGTGGCCAGGTTACGCCCATATCTTTCAGATCTTATTGGTCCTAATCTATCCAGGTTTGTTCCAGGGAGACAAATTTCTGATAACATTATCATTGCTCAAGAGGTTCTTCATAAGTTTCGGCACTTAAAGGGGTCGAAGGGTTTTATGGCATGTAAAATTGACCTCTCTAAAGCTTACGATAGGCTTCATTGAAATTTTATTGAAATTGTTCTTGTGTAAGCTCATATTCCTATAAGTCTTATAAAACTGATTATGAGTTATGTCTCTACTACAAGCTTTCAGGTTTGTGTCAATGGTGGGCTTTCTCCTTCTTTTAAAGCAAGTAGAGGTATAAGGCAGGGTGATCCCCTATTTCCTTATCTTTTTGTTCTTTGCATGGAAAAACTTTCACATCTTATTCATTGTGCTGCTGATGAGGGGAAAATAGAAACCTGTTAGATGATTAAAGCTGTTTTGGATGATTTGTGTGATTCTATTAGACTTAGGAATGTAGCTTTAGAGAGGTCAATATGGTGGCAGATATTCTCTCCAAATCTAATCTTGGTTCTGATTTTGGGGTCCAATACTTTCGGCAACCTCCACCACAAGTTGTCAAAGCTGCTTTGGATGATTTGTGTGATTATGTTAGACTTAGGAATGTAGCTACTGCTACTTAGTTTTTCTGTTGTTTCTCAGTTTGGCCTTTGGCCTCCATGTAACCAAAGAAAATTTGTCAGCAAAGAAAATGTGTTTTTCGAGTTTAAAATTTGTAAGACAAGTAAAATAAATGCATTAGATGTAAATTAAAAAAGAAAATGTAAATAAGTTTATATTCAAAGAGGGTCTAATTGGTGAGTTTTTCTCTAATTATCTCTATTTTTATGGGGTTTGTGGAGAAAGGAAAGCCTCGATATAATTCAAGCCTAGAATAACGAATAGAAAACAAAGGGAATCAAGTGCAGAGAAAGGGGTACTCAGAGGAAGAGGAAGCTTAGAACAGGAGGACGAGGAGAGAGACAAATGATAAAGTAGGAAACGCAGCCATTCTCAAACATCTAAACTTATGAAGTATATAAATGAAATATTTATCCACATAAAATACCCTGGATAAAATATTTCACTTCTTTGATTTTGGTAACTTTTAGTTTTTAATTGTGGTTCTTTTTTTAATGTATCCGTTGAATTTCCATAATTACACTAAACATGCCTCCTTCAAAGAAGTACTCTAATAAACTATAGGATAAATGTTCATTTATTTTGACACTCTATTTCCCGTTCCAACATTTTTTTTAAAAGTTGACCACCATTTGAACTTTTTAAAAGAGAATTTGTGTCTATTAGGTCTAACTCTTAAGACACTTTTAAGAACATATATTATTTTATTACCATTATACCTTCACCTCTTAAACATGTTTAGAGAGAAAAATAGAAGAGAGACAAGACTTGACCAAAATCTCACCAATTTCGGTCATCAAATTCTGGTCAACGGCCGCCGGTCTCTAGTCACCGGATTTCGGTCAACGGTCATCATGCTCCGGTCGCCAGATTTCAGTCGACTGCAGCCGGTCTCCGGTACCTGTAAATGGATCATATCTGGACCGGATCCATCTAGATCCGAATCCGTAATAGAAATTTTAGATCCGGATCCAACTCGTTACCCGCCGGATCTGTGAGACCCCGAAATTTTAATTTAATTTTTCCGACACACTTAGGGTTTAATTCCGATTACTTTTCAGTACGTCGTCATTTTCGTCTAACGTTTTTACGTTTAGACACGTCGCCACTTGCGTGAAAGTATTTACGGAATATTTTCAGGCACTTCACGTAATTTTTCGTACGACTTTTACGTTTAAATTCGATGTTTGGTTATTTGAAATGAATTTTCGAAAATGGTTTTGGTTTTGAAATTTATTTTGGGATTGGGATCGAATCGTGGCCGTTGATTCGATCGACGAATCGTGGCCACCCGTTTTTCTTTTTATACCCTATCTCTTTCTCTCTTTTTCCCCACTTTCCTTTTTCTCCTTCCCTTCTCTTTCCTTTTTTCTTCCTTTCTCCTTCTGTCTTCTTCCCTTTCCATTTCGAGCAGTCTGCTCTCTCCTCCCTCTCTCTTCGACAGCAGCCACCACCTCCTCCACCGGCAGCGCGTCTCCACTCACCTCCGCCCTCATTGGCTTCGCACAGCCCCGGCGACCCCAGCCAGGCCACCAGCGACGCCAGCGCCGCCCAACCGAGGAGAGAAGCTCGGGTTTTACTGTGCCCAACAGATCGAAACGAACCAGCACTTTTGAGGAGCTAGGAAGCTCCCAGGCGCCACCAGGAGCTGCCCAGGAGCAAGGAGGAGGAAGGAGGAGCCCAGCGGAGCTCCGCCGGAGGAGAACCGCCGGAAAAACAGTGGGGAAGCTTCAAGGGTATGGATCTTTGTCTTTTCTCTCAAATCTTGGCCTGTTATGTTGTTGGAGATGTGTAGAAGTGAGTTTTGCAGGTCTAGAGGCTCGATTTGGCCGGAAAACCAGCCAAATCCGGCGGAGAAACCAGTCGGGAACCGGCACGGTAAAAACTCTGGTTTTTACCGTGTCAGTTTTACTTTTACTATTTACCCAGGGGCAGAGTTACCAATTTGCCCCTGACTGTTTGAAATAATTACAGTTACAGTTTTTACTATTTACAGTTACTGTTTTACTGTTTACTTTTACTGTTTTACTATTACAGTTTTACTTTTACTGTTTACTTTTTACTGTTTACTTTGACCGGTTGACTTTGACCGGTTGACTATTTGACTTTGACTTTTTGACTTTGACCGTTGACTTTTTGACCGGTTGACCGTTGACTTTACTGTTGACCGTTGACTTTTACTATTCCAAAGTTGACTTTTAACCTATGCCGTAGAACACCTATTTTACGTTTTCGAACACTACGGTTAAACGTTTTAAAGACTTTTAGCTTGTAAACGTGGCAAAAACGACGTAAGTACTGAATAGGAAATAATCCCGACTTCTCGTTGGCTCGAGAATCGGAGTGTCAAACAAGTCAAACCCTAATGTCAGAAAGATAAACAAAGGGTGTTTATCAAGTCTTAGATGGTAGACCTCGAATTACTTATACCTGACTATCACTGTTGTCTCACCCACAGACTCAGGAGCTCGTCTACGCAGACTTCAGGAGGACCAGGAGTTGGAGCGCAGCCAGCTGTACCATCATACCAGGTAGGGGGAGCACGCCCAATGGGTGAGCCGAAACCTTCTTGGGTCGGCGGCTCTTTCACTTTATACTTATTAAATAATGATGCATTGTTTTAAGCTTGACCACATGCTTCTTATAGCACTTGGTGTGTGTGTGTGTGTGTGAGTTTTGGATCGAAAAGTAGTACCGTCGTCCTGATTTCCGGTGCTTGGCCTGAGAGCGACGGGACCTAGTATTCTAGCACTCCTGCGGTGTCGATGACCGTAAACCTCCGGAGGGGCTATGCCCTGTTTATTTCATTCATTTATCCCGCTTACGCTCGTCTCGTACAGAGTAAAACGTGACGTAAGTGTGGCCTGCTATTTGTTGGGCGTTAGCTGGAAATGGACGCTCTCGCTATTCTGCGCACTCGGGCGCTTAGATAGTTGGCCCCGGTTTGCAGTGAAGACATACCCAGGATTTCGGCCGCTCAGATCCAGAGAGTTCTTTCATATGTGGTCACATGTTTTACCGAGTTTTGTGTGCGTGACGTGCATTTACATTTCCACATGCTCTTTCGTACTTACGAGTACCTACATATACATATATACGAAATGTTTTCTCATGGGTTTTAAACCCCGACTTGGATGGCTTTGGCCCCATTTGGGTTAGCGAGGACGAGTTGCTCACCTCTACATCTTTTCAGGTCTACAGCACCCGTCACTAGAGGAGCTGGACTAGATCGCGGAGCGTCGGTTATCGTGCACTTCACTTTTCGAGGACCCCCATTCTGGTGTGGTTTCCATGTTTCTTGATTTCCGTATCTTTGTTGTTGTTATCTGTTGGATACTCTGAGACATTATTCGGGCCCAGTGTTTTCGAGACTTTTCATGTACTATTTCGGTCTCGGGTATTTTTCCATTATCTTCCGCTTGTAAAACATTTGTATGC
Organism: Comarum palustre; assembly: GCA_951800085.1. NCBI lineage: Eukaryota > Viridiplantae > Streptophyta > Magnoliopsida > Rosales > Rosaceae > Comarum > Comarum palustre. The sequence goes on along the minus strand of OX637585.1, from coordinate 12,514,162 downwards.
TACTCTGATCATTTGTCATTCTGTATTTGACATTCATATTATTATTCATGTGTTATATGTTTTATTCATAGCCTTGTGGTTTCGGTCCGGAGGGTCATCAATACGTCGAAAGACGTATTGATTACTCGCTAGATCGGGATTACGGCGGTTACCGTCGTGTTCCGGGACCGAGAATAGTTCCCGGGATGCGACAGTAATTACTTGGTATCAGAGCATCGTTTTGGTACCTTCCATGTCATTGGTGTACGACCAGTTCGTTTTCTTCGAGTCGTATACTTCGATTTATTTGTGTGCGATGCTGACGTCATTGCATGATCTCATGATGTATTCCTTCATACGGAAGTCAAAAGTTCATTCATGTTCCAGTAGTTGACATCCTCATTATCTTTATTCACTGGACATTGTTTCGGCGACTATCCTTGTTTCTTTTCAGAGTCAGTCACGATGCCGTCTCGCCGCGAGATGGATGAGGTTACGCGAGCGTTCCGTGCCATGGGAAATGTTCCACCTCCTACTCCGCAGGACTTGGAGTTAGAGAGGAGGTCCAACTGTTTAGCGACCTTTCTGAAGGTCAGGCCAGTCAGAGTTCACGTACCAGAGGACGGAGTGGGCGCAGTGCTAGAGGACGTGGACAAGTCTATGCTTTTGCAGGAGGTCAGCTAGCTCTCGATGCCTCGACAGCTTTAGATGGTACGATCATTGTTTCTAATTCAGAGGCTAGAGTTTTGTTTGACACAGGAGCTTCTCATTCTTTTATTGCCACGTGGTTTGCGGATGCTTTGGGATTAGAGTCCGAGTCCACGGGTAGCACATATTGTTTCAGTTCTGCCCTTGGAATGGGGGCAGCTACAGACAGGATCTTTCGCAAGTGTCAGCTGCTGGTCAACGAAGGAAAGTTACTAGCAGATCTTTACCCGTTAGACATTGATGGGTATGATTTGATACTTGGGATGGATTGGTTGGAGAAGTACCGAGCTCTCATAGACTGTGAGAAGAGGACAGTCACAGTGAGGACTCCAGGCAAGGACAAAGTGATGGTGATCAGAATGGATGAGAGACTCACACAGCCGAGTCCACTCTTGCGACCATGTTTTCGTGGGAGGAGGACTTTGACTTACTACAGCATTGTGAGATCGTCAAAGGAGACAGATGGGTCTAGTGGGGACAGATATATTCAGGTAGTTGATGAGTATCCCGGAGTATTTCCTGAAGATTTACCAGGATTACCGCCACATCGGGAGGTAGAGTTTCAGATCGAGTTGGTTCCAGGAGCCACGCCGATTTCGATTCCACCTTACCGTATGGCACCAGCTGAGTTGCAAGAGTTGAAGCTTCAGTTGGAAGATCTTATGAGAAAGGGTTTTATCAGGTATAGTTCATCACCGTGGGGAGCACCGGTGTTGTTTGCCAGAAAACATGATGGGACCCTTCGACTCTGTATAGATTATCGGAAGTTGAACAGTGTCACTGTGAAGAATAAGTACCCACTTCCGAGGATTGATGATTTGTTTGATCAGCTTGCAGGAGCTCAGTTCTTTTCTAAGATTGATCTGAGGTCCGGTTATCATCAGCTTCGGGTACGGGATAGTGACATAGAGAAGACAGCTTTCCGTACACGCTACGGGCACTTCGAGTTCCTCGTCATGTCGTTCGGGTTGACGAATGCTCCCGCAGCTTTCATGGATCTCATGAACAGAGTCTTCCGACCTTACCTGGATCAGTTTGTGATCGTGTTCATCGACGACATCCTAGTCTACTCCAAGACCCAAGCAGAGCATGAGTATCATCTTCGCACCATTCTACAGACTTTGTGGAATCACCAGCTTTTCGCCAAGAAGTCAAAGTGCGAGTTTTGGCTTTCAGAGGTGCAGTTTCTTGGACATGTAGTCTCAGGTGCAGGCTTGTCAGTGGATCCTTCAAAGATCGAGGCAGTTTTAGATTGGGAACATCCTCGGAATGTTACAGAAGTGAGGAGTTATCTTGGTCTAGCTGGATACTACCGTCGGTTTGTGCAGGACTTCTCAAAGATTGCCACGCCACTAACCAACTTGACAAAGAAAGGAGTCAAGTTTGAGTGGAGTGACGCATGTGAAGAGGCTTTTGCAGAGTTGAAGAACCGGTTGACCACAGCCCCAGTCCTTGTTCTCCCCAACGGTGTAGATCCGTACCAAGTGTATACGGACGCTTCAGGGACTGGTTTAGGTTGTGTGCTGATGCAAAATGGTGGGGTAGTTTGTTATGGCTCTAGACAGTTGAAGCCACATGAGAAGAACTATCCTACACATGATTTGGAGTTGGCAGCTGTTGTACATGCTCTGAAGATCTGGAGGTGTTATCTCTACGGAGCCACCTTTGAGATCTACACGGATCACAAGAGCCTACAGTACATCTTCACCCAGCGTGATCTTAATCTACGGCAGCGGAGATGGATGGAGTATCTTACGGATTATGAGTTCACCCTACGATACCATCCAGGCAAAGCAAATGTTGTTGCCGATGCCTTGAGCAGGAAGCCGAGGTATGAGCTTGCGAGTATTTTCCTCTCTCGTATGGAAGCTTTGGAGACGCTGGAGGATTATGACTTGGACGTACGGTTTGGGGATTCTCACGGATTCTTGGCCAGTGTGTCACTCAGGCCCCACATCCTACAGCAGGTGGGGGAGTATCAGTGGAATGATCCAGAGAGCCACTTGGTTCGAGCTCAAGTTTACTCAGGTGAAGCCGACAACAAGTGGAGTGTTAGTGATGATGGACTTATCAGGTACAAGGGACGTGCCTTTGTCCCTAGTGATGATTACATCCGGAAACTAGTGTTGGAGGAGTCACACCAGACTAGTTTCACCATGCATCCAGGAGCCACAAAGATGTATCAGGATATGAAGCGCCAGTTTTGGTGGAAGGGCATGAAGCAGAGTATTGGGGAGTATGTATCTAGATGTGACGTGTGCAGGCAAGTAAAGGCAGAGAACAGACATCCAGCAGGACTTCTTGAGCCTTTGGCAGTTCCACAGTGGAAGTGGGACCACATCACCATGGATTTCGTCACCTGCCTACCCCGCTCACGGGAAGGTCATGATGGGATTTGGGTGATAGTTGACAGGTTGACGAAATCTGCACACTTTCTACCTGTCAAGATGAGCTCACGTACACAGTACTTTGCAGATCTGTACATTAGTGAGGTGATCAGACTTCATGGGATACCGAAGAGCATCATCTCAGACCGTGACCCACGTTTTACTTCCAAGCTCTGGAAGTCATTGCAGAAAGAGTTGGGTACCGAGTTGCACTTGAGTTCAGCGTATCATCCTCAGACAGATGGACAATCCGAGCGTACGATCCGTACCTTGGAGGACATGCTTCGATCCTACATAGTTGATTTTGGTGAAAAGTGGCATGAGTGCCTGTCTCTTGCAGAGTTTGCCTACAATAATAGCTACCACCGCAGCATTGGTATGGCTCCATTCGAGGCACTGTATGGTCGACCATGTAGATCCCCTACGTGTTGGTTGGACAGAAAGGACCGGGTTCTACTTGGTCCAGGTGTGATACAGGAGACTTCAGAGAAGCTTCAGATTGTCCAGGAGAGGCTTAAAGCAGCCCAGAGTAGGAGCAAGTCGTATGCAGATACACGTCGGACACCCCTTGAGTTTGCAGTGGGAGACTTTGTGTACTTGAAAGTCAGTCCCCGCAAGGGAGTTAGACGATTTGGGGTTAAGGGGAAGTTGGCCCCAAGGTTTGTAGGGCCTTTCCAGATAGCCCAGAGAGTTGGATACGTTGCATACCGGATTCACCTGCCACCACGACTGCAGCATATACATGACGTGTTCCACGTCTCACAGTTACGGAAGAGCCCACCGGGTGCCCCACAGAATGTTATTTGGACTGATGTACAGCTGCGCAGCGATGCTACTTACGAGTAGAGACCGTACCGCATCTTGGATCGTGATGTAAGGAAGCTCAGGAACCGAGAGGTTCCAGTGGTGAAAGTTCAGTGGGATCACCATAGTGAGGAAGAGGCTACTTGGGAGCTTGAGTCAGTCATGCAGCAGGCTCACCCACACCTCTTCTGATGTCAGGTAAATTTCGAGGACGAAATTAAATTTAAGGGGGGTAGAGTGTGAGACCCCGAAATTTTAATTTAATTTTTCCGACACACTTAGGGTTTAATTCCGATTACTTTTCAGTACGTCGTCATTTTCGTCTAACGTTTTTAAGTTTAGACACGTCGCCACTTGCGTGAAAGTATTTACGGAATATTTTCCGGCACTTCACGTAATTTTTCGTACGACTTTTACGTTTAAATTCGATGTTTGGTTATTTGAAATGAATTTTCGAAAATGGTTTTGGTTTTGAAATTTATTTTGGGATTGGGATCGAATCGTGGCCGTTGATTCGATCGACGAATCGTGGCCACTCGTTTTTCTTTTTATACCCTATCTCTTTCTCTCTTTTTCCCCACTTTCCTTTCTCTCCTTCCCTTCTCTTTCCTTTTTTCTTCCTTTCTCCTTCTGTCTTCTTCCCTTTCCATTTCGAGCAGTCTGCTCTCTCCTCCCTCTCTCTTCGACAGCAGCCACCACCTCCTCCACCGGCAGCGCGTCTCCACTCACCTCCGCCCTCATTGGCTTCGCACAGCCCCGGCGACCCCAGCCAGGCCACCAGCGACGCCAGCGCCGCCGCCAGCGCCGCCCAACCGAGGAGAGAAGCTCGGGTTTTACTGTGCCCAACAGATCGAAACGAACCAGCACTTTTGAGGAGCTAGAAAGCTCCCAGGCGCCACCAGGAGCTGCCCAGGAGCAAGGAGGAGGAAGGAGGAGCCCAGCGGAGCTCCGCCGGAGGAGAACCGCCGGAAAAACAGTGGGGAAGCTTCAAGGGTATGGATCTTTGTCTTTTCTCTCAAATCTTGGCCTGTTATGTTGTTGGAGATGTGTAGAAGTGAGTTTTGCAGGTCTAGAGGCTCGATTTGGCCGGAAAACCAGCCAAATCCGGCGGAGAAACCGGTCGGGAACCAGCACGGTAAAAACTCTGGTTTTTACCGTGTCAGTTTTACTTTTACTATTTACCCAGGGGCAGAGTTACCAATTTGCCCCTGACTGTTTGAAATAATTACAGTTACAGTTTTTACTATTTACAGTTACTGTTTTACTGTTTACTTTTACTGTTTTACTGTTACAATTTTACTTTTACTGTTTACTTTGACCGGTTGACTTTTTGACCGTTGACCGTTGACTTTACTGTTGACCGTTGACTTTTACTATTCCAAAGTTGACTTTTAACCTATGCCGTAGAACACCTATTTTACGTTTTCGAACACTACGGTTAAACGTTTTAAAGACTTTTAGCTTGTAAACGTGGCAAAAACGACGTAAGTACTGAATAGGAAATAATCCCGACTTCTCGTTGGCTCGAGAATCGGAGTGTCAAACAAGTCAAACCCTAATGTCAGAAAGATAAACAAAGGGTGTTTATCAAGTCATAGATGGTAGACCTCGAATTACTTATACCTGACTATCACTGTTGTCTCACCCATAGACTCAGGAGCTCGTCTACGCAGACTTCAGGAGGACTAGGAGTTGGAGCGCAGCCAGCTGTACCATCATACCAGGTAGGGGGAGCACGCCCAATGGGTGAGCCGAAACCCTCTTGGGTCGGCGGCTCTTTCACTTTATACTTATTAAATAATGATGCATTGTTTTAAGCTTGACCACATGCTTCTTATAGCACTTGGTGTGTGTGTGTGTGTGAGTTTTGGATCGAAAAGTAGTACCGTCGTCCTGATTTCCGGTGCTTGGCCTGAGAGCGACGGGACCTAGTATTCTAGCACTCCTGCGGTGTCGATGACCGTAAACCTCCGGAGGAGCTATGCCCTGTTTATTTCATTCATTTATCCCGCTTACGCTCGTCTCGTACAGAGTAAAACGTGACGTAAGTGTGGCCTGCTATTTGTTGGGCGTTAGCTGGAAATGGACGCTCTCGCTATTCTGCGCACTCGGGCGCTTAGATAGTTGGCCCCGGTTTGCAGTGAAGACATACCCGGGATTTCGGCCGCTCAGATCCAGAGAGTTCTTTCATATGTGGTCACATGTTTTACCGAGCTTTGTGTGCGTGACGTGCATTTACATTTCCACATGCTCTTTCGTACTTACGAGTACCTACATATACATATATACGAAATGTTTTCTCATGGGTTTTAAACCCCGACTTGGATGGCTTTGGCCCCATTTGGGTTAGCGAGGACGAGTTGCTCACCTCTACATCTTTTCAGGTCTACAGCACCCGTCACTAGAGGAGCTGGACTAGATCGCGGAGCGTCGGTTATCGTGCACTTCACTTTTCGAGGACTCCCATTCTGGTGTGGTTTCCATGTTTCTTGATTTCCGTATCTTTGTTGTTGTTATCTGTTGGATACTCTGAGACATTATTCGGGCCCAGTGTTTTCGAGACTTTTCATGTACTATTTCGGTCTCGGGTATTTTTCCATTATCTTCCGCTTGTAAAACATTTGTATGCTACTCTGATCATTTGTCATTCTGTATTTGACATTCATATTATTATTCATGTGTTATATGTTTCATTCATAGCCTTGTGGTTTCGGTCCGGAGGGTCATCAATACGTCGAAAGACGTATTGATTACTCGCTAGATCGGGATTACGGCGGTTACCGTCGTGTTCCGGGACCGAAAATAGTTCCCGGGATGCGACAGGATCTTTAATAGCTCAATCCAAATCCGGACCCGACGGGTTAACGGATATCTGACCCGTTAATCTGATCCGTTTATAATAATAAATATTTCAAAATTAATAATAATTTCATAGTTTTATTATAAAACATTGATGAAATTTTTTAAGAAAATAAAGATTTACATCAAAAGTTGAATTACATGTCTAAAATACTCCTTAACGGTAGGCTAATATAATTAAAATACTTGACCTCCAATATTTTTTAGCATAGATACATAGACATTAACAACCTTCAACTTCATCAAATCATATATGAATTTTAGATTATCTAGATAATTATCATATTATTTAATATTTATTAATAATATTATATTTATATAAATTTAATTTAATTATTTTTAACGGATCCGGGTCCTTAACAGATCAACTGGTCAAATTTTCGATCTAAACCCGTTTAAAAACCACACATCTGGAACGGGTCTGGATAAGATCCGGTCTATTTACAGGTCTAGTCTCCTGTTAACGACCACTAGAATCTCATCAAAGTTTTAAAATGTCGCGTAAATATCATCAGACCTTGCTGGAACCATATGTACCTTCGTTGGATGTTTTATTGGGGGCAATAATATTGAAAAATGATTTACTGGGGACAATAATCTTTATAGAAAAACTTTACGAAGGGCAATAAACTTTATTGGAGAACTTTATTAGGAGCGATAAACTTAATTTATATCAGAACTTTACTAGGGGCAGTAAACTTTACACGAGAACTTTACTAGGGGAAATAACGTTAAAAATGTACTTTTACTAGGGGCAAGAAACGATTAATTGAAGAAATTGTTGTTAACAATTTTTTTACTAACCTTGTAAATCTTTACTGACTCAATAATCAATTTTACTGACCCTAATAATTATTTTGATAGTCACATTTTCCACCAGAAACAAAGTAAACACTTATCCCAAAGCTTTGAAAACACTTTCCCAGGCAGTACCATACCTTGTACAATTCTTCTAACTTGCCTCACTAGTAGAAAAAAGCTCTTGGCCGATGAAATAATAATATTTATGTTGCCAAGATATACTTAGTCGATAGAAAAAGTTATGTCTGCTAAGTTATCATCTAGGCGACAGAATAGTTTTCCATTTACTTAGGTGACGAATTTTTTTACCTAATTGAGGAAATGTTTGTATATAAATATAAATGCTTATTTATAATAACTTAGGCAACGAAAACTTGTTCCGTCAACTAGATTATATCTTAGCCGACAAAACAATTTTAATAGAAAATAAATAAAAAAATTTAACAAAAACTTGGTCAACGTAATAAATGATTTCGTCGCCTAAGTTTTGAAAAATTTGAAAAAAAAATCCCCCCCAAAAATTTCAAAAAAAATTGATTTTTTTTATAAGCTCTGATTTCGAACCAAAACTCAACCTCTCTCTCTCTCTCTATCTCTCCCTCCCTCCCTCCCTCTCTCTTAGTCGCACCAACCACCACTACCGTCGTCGGTGGTTGGTTTTGGTGGTTTTAGTTTTGGTTTTCGTTGTCGGCGTCGAGGAAGGAGCAGAGGAGGTTGGATAAAGTGGTGATATCACAGCTGGGGGCTTCGAGAAGTGGTAGTGGTGGTGGGATTTGGGGGCGATGTGGTGGGATTTTGGGGTGGTTGTGGTGGATTTTGGGGGCGGAGTAGCTAAAGGAGCACCGAAGTGAGTGGAGTGCACGCAACTGAGGCTCGTGGGAGAGGTGACGGTGACGGCGGCGGAGGAAGGGAGTCTAGGTGGTGACGGTAGTTGTGGGTGGCAAAAACAAGGTGGTGAAGGTGGTTGTAGTGGAGCATTTGCATTGGTTGTGTGTTTCATTAAAAAAAGAAGAGGAAAAATAAATAAAAATTAAACGAATATGAATTATTGAAAAAAGTTTTACTTATTCTTAAATAAAATATCTTAGTCGACTAAGTTAATAGTCTCTTAGTCGACGGTAAGTCTATCGACTAATATTCATCATCTAAGAGATGTTTTAATCGACGAAAATTCTTGTTTCTGTCGGCTATTGCCTTAGCAGACACCTCGTAGACGATGAAAAATTATTCTTACCCGACGATTAAATTCCATCGGCTAAGAGCTAAATTCCAATAGTGCCTCGGCATCGTCGACCTTCAACTCTGTTATGTAGTCCCACTTCATCTTAGAATTTTCAGGCTCATTCGACGACGCTGTCGGAATGAGATTGTAGTCTAGATCTTTGATGCTAGCTGGCATAGACCTCAAAGAGTTTCACCTCGAATTTGGATCTACTCGATCAACTCAAGCTATGCCACACCGCTTGGAGAAATCCAAATAGCAGATCAGCTGTGACCGAGAGCAGGTTGTTTCTACGATGTCAAGATTTGTGTCGTTTGGTGCGACTTGGTGTGTTGGTCAACGTGAACCAGAAGATCAGATCGAAATCTTCATGTGATACCTGCTTAGAAAAACAGAGTCAGATGGCGACGGAGGTCAGTGTACGGGTTAGGATCAGTGATTCAACATATCGGCACGTCGTCGAGGTCAGACGACTTGCATGCCCCTTATATGATCTGGTGTTCATCTTCTCCATATCTAGGTCGGATCTAGATTCATCAGGGTGTTGGGAGACCAATTTCAGCGGTGTGATGGGCGGTGATTCCTTCCATGCCGCTGGAGAGGAGGAAGACGAGGAACAATTTGCTCGTCAACACCAGATGTGTGTGTATATGAGAGAGAGAGAGTTCTGAAATAGGAGAGAGAGGGAGGAGGCAGAGGTAGTTGAATAGATGAGTGTATAATAGTAATTAAAATATCGCTGCCAAACTTTTTTAGACCTAATGGACACATTTTTCTACTTTTGCAGTGCATGGTCATTAGCCATAAACTATAGCCCGCAACATTTTTTTCTCCTTTCTCTCAACTTTTCTCTCTAGCCGCTAGGGTTAGGGTTTTCTCATCGGAGAAAAAAAGTTGTGAGGTGCTCTCCTCTATACCTGCTTCACTCACTGCGATGACCGCTAGCCTTACCTCAGATCTCTCCCTTAGCCATCAAGAGGAACGTACCGGTTGACCTCATCAATCTCTGGTGTCCTACCAAAGACTTCATCGCACCTAGCTTTTACTTGGTCGATCGGTTGAACATAGCTCGCGTTGTGGCTTTCAATTCATTCAGGAGTGTTGCTCAATCGATGTGGAGGCTATCCACACCTGTGGAAGTCCAAATCGTGGAGATTGATTCTTGTTTACCTTCATCAATGAACGTGACGTGAATTGAGTAAAGAAAGAAGGACCTTGGGGGGTTTCAATGAGCAATGATCTTGCTCAACGACTATGATGGTTTGTCAGATATCACGGTCATCCCCATCAATTTTGTGTGAATCTAGGTAGTGATCCAAAACCTACCACCAGGACTCATGACGGCTCCGAAGTCGAGCTTGGTGTGAGAAACCATTGGACCGGTTATGATGGTGGATTAGACGGTTCTCTGATGCAGGGTTGCTAGGTTTCGGTTGTGTCTACCTTTGCACAACCCAGTCAAATTGGGAAGATGACTTATGGTTTCTCCCGTAGCTTTGATCAGTGTGACATTCAAGTATTAAAGGCACTTGAGTCTTTGTATGATCTGCATGCGGATTGACCATGCACGACGAATTGCCATGTCCTCAGTCTCGGGAAGCAGACGTATCCGAGGCGGCGATGACCCTGGGCACCCCCTCGACCTCGTCAGTTCCTCCCATGATGTTTTACACAAACACACTGGTAAACATCAACCCTCATTTGGTTCTTAATTACAATATAATATGAAAGATGCAATGATTAAAGCAAAAAATATGGCAATGAGTTTTATCAAATTTTTTCAGCAGACTATGTAACAAATGATGAACAATAGGTTTTAGCACATAAAAACTCAGTGATCTCAAAGTGAATTTCGATGCATATATATAGGGAGATAAAGCTCCCCTCAATTGAATCTCCGCTGATTCCTAATTGAGATACACAAGGATGAAAGGATCAGCCGTAAATCCTAATGTCGAGCGAATGTCATAGGATCATTCACACGAGTATAGAGACAATTGTGTTTACATATATGACAAACGAAATAACTTGTACGTAATACATGAACCCGTAAACCTGTTTAGTCGATTATAGACGTCCAGACATCTCTAGCACAAGTCTTCAACTTCCTAAGTTTAGACACCACATATGGGATGACCTTATGTCTTATTGTAGAGGTTTCAGGGACTTACACATCTTAATATATAGAGGCACTAAGAAATCAAGAGATCTCCCATAAAAATACTTCTTGATGTCCAAGTTATCTCATGTAAGATTTCCTAATGCATCACCAACACAAATATTATGTTGCTAATGGATTCCCTATCATATGGATCAGATATACATGAAACCATATGTAACTAGCATAAGTAATAGCATATGTTCCTATTAAGTCAAAATATGTTTCAATTAATAGTTGTACTGTAATGATGAGTTCACATCATGTTCTTACAATCTCCGACTTGAACCATCATTTAAAATGCAGAATACAAGTAGAATTTTTTTAATTAAATAGCTGAAGTATGCACTGAGCAATATGCCTATTCAAAACCCATTCAACTCTGTCAAAATTCACAAACCACTGCAAAATCCAGAAATAATCATGTCCACCTGATCATGTCTGTTCAAAACCACTAAGCATAAGTATTAATTCTACATGAGTTTATATAATGAAATGCAGTTAAATGACAATGTATATCAGCATGGTTATATCATTTAACAAATAGTCCAAACTTAAATATTTTAAATCTCAAAATCACAATGCGAACTTAACTTAAGCACTAGTGGATTATAGTTTTCTTCTACTGCAAACTGAATATATGTATACATGCCTATCCACCTAATAAACAAACAGCTGTTTAAACATAACTGTAATGTCAATACATATGCAACAACCGAAATCCAAACTAGTACCATGGATTTATAACTGAAAACATTAGCTACCAACATGAAACTAATAAAAGTTCTTTAAGAGACTTCAACACTGGCTTCAACCTTAATGACAACAAACTGTAAATAGCCAAAAACACAATAGTTATTTGGTATAACTGAATTTGTAGATAACAACCAAATAAAGCATTGACATACAACTCGATTTGAACTTAAAAGAAAAAGTGAATGAATTGGAACACACTTTCAAAAGAAACAATCAGCAACTAGTCATATATTTTTCATAGAAAATTACTCTCACTGACCTCTAAACAGAAAAAGTACATATATAACAAAACTTCAAAGTTGTTCTGATATGGTGTTTTTTTGGCAAATGTTCTGATATGATGTTTAGAAATCACAAATCTCCAGCTTATTACTTAACAAATAAATAACCTTATCATGCAAGAACCTTAAACCAAAACTCAAAGGCTCTTTACTGAAGTCTTCCAATATGTAAACCTTAAACCTTAAAAGTCTTCCCCTCTATCATGCAAACTAAAGTCTTCCAATATGTACTCACTCCCAGTGTTTCTCACCCTTAATCCCTTCTTATTGTACTAGAAAATATAAGAATCAATATAACAATGAAAAAATGATGAGAACAAGAAACACAGTTGCAGACTTTTAGAAGACTAGAAAACACAATTATGAGGACCAAAATTCAGTTCAAAGAATAGAACTTCAATAATAAAAAAACATATAATCCCTCCCCCCTATTTTTATTATTTACTGATATATATAGTTGATCTCTTGAACAAAAACATGAACAAGTAACGCATAGATACTGGAGTCTAAGAAAACCACTTTTCAAAAACATAGTATGTGTTTGTCCTCTTACAAAGTAAAAATTAGCAACCATTCAAAATAAAAATTTTGTAGAGAACCTAAAAAATAATACTACAAAAGAGCATGTGAGTGGATGCTCACAAAACCATATATCAAACGTATGCTTCTAAATGTATATATATAATATCTTTATCAACATATAAAATTTTAATAACACGCAGCCACATATATCAAAAATTGAAATCAAGGTGAAATAGTTATTTGTAACTTATTTCCAAAAGATAGCAAAAACACTAACAGAACAGTGAAAACAGAAGTAGACATTTCAGTCTAATTCATTATTTCCAGAATGTGAATCACCAGTAACTTAATGTAACAATTACCTTTTTTCCTGAATTTGCTTATGAGAAACCAAAAATTCATTGAGTATATTATTCTGCATATTTTTGAACATTGTACCACTAAGTAATGAGTAAAATAATTCAACCCATTCTATAATCTATAATTACTACTTCCTTATTGTATCTCCTATAAATGTCAATGGAGAATGCTTTGTACAATATGTCCAATAACATTTGTATAAAACCACAAATTACATGAGTTGCGTACTATATTTCTAATTAGGTATGAGAAACCTTATAAGAAAACAAAACTCTTATACTTGTAGATTCTGCAATTATATTAACTATTTCGGAGATAAGTTTCTGTAAATTTATGTGAAGTTCTTAATCAGTTCACACAAAACAAAACAAAAAACATAACAAAACTGAAGTTCAATATCAAGAATCACTTTGGCGAAAACATGATATACTTAAGGTTCTGCATCATCAAGCCATAAAAATAAACTCAAGTTATACAAAAAAGAATCAGCTCATTTGTGGTAACAAGAAAGTTTAAAGTATTATGATTTAAGTTCAAAATATTAAACCATACAAACAATACTCCATTGGGAGACAATAAGTAACCCAAATTAAACCTAATAAACATGTATAACCCAAACATGCAATACTTCAAAATTATGTATAAGTTTGTATCAGCTTCCCACATACAGCATCAGTAACCAAAATCTTTTGTGAAACATCATCAATGAAAGTAACAAAATACTTGTTATGACTCAGTGAATCAACTTCTATGGGGTCACACACATCTTTGTGTACTAGGTCTAATATATTTTCCTTCTTGTTGATGTATTAGCAAAGTTAACCTTATGTTGCTTACTAAACAAACAATAATCACAAGAGTCAAGAGAAGTATCTCTGGCAAAGAGAATGAGGGATTTCTTTGTCAAAACTTGCAATCCCTTCTTGCTCACTTGGCCTAGCCGCTTCTGCCATAGACATGGAGAAGAGTTGTTCGTGACATTCAAGTCCCCTTTACATAACCTGCCATATTTTTTATAGAGGATACAACACAGCTTCTCTCTAGCCACCACTAGTGATCCTCTGGCAAGCCTCCACATTTGATCTCATCCGTGATAATGATATCCTTCCCGATCAAGCACGCTGGTTGACATTAAATTGAGACGTAGACTAGGAACATGTCTCACATCTTTTAACAAAAGCTTGCAGCCTAAATTGGTCTCAAAACAAATATCTCTAATTCTTGCAATCATAGCATAACCCTCGTTGCCCATCTTCACAATCTCATGGTCACCACCTTTGTATGTAGTGAAGAACTTCATGTGTAAAGTGACATGGAAAGAGGCACCATAATCAACGACCCATACAATATCAGAACTGGAAGAATCATTGATATGTAGGCATTCACCTTCAAGATATGGCAGCGGCGGCGGTACTCTTGTCTTCCCTCCTTTATTAGGTGTAGCCACCCTTCTTCTCATTCTTTAGTTAGTTGCAGTTTTTCTTCATGTGGCCAACGATGCCATAATAATGACACTTTCCGTTAAATCTTGTCCTCGAACAGCTTTCACTCATTCCATGACTTTTGGGTCCTATACTCTTGCTCCATCGTCTATTCTCCACCATAATGACTTTGATATTTTCAGAGGTTGGAGATTTCATTCTAGTCTCTTCATTCAACATGTTATTTTTAACATTGTATATGCATGGTAAATTTATCATCTGGAGCAGAGTTACTTATAGTGACTACAAAAGTCTCCTAATTATCCAGCAACGACCCCAACAACAGCAGTGCTTGTAATTCATCATCAATCGTCATGCCTATGGTAGTTAATTGATCAGTTGAACTTTAGAAATTATTCAAGTGTTCGATGACCCTTACTCCATCACAATACTTCATATTACAAGCTCTTTAATTAGAAAGAATTTCTTAGCGTTGGTATTTTTCTCGAACAACGACTTCAACTTTGTCGACAACTCATACGTCTCAGTCTCATTCGCCACATGGTGGAACACGCTATCATCCATCAATTCTCTGATATGACCGATTGCTTTGCGGTTCATCTTCGTCCAATCTGCATCTGAGTTATCTTCCTGCTTAGCCTCAACTCCTTCGATAGGCTCATGCAAATCTTTGCAATAGTATATCCCCCATTCGTGGCTTCCATGTGATCCAATTTAAGTAGTTGAGTTGAACCATGGTACTCCTTGAACCTTGCATTTTACACCTACGCCTTATGAGCAGAGCTTTGATACCACTGTTGGGAAAGATAATATAATGGAAGTGGCAACTCAAAACCAATAAAGGATAAATATTAAAGGATATAATGGATAGAGGAAAGTGAACACCGGATATAATGTAGTTTGGTAATGTGCCTACGTCCACAGGACAACAATAACAAGAACTTACACTATCAAATAATAGATACACAAGAGATACACAACTTTAAGAACACCACTTAAAGAAAACACTCTTTCTCACAATTGTTTTGCTACCAACTACTCTACATCCTTAACTTGGAGTGAACACTCTTCACTCTCTACTTAGATGAAGATGCTTGTGATGGATGAGATCTGATGGAATAAAAAAATGACATCTCCTTTTATAGGCTTAAGGAGGAACCCTCATTAGTGTACTCTCATAATGGTGCTTCATGTAACTCTTGTAACTCATGACACCATAACTCCAAAAAACCATCCACTTTCTTCGTGTAACCTAAGCCTTAATACCTTGTAACTGAAGACTTAATACCTTGTAACTTCTGAAACCATTAACTCATAAACATTTAACACTCTTGTCATAAGTTGGTGTAAGTTATTGGTCTGGATATTATAACACTTTGGTCATGATCTCTTGCGTACCACTAATGACAATAACTGGGAAGTAAGGGGCTGCAAGGATTGTTTGAAAATTTTGAGATGAGTCTCTATGGTAAACATTGTTTCTCTTTGATTTTACAAGTTGTGCAAAAGAGAATGGACCGGTTCACATTACTCCATATCTAGAATTCTATGATGGAAACATCCTCTGCCATCCTGAACCTGGTAGGAAAGAGCTGTAAGATCATTACTAATTTGGAAGGTATTGATAAGCATGAAATTGTCTTATGTTCTGAGCTCTTTGCTTGTTACCTAGCCAACTCCAAGAGATCCTATGTGAAGTCAGTAAACTGTATCTTTAGATTCATGTTATGATATTTGTGATTTTAGTTTTAGTTACTCATATGATACTAATGCTAATATTATAGGTTTCTTCAACTTGGATTGGGCTAGTGATGTTACGGAGCCAAGAATTGAAAGGCACATTGGGAGGTTTTCCTTGTGAGAACTAATTTGGTCTCTTGGCACAATAGGAAGTCAACCTACTTATCCATCCCTACTATACAAACTGAGTACATTGCTGCAAAAAGTTGTCGCAAGCAACTATTGGGGATGAAACACATGTTTGCTGCTTAAGGATTTCAAAGAGGTATTCTACCATTGTTTTTGTGGTAATACTTATGTTCTCAATATTTCTAAGAAAGTTGTGTTGCACTCTAGGACCAAGCATGTTGATATTAGATATCATTTCATCATTTTGGTTAAACATAACTTGTTTGATGTGTGCTTATATGTACTGAAAAATTGATATGTATATTTGTTTACAAAATCTCTCGACAACCTTGTTTTATACACCTTCGGGAGGCCATTGGTGTGTGCCAAAGTGATTGATATTCCCCTTGAGACTCTTGTGTATCACTATGTACATAAGTTTTTAGGCATAGAAGTTGAGAATAATAAAAAAAATATATGTGTCTTTATTTTCTAGAAATAGTTTCCAGGATATCGGTGTATTATTCTATCCCTGGAAAATTTTTGATATTGACCTAAATGAGTGTCTAAGTTTCACATCTCTTAGTTGTTTTCTTGTACACATGTATGTTTGCATCTGATTGATTATTATTTATCATTTATGATATGATAAGCTTTGAAAGACTTAAGAAATTACATGCTTCATATAGTCAACTTTGTGGGCTACAAAGTGCAAAGCTATAAATTTAAGATGAGTTGATGCAAATAGTCCATATGCCAACTAGCCTCAAAGTATACATTCTTTGGTCGCGACAAACAATATAATAGTGGGAAGAAACGAGGTTATATTGATGAAGTGGTGCGTTGAGCTTTTTTTTTCTCCACTTTAGGCTAGTCTCAAAGTATAGATTCATTGGTCGTGATGAACGATATAAGGGTGGGTAGAAATGAGATTGGTTTAGTGATCTTGAAGTGTAAATGAAATTCACAAACCATATTTTGGACTAATTGGTCTCTCACTTGATACATTATTCACTAAGGATTCCTGAAATGCATTCTATCTTTCTATTGGTTTGAGTTGGTTGTCCTAATGAGTATCCTTGTTACACTTATTGTCCCAAGACCATCGGGTTAGGGAGTCAATAACAACCCTCTTCTACATGAACCTATGAGATCGATTTTTCAGATTGTCTTTTGAACTAAAATATAATGAAATTAATTAGAAAAATTACCTCTGAATTGGAACAATGTTGTTCTTGGTGCTATAAGGATGGTTGTGACCTCTACTCTCCTGAATTATATGATACATCATCTCTCATCTCAGTTGATGTTGATCTAAAGACCTATAAGCATGACTTTTTCACACACGCACGCACACACACACACACACCTCTTGATTAGTTTTAATGGACCATATGCGAATACTTCAGTCATATATACAAGTGGACTTTCATAGTGATTAAGACATTTGAAATCTTAGTGTCTTTGTGAGTTTATGCTTAAGCTGTCTACATGATGGGATACGTACAGACTTTGATATCCTCAGTTTGTTGTTTAGTCATTACTTCTTGTGTGTCATCTTATTTCAATTACTTAAGTTTGTTCTTCTTGCACACTCTTAGGGGAGGAGTAATTGATAATCTGTGGTACACACATGTAACTTATATTTCTTTAAATTAAGGTGTTCTAAAGTTTTTGAAAACTCTTATGTAAATGTGGTATTGTTGGTTGGGGTATTTGTGAGCTTTTGATGAAATTATCTGATTTGAGATTCAAATATATATAGGTTAGTCATCCTAGGTCTTGCATCTAGTTGTTTCTTCTTTTATATTGTGCACACTCATAAGGGGAGCAATGCTTCCTCTCAGGGGAGTAGTTTGATGATATGAGTTGTATACATACTTGCATCTTAGTCCCTTGTAGGTTGTCAAAAATTGAGGGAACTTTTTCCCATTGTTTACATGTTTTGAGTGTGAGATTGTCAGTTTGTGCATTATTACATGTGCATTGTACCTATGTGATATAAAGTATCACTTCTATTTTTAGAATGCTCTTAGCTTTTGCCTTGATGTTTGATTTGTTTCCCATGTTTCATAAGGGTTGGACTCTCTCATCTATATAGACTTGAGAGTTGAAGGGTTTACACTATAGTTGTTTCAAGCTATATGGGTTGTAGTTTGAGTGTCATACTCTGACGTCAAACCACGATGTTTTCTCCACTGCCTAGATGTCATACTATCTGACCAACTTTCCCATGATCATTTTCACCTTCACTCTCTCTTGATAGCCTTTCCACGATCATTCTCTCACCTTCACTCTCTCTTGATAGCATTTCCACGATCATTCTCTTTAGTTCATATTTTAGGCATACTGACCATTGTGTTAGTTGTTGTTGATGTTATTGGTTGAAATGTTTGCTTAAAGTCAGTTATAGGGCATTGTCCTTTTTTACCAAAGAAAAAGCTTCAGTTGCCGTAAGGGATGTCAAACACGCTCTGTATCATAAAAGGATGATTTCTTAGATATTCCTATCTTTCCTCCATGTTCTCACTTTGCCTTCTCTATGAAGTTTGTTTTACTGTATTAAGGATGCATGTTTATGAGAATTCCATTAACCATAAAACGTACACTTCATTCTATTGTGAAGTTATTGTTGATGAGTTAGGATGGATTCGTTCTTTAGTGTTCTTCCCTAGGGTTAACTACACATGGGTGCATGATCCTTATGCAGATCTCCCTTAAGACATTGGTACAAGTGTTAAGCTTAGTTCTTAGGTTCCTATCTTGATCTTAATTAGCCATATTCTTCATATACCCTCTGAGAGTTGTCTCTTAGTTTCTCCAGGTCTTCTTACCAAGTTATGCTTTGTAGCTAATATTTGAGTGTGACATCATGATGTCTTTGGTACTGATTTATACCCTGTTGACACCCATTGCTAAGTTTTATTGACTATTCAATGTGTATATCGAGTCTTATGAGCAAAACTTTCTCAACTATGAGATGCTTCTTTCCGCCTATAATGGTGTGGATTAAGACGCTACAAATGATGTTGATAATGTTGGGGATGATACATATATGTGCTTATATTCTTCACTTGTTCTTTGAAGTTCTTATGCAGATTGATATCAAGTTTGAACAACCTCTTGGTGTGTTTTGTTAAGGAATGCCAAAGGGGAAGATTGAAGGTATAAGGTTGTTGGTCATCCTTTTATGAAACAAAACACAACCTATGAAGCCTAAAAAATTGGGAGATTAGTCCTTCACAACTGAAGAACAAGTTGAAGAATAGAAGAACCAACTTGATCTCATGGTCTCAAGTAAATCATGCATGCATATGCATATCATATGTTTTTCACAGAGGATAACAACTTTGCTTGCTATCCTAGGTCTGAGTCTTTGTGTTGTCTAAATTTTAAAGTTCTTATTAGTCATGTTCTAGTAAGCTCTTTGTTGTTTTTCAATTGGTTTTTAACAACTGTTTTTCTATGAGTGTCTTGGCGCCAAATCAGTCTAAGGGTGAGATCCTTTGTAATACCACCTGTGACCCAATGGTTTGGTTGCTTTAGACTCCAGCTGATTTTTTGTTCTTACATGAACCAATACAATAGCTAGTCCATACCTAGTTCAAATGAGCTGTCTCTAAAGACTGAGTCTTAATCCGATGTGAGTATGAGTGTTTAACATCTATTGCTCTTCATTTGAACTTAATCTTGTTTTGGCAAAACAACTTCTGTCCTTCTTAGTGGCCGATGCCAACTTCTTTATGCTCTATTGTTGTTTTGTTGTCTTAAGCTTATGGTTATTTATCCTCACTATATTGAGACTTATGTCTGAGTGAGATTCTCATTTGAATTTCAAATTGACAACTAGAATAGAGGTCTTGCCTTCTTGTTCAAATTAATCTAGGGTTGAGATCTTTCGTAATGTCAATCCATGACCTATGATTTAGAGCTTCAAGGTTATAGTTGTGTTTGTGGTCCTATATACAACAACTGAATTGATTGATTCAGTGAAAAGTGTTTTGCTCAACCATGTGGTCATATACTTTGTGAAAAAGTTTGCAAAGCCTTTTGTTCCTTGCTTTTAAATCAAACATTGTAGCTCATTCACCCAAGGTCCATTAATTGGACTCGTTTCTACCATCTTTACTCCTATATATACTGCATTTTATTTATTAACTAATTAATCAAAGATGGTTCACATATATATATATATATATATATATATATATATATATATATATATATATACACACACACACACACATTGTTAGGACCCACCCCGAGTTATATCCCTTTAACCCGAAGTAAATCCTGTGGGGACCACCTCAAGGGAACTTCTTACCGAAACCCCCTTGAAATTGCCAACCCTTCCTACATACCAACTCAGCACTTCCATGACTATCTAACAACAATCCCTAACTCATGAAGGCATCCTGCTCCCTAACCTACTTAACTAGCTAAACTGGGTTAGTCAGAGCAGTCTATAAAGATGATTACCCTAAAGAATTTCAAGCGGCAACGGATTGATCGACTATGCCTCGACTCTTGTACGCGCACGACCTCCGCTCTAGAACCCTGCACCACTGGGCATTTGAAAACGAAGGGCCCAGGGGAGAAACATTGAAAAACCGTTAGAGTGAGTGGACGAAAATCAAATATAAAAACCCTACATTCCGCTAATGTTCTCCCTTAGAGTTTTCTAAGAAAGTCCGCATGCAACAAATCATGGACGTTAAATAATTAAATCATTCAATAAATCCCTTGGCTCAAATATAAATAATTATGTGGGGTGTTAACCTCATCCACGAGAAAACCGACCTGCTCTATCCGGGAAGGTCAAATGACCAGCTACCACCAGAGAGGGTCCCCGACCTGCTCTATCTGGGAAGGTCTAGTGACCAGCTACCACCAGAGAGGGTCCCTGACCTGCTCTATTCGGAAAGGTCTAGTGACCAGCTACCACCGAAGAGGGTCCCCGACCTGCTCTATCCGGGAAGGTCAAATGACCAGCTACCACCGGAGAGGGTCCATGCTAGCATACAATCCTTATATCCTTTTCCCTTTTAAAAATCCCTTTAAAACCTGTAAAACCTGTAAAACCTGTAAAACCTCGTAAAACCTCGTGGGAATAATAAATCGAAAACCCCTTTAAATCCGTGAGCCAAGTTTCTCCTTTTAAAATCATCCCCCTCCATAATCCCAAAACGGTGATAATCATTAAAACCATATCCCGGGAAAATCCTTTAAAATCACAGGAAATGTATGAACCTCTTTCCCGGCTTGTTTGCCTTTAAAATCCTTAAATCTCATTTTCCCAAATCACCGTAAAACATATAAATGGAGGAAATCATATATGCAGGAGAAAACAATTAAAGTATATGGCATGCAATATTAATTTAAAACAAAGGTCCACTCACAGTACTCATCGCGACCTTCTTCCTGCTCGGAAAGCTCCTCGAGCGAAACCCTCGAACTAACCGCGTAGTCGAGCCCGTCTCACGTTCAATCAGAGACTGTACAAACAAACCATTATATTAGTCATTCCATAGTTGACTTGGTCTTTTCCTAGTTTGACCAGGAAATCCTATTTGACCACGTGTTGACCAAGTTCCTTTCTTTTTAACAGAACGCTTAATTCCGAATATCGACTCGAAGTTTGGTTTCCGACTTTCCTTACTTTTTATTATCAATAGGTTATCACATAATAATTTTGTGGAATTACTATGGACACCCAATCCATCACTTTACCAATTTACGGGTTAAGAGTCTATATATCCGGTAAGAAATTATCCGAACTATTTACAGCGCCTAACTCGGTTTCGGACCAAGATTCCTGAGTTGCCTAAAATCTTACTTAAAGATCCGGTTGTCTTAACTTAACCGGTTACTAAGATTAACCTTCCCTTTTTACTTTTATCAGTCCATCTTCCTAAAATGATAACCTTCCAAAAAGGGAAAGTTTCCCAAAATGGAAAGTTTCCCAAAATGGAAAGTTTCCTAACATGGCAAGTGTTCTTTAGAATGGGAAGTTTCCCAAAATGGAAACGTCCTAATTACGTCCAATTTCTCCGTAATTACTCACATCAATACTTTCCGACTAAAAGCTTAACAGGAATTCGATTCCTACCTCTTCGGCATTCTGCCGGTTTACGGCATCACCGGAATCTTCGCCGGATTCCGGTAACTTGCCGGAATTTCGCCATAACATCCCCGTTTCCTCCGATTCACCAAGTTACGACAACATGTAACAAACACACAACAACAACATGATTAATCACCACAACAACACAAAACCAGAACACCAAAACTCAGAGAACTCCTAACTGCCGAAACACCAGAAATCTCATAAATAGAGGTAGGAGGAAACTGAACTTACCCAGCTGCTAGGGGTGACGAACCAAGCCTTCTAGAGCTCAGGGAACTCGCCTGAACCCGAGAACTGGCCGCCGGCGACTCGCTGCCGAAACCCAAAAAAACACAGTGGAAGTGAGAGTTTGCAACAGGGCTCGAATCAATCATCCAAGGACAGGGAAAGGAAGAAGAAGAAGAAGAAGAAGAAGAAGAAGAGAGGAACACAACCATACCGGTCACGCGCCTTAGCTCCGCCTGGATCGCCGGATTTCGGTCGTTGACCGGCGCGCCCTAACTCGGCGGATCTCCCTCCACGGTGGACGCTGGCGGAAATTGGTTGAGGGGTTTTGAAGAGGAGAGTGAGGGGAGTCTATTAAAGGTGGTTCGCCGGCGTGGGTTGGCCGGACGTAGCTCCGACGAGGGGAGCAGACGAGGGAGGTCGAAGGAGAGGAGAGACTCGGGTTTGACCCGAGTTTGAGTTCTGACCAAAGTCAACTCAACTACCTCCTTTTTATACTTGAATGGACGGTCCAGATCAATTCTCCAAAGGATCTGACGGTCCAGATTTAAAGAAGGTAAAAAGTGAACAGGTTAAATGGTAATTCTCCTTTTTACCGGATTGTTAATTAAAAGTTACCATAAACTTCAGAAATTCATAGAAATTAGCCGGAAGCTCCGAAAAATATTCTGAAAATACCGGGAGACTCGTGTCGACACGTACTGCAACAATGAGTCATCAATTCAGGTATTTGGAGTACTTTTAAAAACTCGAAAATTAACTCGAGCAATAACTTATCGAATTACCGATCGCAATTAAAAGTCCTCGGTAACTCGTAAGCCTCTGTGAAAAGGTAACTTTTGGGTACGGGATGTTACACACATGTTTAGGTTTATACACATTTCCTTCTTTCTCGTGGTCATTCTCTCTTTACCGGTGTCATCTTTTAGCTGTTTCTCGCTTTTTCACCCAACATAATTCTTTTTGTTTCGCACGTAGATTCGATATATAACCAATACATTTTCTACTATGTATTTATCCATGTGTGTTATCAAGTAGTTTAGAGAATATAATTATGATTTGATAGAGGCTATAAAATGGTTACAATCCATATGTAATTATGTGAATATGTTTATGATGAATATGTAATTGTCTCCAAAGAATAAATTAAAAGTATATACAATGAAGTTCATTTTTGTTTGGTATAATCGCTTTCAATCGAACACTTCCATTCAGAATAGATTGGTTGGAAATTTATCATATACATTTTGACTCTCCTAACTAAATTTTCTGGCTACGCCACTGCGTAGCAGCCTAGCTATACGCTATTATTTTTTTTCTCAATTTTTCCTTAGGCAGCGGATAGTTTCCTGATCATATATATATATATAGTGCCCTTCCACTAAGGGATTCCTCATTGTGACTTATATGAGGGATTGAGCATTAGACCAATTTTTCGATCATATTTTTCAATCTCCACCAATCAACCTCAAGGTATATATGAGTAGATCATTTATGGAAAATTTCAGCAAATTTGGTAGTCGTTAAGGTTTAGAACTAGCTTAAATCAATGGATGGTTTAAATCTGCCAAATCTAAACCGTTCAAGAAAATCGCAGTTTTGAGCACCTTAACGATCACCAATTTGGATGATTTTTGTAGAAGTAATCTACATATTAGGACCTAAAAAAGTAATGGTGGAGATTGAAAAATTGGTCTAATGCTCAATCTCTCATATAAGTCATAATAAGGGATTCCTCTTTGGAAGGATCCTATATATATTGGGATTCTCAGCTAAACATGTTCTTATTTATTCTTACGGTACACATTTTCAGTTTAGACTCACTTTTCAATCGAATTTTCACATCTCCACCGTCTAGTTGTAGGTACTAAAGTATAGATCATTTATGCAAAATTTCAGTCAATTTGGTAATCATTAAGGCACCCCAAACTGCGTTTTCTGCTATAAACATGAACGATTCAAGTTCGACAGAATTATGTTCATTCATTGTTTCAAACGAATTTGAGTGACTTAATGATAACCAAAATATCAAATTGGCTGAAAGTTTGCTGAGATGATCTATACTTTAGTACTTACAAACTAAACGGTGAAGATATGAAAATTTAATTAAAAAATGAGTCTAAAGTGAAAATATGTACCAAAAAATAAATAAATACCTCCTTAGCCAAAAAAAGCCTCCGTGTGTGTTCTAATCGATTCTTGTTTTTTTATTGCCTTTGTTTTCTCCGACCGCTGCATCATCTTGAACTCTGTTAGCATTTTATCTAGTACATAACGCCATCCTTCTCCATGAAATTTCACGCCCCTGATAGTTGTTTCCACCATCTTATTTTATGACACAAAATTCACAACACATCACCATCAAAGTACCAAAATACCCATCTTTGATCTCATCCATGATATTTTGAGAACCATTTGCAAGCTAGAGAAGTTGCAGACTCGCCTCTGCATGCAATGCCACGCCCTTCAGTCCCACGTTCTTCTACCAATAATCCCCTGCTCTCTCCTCTAGCTCCCTCTGCATGTTCAGCTCCAACATCAAAGGAACCAACTTGGAAGCTCTGTTGGGTGCAGAAGATACAAAAACTTGTTGGCAGGAGTGACACGAGCTTCACAGTAACACCGAATGAACTGTCAGTTCATTCAGAAACATCGAATATGGTGGTTATCGAAGACCGCACTGTTGAACACAAAGATAAGCCATTGAGGGAGAGAGTACTTGAAGCAGCAGCTACAACTGCTACACCAAAAAATATCGAAAAGGTAATAGATGAAAAAGAGTATATATGGGCAGACAAGTACCAGCCCCAGTGCCTAGACGATTTCTTATGTAATAGAGACAAAGCAACTCAGCTCAAGGTTTTGGTAAGCATCAACATGTACCCTTCTTGATCAACTGAATTATTCATATTTATTTGTAATCGTACTATAACAATTATAACATGCTTCTGAAATATGATATGCTTTTTTTTTCTTGGTCTGATTACATCTGATATGGTAGATAAATACTTGATAATTGTATCACAGGACAGAGGTGGAGGCTGTGGACATTTCATATTCGTAGGGCCTCCAGGTGTGGGCAAGAGAACTATGATATGGGCTATGCTGAGAGACTTTAGGACGTGACACTATAAATGTATGTTATGACAGTTCCTTAATTTGAAGATCAACTACTATATAGTTCTTTGACAAATTTACAGATTTGTTGATGTCAGTTCTTTACCCTTTGAAATTATCAGGCCACAGAGGAAGTCAAGGCATTCGACTTAAAGGTAGTTCTCAAATTACTTTGGAATCATTCATCCCAGGCTCACTCACCACTCTTAATCTGCTTAATTACAACAATGAAACTAAAATTCTCAACATATCATTAATACTTTTACCCATAAAAACATACCAGTATTAACTATTAAGACAAAAATAGGAGCCAATATGTAGTAACAGATCAAGAAACAATCTGCAACAGAAGATCGTAAAAACTACTCGACACCAATTAACTATACATGATTTATGCTTAGCACAAAAAAGTTTACATGTTCCTTCCCTAATCGGACTACTTCCATTACAGATTAAGATAGAAATGCAGTAAATAGGATACCAAATTACCAACATAACAACTTAAAGACTATTTAGGATAATTTAAGGTCTCATCACTTCAGAGATCAGAAAAACAAATACAATATGACTTCATCAGCACTCAATACTCAAAACTTAATTACAGCTCTCACCAATGTTATACATACATAAGTCCAGATCTGTACCTTTACTAGCTACAGTGTGCCAAAAAGCTTGAGAGATCAAAAATCCCAAAAAGGGATTGTTTCCGGGTAAACTCGCGGTCCCTTTAGCGGGTTGCACGGTTCCAGAAATAGCGAACTTTCCTGTACTCCGAGTTTTCCTGTGTAAAGAACAAACACGTCAAAGAGGCGTCCCCGGGTTTACCGAGGGAAGCCACTCCGATGCTTAAGTCAGACACTGTCAGCTAAGCAGAAAACTCAAGAATAGTTAAGAAGTTGCGCGTCCCCTTACCGGGAGGTTCGCGCCGGTATTTATAGTAGCATTAAAGGCAGCATACTTTGTCCTTTTCCAATGTGGGAATAATCTCCCTTGCTTTTCCTCAACTTTATGATGAACTGGGCCCTGACAAAGGACCCAGAGTGGCTTCTCAAATCTGATTGGGCTTTTACCCTGTAAACAGCACTTCAAGCATAATAAACGATGCATATTTAATAATCGACCACACTTACGGGTTATTTCTTGAATTGTAACCCGGTAAAGGTGAAATATTAGGTTCCACCTATAAACAAGTCCCCCAAGTCCTCAGTCAAGGGGTACGCTTGGGTGGGGACTTAAAATCTTTTCTTTACCGGGTTACAAAGTTAGCATCCAAACCCGGGTTTCAAGAGCTCAAATGCTGCTGCCAAATCTGTTTGGCCAAACTGGGTCCCGGAGGTCCCCGGGTTATCATCCCCTGAAAAATTAAGCCTCCTGGTTGGATCTTGTTCTGCCATTTCCACCGTCCTTCAAAATATTAAACGGGAGGTCTTGAGTTCGGCTCTCAACGAGAGCACCAATTGTTTCCGGGTAAACTCGCGGTCCCTTTAGCGGGTTGCACGGTTCCAGAAATAGCGAACTTTCCTGTACTCCGAGTTTTCCTGTGTAAAGAACAAACACGTCAAAGAGGCGTCCCCGGGTTTACCGAGGGAAGCCACTCCGATGCTTAAGTCAGACAC
Organism: Comarum palustre; assembly: GCA_951800085.1. NCBI lineage: Eukaryota > Viridiplantae > Streptophyta > Magnoliopsida > Rosales > Rosaceae > Comarum > Comarum palustre. The sequence goes on along the minus strand of OX637585.1, from coordinate 12,486,950 downwards.
TGTCAGCTAAGCAGAAAACTCAAGAATAGTTAAGAAGTTGCGCGTCCCCTTACCGGGAGGTCCGCGCCGGTATTTATAGTAGCATTAAAGGCAGCATACTTTGTCCTTTTCCAATGTGGGAATAATCTCCCTTGCTTTTCCTCAACTTTACGATGAACTGGGCCCTGACAAAGGACCCAGAGTGGCTTCTCAAATCTGATTGGGCTTTTACCCTGTAAACAGCACTTCAAGCATAATAAACGATGCATATTTAATAATCGACCACACTTACGGGTTATTTCTTGAATTGTAACCCGGTAAAGGTGAAATATTAGGTTCCACCTATAAACAGGGATGAAACAATAACCAATTTGAACCAAATGTAGCTCACTACCATGACCACAATTGCGCAAGAAGGAACCGTGCTGGATCTTTGACATATGAAACCATATCACCATTCTTGCTAGTTTGTGCATGATTCTGTTGAACTTAGACACATTTATGAGCAGCTCCACCATTAAGAAGCCAGCCTATTTGGATATATGAAAATTTACAGTCTTCAAATCGTCCTACATCAATTTGTATCCCCTAGTGTAGAAATTGTACTTCATACAAAATAATTATTACAAGCTTTACCACAATATATACCGCTGCTACAACTAATGTTTAGGAGATCTACAAATCTCACAGATCAAGCCACAAATAAATCTAATAAATATCAGTTGACACAAATCACTCTAGCTATTGAATAGCATTAATCCTTGAGGATTATGTGAGTTGTGGAGAGTTATGCTTGATCAGAGGAGAAGATATTGCTGCTTCAACACCCCCCTCAAACTTGGGGGCCCTTGACGAACAAGTTTACTGGACAGATGAAGATGCCGAATCTTATGGAGTGGCTTGGTGAGAAGATCTGCTGGCTGATCCACCGAGGCAATATAACACACACGATGGCTTCCAAGAGCTACTTTCTCACGAACAAAATGATAATCAAGTTCAATGTGCTTGGTGCGGGCATGAAAAACAGGGTTGGATGCCATGTAAGTGGCACTTAGATTATCACAATGCAGAAAAATGAGAAATTGAATTCGAGCACCAAGTTCATTGAGCAGAAAGGCCAACCAAGTTGTTTCAGCACTTGCATGAGCAAGAGAGCGGTACTAGGACTTAGCGCTAAAACGAGCTATGGTGGGCTGCTTTTTAGAACACCATGAGACCAAGTTAGAGCCAATGTACACTAGATAACCAGAAGTGGAACGATGAGATTCAAGACATCCAGCCCAATCTGCATCAGCATAAGCAGAAAGATGAGCATAATTGCTTTGAGGACCAAAGAACAAACCATGATCAAGGGTGCCTTTTATGTAGTGAAGAATACGCTTGGCAGCAATCAGATGTGGAGTGCGAGGCTGACTCATGTATTGAAAGATGGAGTTGATACCAAATGCAATGTCTGGGTGAGTAATGGTCAAATATTGGAGAGAACCAACAATTTCCTGAAATACAATAGGATTGGGAAGAGAATCACCATCAGTGGAAGTGAGAACGACCTTGGCTGACATAGGTGTGCTTACTGGTTTACTCAGCAGCATATCATGCTTCACAAGGATATCATAAGAATATTTCAATTGACTAATATGAATACCAACATGTTGAGGAGTAACCTGTAAACCAAGAAAGTAATGGAGAGGACTGAGGTCCTTGATATCAAATACACGACCCAATGCATAAATGAAATTTTAAAGAAGCTGATCATTACTGCTTGTAACCACAATGTCGTCCACATATAACAGAAAGTATATTGTGTGCAGCCCATATTTAAAAAGAATAATGAAGAGTCAGCCAAACTCTGAATAAATCCAACGAATAATAAGAAGTAAGTCATATGATGAAACCAAGCTCGTGGAGCTTGTTTGAGGCCGTAAAACACCTTATTGAGCTTGCAAACATGAGTAGGCTTAGCCGGATCAACAAATCCTGGTGGTTGAGTCATGTACACACCCTCCTGAAGTAGAGCCATGAAGAAAGGCATTTTTGACGTCCAATTGATGAAGTGACCAACCTCTTAAGACAGCAATACAAAGCACAACACGAATAGTGGCATGTTTAATCACTGGGCTAAAAGTTTCATGCTAATCAATACCTTGCTGCTGATGAAAACCTTTTGCCATAAGATGAGCCTTGTGACGCTCAATTGTGCCATCAGAATTATACTTAGTACGAAATACCCATTTACAACCAACTGGATTTTGTGCAGGAGAGGCAGGTACCAAAGTCCATGTATTGTTCTTGAGCAAAGCATTAATTTCATCTGACATTGCTGCGCGCCATGCCTGATTTTTAGAAGCCTGTTTGTAGCAGGTGGGTTCGGTAGACTCTATAACAGTGAGAAGAGCTTTAGGAATAAGATATCTAACTAGGCCATCATTTCGGATTTTAGGCTGCGTAATGCCATCTCGAAGTTGAGTGGTCATGAGATGCGTCGATGGAGCCAGGGGAGTATGATCTAGAATTCATCCCGTTCTGTTTGAGCGTCAGATTTACCTGAGCTGAGTGTGTACAAAAATTTGCAACCTTGTAGTTTTTAATCACAATGTCATCATGTAGAATGATCAATGTTAAACACCATCTTCATCCCAATCTTCATTTATCTGCATTATGACATTATCTTATATATATTATATTGCAGGCATAGATAAAGACTGACCTTTTCGAGAATTATTTATTTAGGGTGAAGTGGTAGGCAGTATTGAAGTACATGTGAAACAATCCCCTCAACATGTAGAGGTGAATCTCAGTGAGCTGAAAGGTTATGAGAAGCATGTGATTGTTGAACTCATGAAGGAAACACAGCACATGATACCAAGCAAATCAGCTTCAACATGCAGCCTTGACAACAGTCGAGGTATATATTTGAATCAAATTTGTATCAATTTTACAAAGTACACGAAGTAGTTTATTTATTAGGATGACAAAGTTACATTTGTGTTTCTGCAGCGTTGATCTTATATGAAGCGGATAAGCTATCCACAGATGCCCTACTTTATATCAAGTGGCTATTAGAAAGGTATAAAGGGCATAATAAGGTCTTCTTCTGCTGTTCTGATGTGGCAAAGCTTCAGGCCATTAAGGCTATTTGTACCGTCGTTGAGCTTTTACCGCCTTCTAAGAATGAGGTGGGGAATTGTGCTAGTTACTAATCCAAGAAATGAAGGGTATACAAAATGGCAATATGCAGTGTTCTACTTTTAGTTCCTTAAAAAGAGTATGTATCTAAGAATCTTCATTGCATTTTTAGATTGTTGAAGTGCTAAAGTTCATAGCCAAACAAGAAGGCACAGATTTGCCACATCAACTGGCTGAAAGGTTTGCTGAGAATTCCAAAAACAGTTGCCGTCTGGCAATTCGTTCGTTTGAGGCCACTTGGAGAAAGGGGTAAGAGAGTATTTCTTGTAGATTTTACATAGATATGCAACTTGAAATTTGAAGTTTTACTGTATATTCCCTTATTTCTCACTTATTTGTAATTTCATGTGTTTAAATGATGTATGTGCAGTTCTTATCCCTTTAAAGAAGATCAAGTAATTTTGACAGGTTGGGAGGATGAAATTGCAGAAATTGGCAAGAATATGATCAAAGAGCAAAGCACAAAACAGTATGTTCATTCGTAACTTTGAAACTGTGTTTGTGTAGCAGTACTAAACCCTCCGCCAAATCAGTTTTACATGCTTACTGGGGTCGCAGTAATTCTGTAATGTCTGCAATTTTATAGAACTTTGCTCTCGCACTAATCATGTAGCTATCAGATATGTGATGAATAATAGGGATGATGTTCTATAAAATCCCACACAAAAATTTTTAGTGTAAGATTCAGTCAAATAAACCACTTCTAATTTCTATTTGTTAACAAGAAAACTGAAATGAAGTCATCCATGTCCTATGACAGGCTATACATTATCCGTGGAAAGCTTCAAAATCTGATTGTGCATGGTGTATCTCCTGAATTTATTTTCAAAGTAAGCTTTTTCTTGCCTCTATTGAGTAGAAACTATGATGGAAGCATAAGTAATAACCTATTCTTCCATATCCAAAATACAATGATGAGTACATTGTGTAGTCCCTAGTTGCAGAGCTGAAGAAGTATCTGGATGGGAACTCCCAGGTTCGACTTGAGGACATGTATGGTGAATTCAATGTATGGATACCAAATTACTCAGAACCTGTTCTTTAGTAAATATTTTTTTTCTTAATAAATTATGCCTGTCATGCTTATATTATTAAATTATGTTCTATAAATGCAGAGGAATGATGAATCTATGTTTGAGAGTGACAAAGCACTGACACTTAATCGACATCAAGAGGAAATGGGTAAAAGGCTCGATGATTCATCCAAGAAGAACATACAACAGTTCTTGAGGATTGAAGGTAAAACTCATGTGCATGAGTTTAAGTAAATTCGTCATTGATGTTTCTGATCTTCTGGTTTAACACAATTTTACTCTCACTTTCTGCAGAGTTTATAGCCAAATTCATGAGCACATACAAGGGTTACATGAATACCAAAACTCATGACACTCCAACATAGGGAGAGACTTCTTGTTGACTGGCTTGCCAAACAAAACTGCCCTCGCTCTGAAATATTATGTCTTGATATTTCTTTGGGGTTCATGTTCTCTTCTTTCTGTATTCTGATTCGTATGATCTTACTGTAGCTGCTGCCTAGACTATCTGTGTTTTTTTTGCATGCGTCAGTACATACATGCGTAAGTACTACCAAGGAACTTAATAAGATGTGGTACTAGTAAAATGTTTATCTGAACATTTTCTGTAAAAATGGTGTGCAACTTTGCCCATGAAGAATGTAAAAAGAACAACAGGCATGCCTTCTCTTGAGCAATGTACATTGCCAAATACTGGTACCTCAGCCTTTCTTGTTTTCCGATGAAAGGGTTTGACACAGAAAACCCTGTGGAACTTGCAGCTCAAGGAAACCAACAAGTCTTAAAATTTTCTTAGCCAAGATGTATCAAACAGACCTCTGTTTGATGTCTGCATAACCTCTTGTACATTATTGAACTGCTAATCTCTGGAGATGGTCCAAGAAGACTTCAAAACTAACATCGTCTGTAAAGATAACATCCCCTCCCCGAAGTGGACCTTCATTGTTATAAGTAGCTGAAGGGTTCAACTTTGCCAGAAGAAAACGAGCCTGCACGAGGACATAATCAAAGTGCATGAGTTATGATAAACTCAAAGCATAACGCATGTGCTTTTGATAATTATAACACTTCAACCCAGCATCTAACCAGATACCTAACTATACTATCTATTAGGATGAATCACTATACTATCGATTAGGATGAATCACTGTACTATCGATTACGATGAATCATCAAGTGATCAGAAATATTGCAAAATGAAAAGATGTCTCTTATGTCAATCCAGAAATTGAATTAGTGTGAATTTATGAAGAATAAATGAAAATACAAGATACATGGTTGAAAAAGATGATGCAGATTGCAAAATAGCCGGACACTAATTTATTAAGATTGAGTTGCTAGTCAGCACCAGCAGTCTCAGGTCGACCCGACCTAAGCATCGATTGTAAAACATAAATATAGGTCTTGGTGGGTATCAAACAAATTGAGGTTAAAGACAGCATCGCAGTTACCTGAGAACCATGCTGATCACAAACCACTAGGCGAGGTACTGGAAATCTCTCCTTGATTATTGTATCTGAATCATCACGAGGAGCTTGTAACAACTGCGCAAATGCCTGCAAGCACAGATTTGTTTCAGTGGGAAAGTAAATTTTTCAAGAAATAGGGGTTTACTACTACCATCATTCTACAATAGCCAGAACTAAAAGCAGCAAATTCTCGTCAGCAGTCCTGGCTGGTCACTTGCAAACTGTCATGCCATATGCTACCATGCAAAGTGAACCCCTATTTACACATAGGTTGCTAGTGAATACAAGTGACATGTAGGTCACAGTTCACAAATTTTGGTAGGCTGTGATGGGGGGGGATTGGTTTTTTTTCACCCAGGTAAAACTAAACGAATTATAGATATTATGAAGCTGAAATAGAAAATAGAAAATAGAAAAATTCTTTTATTTCTGTGCACTAACACAAACAATTAGGACACATTTCAAAAGAGTTGGCAATCAGTGATAGTGGGGTTTTAGTTACTTTCACTCAAGAAAGAATGCACATAAGTGTAGTTATATGTTAAAAGGAAGTTAAACATTGTTACAAAAGACAACTATGGGAAAATTCTACTCGATGATTCTTTTGGCAGGAAAACTATCAACTCTCTATGTACAGGCCAGTCTACAATCTAAAGGCAGGGCCATGAATCAAAGGAGTAGATTCAGTACCCAGTTTTACACACTCAAGCATACCTCTAATTCTTTATATAAAAATAAGAAAATAATATGATCTGAAATTGAAATTAGAAAACAAAATAAAACATTTGTTTAGTTCTTCGACTTCTTCCTATAAAAATAAATGAAAAGAGGGTTAAGAAAAAAAATTAAGAGAAAAGAAAACAAAGCATACAATTCTTCAGCAATTGGATATGCAGGGAGAGGATCCATTGAGAACCTTCTTATTGAGGACTAGTTGAGGACTTTTTCGTTTCACCCTATTTTCGATCGCATATTCACATCTCGACCGTCTAATTTGTAGATATATGAGTAGATCATCTCTACAAATTTTTTTACAAATTGAAAATCGTTAAAGCATTCATAAATGTGATTCACCGATTATAAACTTGAACGGTTCATGTTTGACATATTTTGACCATCTATTGATTTGATCTATTTTGATACCTTAACGATCACCAATTTGATTGAAAATTTGTAGAAGCGATCTACTTGATAAGACCTATAAACTGAACGGTTGAGATGGAAAAATGTTATTGAAAAGTAGATGTAATAAACCATTAAGGAGAAAGTCTTCAACTAGTCCTCAACAAGAAGATCCTCAATAGATCCCCTCCCTGGATATGCATTCTAAACATAAGAAATAATACATAGATCCAAGGTAAAGAAATGTAGTTGCAGTTCACATCAACTTTACTTCAATGGATTGACTAGAAAAAGATTACCTGATGTTCAGGCAAGTCTTGATAGCCTGCTTTTCGCCACTGAGCAATGGTTGAACCATGAAAATTAACAACAGTAAAGAAAGTGTCTAAAAGCAGAATCCTGTCAGCGGCAATGGCAGCAACATCAAGAAGTGCAGGCTCAGGGCCCGAATGAAATGAGTAGGAAATTAATGAAGGCTGAATCATCACAACTGAATTGGTAACATTTTCCCTATTTAAAATCATTCTGTAGTATGCCGTCTCATCTGGGCTGTTGTTGAAAACCTGTAAGAAAAATTTGTACAATTTATTCCATGAGGTCTATGCAAAAGAATAATGATAATAAAACATTTGGAAGAAGGCACCTAAAAAGAACTAAATATATACCTGAACAAATTGAGAACGCCGTAAATGAAACATAAATTGAGGGAAGATTGAAAACCGCGGAGATAAGCTAAAAGATGACGGACTGTCCTTCTGGTAATCTCCAAACCGAGAACACATATGTATCAAAGATTTGTCCAGCCATCTTATAGGATCAAATTCTGCCTGAATCACCAGGGATGATATTTCATGAAATTAGCATAAAATTTCTGAACGCGCAATGTTATCTTTGAGAAACTAAAATGTTTAAAATGCATATAGAAATTCTGAACTGCTGAAAATTACTTTTTCATAGCATGCACTCAAATATTATAACAAAAAATTAGATATTCTTGTGATTTTAGTAACATCATGACACTCATGATGCTATTTTTGGTATTGATGCCTGTCCCCTGCTCATTTCCTTTGCTAGTCAACTCATGTCTGATAAGTATTTGAGAAAAAAATATCCCGAACAAAAGCTCTATTTTCTAACACAAGAATAACTTGTTCCTATTGTTCAGCATTAAAAAAATACAAAATTAGATCCTAGTATTGGCATGTTAACTTGGGTTGAAAAGTTCTGTGAGAGAGAAAGGGAACAGAATTCTGTGACATCACCACTCAAATAGAAAACGATGCAACAAATAACATATAAGGCTTGCGCACAGATTTAGGTTCAAGGACCTGAGATTCTGTGTACAGAAACATGTAAAACATTTTTAGTTACCTCAGTTTCCATTTTGAAAGAAACTAGGCGTGCCATGACTACAGCAGCGGCTTCTTGATCAAATCCGGCAATCAAGTCCTGTAACATTAAGTTCAGATTTCCATATAAAAACGCAGAACCAATACATGTGGAAGTGAAATTGCATCCACATAGCAGTAATAGCTATGGTTTAAAATCAAAATGCATCAATGCAATGGAATTTATACAATAGAACTAATCAACTATAAAGAAAACCGCAATATCCAAATCCAATGTTGCTGATCCTATGATTTACATGTGTGTGTGTGAGAGAGAGAGATACTAACGCTGTTAAAATACTACAGGGAGTCTGGGAGCAGGATGCACTCGCTCTACTGAATATGATTCTAGTTAAATCGAAAAAGAAACACACATCATGATGCCCCATCATGCATGATATAGAACGCGAGGTGTAAAAATATAAAAATATTTTTATAATAATAAAAATATCATGAAAAATAAAAAAATATTTTTATTACATCATTATATTTATAAAAATAGTTTAGCTCCTATTAATAAAGCCAGAAGGCTTCTTTGACTTTGTCAAAGGTTAAATTTTTGAACTACCTATAATGCCCTTAATTCATTAAAAGCTCAAGTTATTTCAGATTTAAGAATTTTAACAAACCATGGGTAGAATTGACAACTCAATCAGGATTTTTGTTTTTTAAATTTCAATCTTTTTTAGGGAGTAAAAAGTGGTAGAGATTTAGGGAGAAAAAATGGGAGATATTAGATCGACTATTAATAAAGCCAGAAGGCTTATTTGACTGTCAAAGGTTAAATATTTGAACTACCTATAATGCTCTTCATTAAAAGTTCGAGTTAGTTCAAATTTAAGAATTTTAACAAACCATGGGTAGAATTGACAACTCAATCAGGATTTTTGTTTTTTAAATTTCAATCTTTTTAGGGAGTAAAAAGTGGGAGAGATTTAGGGAGAAAAAAATGGGAGATATTAGAGTGATCGGTTAAAAATGTAAACTGAAAATAAAAAACAGAAAAATAAAATGAACATTAAATTAACACATGCACATAGTGAGGGGCAAAAGACTAGTTTATAAATAAAATAAAATAAAAATATCATGATGATTTTTTTATTTTATTTATAAATATTTATAAAAATATTTTATTTATCCTGAATAAAATATTTTTTTCTTTATGCATAATATTTTATATCATCATGATATTTTTTATATTTTATGTATATAATAATAAAAAATTATATTTTATTACACCTCCAAATATTTTTTATTATATGCCCCATCATATATCTCCAAATATTTTATTATTGAATATATAAAATATTCTTTATATACTGTGTATTAAGTATATTACACAGTATAATCACACACTGTTTGTGTGTGCATCTCAGAGGATATACACTGAAGCCCACTTCAAAGGTAATAGTTTGTGTAACCAGATAAAAATACATCACATAGGACAGCAAGACTTGCCTGTATGCTTCCAGTTCCAGCAATCCATCTTCTTGAAAGGGTTGTAACACGAAGTCTCATCTGACCGTTATTATGTTGATAACTGAGCAAAATATCTGCAATTAGTAAACATATTTCCTTCTATCCTAGGGACTACAGGGTAATAAGTAGTTGAGGAGTTGTAAGCAGGGAGTTCATACTATGTTAGAAACTGGAAGTAGAATTGATTGTTAGCTGATTGAACAGTAGCATCTGGGATTTCCTTCTTAACAGTTTCAAATATTAGACATAAAGATGTAGTTTTGTCAAGGCCACACATCTTCCAGGCCGTCGTACTACCCTGGCCAACAACCTTGTCTGAGCATAAAGGACCTTTCTGCTCAATGTGACCAATATGAAGGTAAAAAACTAAACATAATGAGTGATAACCAAAACGCTGTAGAGTATACCTTTTCCAGGGATGCACAAGGACCAATTATGCCCTGAATTTTTACATCTTTTGAGCAGTTTATCTCAAATATGCCACTGCATAGAAGATCAAAATGAAAAGATTTGGTCAAGATCTAGCATAAGTTTAACAGATGAAATAGGAAAAATTAAGTTCAACAAAAGCATCCATCCACAAGTCCATTGGGATTCCAGGGCAACAAAAGACCTTTCCAAGGAGAATTGTATGGAAATTACTGGAGTCAAGTATCACGTCAAGAGTTATGCTATAGAGAATTTCCTTTCAGATAGACAAAAGCAATATACTCTGCAGTATACAAAAGAAGAAAGAAAATAAAATGTAAAAGCAATTTCTATGATTCTAAATTCATTAAACTCATACTACGTCAACAACAAAGTCAACAGTCAGCCAGAAGGTATCTAACAAAATAGTACCTGTATCATCAGTGTCTAAATTAATAACGCCAACTGAAGGGAACATGCACACAAGTACATAACCTGAAGATAGCATCATTTATGAATTTAAGAGTAGTTTTTTTTAAACGGCAGCTTTCAAGGATTTATCACATGGAGCTCTTTCTTTTACTGTTTTACTGGTACAGCCTTCACAGTATTTATGTTGGAATCTCTTTTTCTAACCTCCTTTAAGCAATGTGATCTAGTTGTATGAGTCTCCTTTAAGAATAACTTTCCAGAGACTCGTTCTTGATCATTGTAAACAGGGGAATAGTATAAACAGAAACAATTTTCATACGCCAAAAACAATTAATTAAAGCTACAGGAATTCATAACAAAACATGACACGGAACAGGAGGAAATTTTCATTACAAGATTGATACAAGAAAGCATACTTTGATGATAAACCAAGCTCATGATCACCCGTCTGGAAAACACGTATAAGTGAGTCTTTAAACACTGCATGACCAAAACTCTCTGCGAGCACAACCAATCCTCCAGTTCTTTCAACTGCAATTTTAAGTTCAGCAATCCCCACCTGAAAGAAAAAGGAAAAAGCATCAGGGACAAAAAACATTAGTTAACTTTAAACCAACATAAAAACAAAACATCAATTTAATCCAGGCCACAAGCTCAAGACACTGCATAATATATTTGATCACAATATCACGACTACACTCCAATTTACAATATTTCACCCCACGATCCCAGTCAATGTGATACTCCCTCAAAAGTAATTAGAGGAAATTAGCTGCAACTAGTTGCCTGCTACTATTAAAATTATCAGTTACCAGTTCTCATATTTCAAACAAACATATCCACAAAATAAAATGTCCACATTCAAAGAGACTAGGTTGGGGAGCTGAAAGAGATTATTCCATACGGTGAGATATTGTGATCATATTTACCAAAGGGGGTTGTGTAGAATCTGAGTTGTGTAGGAAGCAATTAATAAGGATCAAGTCAATGTCCTTGAAAATATATTACAACGGGACCCATTTATCATCAGTATAAGTTGTTCAAGGTGTTAAAATTTTGAGTCTATGGGCTAGTTTTAGCCTTATTCTTTTACTATGTAGTTAATATGTCAAGGTTCCTTATGATGTGATTTAGCAAGCTGAAGTACCAACACTGCATAATATACAAGTATTACCGTGAACTATTGCTCATGATATAGCACATAAGCACGAATTAGAGGCCTAATGATAGTCTATGCCAAAAACGGTGTGTTATGTACAAAGAGGGAGGCTCAAAGGACAAACCATCATTTCTCCATTGGTCTGATTCTATAGAAAATTCAGAACATTATTTTAAGGCATATGGACAACAACGGCAAATGCAAACTTCCTTCCTCTACAACTTTACGAGGAAAAAGGAGAGATACCATCCATATTGATGCATACAGTCATCTGGCTACAATGCCACAAGAATTTTGACTCCACTCCAAAAGCTCAATTTTTCTGAATTGAGCAAGTGAACATGAAACCCACTCAGAAGTACTCCAAGATGCACCAGAAAAAATACCAAATAAAGAAAGAATCACCAACCAAAAGAGCATAGAATTAACAGATTGCTCCATTCCGATCTAAGAATAATAGCAATAAAGGAAGCCTAAAACTGAATATGCTGAAGCTACAAACAGATGCCCAGAAGCAGGCACTATCCCATAAGATGAAAAACTCATTCAGCCACACATTATCAACAGTTTAAAACACCACCTACAAAGCATATCTCCCCAGAGCCAAGCTCCAGTTTCATCCAAAAGAAAAGCACCCATATAATTGGCCAAAATGTCCCAGCTGAAGTTATGTAAGAGAAACGAGCACAATTCACAAGAGTATAGAACCACACGTGCAATAATTCTAACTAAACACCTGAAAATTAGGATGTGGAAAGTAAGTCTTGCAAATTAAAGATTGGGGAATTACTTGAGGAAGAGAAGGGTTAACCATCAACAGCTTAGAGTAAGATTCGCAAGAAAATTCTCTGAAAGCCTCAAACATGCACCTTTCTACCGTGTTTACATGAGACAAGCACAATGTCCACAATCTGAGAAAAGGACAAAAGCTCCCAGCTTTGAGATCATCTAGGTAACCCAAAACCCAACTCAAACGAAAAATAGACCACTAGTACACATCCTAGGAATGAGAAACATTTATGAGACAGCTATAATGTATACATACAAGAATATGAACCAAACAGCTACGTCACCCAACCAACCTTCTCCACAGAACCTCTATTCTCTCGACTTCCCACCACAGATGGAACAAGGCAGGAAATGAACTAATTTGTTGCAGGAATGCTCCACAGGCTTTGCTCTGACCCTGAATCACAATGTTGTCCATTTGCTGGCCCATATTTACTTCTAGTTAGAGCATACCAAAGGGACTACCTTTCTTACTGATAACCAGTTCCTAGGAAATCATTTTCTTGATTTCTTCCAAATTCCCCAACCATAAACCACATTCTTCTTTGTATGAGAAACCACCTCCAAATCAACTAAGTGGTCCTTTCTTCCTTTCTCTACACTTCCAAATAAAAAACATGTGACTAATCTATCTGACAATCTGACCCATTAACTCCTCCACTTAAGATTTGGAGAAGAGAGAAAGTAGGTATACAAACTACTCAGAAAGACAGTACTTAATATTTTATTTATCGGAGTTAAAAGGATTCTCTTTACCATAGTATACATAGATACAAAAATGTACGTATATCTCTATCGAAAGAAAGGGAACAGTACATTCACTCAAGGCAATCCTGAGTTACTAAGCTATAAGAACCCCAGTATCAGACATCCATTACTACTAGATAGTAATCAGTGTAGCTCATAAACACTAAAAACAGTTATACAGAAAAAATAGTAAGTTACCTGGTCAAGTGCACAAGCAAAAAGATCAAGTACATGTCCTTGATGTACAAGCTGCTTTGAGAGCCCCTCGTAGAACTTTACAGCTTTATGAAAATGAAGGGCTGAATCTTTATCCAGGTCCTTATGAGAACGAATTGGTTCAGATAGGCTTTTTGACACAATCTACAGAAGATACACAGTGACCACCTCAGTACAACTTCAGATCAACCATAAATATTCAGGATAAAAGTTCAAGAAAATCAGTTCTGATTATAAAATGAATGATATCATAAGAGAATCATCAAGTGGAGGGAGAGAAGGACGAATTGGGAAGAGTAATTAAAAGAGAGCATGGATCACTATATTTATTATGCAATGTACGAAAGGCATAAATTTTTACCAAACCCACATGACTAAAATTCATTCATCAACTGTCCACTTTCCATTTCTAAGCATTCGTAACATCCCTTTTATTTCCTGAATCACTTTTTGACCACCACCAGTATCAGGAGTGCAATAAACAAAACTTTAACAAAATCTAATTCCACAAAGAACTAATGCTTCCATATACAAATTCTGTTACAGTAACTCCAGTAATTTCATCTAGTGGGAGAGCTTTCCACATTAACTAGACAACAAGCTGCATCAACCATAAATAACTGAAAATCTCTATATGCATAACTAAAAGGTCTCTACTTAATCTAATTTGTTTTAGTTAAAAGTAAACTAATGATTACTAACAGTTATCCATGTCTAAGTTACTCTGATAAAAAGAATTTAGGGGAGTCCTTACAGCACCCTGGCCTTCGGTAGATGGTCCGCCAATGAATGCCATAATCCTGGCACCCGAACCAGGCACACAAGCTCCCAACAAGCTCGCCGCAACATTAAGCGCCGTACTTGTGCACCTAGCGGCCCGCTGATCCGCCGGAACCGGCCAGGGATCCCTCTGCAACTCCTCCAACACAGAATTGAGCGTGAACTCGCAGTCCGCCGCCGGCAGCAGAAACCTGGCAATGCTCTCGGCAGACAGCCCGTCCCTGGGGCCAGCAATGACGCCGGTGGTCGGCTTGGGATTGTTGAGAAAGAAGCTCATCTGCTCCAGCAGCTGATCCTTGCTGACTTCCTTGGATCCTTTGAACACATACGTCTTGGGAATAGTGGAGAATCCTAGCTCGTGGACATGGACGAAGCTCCCGAAGGTGATGAGCCCGACGAGGGAGTGATCCGGCAGCAGCCCCAGAGCCTGCGACAGTGCCGACTTGAGAAACGAGAGCTCCTCCTCGATCATACACATGTCGACGACGAAGATGAAGACGGGAGGCGTCCAAGGCTTCTCGAGCGACGAGTCGTACTCGATGGTGGTGTATTCGGGGAAGAGCTCGGCGGGGAGATTGTCGTCGGTGATTGAAGCGTAGTGAGGGGGGAAGTGGTTGCGGGTGAAGCAGAAAGGGCAGATCCAGATCTTGGCGGCGTAATCGACGGTGGAGAAGGGGTTGAGTACGGCGCGGCAGGTGCGGCAGCGGAGAGGGGAGTAAGGGAGGAGAGGCATGGTGGGGAAGGGCTTGATCGGAGTGTAGATGGCGGAGACGGGGATGACGGTGTTGGTGGACTCATGCTTCGTCCCAGGGATCACATTCCACGGCATACGGACGCCGTCCTGGGTTTCTAGGTCGACGAATTCACTCATCTTTGCTTTTGCTCAGAGAGGAGTGGAGTCTGGGATCAATTTGGGGTTGGTTGAAGGGAGTTTTAAATAAGGACTTTTTAAAATCTTAGTTATTTTAGAATTAAAAAGATTTAAATAAATAGTTGTTTTTGATATAAACGGAAAAATGAGAGTGAAAGAATTAATAAGAATAAGATGGAGAAGAGGAAAAAGTATATTATTATGTGTCATATATCTCGTTTATATAGAGGCATGGATTACAAATAACTCTCTATATTATAATATTGTAAATAAGTCTTTGAATATGAATTGACAGACACTTGATTGTAAATATTTATAACACTCTCTCTTAGATATCCATCAGTAATATGATGTTGGACGCACATAGTGTTGCCTCGTTAAAAACCTTGTCAGGTAATAAAAAACCTGTGAGAAAAAACAACTTTGGTTAAAGGAAAAGAAGAGTGCAACGTGCATATGTCCTTGGTAACATACTTCTAGATGCTGCCCTTGATGAGAATTTCTCCTTGATTGTTGCAAACTTCATGTACTGTAAACAACAGTTTTGGTTTGTTTATCATTGAAGTGAGATATTGTGTGTTTTGCATACAGGGGCTAATCATAAGATTAGTATACCTGCAAAGTTAAACTAATACAAATAAAGCTATATAATTTTAATATGTCTTATCTCATTTAGTAATGGTAGAAATAACTTCACATGTTCAAATTCATATATTATTTAATAGATAAACAATAAAAGCTAATAAACATATTTAACTATATATGGTTCAAAATATTGAAAAATCAACCTAGCATACCCAGTCATTCATGACTCGATTTATTGATATGTCTCGTATATGTTCTTTAGAAGCTCATTATAACTTTGCGAAAGTTTAAATATGAGCAACATAATTCGAATTCGGTTTTTGTAGTCAAATTATAATACTCATTGAGACAATTTTGATTACGTTAACTATAACTCAATGAGTATTTATGAGCTACCTTTACACTATCGATTTCATGAGTTATACCTTAGTGTAACAGTCCAGCATACAAGATATTCTCAGCTTTAGGTCTCCCCCTCATGGTTTTCTTCTTGCGTTCCAACCCAAGATACGTCTCACTAATAAGAGGTGTGTTTGCATGTATAAGGCACATTGCGTCATTACGCTTAGTCAATGAGGAATCTCACATTTAGACTCTTTTTCAAGAATCCATGGATCAATTTAGGATTAAATCATTAAGTATTTGGATCCTATAAGGATTTGATAAGTGATACGCTTATAATGGCACTTTACTTTTGGCAAATTGCTTTTAGCAAAATCTTTTAAGATTCTCATAGTATACGATGACAACTGTCGTACGTCTCTCGTCAATAACAAGTATATGTAACATTATATATGTGGCACTGTACTTACAGAAAATTGTCACGTATAATAAATATATGTGTAATGTCCATGTGTCTTGTAGACATTGTGCCATAGTGATTTATTGTCACTGTGATCAATACCCTTTTGTATCATATAGGGTCAAATGTCTAATTATCTCATCATTTTTCATATATTAAGTTTCATTGGATTTGTTTCTATCCAAGTTGGCTAGTATATTCTTTTTTCGACATTCAGATGAAAACGTGGTATTGCATCATACAATCCTTAATGGCCTTTGGTAGCTACTATTTGTAAATTTTCATAGATTATCATCGTTCATAGATCTCACACATTCATATATGCATGCATTAGTTACTATGAGCTTATTGATATTGGGTACTCATGCCACTTCAGGGGAAAATAATGTCACTTCTAGGACAAACATCTCTCGTAGATGAATTATATCTACCGAATGTGGATATGTATTCATAATATCATAAAACATTATAGGACATGTATAAACTTTCATTTTTAGGAGCTTAAAAATTTTGACCTGGTGGATACATTCCACTCAAATTTACGTCGTTATTCAAATGACAGTTATTTAGACCTGGTGGATACATTATACTCAAATTCACACCGTTATTCAAATGATAATAGTTTTTTCTCACCCCCTAACAGTGGGAAGACTATCATATTATGACCATGGACAAAAAACATTTAAAAATCTATCACTTTCTTTCGAGTGATGATGTTCATAGGTTGGTGGCGAATCCAAACCAAGTTTAAGGTCAAAAACATCAAAGTCGTAAGTATTAACCATATTGTTGTATAGTTGTATCACCGAATATCAGATTCTGATGATATACTTTAACCTTTTTATGTGTACATTGTAGCCATAACTGCATCCAAAAAAAATACTCATCTCTTGGAGATAAGCGATCTTGTAGTTCTGCTGATGAATTATTGCTTTGATATTATCATGTATTGTTTCTGTAGGAAGGAAAAATCTTAGAGATTTATCATCTTCCTGTTTTACTTTTAGTTCAACTCTTTGATTCATCCTAATCGGGTGATTAGAGTTTCTAAAAGCTTTTTCAACGATTCCTGAGAAGATTTTAGCTCAATTGCTTGCTGACGAATATTGTTGGCAAGATGCTCAGTGCGAACCAGCTTCTTTCAATATCCAATAGATATTGTTTTTCTTTGAGATAATCTAGCTTGGCTTCAAGCTTGCCAAGTGTTGAACTTATCTCTTCAAATTTCTTGAACTTGAGATGAAATCTCTCAAGTTGTAATGCAACCTTGTCTGAGGTCGTGTCCCTATATAGATGAACTAGGTATTCAATTAGGCTTGGTCTGGAAAGATTGTCATCTCTTTGAAACATTGTCATTTATCTTGTAAGGGCGTCTGGTAGAAAATTCTTGTTACCTGCAACAATTTCAACGTCATATTCATACTGAGATAAAAACATTAGTGATCTCAACACCCTTTCCATATCTGTAACATCAGTTAATTTGTAGTTTTTAAAGTTTTTTACTCTTTTGTTATCAGTTCTAACTACAAATTTGTTCCCTAAAAAGGCATCAGCCCCCTTTATACTTTTAATAAGAGCAAAAACTTTTTTGTCCCCAGTTGAATAGTTTAACTCTGCTATGTTAAACTTGCAGGAGAGAAATTTACAAATCTTTTTATGATTTGTATCTGGAGCAATAACCAAGACAACTCCTGCCTAGTAATAATCATTTGCATCAGTCTGCAAAATGATCGAATCTCCTTCTTCAGGTAACTGTAAAGAAGCAAGGTTCTTGGTTAGCTCTTTGATTTTTCTGACAGTATTACTGTCATCTAATAAGAATGACTATTTCTTTTTAGAGCTTGTTTTTAGAGAGAGTATGGGCAGTAAGACCACTAACTTGAGGGATAAAGTCTCTCGCAAAGTTAACAACTCCCAAAAACCTCTGCAAGGATTTTGCATCAGGAATATGATCTGGGAACTGACTGATTTTTTTGACAATATGATCTTGGAGACGAATCTTTTCATCTTTAACATGCCTAAGAAATCAATTTCTACTTTTATGAGGTGAATCTTCTTCTGCCCTAGGATGATTCCTCTCTGCACAATCAACCTGCATACTTGTTCAAGATGCTTCAGATGTTCGTTCATAGTTCGCGAGAAGACAAGAATGTCATCTATATAAACTATACAAAAATCTGAGTAATGTTTGAAAATATTATCCATTTTCTTTGGAAAATAGACGGGTCCTGTTTGAGGCCAAATGACATAACCAGCCATTCATAGTGCCCTTGAAGTGCTCCAAATGCTGTCAAAACAATGAAGTCTGGATGCATCTTAACTTGTCAGAATCCTGATTTTGCATCAAATTTAGAGAAGATCTTGGCTCCTTTGAGTCGATTGATAAACACTCTTACCTGGGCTATCTGGTAACCGTTTTTAAGAGTCTTTTTGTTTACATCTTTATAGTCAATTACCATTCTATATAATTATGTCCCTAATAACCGCTCTAGTAATAGAAGTAGGCAGTGGCCGACTCCAATTCCTTTGTAAGGTGTGTCCAAATTTACCGTTTAATCAGCAGTAACGTTTGTTTCTTTAGATGTGTTAGAAGCTAAAGTTGTGGAAATCACGAGCAATGCTTCGAATGTCCTCCACGATATGAGCTAAATCCACGGAGTGTTGCACTTCATGTTTACTGCATCGATTATTAACTTTGAGTCTTCCATTATGATGACACTTGTAAATACAAATATACATATGGCTACAAAATATAGAGGGTTAAAGCATAGAGTCAAATAGTCAATCTACCTATAAATCACTAAATCGAACTAATAGAGGAATATCAATTTAACGTAGTGTCTCGTATGCAAGCCCAACAACCAATCCAGTAGGCAGTAGCAATAACAAAAGCGGCATAAATTAGTGGATTCATGTTAAGTTTTTCTCAAGCCTAAACAAAAATAAGCAATCAGTTAATGATACCATCAACCAATATTGAATTCACATGAAATGGAAAGGCTTCTTCTATAGTACACAAACTCCATAAACTATAATTAGTCCATCATGAGTCGAACTCAGTCTCTCACTTAGTTTTTCGACACACTAAGCTTTGTATCTGTTTTCTTTAGAGAAAATTTTAACACTGGTATTCAAACTCTTGTGACATAATCAGTGATACCCAGACTTATAAAACTATCAATGTTATACTCAAACTTTATTTTCGATACCACAAAAGGCCTACCATTTTTCGTCACGACGTCATTTGTTTAATGATGTGTCCCGTATGAGACTCACCAAAAATATTTCTTGTCTACAGATAACCACATCAGCACTCCCTGAACTCTTCTAAAATAACCAATGTGATACCACAAATGAAAACCCAAGGTTTCCCAGTTCCAACTAGAAAGAAAAATGGAGTTGCAAGATAAAACCTTCTACCTTTCATAGATCTCATTTCCTTTTAAAATCTCTAAAATAAATTTTGCTGGTCCATTTGTCCTCTTAGTTTGAACTTGAAAAACCTGAGTTTTCATTATGGGTATCACATTGATCATTCAAGAAGAGTTCGAGGACTACTGATGAGTTATCTGCTAACAAAAAATATTTTTTGGAAGTACATCTCATACATGATGCGTCATCAAACAAATGACGCTGTGACGAAAAATGGCCTCATACTTTTCGTTAGTAGCAAAAATAAAGTTTGAGTACCACATTGATAGTTTTATTAATTTAGATATCACTTTAACCGTGTCATAACAGTTTAGGTACCGGCTCTGTTAAATTTTTTTTCGTTATTAGGCTTTTTCAAATTTTATATGTTAATTGTTTTTGGGTAATGCCCATATGGGGTTCAGGTGATCCTGCTCACTACTAGATTGCGCCTCTCTCCAACACACATTCCTACAAGGATAAGCTTCACTGAGCAAACACAAATCTAGCTCACTCTCTCTAGAGAGCAAACCAAAACCCCCCCAAAACAACAATGGCACTCCTTCCAATCCCAATTGCCCTCTCCCTTTCCTCAAAACCCTCCCTCTTCCTCGCCCCCAAAACCCCCTCCCCCCTCCTCCTTACCAAACCCCGCCGCTCCTCCTCCGTCACCGTCATGTCCTTGGAGGCCGGCATCGGCGTCATGGCCACCAAGCTCGGCATGATGAGTTTCTTCGAACCCACCGGCAAAGTCGTCCCCGTCACCGTCGTCGGCTTCAAAGAAGGCAACATCGTCACCCAGCTCAAAACCCAATCCACCGACGGCTACGACGCCGTCCAAGTCGGCTACCGCCGCGTCCGCGACCGCAAACTCACCAAGCCCGAAATGGGCCACCTCCAGAAAGCCGGCACCGTCCCTCTCCGCCATCTCCAGGAGTTTCGCCTTCAGGACATCTCCGGGTTCGAGCCCAACCAGAAGCTCGACTTCAATGAAATCTTCAAGGAAGGTGACCTCGTCGACGTCGCCGGGACCACCATTGGGAAGGGGTTTCAGGGAGGGATCAAGAGGCATAATTTCAAGAGGGGGCAGATGACTCATGGGTCCAAGAGTCACAGGCAGCTCGGGTCTATTGGGGCCGGAACGACTCCGGGGAGGGTTTATAAGGGCAAGAAGATGCCTGGGAGAATGGGAGGGACTAAGACCAAGATCAGGAAGCTTAAGATTGTTAAGATTGATAAGGACCTTAATGTGGTCATGATTAATGGGGCTCTTCCTGGTAAGCCTGGGAATCTTTTGCGTATTACTCCCGCCAAGATTGTAGGGAAGAACATCCCTAAGAGTTAAATTGTTTTTTGTTGTTTCATTTAGTGAATTTTTGTATTGGCATTGACTCGTATCAGAAATTCCGCTGCTTTTTGTTATAGCATGTAATTTGGCTGCTGCCTTGTTTGTTTATGATTTTTCAAATTAATTCTTGACTGTAGGAACAGGAATTACTGGTTTATATTGGTATAATATGTAATGTGAGATAGTTTCTGTGAAAAATTGAAAACAGTAATATGGTTGTGCTAATTAACTGAAGAAAATGGTCTTAATGTGTGATACATAGGTTAAGTTAGGCTTAACGAAGACAAGCATGCTGTCTATTTTTTCTTTATCTACATTGCGTATATGTGGCTACATTCTCTTCCTTTTTCTAAATATAGGCATATATCAAGCTTCTTGTTTTGAGTGTATAGAGTCCATATGGAACTAGTATCTTACATATGAGTGAGCACAATGTATGATAGAAAAGAAACAATTTGACTCAAAGATAATACTGTGTCCTATCCTAGACAAAAGCCTGCCTTAATCCTAGTATCTATGAGTGTTGAATGGTGTACATCAGAAAATGATGAAAATTGAAAGGACTGGTATCATTTCAGAGCTGTGTAGATTTCTGGGGAAAGTCATTCGTCTTATTTGTATGCGATTTCTTAACAAAATAACAATGAAAGTATCATTCACTGCGAGATGTTATTTATTTTGTTTTGTTAAGTTTTGTACTGTCATTAATTTATATCAGCTGTTTGGTATCACCTGTTCAGTAAAGTAGGAAAGAATCTTTGTTATACAGAAGTTATCAGTGAGAAAGAAATTAGTCAATACTGATATAAGGACTATTAAGATTTCAAATCTGTGTACATCTCTAGGGAAAGTCACTGAGATGTCTTGTTTCATAAGATTTCAATTTCTGCCTTTCTGGTTCTACATATGCTCTTACTATTTCAGTTTTGCTGTTTGTCATTGACTCGTATCAGCAATTCGGTTGCATTTTGTTAGAGCACACTCAAGTGAGTGTGTACATAGCACTCTCATAACAGGTCCAGGATCAAATATAGACGTTGCTTCCCCCACCGGAGCCATCTGAGTCTGAAAAGGTGCAAGACATCAGGAAATGAACTGAAATTAAGGGCGATTATTACAGCAAGTCCATTCAAATAGTGCACATATGGAAACTCATGTAGGTCCGTCCAATGTGAAACAAGTAACACACAACCGCAAGCAAACCGTAAATATCAGAAACATACCTGAGGATGACACTCGTGTCCACATAGAAAAACCATCACCTACCACACAAACAGGAAGAAGAAAGAAGTTTACAATTGACATTCCTTTAGATGAGACGGTAAAATTTATAAACAAAAATCGAACGCTTACCGAAATTGGGAGGCTCTTCATCAGGGTCAACTCCGATAAACTCACAAAACTTACAAAACCCAGCATCTAGGGGCGGATTCATTCATGGGCAAGTCTAGGCACTTGCCTAGACAGGGTTTTTGGATTACATAGAATTATAAAGCTTGGCAAGAGGCAGAAATGGCAGAAAGAAGGGCAAACTTGAGGACAAAGATGACAGAGTTGCCCTTGCAGCGTGCTTCATTTGTCTTTTAGACACGAACTTCAAAACTGCACCGTTCTGCAAAATAATTAAACGAAAAAGTTGATGCAAGGTCCAGCCCGTTTCAAAAAATATATAAAAAGACATGCTGATGTAAGGACAATTCCATTGTCTAAATTCTATTTGATGCTTTAATGTACAAAAGTAAAAAAAATCTTCTCTATAATCTAAAGCAAGGATTATTAGTTTAAATGGATATGAAATTTGACAGACCAATAGTAGTTTTTTTTTGTATCTTTGTTGTCTTTAATTGTATTTATATATGAACAACAAATTAATTTTTGTGTTTTTTTTGTAGCTTTTAAAATGTTATTAGTCGGTTTGAAATTTGCCTAGTCTGAAGAAAAATTCTGGATCCGCCACTGTCAGCTTCTGCATATATGTAAAAGCTACTGTGACAACCAATATACTTGTGCTGGTCAAGCATACCCAAGCAAAATAAGCCACTAAAAAGATCATCTTCATCAACACAAAGAATCCAATGAAACCAACAGATAATATTCCTCACAAACCTAACGAAAGTACAAGTATAAAACTTGCAGCCTCCTCGTCAGTGGGGTCACCGTTGGAGTCCTCGCTCAGATCAAGACTATCTAACGCAGGCACAACATTTGCTTCAGACATGAGATTACTCCATTACTTCACATGTTATTTGCTGCATATGCAGAATTGTTTTTGATAAAAACTCATTGTTATTGTTGTGCTCATTATCATTGCATCCTTGATCATTTGTAGGATTTGAGATCAGTGAAGGTTAAGGGCAAAGTGAATGCATGTTTAGTTCCTTCAAGATTGAATTCAGTTTGAACTAGACTAGATTACGTACAAATGACAAGCCGATATATCAAGTTTGTTTGGAATACTTATGAATGATGTATGTCACTATTTACTTCTTGATTGTAGAAACATGAATCACCAGTTTATATTGTGTAATCAAATGTGAGATAGTTTCTGTGAAATTCTGAAAATGTTGATGTGGTCGTGCTAATTAAGTGAAGAAAGCTAAGTGGACTAATGTGTGATACATAGGTTAAGTTTTTCTTAGGGCAGAAACTGTTTCCTTTGCTGGAAGCCAGGGACAGGCATGCTGTGTGTTTTTTCTTCATCTTCATTATTTATATGTGGCTTTATTTCCCTTCCTTAAATGCAGGCATATCTAGAGCTTCATGTTTTGAGTGTATAGAGTCCATATGGAATTAGTATCTTACAAAAGAGTGAGAAGTATGTATGATAGAAAAGAAACAATATGACTCAAATATAATAATACTGTGTCCTAGATAGAAGTGTGCCTTAATCCTAGTATTTGTAAGTGATGAATAATACACCTAGTAGGAGAAATTGTTTTCTTTGATGTAATGAAATCATGAATAGAGAAAGTTTTATATTGTCCTCAACTTATTTCAGCTATTTGGCATCACCTGTGACATGTTCAGTAAGGTAGGAAAGAATCCTTGTTATACAAAAGTTATCAGTGAGAAAGAAATTAGCCAAAGCTGATACAAGGACTGTTAAGATATCAAATCTGTGTACATCTCTAGGGAAAGTCACTTTGATATTGTCTAGCTTTGTATCGAACACATCGTTGCTCAAGAGGAACCGTGGTACCACCAGAGGTTACACAAACCACCAACCTAGCTCCTCCATTTCCTACAATATATGTCAATCAATCAAAACTCAATATAACCTTATTTTCAAAACCTGGAAAACAAATGGAAAGGGAAGTAAAGTTTAATAGAATTTAAAGATGGTAAAATAGTGAAAGAAAAGTGAACACCCCAGAAGGCTGCAGATTCTTTTTAACAAATGCCTCAAGTTTTTCTCTGACATCATCTGTGTTCTTTAAAGGGAGGAGCTGAGTCAAAAGGATTTGATTTCTTCATCTAGCAATTCGTTAGGAATTTCCAACCCATTTGATTGAGCATTGTGAAATTTTCCTGCAGACAAAGAACTACACACCACCAATTTACACATTCACTAGCGCACTATAATTGTAATTGAATAAACATAAGCATGTCTATGTAGCAGTACGGGAATCAGTCAATGAAATGAATGAGTGAAGTGAGAGCCTAACACAGGTTGAAGAAAAGTGCCTACTTACAGCCTTGCATAATACTCATCAGCATAACTTGCATCAACCAACATTTATCCGCTAGTGAATATTGAGGAACCCAGACAACTAATTATATATTGTTTACGCCACTGAGCCAAGTGATTGCTCGCCAGTCACCACAGAAAGTCATTAATTTGTATACATCAGGCATTACAATCACATTTCTCACTCTTCAGTGAAGTCCTAAGTATATATGGCATTTTCCTGTGAGTTCTGGGTGGAGACTCACCAATAGTCCCCGCAAGAACATACACCTTCCTTAAAATGATGGAAACGATTTGTATCCCTGACAACAATTTCACGCTCAGCTATTTTAGAGATTAGCTTTGCAGCAATATGGCAATCACTACAAACACGAAGATTTTTGGTAATTCTGATCACTGCCCCTCGCTCAGTATTCAGAATGGCAAACACAATTGCCAGCTTCTCACTGTGAACTGCAAGATGACATTGTTTCTCCTCCTCCTCCACATCATGAAGGGCAGAATCGGTCTCAGGGACATAACCTAACTCCTTCATTTTCCCTACCAATATATCTAATTCTTCATAGATCTCTTTAGACTGAGGATGTGATCTGTCACCGGCAAGAAAAGTGTGAACCTGGTCTTTGAGTTCAACGTTGCTGACACCCGGAATTTTCTTGATCCCTCTACTCTTCATCACTGAACGGACTGCGGTGACATGTTGCCATTTACCGGCCTTTGCATAAATGTTTGATAGCAAAACATAATAACCCGATTCCTCTGGAGCCAATTGAAAAAGGCGATCAGCGGCTAAAAGTCCTACACTCATGTTAGAGTATACCCGGCAAGCACTAAGTAGAGCACCCCATACTCTTTCATTAGGCTCCAGTGGCATCTGGTTGACAAAACTATAAGCCTCATCCACTCTTCCGGAACGCCCCAACAGATCTACAAAACAAGCACAGTGCTCTATCCGGGGATCAATCCCGTACTCCTCAGTCATCAATTTAAAGTAATATTGTCCTTCCTCCAACAATCCCGCATGGCTGCAAGCCGCGAGAATTGATACAAATGCAATTGAATCAGGAACTATACCTGACTCACACATTTTCACAAAAAGTTCCACAGCGTCATGACCTTGGCCACTCCTACCATATGCAGACATCATGGAAGTCCACGAGACAACATCCTGAAATGTCATCGCATCGAAGACTTCTCTTGCCTCTTGTAGACATCCACACTTAGCATACATGTCAATCAGTGCATTGTCCAATAACAAATTTGGCCTAAGTCTCTTTCTCTCTACATATTCATGAATCTGCTTCCCTAGCAAAAGAGCAGAAAGATCTCCACAAGCGGGAAGAACACTTGCAATTGTAACTGCATCAGGTTCTATTCCACTCTTCTCCATCTGTAAGAAAAGGTCAACTGCTTCACCAGGCATCAAATTATTTACATACACTGCTATCATCACATTCCACGAAACCAAACTCTGTCTATCCAATTTCATAAACATTTCCTTAACGTAAGAAACATTCTCATATGAACTGTTGGTCACAGCTGGGAATAGGCTAGCCATGGTACCCGCATCTGGTTGAAGCCCCAATGTCTTCATTTTCCTACAAACATCTAATGCATCATTGAACCGTCCATTTTGTGCATACCCAGCTACCATAGAATTACACGAAACCACATCTCTACATGGCATCTCATAAAAAATGCGCCGAGCCTCCGCTAAACAACCACATTTTCCATACATGGCAATCAGACCATTCCCAATAAACAAATTCCGATCAAGCCCAACTTTCACAACAGCTACATGAATCTGCAATCCCACCCCTAAATTATCCGAACCCGAACAAGCCTTGAGCACACAAGGGTATGTATAGTTATCAGGATCAAACCCAATGGCAGACATAGTTTTGAACAAAACAAGAGCATCATGATACAAACGATTGTTTACATAGCTTCTGATCATGACATTACAGAAGATGACATTCTTATCATGAATTTGATCGAATATGCAGCGCGCCATTCTGGGTTCACCGCAGGCAGCATAGGCTCTAATGAACTTGACACCTAGTGAGGCATCATCGCAAAAATTCTCATTGACAATAAAGCTTGCATACAGTTTTCTCAATGTAATCCTATCTGGGTATTGATCCAATAATTTACCAATTACTTGTTTTGCAACAGTTGGGTCTCGAATAGAAGACCCAACTGATGATATCAAAGCCTGTGATTCTTTGGCTTTCCAAGAATGTCGAAAAAGGGGAGTAGTAGCTTTCATGTATAATAGGGTCTTGAACTCAATCCAAAATCTCACAAATTACATCAAAATTCTGCAGAACCCAAACCCTTAACTACTTGATAACACCAGTAAACAAAAACATAAAGCTTGATAACCCCAAAACCCATCACAGTTTGAGCAAGTAAACAAGATTCTCAATATCATCGATCAGTTGAACATTCCAGAACAATCAACACATGTAAGCACACACCTCTTTGAGCAGGAAGCCAAACACAGCAAACTTTCATTAAACCGGCGGTCCGGTCCGGTCCGGTCCGGTTGGGAGAGAGAGTGTGTAGCTGTGAGAAATGAGAAAACGGTCTTTTTTCAACAGGGGTTTATGGAAATCAGATTTATAGGTTTTGTCTGAGCATATAATCGCATGTGGAGTAGTCTACTTGATACGCTGCACGTGGTCTACAATTGTTTTTATTTTTGGTCACCATCAAACTGACCTTTTCCCCAATCGAGGTCACAGAATGTGACATAGAACATCATGAGTGTTCTTCCTATCCAAAATTCACCGCAACAAGTGTTGACTAAAAATGGCAAGTGGGAATGTATATTGTAATTTAAAGAGGTTGGATTTCACTTTGTTTTAGATAAATGTTCAATTTTCAACATTTAAAATGATTTTTGATCTACAATTAGAATAAAACTAGCATCCTTACATGCATGTTAATTTACTTTTTTATGAGTACTAATTTGTTTTTATACATTTATTTGCATATTTAAAAAAATAGAAATTTATTGTTTTAATTTAGATATTATAATTATCCTCGTGTAATATTCAAAACTGACGATTTTTTAGTGTTGGTTTTCCTTTTTCTATTTTTTGGTTTCTCCTTCTCTTTTTTTTTATGAAAGAAAATCTTCTGTCGCTATTTTTCTATCCTCTTGCATGTCTCTCTCTCAATTCTTGACATGTGGCATCTTCATCCTACTCAGCTTTAACAGCCCCTAACCATGATAACCTTTGCTAACATCCGTTAACCACTAACCCAACTCTAACTCTTAGTCTAACTGCAACCCTAATTTATAATTTGTAATTAAATTATATTTGAAAAAATATCTGCAAATATCAAACGCCAAACCTAGTTGTAAAACAACCACTTTGTTCGTTCCTCCTCTTCTGTCAAACCAAACGTCGAACCTAAACTTCTCCTTCGATTGCTTATTTTGGTTTTGTCTGAACTATGAAATTTATGTAATCGCCAAACTTGAAGGTGATTGACAAACTTGTCAGTTATAGAAGGTGAATCTTCTATACCATCAAACTCAAGCAGCTTAGCAATATCATCACAGATAATTAATGGTTTTCCTATGCCTACTATTGTTATATATAGATATATGTATATAGCATAATAGCCATGGCTGTATATGTACGATATGAATTCAGTGCAATTTGATTTTTTTAAAGCCTGTATGCTCACTATGATTATATATAGCCATATATGTAACGCACTTTTGTTTGAACCAGGATCGTTTGAATTCATTGCAATTTTGTTTCAACTTGATATATAAAAAGCATTTGCTGAGTATATTCTTGAATTCCCTAAGAGATTTGCTGAAAAAAAAAAAGAATTGACTATTAACATATAGATCAAACCACATTGGCACCTCAAATATATAGATCTTATATTTATTTGAAGGATGTTGAAGCTAACGGCACTGTTGATTATGAAATATCTAGCAAACTAGATTTTGGAAGTGGTATAGACTTGAATGGTTCTCTAGATGCTGAAAATATGGAAGTTGGAGGTAGTGAAGAAGAGTCACAAGAAGGCAGAAGACCTCGTGAAAATCCTGACTCAATTCATTCGAGAATGCGTCAAGAACTAATCCCTGCAGTTGGTAAGGAGTTTGTAACAGAACAAGATGCACTTGAGTTTTACAATCGATATGCATTAAAATTTGGTTTTGGTATCAGATTAAACAAAGCACATACATCTTCTAGTGGATTTTTGAGAGATATGCTTTTTGCTTGCTTAGCCGAAGGTAAATGTGTAAAAGACAAGAGAAATGTGTATGTCAAATTTCATCGTGCTAAGACAAAATTTGGTTGTAGAGCTAGAATGAAGATTAGGTATGATCCATTATCTATAAAGTATACTGTTGTTGAATTTGTTGCTGATCATACTCATATGACTTCAACTCCTAGTAAGACTCATCGTTTTTGGTCTTATAGGAATATATCTCTAGCTCAAAATGTTATGGTTGATATGTGTGAAGATTCAGATGAATGTTGCAATTCTCTATTTATTTTAGATAGTAAAAAGAGGCTATGCAGAT
Organism: Comarum palustre; assembly: GCA_951800085.1. Lineage (NCBI taxonomy): Eukaryota > Viridiplantae > Streptophyta > Magnoliopsida > Rosales > Rosaceae > Comarum > Comarum palustre. The sequence goes on along the minus strand of OX637585.1, from coordinate 12,457,496 downwards.
TGCAGAGACATGATATGAATCATTCAATTTTTATGTTTTTGTTTTGGTACATCTTAGTTATTGTTAAATGGATTAATCTTAGTTCTTGTTAAGTGGATTTCTATGTCTCAACGGTAAATTCTTATGCATCATTGTAATAAGCAACTACAGTGGATTCTTATTTTCAATTTTCTTTAGTTTCACCTTCGTCTTATTGGCTTAAGCTAAATCATACAAATCAATATAATATAGTTTATTGCAACAAGCCAGACATTATAGTTTGGAACAAACTCTATATACAGAATTGATCATATGCTTAATTTGATCGTCTCTTCCAAAGTATGAGTCATATATGCTCTACTTGTTGGTCATTATCAAGAGAAAGTGGCTCCAATTTCGCTCCTTTTCATTCTTGTTTGGAAACTGAGAAACTTTGATATTGTAAAATTGAAAGATATGAAGAAGTTGCGTTGCAGCCTACACAAATTCATCAATAAGAACTTTGCACACATATTGGTTTTTTGCCTATTTTCCTATGAAGTCACTAGAAAAAACTTAAGACTAATCATCTTTGGTCTCTAGATATAAGACTTAGGACTTCATTCCTTCGACTGGTCAATCACCTTTGGCTTCAAAAAAACACAAATCGAAGAAGAATATCAGCTTCGTTGTTTGACGTTTCGTATTCGCATATATAATTTAATTATAAAATATAAATTAGGGTTGCAGACTTGTAGTTAGAGTTAGAGTTAGAGTTAGAGTTAGAGTTAGAGTTGGGTTAGTGGTTAACTGATGTTAGCAAAGGTTATCATGATAAGAGGGCAGTTAAAGCTGAGTAGGATGGAGATGTCACATGTCAAAAATTGAGAGGAGGACAGGGAGATAGGGAAATGAGGACAGAGGATTTTTTTTATGGTTTCACCATTTCCATTTAGTTGCAGAATTACAATAGTAACCTTTATTTAATAATTATCTATAACTAAATAATAATAAATCTTAGGTTTTTTTCACAAGTTTAAAAATTTAACTTTTCTCGTCCATTCCTAAATTTTTTCTAGCTTTATTTATAGAGATATAGTTGAATTTTAACCCTTTGGAAGTGTTTAAAGACATAAATACCTGAATATATTATAAACTATACACAATTATCTTCCTACCAATCTATATCTAGATGTCTTGTTCCCCAAGAAAGCCCCACGGTGGTGTGTCCATTGCCTAGTAGTTTATATAAAGACACGTGATTATCCCTATTCATCATTGGCCGACAATCATGACGACGAAGATAGTGGCGAACACGATCTATGCTCTCAAAACCATCTGGACACCGTTTTTCGAGCAATCTTGCAACGCATGAACCTACTCGACGAGCGCTTACAGAAATGTTGGATGAACTAATAAGATGGTTTTCTTTTTATAAGACCTATTTAATCAATCATGTTAATTTCTTGCTGCTCCATGGTGGTTGCTTATGTGATAGTTAATCAATTATGTTTGGAACATTTGGTCTTTTGATTTCAACAAGCACACCTAAATTTTTGTGAATCATCATCAATAGAAGTAACGAAATACTTGTTATGACCTAGTAAATTAACTTTCATGGGGCCACATACAACTGAGCATACTAGGCCTAAAACATTCTTTTTTCTTGTAAATGTATTAGAAAAGCTAACTTTATGTTGCTTACTAAATAAACAGTGATTACAATAGTCAAGTGCGGTACCTTTGGCAAAGGGAATGAAAGACTTCTTTGCTATAACTTGCAATCCCTTCTCACACACATGACTTAGTCGCTTGTGCCATAGACTTGGAGAATTGTTATCTACAACATTCACCTTTCATTTGCATATCTTGTCATATGTGTTGTTGAGGGTACAACATAGTTTCTCTCTATCCACCACTGGTGATCTTTTGGTAAGCCTCCATTTTTTGTCTTCTCCATGATGATGTTAGCCTTCCCAATCAAGCACGTCGGTTGATATTAAATTGAGACGTAGGCAATGAACATGTCATACAATTTTTGTGGAATTGTAGAATTGGTAGATTCTGGAAATAGAAATCCAGATTCTGCAGTTTTTTCTTCTTCAAAAACCAGCAACTTTAGCTGACAAAAATGACACTTCTCGTTGGCTAAAAAATGCACTTTAGCTGACAACATGTATATTTTAGCCCATGACCTTTTTAAGTCGCCGCTAAAGTCCTCAGGTTTTTAGATCTGAATTCATCCCTCTCGTTCTCTCAGTCTCTCTCCAAACACTCTAACTCTCTCCCCTTCCCACCGAAGCGCCCCAGCCCGCCGCCTCCTCAGAGGTAATTCTCATTTTCACTCTCATTTCATGCAATTGAATAGTATTTTCTATATATTATGTTGGAATTAACCACTGAAACCAGGTATTAGTTACACAATTTTTCCAATGCCTTAGATACTCTAACAAAGCTGTATACTGGCCAGTTGAGTTCCTTGTACATTTAGAATGCCTTGTGTGCTAATTGATCGATGATTGAGTGGTTTTGCTTGACCAGTGATTATTATTAAGATTTATCATGCATTCAAGTACTTTGTTTTCTTCTAATAGATTTATCATGCATTCAAGTACTTTGTTTTCTTCTAATAGATTTATTGGTTAAATTTTGATGCCTTGGGTTTCTTGTGGTTGGTAGAGAGTAAAGACTAGGGATACGAACTTCTTAGTATGTTTGTAACATGAGCAATGAAGTTTACAATTTACTATTACATGTTTTGAGCATCGTAGGATATGTGTATATGAATGAAAAATCAGTCAATTTTCTTGATTTATGTTTTTCATAATATCTATTTATTTTTTAGTTTTTGTGTGTGTTTATATATTGTGTAGTGTTGTATTTATAATTTCTTCATATAAATGCAGGAGTTAGTAGCCAAGATTTTAGTGGCGACAGTTGTGAGACCACCTCTCTCCACAACAACCATCAGACCACATTTCAGGGCCCTTTGAACTCTCGACGAGCTCAACTATTTGATTAGCCACTACAACAAGGTGTAGTGGCCCGCCAAAGACCACCACAGAGAACGCAACAGCTTAGGCCGCAGGACGGCTCCCTATAGCCTCACTAGGCTATCCTCAGTCTAGCTTCTCCCTCTATGGCTCCTGGTCCTTCGTGTGTCTGTATGGCTTCTATTCACTTGTCAACTCCTTCTACCTCTCTGACTGGTGCTTTTATGTAGCTCGTCATTTGGGATACAAATGTTGCCGTCTTACATCTTCATGCCCCAGTGCGTACCTGCCATACCTGAAGTCAATAAGCAAGGCGTGCCTCTTCTAAGGCAACTTAATTTTATTACACTGCAACAAGCATACGTCTATATGTCGTTTGATACAACTCTTGTTAGTGCGAGGGTAGCAAACACATCAGCATCAAAATAGGGTGAATATTAAATAGCTTGGTTAATTAACTTATAATTTATGAATAATTTGTATATTACTTGGGTGCTTCTTGTTTTAATCTTTTTACTTTGTTTTATGTGACAGACACCACCAGCAAAAAAAAGGAGACTAGAGGTCTTGTCACCGGCAAGGGTCTTGACAAACATGTAAACATCATTAGGAAAGTGGTCATAGAGACGAAAGGAGATAGAGCGGTGATGTTGGGGGGGATAAGACGAGGTCCTACAACAGGTAAGTAGGGTGTTTCATACGGGAAAAAGTCCATTTTCTATGGGGAGAGTGGTTCTTGGTGCCACAGTGTGTGAAAGACATGGTGAACAATACTATTTCGGTGAGTTAGTTAGATATTCATTATGTATTTTAAGTGTTATTAAATAAGTACTAATATATATATATATATATATGACTATTGCAGGTGTGGTTTGTTATTCCAGAGCACCTGAAATCCTGGTGGCCAAATGATACTCAAGGAAAAAGGTGGTGGAAGTTATAATTTATATATTGAGTTATATTTTGTTGATTATATATTGTCACTTTCTAACATTTATGTTGCATATATATGTACAAGGAGTGGAAAACTGAGCTCTATAAGCACTGGAAGACGTATGACAACAACCGTTCGAGTACCTTTGTTGAGTTTATGTATAGGAAGTACTAGTGGAGGTGACTTCTAGTCCACTTCAACAACCCAGAATATGAGGTAGTAACATCATATATTTGTGTTTACTTGTATCATATTTGGCAAAAATGCCATTTGTGAAACAAACGCGGCAACCGGGGGGCACAACAGGAGTAACTATCATGTCAGATCCAGACCGTTTGTGGATTGGATGAAGGAGGCGACACAACAAAATGAAGTCAACCCGTACATGTATACGTATGAGAAAGTGTATCCTCATTCCACCGAAGATATTGTAAGTCTTATGCCTTTATAACTGAATATATTTGCTTATATATGTATTTTTTCTAACTTTTTTTTTATATATGTTTACTAATATGCTATTTTTTTCTTGTCAATTAGGCGAGAGTAAGAGAATGGGCTGAAGTGGTGTTGACTCAGATGGTGAGGGAGCAATGACCAGAGACGTAGGATGAGGGCCTCCCCCAGGACATCTTTCATATTGATCAATATAATGTGATGGTAGAGGCTAGGATCATGGGTCAAGCTTTCTCACTATGAGGGAACAATTACTACTATAGGGGTCTACGACAGCAGGGCAAGGGAGTCTTAAAGAACACTCCCAGTTTCTCACGCAATTTATCATCTTCCAAGGCTGCTCAGCTACAAAAGAAACTTTAGAGGTAGGCGATTAAGCATCAAAGACAGATAGAAGCGATGGAGCAGACGAGATTAGCGCATTAGACTGAAAACAGGAGAAGAGATGAGCAAGCCCGTGTATATGCCACCGCCAAGCAGGCTTAGATGTCTTCCTAGTATCAGGCATTTTCTACTCATCTCCAGGCTCAAGGACTCTCGGCTCCACCTCCTATGCCACCAATCCAACTCCCTTTCGATGCTCTAGAGCAGTAGCAAGATCTGTAAGATGATGGTAGTGCTCCTTCATATTTGCATAACATAAATTTTGATGATAATTAGTTTAGGTGTTATATGATTTTAGTTTGAACGCTTAACTTAGTTTAAGTGTTAAGTTTAAAATGTATGCTTAAGTTTCATTAATTTGTATTTGTTAATGAAAATGTGTTTTGTTTTCATTTTGGGTGTTGTTAACTATTGTTGAAATAAAATTTTGGAATTGGCAGGTTCTGAGATTAGAAATCTAGAATCTACAGTTTTTTTTTTCAGAAACCAGCAACTTTAGCCAACGACATGTATACTTTAGCCAACGATATGTATACTTTAGCCGACGGTTTTCATACTTTAGCCGATGATATCTAAAGACTTTAGTTGATGATATATAAAAACTTTCATCGGCTAAAGTCCAGTTTGGTCAACCATTTTGAACCAGCAGAAGTTTTTTTCTGACGAAATTTCGTCGACAGAAGTCTAAAAAGTCGTTGACAAAGGTCAAAACTTCAAGTCGACAAGGAGTTTTGTCATCTGCTAAAGTCCAAACTTTAAGCTGACGAGGAGTTTTTCGTCAGCTAAATCTTGAAATTTGGCCGACGACTATCACTATTTTCATCTGTTAAAATATGACCGACGACACTTTGGCCGATGAAGTTTCATCGACAATTACTTTAACCGACGAAAATGTAATAAACCCATAATTATATTCACAATTCCCTCCACAAACTCCCAATTCCATTCACCCTTCACGAAGTTCTAGATTCAACATCGTGAATCCAACCATAGACGACTTCCCTTGTCGAATCCGAAACCAAACTTGAACCACTGCAAACCCACATACACCCATATAAATTTACAATAAATTTATAAATCAATTGAGGGATTGAGAGTTAGTTACGAGGAGGAAGCAGTCGATGTGGAAGTCTTAGGAATCAGAAAGGAGGTTGAGGGATTCGATTGAAGGGAGGCGAGACCGAAGCGACGTCGTGTGCTCATCCCCACTGCTGTCGCGCCTGTATCATAAATAATTAAATAAGGATAAAAAAATAAGTTATTTCAGTGATAACATAAATTTCATAAATAATTGGAAAGATTTCCTTTAAATCAGTTATTATTGTGGCAGGATATAAAGTCGAAATGATCCAACGGTAAAAGTTTTGACAAATTTTACATTCGTTATTGACCGTAAATAATCAATTATTTCATTAATGACTATTTGATATGATTATTATAAGATAATAATCAAATGGTAAAAGTTTTGCCCAATTTGACGAGAAAATCTATACAAAACAAAAACGTTCATAATGGATTCGTTGTAATTCCGTTTTTCGAACCATCAACATTTACAATTCCAAAATTGAATACTCTATTGGCTCGACCAAAAAAATGAAAAAATATCTTTTTTACATACTCATGCTCTTTGAAAAAATATATACATAGACACTTTAAAAATTTGAAAAGACTTATGCGACGAAATAAATTATTTTGTTGCTTTAGTGAAAAATTTATGTGACAAAAAATAATATTTTGTCGCTTTAATTAAAAGCTTATGCCACGAAATAAAATATTTCGTCTCATAAGTGTGAACGTACGTAAGAGACAATTATTTTCATCTTTTAAGTTCTAGGTTCATCACATAGGTTACAACTTAAGCGATGATAATGAATTTCGTCTCATAAGTGGTAGCTAAAGCTGTCACACCCCGAATCTTCTAAAGTTAACAAAAGTTACTTTTCACCGAGGTTTACGAGTTACCGAGGATTTTTAACTACAATCGACAATTCGATAAGTTATCGCTCGAGTTAATTTTCGAGTTTTTAAAAGTACTCCAAATACCTGAATTGATGACTCGATGTTGTAGTACGTGTCGAAACGAGTCTCCCGGTATTTTCGGATTATTATTCGGAGCTTCGGTTTATTTTCTACAAATTTTCGAAGTTTTCGGTAACTTTTAATTATAATCCGGTAAATCAGTTTTACCATTTAACCTTTTCACTTTTCACCTTCTTTGAATCTTGACCGTTGGATCTTTCTCAGATCAGATCTTGGCCGTCCATTTTCGTTTAAAAGAAGTGAGAAGGCTGACCTCGGGTCAACCCTTCTCTTTTCTTCTCTCTCCCCTCTCTCGGTCTCTCGTCTGCTCCGGCGTGGCCACAGTGGTGCTCCGCCGTTTGCCCACCACTGGCCGGCGCTCCACCACCATCCTCTTCCCCTCTTTCTCCTTGTTCTAACCATACCCTTAGGTTGCACCGGCGTCCGCCGAGGGAAGAGATCAAGCGGCACTGTCTCGGCGGTCAACGCCGGATTTCCGGCGATCCGGGCGGCGCAAGGGCGCGTGACCGGTGTGGTTAGTCTTCTCTTCTCTTCCTCTTCCTTCCCTTGTCTCCTGATGTGTGATTTGAGCCCTTGATCAAAACCTCCAAATTCACTGTGTTACTGTTTTCTGGGGTTCGGTTTCTCCACCGGCGGTGAGTGCTCTTTGGGCTTCTGGAGCTGAGGAGCACGAGGAGAAGTGAGCAGAAGAAGAAAAGGAGGAAGAATGGCAGAGGCAGTGTTCGAGTTGGACGAGCAGTAGGTGAGACAGATCTCCTGGTTTTTCTTGAAAGCTACTGTGTTGAGCTGTGTTTGATTGTTACTGTGTTGTTTGTGTTTGTTGCATGTTGTCGTAACTTGGTGACGAAGAAAACGGGGAAACTCTGGCGAAATTCCGGCAAGTTACCGGAATCCGGCGAAGATTCCGGTGATGCCGTAAACCGGCAGATTGCCGAAGAGGTAGAAATCGAATCCTGGTTAAACTATTAGTCAAAAAGTACGGTTAATTCGTAATTGAGACATTTACGGAGAAAATGGATGTAATTAGGAAGTTTCCATTTTGGGAAACCTTCCAAGTTTGGAAACCTGTTAATTTGGGAAACTTTCCACTTTGGGAAAGTTGCATTTTCGGAAAAATGGTTAAAGGATTGAAGTCCAATGAATGTGACACCTTTTGGTTAAATGGGTAAAGTGTTAAACTGTTATCGGAAATAGATAACTGGAATTTATGAGAAAATGTTAAATCGGTATATCGACTCGAGGTTATATTTATTGATTAATATGTGACACCCTAATGTAAAGTTAAAGTGATAACGAAAGTTCGGAAGCTGAGTCGGACTTCCGGTAAATTGAGTTAAGAGTCGATAACCGAGAAAGGAAAGTCAAAAAGGTTTAAGTGTCATAAAAAGGAACTTGGTCAACTTGTGGTCAAATAGGAATTTCCTGGTCAAACTAGGAAAAGACCAAGTCAACGGTGATTAACTAATATAATGATTTGTTTGTACAGTCTCTGGTTGAACATGAGACGGGCTCGACTACGCGGTTAGTTCGAGGGTTTCGCTCGAGGAGCTTTCCGAGCGGGAAGGTCGCAATAGTATTGTGAGTGGACATATTATTATTTATAAATGCATGCCTTAATTATTGAGTTAATTGCATGATGTTTATGATTGTTTTCGAGAATTATAAATCTCTCGGGTTCTTGAACGTATTTACGTTATTACTCAATTTTCTATTTCTTCCGAAAATGGTTATAGACGGTGAGGGCCGTCCTACGAATGGAATTGAACCCGAGACTTCGTTGGAAATTGGGTCTATGCATATATGTCAAGGAATTGTTTACTTATTTATTTTGGGAAGAGAATTTGATTAAGGTATTGTTGTGAATTATATTTTAAGGGTTGACCAATGATTATGCTAGCTAGAGTAGCGTGAGGGCGTTACTAGAGCTCTTAGCTCCGACCCTAGCCTGAGAGGTCAGGCAAATTACGTAGTGCACTATGAGGGTTGGTCATTTCAAGGGGGTTTCGGTAAGAAGTTCCCTTGAGGTGGTCCCCGCAGGATTTACTTCGGGTAAAAGACCAGGGTTGGCCATTTCAAGGGGGTTTCGGTAAGAAGTTCCCTTGAGGTGGTCCCCGCAGGATTTACTTCGGGTAAAAGGGGTTTAACCCGGGGTGGGTCCTGTCAATGGTATCAGAGCATTAGGTTATCGTTTCCTGTTACTACCTCATAAACTTAGTATCACTTAGTGTCTATAGAGTGATGGTCCGACCGCGGCGGATCCATCGGCATTTTATGCTTGGACGCTTAGTGTTTATTGAGGATATGAGTTAGTACTTCCCGATTGAGATATGGACCGAGTGGTCCTATAAACGATCGAATCTTCAAGACTATGCCTCAGTACGCGCGACCTCACAGAGAGTTCCTGTAAGGAACAAGGTAAGCTCGTTACGTATTTATGTTTTTGTATTCCCCATTGATTTATGAGATTTGAGTTGGGGATCGAGCTGTAAACTCACGTTGTTTAACGTTTGAGCATTATGTGTAAGTACTCGGTGGTGAAACAGTTAATTCACACCTGGGAGGCTGTCATAGTTGTTGACAGGGATGCTGTAGAAGCCTAAGACAAGGCTTGGGTGTTCGTGTTATGAGGCTCTTAGCAGTGAAGAGTCGTACGAGTTATTGGAAGATGTTGCATCCTGTGATGGGAAAAGGAGCTGAAGTCGCTTAGCGCGATTATTCTGAGAGGATGAATATTAAGATTTGACGATTGCCACGATTTTGTTGAGGTTCGTCATTAGGGTGGTTTCAGGGAAACCAATGGACATATGAAAGTGGAATGACTCAAGGAAAGTTGAGTGAGGTTATTTTGGTGATCAATGGATTTTTTCTAGTGACGAGTCCATGATGTGACACTATCGAAGAATGTTAAGGAAGTAAAGGCTGTTTTGGTCACTTGATGCTTTATGGGACATTCACTGAAACTAATGGCTTGGGTCACCTTTGGTGCTGACATTGTTGTCGTCAGCCACGATCAGACCCATTTCGTTTCAGCCACCCATGATTGGGGTACCAGAAAGGTTTGATTTGTTAGTGAGTCCAATCGTGATTTGAATTATAGGTGACAATGGTCATTTGGCCATTTATCTTGGAGGCAAGAATTTAATCGTGTCACCAGATCTTGGGACTCATGTCAACCATAAGGTGAGTTATCCACCTATGGTCAAGGTATTCTAATTAGTACACCTGTGGAGGAGTCTCCAGGTTGGCTGTGTTAGAGATCGATTTTCTGATCGAGAAAGCGTTACTTGTGATAATTAAAGTTAAGTGGTTCCGGAATTTTAAGGAACATGTTGGAAGTGGCAACAAGCCACCAGGTCGTGGACCAAGGGTGCTTGGGGTACCGGAGATAGTATTACGAGCCTTGATGGACTTGGTATTATTGTGGTGTAGGAACCGGTAGTTGTGCAAACGGCACTGTTTGATGGCTGAAGATGTACATGGGTATACCCCACCTGAGCACGTGTACCCACCTTTGTAGGGAAGTGGTAAGTTGAAATATGGGTAGCACATGCGGTTAAAACATAATTATTGTGTGCAGAGGTGTGTGGTCAAAGGACACCAGGTAAGTGACTAAGGCTGATGATGACATCATTTTTCAAAATGTGTCATGAGAGTTCAGTTTATTGAGAACGGAGATTAAGGATGCTTGATTCGAGGTTTTGGGGCAAAACGTCCAGTAGTGGGCCTAACCATTTAAGTACAGGTCGGAAGTGGGTCATTGATAGTCGCTCCGACTCTTATGATGGTTAGCGAGATTATTATATATTGTCAGTAAGTGGTTGATTGCCTGCTGAGTTAAATGCACGGAAAATGTGAAGGGACAGCAGTGGGGCAAGGTTTACTGAATCTTTGAATTTGAGCGAGAATACTTGTAGATGGTCAAGCTTCAACCTGCAACCAAAGTCGTCCGTTATGATACTTGGTTTTTTCGAGAGCGAATAACTGAGCTTGATGGCATGGAAATTTGTGCACCCCTGGCTGTGGTCTAATCAATTTTTGTAGCCGAAGGTGTACTTAGTCGTGTTGGGGTTTATAGTTACATCCACTGCAGTGACATGCGATATTCTTAATATTGGAATGAGGATTAAGATCTGGGATATCAATTTGGTGTTAAATTAATAAAATCCTGAAAGGGTTAAAGTATGGTTGGCATTGTTAAGGTCCTTGGAGGTGACTCTCGAAATTTTCAACATTTCGGTGAGTATGAGATGCGGTGGGACTAGGAAAGGTTTTCCTTGATGACTCAAAGGTGTTACGAGTCTAAGTGTGTTAATATTTGTTGCTGAGATTTGGTAAGGTATGTTGCTAAGTTGAGCAACACTCCATTGGGAATCTTGAATCCTACCAAATAGAGGATGCGGTGAATGGGGTACTTGCAGAGCATGGGGACAGTTTTGTTAGAGACTGTCTAGTTGTACGAGTTGACTCTGTGGTGTGTACTCGCCCAGTGCGAAGGTGGTATTCGATGAATTGTGCCTTGATAACTGGATGCTTGATGATAAATGTGGCTAAGACCGTGTGAAATTAATTCTCGATGCTTTGATCAGGGGTTACTTTGAGTGCGTACCAGTGGCACCAAAGGTTATATAGATGTCCGATCTGGTTAAATGTCCAAATTTGTCGGTTATTACCAGACGATTTGGTAATGGAGGCATCTGGGAATGGAATAACTTGTTGGGCGGGTAAGGTTCTGGGAGTCATTTAATGGTAAGTTTATCCCAGATGGTGATGCGGATATTGTTTAATAGACGCACATTTATGGTTGAAGTGCAAGTTCTGCACTATGCGTCATTCTAGGTTAAAGTAAGAGATGGGGAGGTCAGTGGTACCTCACCTATGAGTAGTACGGTGAGGTATTACCGTGGTAAAGTACGCTGTAGTTCCACGAGGTGATAATTGAGCAAGCGATTTTATGTTTGGCTTGTGAGTAAAAAGGTCCGGATTTGTGTTGTCAGAATAGTTACGTGAGTAGTGTGTAGCCTGACAATTTGTCTTCATGCGAGGAGTAAGTATTATGGGATCTCGATGTCTGGAGACTTGTATCTCCCTGATTTAAAGGCTATGGTTTTGGATTTACGCAAAAGAATTCTTGGCAATTCGTGTCCTGTGTGTCAGTGGTTTGAGTAAGGATAGAGTAAGGGAAGACAATTACTCTACAACAGGACAACTTGACAGAATGGTTTTTAGAAAGCGTAAACCAGATCAGGGAGCCTAGTTCAAATGAGGTGACGGCTTGTGTAAAACAAGTCGTCATGGTTTTCTCATGGGATTGTTGTCATGGGTGTTGACCCCACGTTGTATTTTGATATCGTAGGATTACAGATGGTGGATCAGTGATAGTCAGTGTCGTATTCCACCTCATAAATGAGATGAAGTACAGTAAGAATTCGGTGAATCAGTTAATCAATGATTCAAGAGAAAATCATTGTGATCCACGTTAAGACTTCAGATGGTTTAGTTTTGACCCGAGAAAAGTGGTCGGGTGTCAGAAAAAGAGGAAGTATTGGAGGTTATCATCCACGTAGGAAGGACTGCTACGTTGGCTAGATGTGACATGTGACAAGGTTACATGAGTTCGAGGATTATGTTGGGTATCCTTGGAGTTATAACGGAAGTCTAGTGTCACGTATGTCCATGTGACGTAAATAAGTATATTTCCTTACACCCTATATAAATAGCCTTCGGGTTAGTACTGGAAATTGACTTATAAGAAGGATCAATAAGGAGGTTGATCGTGAAGGACAGGTGTTAGGGTTCTGGACAATGCTTTTCGTGAGGCGTCTCAGAAAAGTTCTCAGAAGAAGTTGATATTGGAGGACAATATTATTATTATTTTAAGTGGTACTATCCCCCACTGTGTTGTATTTCGAGTATAGAAATTTCGAGGACGAAATTTTTATAAGGTGGGGAGAATTGTCACACCCCGAATCTTCTAAAGTTAACAAAAGTTACTTTTCACCGAGGTTTACGAGTTACCGAGGATTTTTAACTACGATCGACAATTCGATAAGTTATCGCTCGAGTTAATTTTCGAGTTTTTAAAAGTACTCCAAATACCTGAATTGATGACTCGATGTTGTAGTACGTGTCGACACGAGTCTCCCGGTATTTTCGGATTATTATTCGGAGCTTCGGTTTATTTTCTACAAATTTTCAAAGTTTTCGGTAACTTTTAATTATAATCCGGTAAATCAGTTTTACCATTTAACCTTTTCACTTTTCACCTTCTTTGAATCTTGACCGTTGGATCTTTCTCAGATCAGATCTTGGCCGTCCATTTTCGTTTAAAAGAAGTGAGAAGGCTGACCTCGGGTCAACCCTTCTCTTTTCTTCTCTCTCCCCTCTCTCGGTCTCTCGTCTGCTCCGGCGTGGCCACAGTGGTGCTCCGCCGTTTGCCCACCACTGGCCGGCGCTCCACCACCATCCTCTTCCCCTCTTTCTCCTTGTTCTAACCATACCCTTAGGTTGCACCGGCGTCCGCCGAGGGAAGAGATCAAGCGGCACTGTCTCGGCGGTCAACGCCGGATTTCCGGCGATCCGGGCGGCGCAAGGGCGCGTGACCGGTGTGGTTAGTCTTCTCTTCTCTTCCTCTTCCTTCCCTTGTCTCCTGATGTGTGATTTGAGCCCTTGATCAAAACCTCCAAATTCACTGTGTTACTGTTTTCTGGGGTTCGGTTTCTCCACCGGCGGTGAGTGCTCTTTGGGCTTCTGGAGCTGAGGAGCACGAGGAGAAGTGAGCAGAAGAAGAAAAGGAGGAAGAATGGCAGAGGCAGTGTTCGAGTTGGACGAGCAGTAGGTGAGACAGATCTCCTGGTTTTTCTTGAAAGCTACTGTGTTGAGCTGTGTTTGATTGTTACTGTGTTGTTTGTGTTTGTTGCATGTTGTCGTAACTTGGTGACGAAGAAAACGGGGAAACTCTGGCGAAATTCCGGCAAGTTACCGGAATCCGGCGAAGATTCCGGTGATGCCGTAAACCGGCAGATTGCCGAAGAGGTAGGAATCGAATCCTGGTTAAACTATTAGTCAAAAAGTACGGTTAATTCGTAATTGAGACATTTACGGAGAAAATGGATGTAATTAGGAAGTTTCCATTTTGGGAAACCTTCCAAGTTTGGAAACCCGTTAATTTGGGAAACTTTCCACTTTGGGAAAGTTGCATTTTCGGAAAAATGGTTAAAGGATTGAAGTCCAATGAATGTGACACCTTTTGGTTAAATGGGTAAAGTGTTAAACTGTTATCGGAAATAGATAACTGGAATTTATGAGAAAATGTTAAATCGGTATATCGACTCGAGGTTATATTTATTGATTAATATGTGACACCCTAATGTAAAGTTAAAGTGATAACGAAAGTTCGGAAGCTGAGTCGGACTTCCGGTAAATTGAGTTAAGAGTCGATAACCGAGAAAGGAAAGTCAAAAAGGTTTAAGTGTCATAAAAAGGAACTTGGTCAACTTGTGGTCAAATAGGAATTTCCTGGTCAAACTAGGAAAAGACCAAGTCAACGGTGATTGACTAATATAATGATTTGTTTGTACAGTCTCTGGTTGAACATGAGACGGGCTCGACTACGCGGTTAGTTCGAGGGTTTCGCTCGAGGAGCTTTCCGAGCGGGAAGGTCGCAATAGTATTGTGAGTGGACATATTATTATTTATAAATGCATGCCTTAATTATTGAGTTAATTGCATGATGTTTATGATTGTTTTCGAGAATTATAAATCTCTCGGGTTCTTGAACGTATTTACGTTATTACTCAATTTTCTATTTCTTCCGAAAATGGTTATAGACGGTGAGGGCCGTCCTACGAATGGAATTGAACCCGAGACTTCGTTGGAAATTGGGTCTATGCATATATGTCAAGGAATTGTTTACTTATTTATTTTGGGAAGAGAATTTGATTAAGGTATTGTTGTGAATTATATTTTAAGGGTTGACCAATGATTATGCTAGCTAGAGTAGCGTGAGGGCGTTACTAGAGCTCTTAGCTCCGACCCTAGCCTGAGAGGTCAGGCAAATTACGTAGTGCACTATGAGGGTTGACCATTTCCACTTTATCTAGAGCTCTTAGCTCCGACCCTGGTCTGAGAGGTCAGACAAGCCTGAGAGGTCAGGTTGATATTATAAGGGTTGACCGTTATCACATATCCTAGAGCTCTTAGCTCCGACCCTGGTCTGAGAGGACAGACAAGCCTGAGAGGTCAGGTTGATATTATAAGGGTTGACCGTATTATTTTATCTAGCTAGCATAGCATGGCGTGAGGGCGCCACTAGAGCTCTTAGCTCCGACCCTAGTCTAAGAGGTCAGACTTATTATGTTTGTGAACATTTCTCTTCCCATATTCCTTGCTTGTTTATCTTCTCATGCATCTGTGGAAATTTAGTAATTGTGGGCATGCATAAATGATTTTTAAATTGATATACTCTTGGGAGAGCATTAAAGGAAATAGAGTTTTTATACTTGATTTTCGTCCACTCACTCTAACAGTTTTAAATGTTTCTCCCCTGGGCCTTTCGTTTTTAAATGCCCAGTGATGCAGGGTTCTTGAGAGGAGGTCGAGCGCGTACGAGAGTCGAGGCATAGTCGATCATTCCGTTGCTGCTTGAAATTCTTTGGGGTAATCCTCTCTGTAGACTGCTCTGACTAACCCGGTTTAGTTAGTTCAGTAGGAAGGGTTGGCCATTTCAAGGGGGTTTCGGTAAGAAGTTCCCTTGAGGTGGTCCCCGCAGGATTTACTTCGGGTAAAAGGGGTTTAACCCGGGGTGGGTCCTGTCAAAAGCGACGGAGTTTTTTTCGTCTCATAGGTAAGAACTTATGAGATGAAATTTTTAAGGCAAAATAGTCAATATATCCCCTAAACTTGGCTCTAATTGTCAATTTACACCCTTAACTTGCATTTATGTCAATTTACATCCTCAACTTGGTAAAAGCTGCGGATATGCACCCTCCCCGTTAAATCTAACGATTTCCGTATAATTTTCTATCATGTGTTATGCACGTGAGGAGTATAACTGTGATACTATATATTTGTTGTTTTAATAATAATAAAAAAATATTCAAGCGGGAGATTCAAATATATTCATGCATATTTTTTTGTTCAAAAATGTATTATTTATTTAATATATATTTTTGTACAATTTTGTTTACCTAATCATTCATTTAATCTTTTTGAATGACATATATATGAGCCTCCTTTTTAAAGATGTTTACATTGGTAATGTCAATAAGAAAAGTGTATAAAAAAGTAAGAATAAAATTAATTTGATTTCAATAACAATGTACACCACAAAATTTGTTGGACTGAATAAGTCAAATATATCGACAAAAATATTATTTATAAAACACGTAATTTTTAGATGGATAAGTATATATGAATCTTCTCTTAGAGATTTTGTTTTATTATTTTAATTAATAAAAGAAAATAATATAAATTGATAGTGATACCCGTCACATGTATGACACATGACTAAAAATTAGATGGAAACTATCTGATTTTGACGAAGAGAGTGCAAATCCACAGTTTTTACCAAGTTGAGGAGGCAAATTGACACAAATGCAAGTTAAAAGTGTAAATTGACAATTAGAGCTAAACAAGAGATAAATTTGCTATTTTACCAATTTTTATTTTTCGTATCATAAGTCAGGGATCCTTCTAGTGTTTGTACAACTTAAGGCAGCTTATCTACAAAGGGAAACTCGAGGCTTAATAATCAACTACTGCTTAACCAACTTTTCTTAAAACTTCCTCAGTAGATAAAATCATAATTCCTACTTACCTTTATTCTATCAAAAATTCAAAACTGCCACGACCACTATTATCACAATGGATTATTGACTACCACTATACTGTATTGTGATACAAATATGATTGAGGGTTGATAGATCTGGTAAACAAATAAATCAATAACTCTTCTGCTAGCTATATACAGTTATACACCCTTCTGTATTTAAAGAACACACCAGTTTAGCTTGATCTTTGTTTATGGATGGCTGGTGAAGCAAAACACTTCTTTCGTGGACTGGAATGGATCAATGAAGAAAAACTAATAGAAGCCCTCTTTAAATATATAAACTGTTCCCTTGAAGTATCATGTCAAGCTTGGTTAGGCTCATTCTGCATGTTTACGAACCCAAGATCTTATGACCATCTTCAGATTCTGTAGGATTCTCAGGTAAACTAATTGTCTAAGATCGCTTAAAAGTTAAAACAGCTGCAATCATAGAACTAACAATAATTACTATAGGGATGGTGATGCATTGACAGTGCTTAGCTGCTTATTTAGATATTTTTACTTGGTACAATCCCACATCGGATAAATCATGGATGTATGGCTTCTTAAAACTACTGCACTTGCCTAAGCCATTGCCGAGCCCAGTAGCGTGGGTTTGTAACTAAGCAGGGCATTAAAGTGATTGGTTGCCTACCCATGCCAGGTGAGGTGCCAGGGTCTTGATTTGTGCTCACGTTGTGTGAGCATTGCTACACACGCCCACCCTCGGGTTAGCAGGAAATCCCATCCTCAATGGTTGGGTAGCAAATCAAACAATGAATCTAGCAACCTGGTGTCGGGTGCAGCAAACGTTGCATTGCACCCCCACGGATCAAGATACTCCAGCATCTCATCGTGTGACCTGGCATCGGCCTTCTCACACAATCACTTTTTGGTGTTAATAACATAACTCCATGACAATCTTCTTTTTTTTTCATTCCTTGCCCAAGAGAAAGAATAAAAGGTAACTTGAATATGTACAATGTGCATAGAAAAGCATATGGCCATGGCTTATCAGCCATCTAGCTAGCGCTGTGGCACAACCAAGATCTCAAACAAGATGATACAGAATAAGAAAGAGTACAATCAGAAGCATTGTTCCTATTCCAAACTCGAAACCGTCACCCCCATCTGATTCAAGAGTTGTAACAGGTGGTGAAATGCCAACAATTGTAGGGAAAAGAGAAGAAACAAAGTGTGCAGCTAGTAAAAGCAAAAACAGAAAAAGCATCACAAAAGCTAAGTTAGCCCTGCCATCTGTTTCTGCCACTACTTGGAACAAAGACACTGAGATTTCCAGAAGGGAAAGTAAAGTAGGTCTGCAGATGATCAATCCCAAAGCTCCTACTACTAGAGATGGCACCAGTGGTGACGGCCCTCGACTCCCCATTGATGAAGTCTTTGCTCGGTTGCACTCTGCTTTCTAGCGGGTGCAGAGAGCACAAACTTGCTTGACAGAATCAAAGAAAGGGGACGTGAGCGATAATAAGAAGTGTTTGTTTGATAGGGGATGTGGGAGATTACTTCTAAATTACACCATTATTTTTCTCTAATCCGTTGCATGTCTGGTAGTTTGTTGAGCTATGCCAACGTCTCCACATTAAGATGTAGGATTTATTCTTTTTAGAAAATTTGGGGCTAGGCATACTGCCTACTACGGAGGACTAAGCCTCACTCCCATTATTTTTTGCAAGAGTATGGAGGAGTCTCCCATGCATATTTTAAAGATTGTTCAATAGTTGCGTGCTTTTTGTTATTTAGCCCCCTTGGTTTAAAAGCCATAAATCATGCAGCAACTACTTCGGAGGAGATGTAGGCTTTAATCTTTATTTATGTTGATAATTAAAACCACTAGAGCCCAAAAATCAATCATGAATGCCTTCCAAAGCAACAGAGAAATGGAGAACCGATAATTTGAGATAGGTCTTGAACTTAATTCACCATCTCTGCCAGTTATGCACTCTCCCCATCAACTACAAGAATCCAACACTGCAGCTGACGATAAGGATGATAAACATCTAGCTAAGCTAAGGTTGCACTATCCATTTACACCTTGAATTACTCTGCAGGACTGTACCGGAGATGTTGCTCATAGAAATTAATCAGCTGGAAAAGAGAGGTTTTAGCATTCGTTCGAATGGTGCTAGAAAATCAACATTATGAAGCTACTGAAGCTACAATTTTGCTAACAAAGTATCATGTTGCGTGGTTAGCAGTTGATCGCTTACCAGAAGTGGATGATTGACCTTGAGAAATTTGTTATCCACTATCACTTCTGTGCCATCAGACCTATAACATAGCAACCACATAAAAATGTGATAAAACATGTGAAGAAAATAAGAAAAATTGGTTGCTCATCAAGAAATATGCCACATTCAGGTCTAGAAAATTCTCAAAGAAACTAAAAAAGCACCACAGCTATCCAACTTGCATGCTCGTGAAAAAAGTTTATATAATGTTTCCTATGAAGCACACCACCCTTGGCCTTATTATCAATATGCAAAAAAAGAATAACAGCAGGGTATTTGCGTTGCAGTCTCCACATGAGGGTACGTTATATAGTGACAAACAAAATTTCAAAATCATAGGTAAATTAGGAAATTTCATCTTTAGTGGCATTTTCTAGATTTCAATCCTAAACAAAGAGATGATAGAAAGAAAAAACGTCCACATAATGCAGCATTCCAAAAGGTAAACATTATTTACTACAAAAGCTCATCTATACATCTTTTTTTATCAAATGTTTTAAAAGGCGGCGCTTTGCCTCGCCCAGGCGCCGCCTAAGCTGTAGGCGGAGGTGTGCCGCCCCAATTTCCACCTAAGCATTTGAGTTAGGCGGCCAGCCTCCCACGGACCGCCTAGGTGGTCAAGGCGCTTCCAAGACGAGGTAGGCGAGGGCGGAGAGAAAAAACGATAAAAACCAGCACACACTACTCATTTAACCTAATTCCAAAATCAATTTTAACTATGCCGCGACCTTGCAGTTTCACCTCTCCCAAACCACGACCTCCCTGTTCTCTGCTGCTCAGCGACCTTACCGTCGACTCCATCTCCTAAACTCAGCAAGCTCGCCATCGTTTCTGACAAAGGTTATTCTACTTTGAATTCTTTATTCTGAATTCTACTGTGGTAGTGTGTTGTTGTCTTGTTCTGTGATTCCATTTTAACTTATCATTTCTTAGTATTATTGTGTTTTTGATCAGTTAATCTTATACAGCTGAGAATCGATCATCAACTCATCTTGTTTGTACTTTGCACGATTGTGTCTTTGTTCAATCTGTGGCAGTTTCAGAGAAACATTTCTTTGAATCTGGTATGAATCTACTCCCTGATCTTTACTTGTTCTCAGTTCTCACTCAATAAACTCTTGTTGTTACAGTCTATGAATGATGGAATCATTGGAATGTATGATTAATTAATCACTGAATATTGAATTATTGATTAAGCCTAAAAAAAGTAAATAGGCTAGTCCCCGTCTAGACTGTCAAGGCGCTAGGCTATGGGTCGCCGCCCATCTTCTGCCTAGCGCCTTTTAGACCATTGTTTTTTATAGGTAACAAGTTTTAAGAAAGAGCAAAAGCAAAACATGAAAATGAAACATAATGGTCGACTGTCTAGAGGTGAAAAGGTGAGATCTAAGATGGTTTAGATCACCAAAACTGATGCGTCAATCAGGTACCTGAAGAATAGCATGGCCCTCGAACCAAAATGAAACTCATAAATTGACAATCCTCAAAATACAGTGTTATAGTACTGTGAAACATGCTATAGGGACCTCAAAAAATGTATAGCCCATAATAAATCACCCCTTGTAGGATTTAATTTCAGCCAGCCAACTACAAGGATAGAACATGATTCACCTAACCGACCCTAGTCTTTGGCAATTTAAGCAGACCATGGGTTATAAACAAATTGTATCCAGTAAAGTGTAACTTTAGCCTACATGTATCTGAGAATTTCAAGAGTTTTAAGCTATTGAATATTGCCAAAATGTGCATAGGCAATGGCTTTATAAAAATGCACTGGCCATCGCAAAAGAAAGAAAGCAGAACTGTTTCCGGAACTATCATTACAAGAAAAGAACAGAGTTGTATACGTCAACTACAAAGTTGATAGAGTATCAGTGTAGGCAAAATGACACGTCTTTTGACAAAATCAGAATAACCACACTGATGCCAAAACTATTATGACAAGAGAAGTACAAAAATTAGTCTTCAGCTATAAAGGTGGGAATAGCAGTCAAAGAATACTCTTGTTGAGAGCAAAACAAGAGCATCAGTCTTGTTGACAAAATCAAAAGCTAACACCTGATGATCAAGTAAGGATGTTCCATTGTAGAATACACGTAGTAATTTAGCAACTGAAACAAGGCAAGCATACCGAAAATGATTGAGCAGATCCACATGTAGAAAAAAGGACAACAAACAAATAGATCGATCCAAACTGGGAATGGGAGGATAGGCCCAGACATCTAAAGCCTTGCTTTACAAGGCTTTTATATTCCAAGTGATGAAGATACACTCAACATTTGAGACACGACTTCAAACAGAGGGAAACCATCTATTGGGTATAACATGTGGCCACTGACAAGGGAAGCCAGTTACATCATAGAAGAATATATGCATCCAACCCAAAACAAATGGCAGTGGTGGAGAGTTTTAAAACATCTTGTTTTGGTGAATAAAGGTCAACCCCTATTAAGAACTAGATTAACCCCAAAATGGCACAACAGGCTTACCTTGGTAAAACTAGCAGTTTTTGTATTAGAGCACATAAACTGAAGTGCTTTCTTAGTTTGAATTCCCAGAACATGTCCCATTCTAGAGGTCCATAGTTCTCATCTTGGGTCAGTTGTATACACAAGTATTTTACCTCTTCAGACTAGTTACAGTAGTTTCCCATAGTAGTCATGTTACTCATGTATAGTTAAAGTTCTTGTTTCTCTCTTCAAAAGTTCAGTAGTTTCCCATAGCGGTAAAAGTTAAAGTATGTTATATGTATATAATGTGAAAACCAAATAAATAACCATCAGGTCTTAGCAAATATATATAATTCAATATATCAAGAGCAGAACAATAAATAGCAGAATACAAGATTAAAATAAGATATAAAATTAAAGACCAACAGTCACCTAACCAATTATCCTATTTTTCCTTTTTTATATTCAATTGAAAAAGACTGAACATGGAAAAGCCAATCTGCATGCCAATGGGCTATTGTGTGTGTGTACACACGTGCATATGAATCATGCAGCTTCTTGTAAAAAATTAAACAAAACAAATCTACAGACCTTATTTTAGAGCTGTTTTATGCAAAAATTTACAACTTTGACATGTTTTCAATCTATACTAGTCTACACTTTAAACTAGTACCATAAATTAAGAGATGGCATCATCTTCTAACTACTCTATTGTCGGGCAGAAGATACCCTTTAGAAGTGTGCAGTCTTCCCTGATTTATGTCTAATTTCAGGTCAATAGATGATTTACACTTGGTACTAAAAACACGTCCATCTCCAAAAGTATCAAGTGATATTAAGTTAAAAAACAAAACAAACAAATTAGAACTCTAAGTTTTAGTCATATTCTAGCACGAGTGCAATGTCTACGCTATTTTTCTGATGATTTTTGCGCTCTAAATAAGCTCATCCATACAAATGAACAGATAGATTCCATATGCGATGTAATTCAAATACTAAACACTATTCATAAAGTGACCCTCATAAAATGAAATGGAACTATAAATTGCAGTTTAAAGACAAACCTCATGGCCATAAAGGTTACAGACACGTCCCGGACATTGTTTGATATCAAAGTTGAATAGCCCATTGGCTTGAGAATCTTGGTGATGTGCACTGCTTCTTTGAATTCATCAATCTTATTCCTGCGACCTGAATTTTCCCCAGCATAATCAAGATTTCCTACCCCAGTTTGATCAACTCTACCAGCATATCTTGTGCTAACACGAGCTGGTGCATTTTGTGTAGCACCCAGGTCAGACAACAGTGGCTCTTGTTTAAACCTCTTCACAGAACCAGACTTCCTTCTCTTAGCTCCAGTAGTGCGACTACCCTGTACTGGCTCACCACAATCAACCTTGGACAGACCATTTGTCGTGCCATTAACTTCCGGGGCTTTGGCTTCTTGGAAATGTACAGAAAGTTTATCCGAACTGACATTGTTAGTAGATACTGTTGCTTTGAGCTCACTAAGTTTTGGATCATACTCATTTTCCTCTATCCTTTCACAAATTTGGTGGGAAATATTTGGACATAAAGTCTCAGAATCAGTTTTCTCGGATGGTTCAGTATTGTGGACATGCCCATTATTCTCTCCATCACCAACTGAATGGAAGGACTGTTGAAGGGGAAGAATACCATCAACCCCTGAGCCGTTGAGAGCACTAGATAAAGCTTTATCAACCTTGCTTATTTCCCCATCTGTCTCATTGTATGGAGTGCCTGTAGAACGCTGCTGCTTCTTCTTAGGTTGGGTATGAGGAGTTCCAAACTTGCGCTTGCGCTTCCGTTGCTTTCCAGTATGCAAGCTTTGAAACAGGCAAAAGAAGCTTATAAATACTAAATCAAAAGTTTTGGATATGTTGCTGATAAAAAACAACTGATCAAGCTGAACACAAATACTAAAGAAAATTAATTACTCAATATCTTCGTAAATCCTTGTTCACTGCAAACTGTCACTGATCGCCTTATGCTCAGGGGCATAGCTAGCTGGGGTCAAGGAGGGTCAACAGACCCTTCTGGCCTTACCTTCTATATGCACAACTACTATCATACTGCTTGGGAGTCTTTGCTAACTGCTATAAGTCTCAGCATAATTATAACATGCCAGTATGAAAATCATCTGTCCAATGTCCAGTTTTTTCTTATAGGACAATAAATGATCAACAATCAATTAATGTTTAGTTGTTTACCAACAAGTCTTCTTCCCATTAAAGTTTTTTTCTATATATGTTCAGTTATTGCATACTAAAATAGTAAAACAGTAAGCTATTGAATATATATTTTCTAACTGGCTATGCCGAAGGTTCTGCTATAGTCTGAAAACCAAAAGAGTAACTAGAGCGTAAGAAAAAATAAACAAAGTAATTACCTTTCTTCAAATGCATCTATAACATCAGAGACAGACTGGAGATTCTCCAAGGGTTCCCATGTATTGGCTGTCTCTGGCCAGCCACACCTGCATAAGAATCCACAATAATTAATTACAGCTGATCAAGTTTCATGTTAACATTATTAGGTTTTGATTAGAAATCTTAATTTTCCTAATTAGCTTGGAGATCCTTATCACATATAAATAGCGTCATAAAATGAAGGCTCTACATCAACAGGCATCAAAGGTAAACTGTTTTGATTTGAGAAGCTTCACCCACCATTTGATGAGATACTGCAGCTGACCCTAGTTTTCGCAACACCGGCAGCGAAATAACAACAACAATCAGTAATCAGATTATGAAAAATTAAAGCAACATTTCCAATCGTAATTCAGTTCAATCAAAATGCAATACACTCAAAAATTCAGGGAGGGGAGAGCAGTACAACCTTTCGAACCCTTTTCCGGCGAATGGCTTCGATTTCATAGAAACCTTCATCAAGCTTAGTACTCCGCTCCTTATTCTCATCCTCCGCCTGACCTTCTTCTCCTTCATCGCCGTCACCGTCCTCCCCTTCTCCCTCGCCGTCACCGTCTTCTCCCTCAACCTTCTCCTGATTCTGGCTCTCCGGCCCGATTTGCGGCTCCGGCTCAGTGACCTGGTGCTCCGGTACAGCAAAAGCGGCGTGGTTTGGGTGTTCGTAAAGAAGACATCCGCATCCGCCGTCGTCAACAGGCATTGCTTCCCAGCTCCTCTTCCTCCCTCCCCCCTTCACTCTCCTGCTTAAGCTTCCGCCGGTGACGGCGGCGAATCTCACCGGCGGGTGAGAATAGAGTTCTCTCTGTGCAAGTGTTTTTGAGTGAGCCCATAAGGCACAGAACCCCCAATTCTACAGAAAGAGTGAAACAGAGAGCCATAGACTATTTTGACTACAATTTTTTTTTTCATCCGTTTTTGACTCGGACCGCTTGTTCTTCTCAACCAAGACCTTCCTCTCGGCCTTAGCACGTTCAGCTTGGGTCGCGGCTAACGTCTCTTAAGGGGCGGCTTCGTAGTTACCCGTTGCATGTAAAATGCGGAACATGTGGGGCTATGTCTATACACCTCTCACGTTTGTGACTTCAAATGGCTGACGGTCATCCCCTAAAAGCCCGCTACACCGCACACCTCGCAAAACCGTTGATGAGCGTCTGGTCTTCCGTCGACGCCCACTCAAATAGGTCACTGTCACATTCCAAAACCCCAGTTGGCTCCCCATCGGAGACATCTGCCATAGAGGGGGTATGATTATAAACGGGACAGACGGGCTTCTTCATAACAACGACCTGGGGAGCAGACATGGGCCCAGCCATCAAGTTCTCTTGGGAGCTTCCCGGATGTCGGCCACCTTCTAGCGTTTGGAGACGCCACCATCCTTGGCCGTCCCCTTGTCCTTCCTCTTTTTTGCCACAGCCTCAGCCAAACTTTCACCTACAGAATCTTCAGACGTGCCCATGGCCTCTGAGGACACTGTCAAATTGTGATCCGGCAACGACTTCCCTTCCGCGTCTTTCTAGTGAGTATGCGGGGGAAACGGTATGACAACTTCTTCCCCCACCTTCTTCGCCATTCCGCCGACAACGTTGACCTTCCTCAGTTTCGACCAGTGTTAAAGGCGCGCACGACCGCCTAGAACACCGTTTTGATTTTACTCATTATATAGTCTTTTATGTATTTCATAATTAAAAAAGATAATCGGTTAAGTTAGGAATTGACGTGAAAATCGGCCGTCTAGATGAGCTGGACAGCACCTAGACGGTCCGATTATCTTTTTTTAATTATGAAATACATAAAAGGCTATATAAATTGAGTAAAATCAAACATAAAAACACAATATTATACTCTAAAGTCTAAACAAAAGATACACTATTGTATTTTTATTATTTTTAAGAACATTGTTGTTTTATTATGTATATTTTTGAAGTATTTTTGCTATTTTGGAAAATAAAAGTGTTTTTTTTTATAAATTTTATTTAAATAATGTATTTATTAAATAAATAATAATAGGTAAAATATAAAACCGCCTAGGAGTCTTGGGCGCTAGGCGCTGGCTGTCCGACCTGGTGGCGCCTAGCGTTTTTTAGAACCTTGGTTTCGACCTACGAGCCATAAGAGCGGTTATCGCGTCGTTCACCATGTTCATTAGATCCTTAAACTGGCTCTTCTGACCCAGAAACTCGTCCGCAGCGTGGGCAGCGGTGGAAAGTGGGGCGATATTAAAGTTATCCGCTGCAATTTATCTCAAAAAGACTTTACCAGGTCGGCGAGCTAGCTGAAGCTCAAATAGTGCGAGCAAAGACGTTAGTAGATATTGATCGCAACAACAGTTCTCTCTCCGCAGCCATAAGACCTTGACACGCTCAAGTCATTGATTTTGTAACCTGGACAGAGGGAAACACCGGCAGGCTGCAAGGAGCAAAGACATAAAGGATCAAGCACGTATTCGAAAAAAAAACGCTTAAAAGGAAGAAGCTTAAGGAAGGCCGGCACAAGACATAAGTGGCACTTCATCCAAACAAACTTACCCTTTATATTTTGGAATTTAGACGGGAGACGATATCATGACTCTCTGACATCTCCTTGGAACCGCCCAAACTCCCAACCGCTGGTTGCAACACATGTGTTGTTGTACCAGTCATTCTTAGAATCTAGCATATTAGTAACACAAGAGTTCCTCCGTTTCTTTTTCTTCCAATCTAGACGTAGTGTCACGGTGTCTTGATGATGTTTACTGGAATAATACACCAAGTCATAGAAATACGTAATTTTGACCACTGATGGCACTCCACAGCCGTATAAATTCCAAATCGTCTGCATCGTCAGAAGAGTCTTCATCATGTTGAACCATATTTGCCCCAGCGCGACACCTAACTCAACCAGCACATATTAAAGCCACGGGTCAAGGGGAACCCGTAACCCGTGTTGGAGTAGGATGTCGCATATCAAGATGCATCCAAGGGGAAGGTCGCTACCTAGCTCGTCAGCAATAGGAGACCGCAACTTCATCAAGCCCGAAATACGGAACAAACATCAGTTATTCTCTCTAACGCACACATCCATGGCTGACGCGAGTTCGTCCACGTATACTCCGTCCTCCAGCTCCCAGCCTCGTCGTTGAGGGGCTACAGCTCGTTGCTTTTTGGTTGGTTTCTTTGTCGCTGCCTCTAAGGTGGTCGTATCTCCGCTTCCCCTTGACCTTGCGACGGGTTCAGCTTATGGCTCTTGTTCCCTTCACCACCAGCCAAATAGCGTCTATGGCCGAGTTAGACGGCTTATCAGCAGGTGCAGATGGTGCAACGACCTGCAACGGCTCAGGTGTGACACAAAGATAGAATTCGGACTCAGAGGCGACTGGCCGCGGGACGCCATCTCCTGGTAATAAAACAGGAGCACGGCATCGTCAAATATCCCTGTTGCAGATGAATGCCAGAAGTCGGCTATGAAGTTAGCAAAATGCGAAAGAATGGGCGTAATAGGACAGACGATTACCTCTCTCGATCATGAACCGCTCGCAGACGAGTCATCCGCTGTCGATCCAGCTCTACCTGTCCTCGGTCCACACACACTCTCTCTCTCTCTCTCTTGCTATATATGTTTGTTTGTTCCGCCATTTTTCACAAACACCTTATCCTAGAAAAGTTCGAGTCAATCAAAACCCAAAAGTTACTCAGAAATATTCAAGAACCCCAATAACAGCCTAAACATAGAAAATGAAAAAGCCCAGAAACCCCTTTTTCTACAGATCTGACCCCGAAACACAGTCATTCACACATATTAACCATCAAACATGAATCCCAGCCCAAAAAATTACTAGAAAATGAACAGTTTCGCCCAAACCCAGAAAATTCATATTCAAAAATCCAAGTTCATGTTCAAATTTCAAATTCAGAAAGTCAAATCACACAAACCAAAACGAAAAACATGGAGAAGAAGAGCAGAAGTTCAAACCTGATCTTGTTGGGTGATTAAAGGGAAGTTGATACACGAACTGGCTGAGTTCCTTGAAATCCGGCAGAGCAAGAACACAAAGGGGTTTGAAAACACGAAATGAGGGAAACGAACCCCCACTCCTTACTATCCACCCCTTATATATGGGATGATGTGATAATCTCGCCGTTCGCCACAAAACCCTAAAACTGTTCGATACGCGCCACGTGACACCCCATCTCGCACGTCTCTTCTTCATTATTGACGCGACAATTAAGGTGTTGCATCGATAACTGCAGCCTAATTACGCGTGTTGAGTGCGTCATCAAAATATGTCAGCCACCCACGCCACCAATGCATGAATGACACATGTCACACAGAGAATTTGAACAGATAAGCTCTAACCGCATTCTCTTTGTTCTAAACAGGCTGCATTCCAACAGACTAGCACTGAAGCGAGTGGTTACAATATCAACCACCACACCATGACCCGCTTACCTTTCAAACAACGCGTATTTGGTTTCCAATCGCCAAGTCAAATTGAGCCGATGACTCAATCCCTCTCTCCGCGCGAGGTACCTCGCTCGGTAGAAATATACGAAGTACAAGTGATGCATGCACATAGTTGGTGAAATATTTTTTTCATGAGCGTACCACAATATTGTGATGCTAGCAGACTACAAATAAAGCGGGTTTATCCCAATTATTATCCTTGGGCAACCAGGAATAATATGGGTTGTTTTTATGTAGTTGTTGATGTCATTCATAGGTTAGTGTGGAGATGTGGCCGGAAAAAGGGGTAGAAACCGGTCGGTAAGCCGATCGGAACAGTTTTGGTGAGAAAAGGTAAATTTTTAGATTTTTACCGCGGTAGATCTGCATTTTTAAAGAATTACCATGGATATAAAATGTCAGAACTGCCCTTGGTAGTTTAGGATAATTACAGGGGTGCCATCAGGGTTGAAATCCCAGAAATGTCATTGGTAGTTTTGCATATTTACAAAATTGCCACTGAGGTCAAAAAACATTACTTCCCCTGTCTGTTTTATATATTTACAGGGGCTGCCACTAAGGCTGAAATACATAAAATGCCCCTGGTAGTTCAGATTAATTACAAACTGTCATTAAGGCTAGAATGGCCATGCTGCCCCTGACAGTTTTGGCTAATTACAAGAGTGTCATTTGGAATTAGATTGACTTTTATATTCTTGATGGATTTACTATTTACGTGAATGTCATTATATTATATATTTATGTGTGGATGTTTATATTTATGTGGTTGTTTCTATTAAGCTTGATGGTATGTTCGGGATAATCCCGATGGATCGTTCGTTGGTGGATACCTTAGCGGAGAGGTTAAATTCTGAATATGCAATAGGCATTTGCTATCCATAAAAATAAATCGACTGATAATTAGAAAAGCGGAATTTTTAAAGAAAGAGCTACGTGTTGCTTGATCCTTGAGGACAGAGTACGTAGGTAGCCTGACCGAAATTCGGGTGCAGTCACAAATATTATTAGAACTCTAGATCCTCTAAATGAATGGTTTGAGATCCATATGAGGAAATCGGGATAACCTTCGGCTGTGAGGTCTATTCCGGTATCGTTTGGATTGTTTGAAATGGTTTAGGAATAAGAGTTATCATTTCTCAAGGGAGATTTCGAGTAAATCTCTTTAGATGGGTCCCGCACGTCCTAACTCAGGTTTAGGAAGGTAAACTTGGGTTGGGGCGTGAAAGTTATTTGTCAACATAATTCTTCTCTCCGCGCGGGATGCCTTTCTCGAGAAGGACACACATTCCATAATCATAAGTATGCCAACGATGATTATCCGTTGTCAATGTCAGCAAGCACAAGCGTTGACCCCTAATGATATATAAATGCTAAGAATCTGCCTCACTCCTCTAGAGAACCTAGGGGAATGGCAGAACTACACGACTGCCCGAAATTATACCTCACCGTATGTGAGAGACTAGCGATGATTAACCGTTAAGGAAAAATCTTATCCGCATGAGATTCACTTCATTATCGGAGAAATAGCCAGCGAGGATCATCCGTTGCACGCGTGCACATGCGGGAACTAAATCGTTAGAGTAAGCCTCAGAATCGCTCAACTTATACGCCTATCTGGAGAACCGCTATCTTAGGGAAACCGCTGCAAATATGCAATGCTAGACATCTTAGCCGGGGAGTAGGGGACTCTGAGTAGGTCCGCTAGTGAATGCGTCGCTTGTGACCAATGCTAGATACTTTGAACTCCCCAGCCAAGACGTCCCGTTTGACTGAGAACTTGAGGGACTTGTAAGTACATACGCGTGTTTAGCGTATCTTGACCACTTCCAAACTGGTCATAACCACTTCATCCGCTTCAACCATGACTACAGACGTTAAGCCAGTAGCAGGAGCTACGCAACATTGTCAACCGTAGGCCAGACTGAGTTGTGACGTGCCTACATGCACGTCACCAAGAGCCGTAGATTGTGCAGCTGTGGAAGCGCCAGTCCCACATCGAAGGCGACTTGGG
The DNA here is from genome assembly GCA_951800085.1 of Comarum palustre. Lineage (NCBI taxonomy): Eukaryota > Viridiplantae > Streptophyta > Magnoliopsida > Rosales > Rosaceae > Comarum > Comarum palustre. The sequence continues at coordinate 12,427,326 of OX637585.1, read as the reverse complement.
GGTCGAGCGTGCCTCCCCCTATTAAAGGTAACTCTGTATACATTTTGTAAGGTGAATTCATTATCTTTACTGTCGTTACTCTGTATTTTTAATGACTTAGGCATCAGTGTTGAAGGCCGCCACACGTGGTCTTCTCTTCTAACGCTCTTATTTGCATTTTGCAAACATAATTGATTCAACACAAGTCTTCCTTATCCGCCTAAAACTTAGTCTGTGACGTAAGTGTGCGGTCATTCATACCCGCGCAATTAATGCATAAAACATCCCTAATGTCTATGGCTAGTTAGTGATTTTTGCTTCTACAACCCCTAATTTATTTCACACCGTTTTGATGCTTTTGTGGCGTAACCGAAATATGAAAGTATGGGAAGAGGGGGCTAAGTTAGCCTCTGAGATAGTGCCTCTAATCGTCAGAAAAATGCCATCTTCCAATGCTAAGGTGACATTTGTCTGAGGATTTATCACCTCAACACAGTGACCTCCTCGCATTGATTGAAGATATTAGATGGACCCTTGCTCTCCAGCTCTATTCTATTGTTGTTAAAACAGATTATCAGATCTGGTTCATTAGATAATTCACAATTGGGTTTTCTGATTTCTGATCTAAGGTTTTCAGTCTAGCTTCTAAGCTAGAATTATTTTTGTAAAACGAGAAGCCAATAGGGTTGCTCATTCTCTAGCTCAATTAGCTTTGCTTGCTGGAACTATTCTAGGCTATACCAATCTAATTCCTCTGGTCTGTGGAGGAGGAATTTATCGAGGACGACTGTAATGATTGTTGATGAATGAAAGCAATTTCATTCTCTATTGAAAAAAAATCAAAATTAAAAATAAATATTATGAAAAGGAAAAATGATTCAAACAGTGTTCGACCTTTTAGAGAAGCAAAACTTTGGTGTCTCACGTTTCAAAAACTTCAAAACGGTATCTCACGTTCTTACCTCGACTGAAGAAAGATATCTAAAACCGTTAGTTCCGTTAAAAAAACTAACGGCGGACATTTTTTGTTGTGTAAAGACTGATTTATCCTTTGTTTTTGGAAAAAATGATCCAAACAGTGTCCGACCTTTTAGAGAAGCAAAACTTTGGTGTCTCACGTTCAATGTTCTAAAACTCGCTAGTCGCTAGTCGGTCGGCCGTCCGGGGACTAGCGAGTAGAGGAGTACTCGTAGGAGTACTCGGGGAGTACTAGGTTTTTAATTTTTGGATTTATTTTTAATTTGAAAATATATAATTAAATATTTATATTTTTTAAAAGGTAATATAATGTCTAAAATAATAAAAATAGTTAATAAAACATTACAATATTCAACAATAATGAGATATTAACAACTATTAGTCCATTACAATAACTCAATGAATTCTAAATAATAAAACTTAGAAAAGCAAACATCAAATTCGATTCTTGCAAACAATCTCTAGCATATGTAACTAACTATGGCTCAAATTCTTCTTCTCCGTGTCCATCTAGTACTCCTTCCGAATCAGACTCAAATTCAAAACTCATATCATCTATTTCATCTTCATTTACATAGCCTATGAGTCCTAGTCTATGCGCTTGCTCTTTACAAGTTTTTGTGCGTATGGATTTGCTCCTGATATGAACCAATATCAAGTAAAGCAGCAATCAGGAAGCTTTGAGCCTGTAAAGCACATGTTTTGTCACTTTTGTGCATACGGCTAAGTTAATGACTTGATGCTAATACAGGGCAGTTGGACGTGTCTGGTTTTAAGTACTTTAATTAGGCGACATGATCAAAGACTACTCAAACAACTTGTAATGTACTAATTCCACTTGCTAGTTTCATGTTTATCACTTCTTGTCAGACAGTTCCTCATATCAGAAAGGGATCATCACATAGTAGCAATGTTGTATACAACAAGAAAAGAAAACACAATAACAATGCATACACTACCGACATCTATTGTCTAAAAGAATTTAAATACTTTTTTTAAGAATGATCAAACATAAGCAGTCGGATCAACTTGAAATAGAATACTAGTTACAGGTATTGGCTACTTAAGGACTATGTACAGGTCATTGGCAGTAGCAGTTTATATTAGCAACATGGTCTTTACAATATTCCATTTACATGAATGATGAATCCATTTGTATCATGTTAAGCAGTCTTACAGCAACCATGGAAGGTTGAGAGATCACCCTCCTAGTTTTCGTAATAAATATACACTAGATGGGGAGTTCTGCATTAGAGACAGATATAACAAACCAATTGATATGTTTTCATCACAAAATTCATTTTCATGTAATAGCCTATCATTACATTCTGAGCTGACTTAAGAGTTTTAAAGAATCCCAACATGATCAAGATTGGAATGGCTTACTATTTGCTACTGCCTACTATCTCCCAACATGACACAGTAGGCCATCAATCCCCTAAGATAGATACCCAGCAACTGCATAACCCCAAAAAATTACATGCTGACACATTCGGATCAATTGCTTGAAGTGCCTGGGTAGCAAAAAATCGGATAATGATTTTATCCCCAAATTTGGTTTTTCGTGTGGACTGTGGAGGCAATCAAGACAGCAAGCAAAACAAAACAGCGAGATCGAACACAAACCCAAAACACCGATGAATGATTCAATTCAAGACAGAAAGCAGGCAGTTTGAGATCGAACTGAAAGTCACCAAACACAACACAAACAGCAAAGAGATCGAACTCACCAGTCAGTTTGAGAGAGAGATGGCGAGAGAGAGATGGCGAGAGCGAGATGGCGAGCTGCGCGAGAGCGAGAGCGAGATGGCGAGCTGCGCGAGAGCGAATGACTGACTGGAGTGACTGCGCGAGTTAGGTCAGTCTGTTTTCTTCGTTTGGGCCGCGAGTTGGGCCGATTTTATTGGTTCTAGGCCGAGTTTTCCCGAGTCGGGCCGAGAACTCGGCCGACTTTCTCCTGGCCGATTTTGTCCAACGATTTACCTAAAATCGCCTCGTTGGGAGGCCGAGTAGCGAGTACTCGCCGAGTACTCGGCCGACTAGGCCGAGTTTTAGAACACTGCTCACGTTTCAAAAACTTCAAAACGGTATCTCACGTTCTTACCTTTACTGAAGAAAGGTATCTGAAACTATTAGTTCTGAGTCACCAACATCCCTTGCACCATCACTCCCATCTGAGCTCCTCGTCCTCCTTCAATCCACTCTTAGTCTCGACTTCGTCTTATTCGTCGAGATCACATGGTATAAATGACTATTGTAGGATCCGGTGCAACATCTGAATCTCAAATTGATCACATCTAGCTACTTTTGTTTTTGATAACCACCAATTAATCATAGATATTCTCCAATTTTAGCATGAACCATAAAGATTTTGAAAATATGACTGATACAAAATAGTTTAGGTGGTTATGATTGGCTAATGCTGACTATCAAGTGCATAGTCAAGTATTAGCATCAGAAACTGTATTATTCTCTGAGCGAGAGAGGTCGTCGTGACGGAGTTGAGACGTCATGCTTCACTTGATCGTTATGAATTTTTAGAGGGTTAGAGCAAACTTGATTATGTTTTGGCTTTGACTGTTGAGAACTTCCTTGGCGTTGACAATGAAGACGTAGATGACAATCTTTTTTCTTTTATTTTCTATTTAGTAAGTTATATTCACTCTTACATAAATTATAATTAATTATTGTTCTTAATTTTAAAAACATAGAATTTTAGAGATGAAAAAGTAATAAAAAGATTTTTTAACGGAACTAACGGTTCAAGATACATTTCTTCACTCAGGGTAAAAACGTGAGATACCATTTTGAAGTTTTTGAAACGTGAGACACCAAAGCTTTGTTTCTCTAAAAGATCAGATATTGTTAACAAAGAGTAAATTAGTCTTGTTATGTCAAAAAATGTCTGTCTTTAGTTTTTTAACTGAACTAACGGTTCCATATACCTTTCTTTAGTCGGAGTAAGAACGTGGGATACTGTTTTGAAGTTTTTGAAATGTGAGATACCAAAGCTTTACTTTTTTAAGAGGTCAGACACTGTTTGGATCATTTTTATCGTAAGAAGTTAACTTCATCTTTTTACCAAATTACCGTTCATGTTTGTGTTACACATTACCGTTAAGGCCTTCGATAGTCATCCCAAACACTAGTCGGTCTAGTCCACACCATGCTGCTGCTGCTCCGCCGGAGCCTCTCCACCTCCACGACCTCCGCCGTCGATCTCCTCTTCTCCTCCTCCTACACCGTCACTCCTCCTATCCCAAACTGGCCCCACCATCTCCACCCAAAGCGCCTCATCTCCCTCATCACCCGCGAACCCAGCCTCGACCTCGCCCTCCGAATCTTCCACCACGCCTCCCAACACCACCCCGGATTCCGCCATAATTACCACACCTACCACGCCCTCATCCTCCGCCTCCTCCGCTCCCGCGCCCTCCACCTCATCCACCCCCTCCTCTCCGACCTCCTCCGCTCCCGCCTCCGCTGCCACGAGGACCTCTTCGTCTCCCTCATCCGCCACTACGGCGTCGTTTCCCGCCCCAATCTCGCCTTCAACATCTTCCTCTCCATCCCTGAATTCCGCGCCGAACGATCCGTCAGGTCCTTGAACGCCTTGCTCAACGCTCTGGTGCAGAATCGCAGCTACGGTTTAGTCCACTCGGTGTTCCGAAACTCCAAGGAGAGATTCGGAGTTTCACCGAATGTGTCTAGTTGCAACATCTTGATCAAGGCATTATGCAAAACAAATGATCTGGAGACTGCACACCAGGTGCTCGACGAAATGCCTGCGATGGGGTTTGTGCCCAATGTGGTGAGTTTCACCACGGTTTTAGGCAGATACGTTTTGCGGCGAGATATGGTTGGTGCCAAGAGGGTGTTTAGTGAGATTTTGGACAGAGGGTGGCGTCCTGATGCGACGACGTATACTCTATTGATGGATGGGTATGTGAAGGAGGGGAAGCTTGTGGAGGCTGTTAAGGTTATGGATGAGATGGAGGATAATGGGGTCGGCGCAAATGAGGTTACGTATGGGGTTATGATTGAAGGTTATTGTAAGGAGAAGAAGGCGGGCGAAGCGGTTAATTTGCTTAATGATATGGTGGATAAGAGGTATGTGCCGAGCTCGGTGCTGTGTTGTAAGGTGGTTGATGTTTTGTGTTGTGAAGGGAAGGTGGAGGATGCTTGTGAGCTGTGGAGGAGGCTTTTGAAGAATAATTGCACGCCGGATAATGCTGTGTTGGGGACACTTATATACTGGCTTTGTAAGAAGGGGAAGGTTTGGGAAGCCAGGAAATTATTTGATCAGTTTGAGACGAGTGAGCCTCCGGATGTGATGACTTACAACGTGCTTATTTCGGGAATGTGTGAAGCGGGAGAGTTGTGTGAAGCAGGGAGGTTGTGGAATGATATGGTGGAGAAAGGATATGCTCCGAGTTCTTTTACGTATAATGTATTGATCAAAGGATTCTGTAAGATTAAGAAAGCGAAGGAGGGGATTAGGATTTTGGATGAGATGTTTGAAAAAGGCTGTTTGCCAAACCAGTCTACTTATGCAACGTTAATAGACGGGCTCTGTGACTCAGGAGAGGAAGCTGAAATCACTAGATTAATATCTATGGCAATGTCAAGTGGATACATTGACAGTGATTCTTGGAATCTTTTCCTTACTATTGTTGTTGGTGATTTGTCTTCTGGGGAAAGTGTTCTGAACAGAATACTACAGGAGAATGCTTTTTAGGCCCCAGGCCTTATGGCTGGGAATAAGCTGACCTTCATCTCACCCACAATGTTTGTCAGGTTGGTATTTCATTATTCTTTCCACTTACATTTTGGGAAGAAATAAATGTTCTTTACACTTTTTGTTAATAAGTTTCTGCAGTTGAGTACAAATTTATAGTAGTATCATATGACAGTTGGAGCATGCATAAATTAGCTGACAATACTTATGACATGAAATATTTGGCCGAGTAATTGTGAGATAAATCAGTTTTCCTAACCTTGGATAATAACTCAAATTGAAGAGCGAATCACCAACAGTATCTAGTTGTAGCTTGGTGTCAAGATGAATGCGAGCTGGTTTGCACTCTAAAACCTTTGCTTCTGCAAGAAGATCAAGAACATATTTTCTTTGGCTAAGAAAGAGACCCTTGTGAGAGGATCTTATTTCAATTCCCATAAAGTATTTGAGAGCACCAAGGTCCTTCATAGCAAACTGAGTTTGAAGAGATTGCTTGAGGGACGTGATCTCATCATTATTATCACCGGTAATGATCAGATCATCCACGTATATAAGAACCACCAGCTTTCCACAACTTCATCTCTCACAAATAAAGAAGTGTCTGCATTACTCCTACAGAATCCAATCTTCTCAAGTATTGAACTGAGCTTAGCATACCATGCTCTAGGAGATTGTTTTAAGCCATAGATGGCTTTATGCGGCCTGCACACCATATCAGATTTATAACACTGAGAATGACCAGAAGGAAGCTTCATATACACTTCTTGAAGTTGTCCATGTAAGAAAGCATTATTTACATCCATTTGATGTAAAGACCAATTTTGGTTAACAACAACCGATAGTAATACCATGACAGTGTTCATCTTTGCAACTGGTGCAAAAGTTTCCTAGTAGTCCACTCCATAAGTTTGAGTGAATCCACGAGCCACCAATCGATCCATATGCTTCTCAATAATCCCATCTGCATTGAACTTTGTTTTGTATATTCATCGTCTTCAACCAGCTTTCTCCCCTTTAAGAAGCTTCACCACACTCCAAGTCTTGTTCTCATTTAGGGTTGCGAAACCATTTTCCAGTGCTTGTTTCCAAAATTCATGCTGGTTTGCTTCTTCAAAACTTTGAGGCTTATGCGACTTATCAATATCATTAAGATAAGCATTATGAGAAGATGATGGTTTTTGATAACTCACAGTTATTGATGTGATACTTGGAGGTGTAAGCAACATTTTGAAACCTGACAGGAGGATTCCTTGCTCTTGTGGGATATCTCTGTTTATAGGTGGAACCTAATATTTCACCTTTACAGGGTTACAATTCAAGGTGAAAGTCCAATTAAATGTGAGAAGCCACTCTGGGTTCTTTGTCTGGGCCCAATTCGCCATAAAGCTAAGTAAAGCAAGGGAAACTGCTCCCACATTGAAAAATGACAAGGAATGCTGTCTTTAGTTCTACTATAAATACCGGCGCATGCATCCCGGTAAAGGAGGTAACTTCTCAACTACTCTTGAGTTTTCTGCTTAATTGACAGTGTCTGACTTAAGCATCGGAGTGGCTTCCCTCGGTAAACCCGGGGACGCCTCTTTGACGTGTTTGTTCTTTACACAAGAAAACTCGGAGTACAAGGAAGTTCGCTATTTCTGGAGCAGTGTGACCCGTTAAAGGGACCACGAGTTCACCCGGAAACAATTGGTGCTCTTGTTGATAGTCGAACTCAAGACCTCCCGCTTACCAATGAGACGTCAGCCGGACTTGCTGATGTAATAACCCCAGGAGAGAATCTTCCGGGTTATGGAAACCCGCGAACTTTTGACAGTGCATACATCCCACCCGCTACCCTCCGGGTTACATCTGGGGTACAGATGGAATTACGCTCCCACGGCCATGGAACGTACAACATCTACATCTCTTCCCCAATAGGTACCAAGTTATCTACAAATGTCCAAAGTTATTATGTTTTGATGTTATATATAACCCCTTTCAGGCCCGCAATGGAAAAAACCCAACCGGGTTATGTTTATCAATCACTTTGTTGAGTGAATGCAGGCAATCTCCATTTGACGTGAAATATTGCAAGCCTTAACGGCCTTATTTCACTGTCAATCTCCGATAATCTCCGGCAATCTCCATGACGTGAAATATTGCAAGCCTTAACGGCCTTATTTCACTGTCAATCTCCCATAATCTCCGGCAATCTCCATGACGTGAAATATTGCAAGCCTTAACGGCCTTATTTCACTGTCAATCTCCGGCAATCTCCATATGACGTGAAATATTGCAAGCCTTTCACGGCCTTATTTCAACCCTTTGAAAGTCCTAACGGACCCGTAAAGCCCTAGCGGCCCTTGGAAGTCCTAACGGACCCGTAAAGCCCTAGCGGCACTTGGAAGTCCTAACGGACCCGTAAAGCCCTAGCGGCCCTTGGAACTCCTAACGGACCCGTAAAGCCTTAGCGGCCCTATTTTTATTAACATGCCAAACCGGCACTATGTGTAAATTTTGTCAACACTTGCAGATTATGCATCAGATTACCGTGTTATTTGACAGGAAGAATTATGCAGAGGAAAAGCTTGAATACTTTCATTCAAAAGAGTCAGCTACAAGGTGGAAAACCGCCACGAATAAAAACTAGTCTGAGAGAAGCTCCAGCTCATGGCACTACAGACCCGCTACCTCGGCCAGTGCTCGACTCGCCACGTCCTCCCCGGGGCCGTATGATGAACTGTCCTCCACTGGGTAGTGGCCGGTTTTGAGGACCCCCGACAATACCGCCACGGGATGCACCTTTCCTGGTTGCTGAAGCAGGAACCGGGGAACTCCGAACCGGGTTTATGGGAGCTCTACATCACTCCCGTTACCCCCCTCCAGTAAACTCCTCTTCACCCGGGAGCACAGACGAGGGAACTGCGCTCATCACCGGTTCTTCAATCTCCACCTCTTCTTCGTCTCCAGTGGGGAATTGAATCACCGGTTCTTAGGCTTTGCAGCCACAGCAGGACTAGGCCGGGAGGAGCCTGCAACCTCGTCAGGTCTGACATGCCCTTGGTGACCATCATAACCCGCCTTGGCGAATCCCGGCGCTAACAATTTCGGCACGAGCCTCACCCCTTGCCGTCCGCAGCTTCAAGTCAAACTCGGGGCTCGCCAGAAACTCGGAGATAGCAGAGTCCTTGGCCCGGGAAACCGCCTGAACTAAATCTCCTTTTTGCTGCTCCAAAGAAGTCACTTGTTGCTGCAGCGCCTGGTTCTGTTCGGTCAGCTGAGCTATAGCGGCATCTTGAGAACACCGGTCCTCCCGGTGACCCTCGATGACCCTCTCAAGCTCCGAGTTTTTGGCCACCAACTCTGCCACTTGATCTTCTGCCTTGGCCAACTCCTTCCACGACGAGACCGCTGATGCGCTGGCCTCTTCCCGGACACTAGCCAGGCATTCTTCGCTCGCCGTCACCTGGTCCCGGGCCGCCCGGAGGTCGTCCCTGAGCACTCTCTCTCTCTCGGGGATACCTTCGTTGATTAGCCGGTCAGTTGCCAAGTATGACATCCTGACCGCCTACAACAAAAAGTTACCGGGTTAGTATCCAGAAACAAAGAAAAAACCCCAAACACAAGTCACGAAGAAAACACTTGCCCGCATTAGCTTCTCCTGTGTCCTCCGGGCAGCAATTACCGGGTCTTCGTGCTCCAGGATGCAGGAGTCAGCGGCACAGTTCTTCATGTCCGATACCATCCTCTGGACGGGCACGTCCGCCATCCCTCCACTCGCCACCCCCTCCGCATTAGCTTCTCCTCTTCAATCACCGGGTCTTCCGCCACCCCCTCCGCGGGATTCCACACAATCTCCTCTTCTCCCTCCTGGAATGCCACTTTCGTGGTCAGATCAATGTCATACAGTTGACCATCCGTTGCTTGCGTCCGGATCCCGGCCCATACAGCCTTATCTTCAAACCCGTCGTATATCCCCGGGTTCTTCCGCTTGGTAAACTCCATCGGTAGAAGAGCTACATATAGAAAGTATACTCGTTACACAAGAGCATATGACAACAGAGTTTAAAGGACACTGGACAAACCTGGGAGCTCCATCAACCGGCATCTGCCGTACACGTACAGCCTACAAAGCCGGTATGAACTCCGGTCATCTTGACCCCGGAAGGCCCATAGCATCCTCCGGATCCTCTTTTCCATCACCGGCTCCAGAGGAATGTCGGGGACATCTGCAACACAAACAACATAATTATAACCCGGGACAGAAAAAGAAAGAAAAACCCGGAGAGAAAGAATGACTTACTCATCAATTGTTGGAAGTCAACCGGTACTTGGAGCGTGTAGTGAGGAAAGTACTAAGCTCGTCCCTCTCCAGACTGTTGCTGCAAGCGAGACAATCCCCTGCGAGAAAGCTTCCTGTTCGCCACAGCTTCTAGTGAATGATGCTCGCGCGAGTGATCTTCCTCCCGCGAGCGAAAATACCCCCGCCAGCGAAAGTCGCGCGAAGGATCTTCCTCCCGCGAGCAAAATCTCTCCCGCGACTGAAACTGCCCCCGCGAGCGACAGTCGCGCGAAAAAACCACAGGTGGAAAAGATCTGCGGGTTACGCTTGCGTACGGACTTGGGGGACTGGATACCCCGGGTTTGGCTGCTAACTTGGTAACCCGATAAAGAAAAGATTTTAAGTCCCCACCCAAGCGTACCCCTTGACTGAGGACTTGGGGGACTTGTTTATAGGTGGAACCTAATATTTCACCTTTATCGGGTTACAATTCAAGGTGAAAGTCCAATTAAATGTGAGAAGCCACTTTGGGTCCTTTGTCTGGGCCCAATTCGCCATAAAGCTAAGTAAAGCAAGGGAAACTGCTCCCACATTGAAAAAGGACAAGGAATGCTGTCTTTAGTTCTACTATAAATACCGGCGCATGCATCCCTGTAAAGGAGGTAACTTCTCAACTACTCTTGAGTTTTCTGCTTAATTGACAGTGTCTGACTTAAGCATCGGAGTGGCTTCCCTCGGTAAACCCGGGGACGCCTCTTTGACGTGTTTGTTCTTTACACAGGAAAACTCGGAGTACAAGGAAGTTCGCTATTTCTAGAGCCGTGTGACCCGTTAAAGGGACCACGAGTTCACCCGGAAACAATCTCCTAGGTGAAGTTGGTGGTTGAACATGTTGAACTTGTTCATTTGAGACAGAAGGTTCATCTTAAGCCGTCTGCATATCATTTCCTTCAATATCAACTTCTTGAATAACATCCTGCTCCAAATTAGAATTATAAAAATTTTGACTGATCCATACGTCATCATCAATAGAGACAGTTGGTAAAGGGAATAGGTTTTTGTAAAACTCCCCTTGTTCCTTGACATCAAGTTTTTCTGAGAAAAACAACCTGGACTCATCAAACTTCACATCTCTGGACACAATCATTTTTCTTGTTGATGGATTATAACACTTGTATCCCTTATGTGTCGATGAATATCCCAAAAACACATCTTGTGGCTCTTGGATCAAGCTTGCACCTGTGAGAAGCTTGAATATGAACATAACAAACACAACCAAATACCCTCAAATGAGACAAATCAATTTTTCTGTCCTTCAAAACTTCATAGGGCGATTTAGAGTTTAAAACTCTAATTGGCAGATTGTTGATAAGATATGTAGCAGTAAGAACAACTTGACTCGAACTTTTTAGGGACATTAGCATGAAACATTATGGCTTTTGTTTTTTCCAATAAGTCTATTTTTTTTTCTTTATGCAACTCTATTTGTCTGAGGTATTCTCACACAACTTGTTTGATGAATAATGCCATTAGAGTTCAAGAATTGAGACATGTTATTAGACATATATTCTGAGCCATTGTCAGATCTCAAAATTTGAATGTTGGTGGAAAACTGAGTGCTAACCAGCTAATAGAAGTTTTTAAATATATTGAAAATTTCACTCTTGTGAAAAGATACAGCCATGTAATCCTGGTAAAATCATCAATGAAGGTTACAAAGTACCTATATCCATCTAGAATAGGTCCACATATATCAGAATGAATAATTTCAAATGGATTGCTAGCTCTAGATACAGAAGAGTTGAAAGGTAATCTAGTAAATTTGGAGAGATGACAAACTTCACATTAATGCTTGCTTTCTTGACTAAGAGTTGGAAACTAAATGGTCAAGACCTTCTCTGAGGGTGAGCTAAGCGTTGATGCCAAATATGGTGATCCGATACACTACTTGAGCTAACTTGAAGGGCCTTGGACTTCTTAGACAGGCAATAAAGGTCATTCAGAAAAAATCCCTCACCAATTGTGAGAAGAGAAAATGACTAGACAATTTAGGGTGCTTGTGATTTTCCTACTGATAACAATTGGAAAGGAAGGAACATAAAGGAATGAACATACAGTGCATAAAACTTGATAGTTTTTGACAAAAAAAATTGTTTTTCTTTTTCCTAAAACAGAAGCACCCTTCCCATTTGCTACAGACACATGAGATGATAATTTTTCAAAGTTATGCAAGTTTTTGATATCATTATTCGTGTGATATGCAGCTCCAGAATCTATAATTCAGTAGTTATGCTCGATATTCACATCAAGTACAGTTTTGAAAGCATTGAGAATGCCTGAGATAACACCATCCACAATTTCAGAATCAACGAGAAAGCCTGCAATTTTTCCCAACATTGTAGTATGTTAGCTTGAACCAAGTTGTTGCTCGTTTTGCTCGTCTTTGTTGTAGGTAAACTGCAAACTCATTGATCAAAGCAGCTAGATTGGCAGTGAAGTCTAAAATACCCCCAGATGAAGAAGAAGAAGAAGAAGAAACAATATTAGTAAAAGCAAGGTTTGCCTTAAGAGGATCGTTGCTCCAGCTTTTCCTTGTGTTTTTGTTTTATATTGCTCTTTGAAACTTTAGTTTCAACTCTGGATGTAGGATCCAACATCTTTCTCTGGTGTGGCCAACATCATTGCAGTAAGTGCATTTTAAATCAGGGCGTTTTCCCTTGCAAACTTTTCCGTTAGTGAACTTGTGGTCTGAGACATAAGCTCTTGAGTCTGCATAATTGTTGTTAACCTCTGAATTCATCACTTTCCTCATGTCTTCTCTCTGGACTGTTGCACACACACTTTTGAAAGAGGGTAATTCTGCGTTCATGAGGATATGACTTCTCAAGTTCTCATAATATGAACTCAAATTTGCAAGTAGTTGGAGGATTTTATCTTCTTCTACACTTTTAACAAGAATAGTTGCATCAGTAGTATGAGGTCTGTAAAGATCTAACTCATTCCACATACCTGTTAAACTTCTAAGGTATTGAACAAAAGATTTCCCCTCTTGTTCGAACAAGGAATATCTTTCTTGATTTGAAAGACTCAAGCTGCATTATTTTGATTTCTATACATTTCTTTGACATCATTTTAGTGATGCATAGAAGATTATGAGAAGTTGTAGATCTCAGAAATCTTAGGCTCCATGGAATTAAGAATCCAGGACATGACCAGTTGGTCTTTGCACAACCACTCTTCATACTCTGGTAAATCAGCAGCTGGCATGGCAATAAAGTCATTGACAAATCCAAGTTTGGATTTTTCCACCAAGAGCTAAAGTGACAACTCTAGACCAAGGAATATAGTTATATTCAGTCAATAAGGCTGAACACAAACGTTGGTTGCGATTTCCCTTAAGCTCAGAATTACCAGACATTTTGATAGTATCAGATCCAAAAGGATTGATAGCGGAAGAACCTTCTTTAGTCATTATAGAAACTGAAGAAGAAAACAGAGTTCAAGAGAACAAAATATAAGCAGAAACATGACACTAAAGTTCCTGCTCTGATACCATAAAGAAATTAGGAACAAGAAAAGGCAGAAGAGTTTGGAGAATTTTTCTCTATATTTCTTGATACTAATAGATACAAAGTAGCTACAGTAAAATGTATAAGAGAAGCTAACAATAAAACTTATAAGATACAAAGTTGTTACAGTAAAACTTATAAGAGAAGCTAACAAACTAATCATAACAAAATACCAGTAGAAACAACACATCACACAACTCACTAATAAAGAAGCTGTCACACACAACAACAATCTCATTCCTCTATTCACACCTTATAAGTCAACTTTAAGTAGATTAGTTCAATTAGAACTAATGTTCAACACAACCAAACTGCACAAAGCTTAATGTGCAGTTACCATAGTTCAATAAATAGAGCAGCTCAAGCAAATTTAATTGAGTTCTAATCACCAACAGTGCCTGAACTCTAGGAGGACTACCCATGTGATACCTGAACTTTCAAAGTGATCATTGTAGTACCCAGACTCTTCTTTTAGTATCAATAACATACCTGTTAGAGACCAAAGTGTAAAAACAACTTTTTTATATTGTATTTAGGATATTCTACAAACTAAAACCTATTTACCTATCAACTTAAGTGTCACACCCCGATCCTAGAATTATTTTACGGTTGGTTACTTTGGTCTTTTACCATTTAAAGTGACCGTTTAACCGTACAATGATCGTGAAGTTGACTTTTCGTTAAGTCAAGAATTTGGGAAAACTTCCTTCTTGAAAGTTGTAGAGGGCGTCGTTACGAGTTCGTGGACACGTAGCACGCTCAAATCGGAGTTCGTATGAGAAAGTTATGAACAAAAGTATAAAGTTACTATGCGGTAAAACGGCTATATATAGGAGTTACCGGGGTGAAAAATCAGATTTTCACCCGGCTCTCTCTCCTCTCCCCCGACGGAAAACTGCGCCGAGCTTCCGGCCGCCCTAGCGCCGCCGTCCGGCCACCAACCGCCGGCGCACCGGTCCCAAAAGTTCGGCCTCCGAGTCTACTTCAATCCTAGGTAAGCTTTCCGACCTAACTCGCCGTAAATCGGGAGAAATTCCGATTTGTTCTTGGTGTGTACAGTAGATTTTCGGGATTGAATTTCTCCCTCCCTAGATCACCAATTGTTGAGTTCTTTATATGTTTAGGATGGGTTTTAGGTGTACTACAATCCCCTAGAATTTGGTAGCTTGATTTGAAGTGTGTAGGGAGAATTGAGGATTTGAAGTTTGGTAGTGTAATTTTCGGGGTCTACTGTTCATCGAGTTTTTGACCTAGTTAGAGGCCGAATTGGCCTTCGAGTTGAACTAGAAAGTTGTTCCAATTGATGAGACGAAGCTACTGGTAAAATTTGGTGGCGATCGGAGGTCGCCTGAATTTTAGCCGGAATTTCTGCCGGCGGCCGCCGTCGGCGGCGGAGCTGGCGGCGGTGCCGCCACTTTTTGGGCAGTTTTTCATGCCCATTAATTAGTACATATTGTGAGGAGTCTATGGTTAAAATTTGGTAATTTTTGGAGGAGTTTTGGTTAGGTTTTGGAATTGTTCTAGTTTAGTATTATTGACGGATAATTAAATATTATTCCGACCATCGATTATTGCCGGATAAGTTCTAAGAAGTATTTTAAGGACTCCTAAGGTATTAGTGAAGTGGTTGAATGGGTGTCCATAGTAATTCCACAAATTACCATGTGTGAACCCTGTCAAGTGAATTATTAAAGGAAGTCAAAAAGGTTAAAGTGCTTTAAGAAAGGAACTTGGTCAACATGTGGTCAAATAGGATTTCCTGGTCAAACTAGGAAAAGACCAAGTCAACTGTGGTATGACTAATTTGATGATTTGTTGTACAGTCTCTGGTCGGATGTGAGACGGGCTCGACTACGCGGGTAGTTCGAGGGTTTCGCTCGAGGAGCTTTCCGAGCGGAAATGTCGCAATAGTACTGTGAGTGGACATATTATTTTAAATAAATGCATGCCTTAATTATTGAGTTAATTGCATAGTGTTTATGATTGTTTCCGAAAATTATATCATTCTCGGGTTCTAGAACGTATTTACATTATTACTCAATTTTCTATTTCTTCCGAAAATGGTTATAGACGGTGAGGGCCGTCCTTCGAATGGAATTGAACCCGAGACTTCGTTGGAAATTGGTTTTATGCATATATGACAAGGAATTGTTTTAATTAATTGTTTTGGGAAGAGAATTTGATTAATGTATTGTTATGAATGTTTATTTTAAGGGTTGACCAATAAATATGCTAGCTAGAGTAGCGTGAGGGCGCTACTAGAGCTCTTAGCTCCGACCCTAGCCTGAGAGGTCAGGCAAACTACGTAGTGCACTATGAGGGTTGACCGTATCACTTTATTTAGAGCTCTTAGCTCCGACCCTGGTCTGAGTGGACAGACAAGCCTGAGAGGTCAGGTTGATATTATAAGGGTTGACCGTTATCACATATTCTAGAGCTCTTAGCTCCGACCCTGGTCTGAGAGGACAGACAAGCCTGAGAGGTCAGGTTGATATTATAAGGGTTGACCGTATTATTTTATTTAGCTAGCATATCGTAGCGTGAGGGCGCTACTAGAGCTCTTAGCTCCGACCCTAGTCTGAGAGGTCAGACTTATTATGTTTGGTGAACATTTCTCTTCCCATATTCCTTGCTGGTTTATCTTATCATGCATTTGCGAAAATTTAGTCATTGTGGGCATGCATAAATGATTTTTAAATTGATATACTTTTGGGAGAGCATTACAGGAAATGGAGCTTTTATATTTGATTTTCGTCCACTCACTCTAACAGTTTTTAAATGTTTCTCCCCTGGGCCTTTCGTTTTTAAATGCCCAGTGATGCAGGGTTCTTGAGAGGAGGTCGAGCGCGTACAAGAGTCGAGGCATAGTCGATCATTCCGTTGCTGCTCGAAATTCTTTGGGGTAATCATCTCTGTAGACTGCTCTGACTAACCCGGTTTAGTTAGTTTTGTAGGAAGGGTTGGCCATTTCAAGGGGGTTTCGGTAAGAAATTCCCTTGAGGTGGTCCCCGCAGGATTTACTTCGGGTTAAAGGGGTTTAACCCGGGGTGGGTCCTGTCAATGGTATCAGAGCATTAGGTTATCGTTTCCTGTTACTACCTCATATACTTGGTATCACTTAGTGTCTATAGAGTGATGGTCCGACCGCGGCGGATCCATCGGCATTTTATGCTTGGACGCTTAGTGTTTATTGAGGATATGAGTTAGTACTTCCTGATTGAGATATGGACCGAGTGGTCCTATAAACGATCGAATCTTCAAGACTATGCCTCAGTACGCGCGACCTCATAGAGAGTTCCTGTAAGGAACAAGGTAAGCTCGTTACGTATTTATGTTTTTGTATTCCCCATTGATTTATGAGATTTGAGTTGGGGATCGAGCTGTAAACTCACGTTGTTTAACGTTTGAGCATTATGTGTAAGTACTCGGTGGTGAAACAGTTAATTCACACCTGGGAGGCTGTCATAGTTGTTGACAGGGATGCTGTAGAAGCCTAAGACAAGGCTTGGGGTGTTCGTGTTATGAGGCTCTTAAAAGTGAAGAGTCGTACGAGTTACTGCAAGAGGTTGCATCCTGCCATGGAAAAAGGAGCTGAAGTCGCCTAGCGCGATTATTCAGTGAGGAGATAAATATTAAGATTTGACGATTGCCACAACTTTGTTGAGGTTCGTCATTAGTGTGGTTTCAAAGAAACCAACGGACACGTGAAAGTGGAATGACTCAAGGAAGTTGAGTGTTGTTATTTTTGTGGTTTGGATCTAGTGACTAGTCCATGATATGGCACTATTGGAGAATGTTAAGGAAGTAAAGGCTAGTTTGGTCACTTGATGCTTTAAGGGACAACCACTGAAACTGACGGTTTGGGTCACCTTGGTGCTGACATTGTTGTCGTCAGCTACGACCAGATTCTCTTCGTTCCAGCCACCCATGATTGGGGTACTACAAGGTTTGATTTGTTGGTGAGTCCAAGCATGATTTGAATGGTTGGTGACGATGATCATTGGACCATTTATCGTGGAGGCAGTAATTAAATTGTGTCACCAGATCTTGGGACTCATGTCAACCATAAGGTGGGTTATCCACCTGTGATCAAAGTATTTTAATTGGTACACCTGTGGAGGAGTCTCCAGGTTGGCTGTGTTAGAGTCCGATTTACAGATCGAGCGAGTGTTATCAGTTGTAGCTAAGCGTAATTGGTTTCAGGATTTAAAGGAACATGTTGGAAGTGGCAATAAGCCACCGGGTCATGGACCAAGGGTGCTTGGGGTACCGGAGAGAGTGATACGAGTCTTGATGGACTTTGTATTAATTGCGGTGTAGGAACCGGTCGTTGTGCAAACGGCACTGTTTTGACGGCTGAAGATGTACATGGGTATACCCCACAGGAGCACGTGTACCCTCTTGTGTAGGGAAGTGATAAAGTGAAATTTGGGTAGCACATGCTGGTAAGGCATAATTATCGTGTGCAGCTGTGTGTGGTCAAAATGACACCAGGTAAGTGACTAAGGCTGATGATGACATCATCTTAAGAATGTGTCATGAGAGTTCCATTTATTGAAAACGGAGATTAAAGACGTTTGGTTAGAAGTTTCTGTGTAAAACGTCAATTAAATGGTTTAATGTCGTTAGTAGGTGGAAGGATGTTTTCTGAGACAAAAGCACGGAAAAGGTGAAGGGACAGCAGTGAGGCAAGGTTTACTGAATCGTTGAATAGGAGTGAGAATGTTGTAGATGGTCAAGCTTCAACCTGCAACCAAAGTCGTCCGTTATGACACTTGGTTTCCTCGAGGGCGATTAACTGAGCTTGATGGCATGGGAATTTGTGCATTCACTGGCTGTGGTCTAATCAATTACTGTAACCGAATGTGTACTTAGTCGTGTTTGGGGTTCATAAGTTACACTCACTGCAGTGACAGGAAATATTCTCAATTTGATTGTGGAAAGAGGATTAAGATCTGGGAGATCAATTATTGGTGTTAATTTAATGGAGTCCTGAGAGGATTAAAGAATTGTTGACATTGTCATGGGTCATTTGAGTAGCGATCTTATTTACTGTGAATTATTGACCTAGCGGCAATCCTTGACGCCACGAGTGTAGATTGGTAGCAAGAGAAATCACTAGAGGTGACTCTCGAAATTGTCAACATTTCGGTGAGTATGAAATGCAGTGGAACTAGGAAAGGTTTTCCTTGATAACTCAAAGGTGTTACGAGTCTAAGTGCGTTAATATTTGTTACTGAGATTGGTAAGGTATGTTGCTAAGTTGAGCAACACTCCATTGGGAATCGTTGAGTGTTGAAGCCACGTTCAGATTAAGTTATGATCTGAGAGGATGTTAACGTGTGACAGTGGATCTTGTGATTTAAGATCTAGAGTGGTAAGCGATTGAGAATTTTGAATCTTACCGAATAGAGGTTGCGGTGGATGGTAAACCCGCAGCGCCTGGGGGACAGTTTTGTTAGAAACTGCCTAGTTGTACGAGTTGACTCTGTGATGTATACGTGCCCAGTGCGGTAATGGTATTTGTTATCTTGTGCCTCGTTAACTGGATGCTCGGTGATCAACATGGTTGTGTCTGGTGAAATTAATTCCCGATGCTTTGATCAGATGTTCCTTTGGGCGTGCACCAGTGGCACTAAATTTCATGTAGATGTCTGATCTGGTTAAATGTCCAAGTTGCTGGTTATTACCGGACGATGTGGTAATGGAGGCATCTGGGAATGGAATATACTTGTTGAGCGGGTAAGGCTCTGGAATCCTTTTAATGGTAAGTCTATTCCAGATTGAGATGCGGATAATGTTTAATAGACGCACGGTTATGGTGGAAGTGCAAGTTCTGTACTATGCGTCATTCCAGGTTAAGGTAAGGGACAGAGAGGCCAGTGGCACCTCACCTTTGAGTGGTACGGTTATGTTTTACCAGTTGTTAAGTACGCTGTGACCCCACAAAGTGATAATTGAGTTGGCGACTCTAATGTTTGGATTGTGATTAAAAGTCAGGATTTGTGTCAGAATAGTTACGTGATTGGTACGTAGTCTGACCAATTGTCTTCATGCGAGGAGTCAGTATTGTTGGATCTCGATGTCTGGAGACTTGTATCTCCCTAATTAAAAGGCTATGATTTTGGATTTACTCTAAATTCATGGCAACTCGTGTATTGGGTATACAAGTGGTTTGAGTAATGATAGAGTAAGGGAAGACAATTACTCTACAACATGACAGAATAGTTTCTAGAAAGCGTAAACCAGATCAGGGAGCCTGGTTCAAATGAGGTGATGGTTCGTGTAACACGAGTCACCATGGTTTTCTCGTGGACTTGTTGTCAGTAGATTTGGCTCCACGTGGTATTGTGTTACCAGAGGATTTAAATCCATTAGTGACATCGAACCCTACTCCTCAGGCGTGTTAATCATTACCTGCATAGGGAATGTGTGAGCTGATATTTAAGGTTCCACGAAAGTATACGAGTATTCTTGAAGAATTTATACTCACGACAAGCGAGTGGTTATTGGAATCAGAATGATTGATAGCGGTATTGTGACGACGTCACATGCGGTTGGTAAGGACGATTAGTGGATTTTCAAGGATATGGTTATAATCCGGTTAGGCAACAGGGAATTGTTGTCAAATAATGTTTTCAGCGTGTGACAGAATTTATCATCTTTTGGTGAAAAAAAAACAATAGTGATTCTCGCGAGGATTACAGATGGTGGATCAGCATAGGCGGTGTCGTATTCCACCTCATAAATGAGATGAAGTACAGTAAGAATTCGGTGATTCAGTTAATCAATGATTCAAGAGAAAATCATTGTGATCCACGGTAAGACCTTATGCTTTAGTTTTGACCTAAGAAGAGTGGTCGGGTGTCGGAAAATGGGGAAGTAACGGAGGTTATCATCCACGTAGGAAGGAGTGCTACGTTGGCTAGATGTGACACGTGACAAGGTTACATGAATTTGAGGAATATGTTGGGTATCCTTAGAGTTAATGGATACCTAGTGTCACGTATGTCCATGTTACGTAAATAAGTTTACTACCTTACATCCTATGTCAATAGACTTCTGGTTGGTACTGGAAATTGGTTTTCAAGGAGGAACAGTAAGGATGTTGATCGTAAAGAGCAGGTGTTTAGGTTTTGACAATGCTTTTCGTGAGGCGTCTCAGAAGAGTTCTCAGAAGGAAGTGGATATTGGATAACAATATTATTATTTTAAGTGGTACTATCCCCCTCTGTGTTGGACTTTGAGTATAGAAATTTCGAGGACGAAATTTTTATAAGGTGGGGAGAATTGTCACACCCCGATCCTAGAATTATTTTACGGTTGGTTACTTTGGTCTTTTACCATTTAAAGTGACCGTTTAACCGTACAATGATCGTGAAGTTGACTTTTCGTTAAGTCAAGAATTTGGGAAAACTTCCTTCTTGAAAGTTGTAGAGGGCGTCGTTACGAGTTCGTGGACACGTAGCACGCTCAAATCGGAGTTCGTATGAGAAAGTTATGAACAAAAGTATAAAGTTACTATGCGGTAAAACGGCTATATATAGGAGTTACCGGGGTGAAAAATCAGATTTTCACCCGGCTCTCTCTCCTCTCCCCCGACGGAAAACTGCGCCGAGCTTCCGGCCGCCCTAGCGCCGCCGTCCGGCCACCAACCGCCGGCGCACCGGTCCCAAAAGTTCGGCCTCCGAGTCTACTTCAATCCTAGGTAAGCTTTCCGACCTAACTCGCCGTAAATCGGGAGAAATTCCGATTTGTTCTTGGTGTGTACAGTAGATTTTCGGGATTGAATTTCTCCCTCCCTAGATCACCAATTGTTGAGTTCTTTATATGTTTAGGATGGGTTTTAGGTGTACTACAATCCCCTAGAATTTGGTAGCTTGATTTGAAGTGTGTAGGGAGAATTGAGGATTTGAAGTTTGGTAGTGTAATTTTCGGGGTCTACTGTTCATCGAGTTTTTGACCTAGTTAGAGGCCGAATTGGCCTTCGAGTTGAACTAGAAAGTTGTTCCAATTGATGAGACGAAGCTACTGGTAAAATTTGGTGGCGATCGGAGGTCGCCTGAATTTTAGCCGGAATTTCTGCCGGCGGCCGCCGTCGGCGGCGGAGCTGGCGGCGGTGCCGCCACTTTTTGGGCAGTTTTTCATGCCCATTAATTAGTACATATTGTGAGGAGTCTATGGTTAAAATTTGGTAATTTTTGGAGGAGTTTTGGTTAGGTTTTGGAATTGTTCTAGTTTAGTATTATTGACGGATAATTAAATATTATTCCGACCATCGATTATTGCCGGATAAGTTCTAAGAAGTATTTTAAGGACTCCTAAGGTATTAGTGAAGTGGTTGAATGGGTGTCCATAGTAATTCCACAAATTACCATGTGTGAACCCTGTCAAGTGAATTATTAAAGGAAGTCAAAAAGGTTAAAGTGCTTTAAGAAAGGAACTTGGTCAACATGTGGTCAAATAGGATTTCCTGGTCAAACTAGGAAAAGACCAAGTCAACTGTGGTATGACTAATTTGATGATTTGTTGTACAGTCTCTGGTCGGATGTGAGACGGGCTCGACTACGCGGGTAGTTCGAGGGTTTCGCTCGAGGAGCTTTCCGAGCGGAAATGTCGCAATAGTACTGTGAGTGGACATATTATTTTAAATAAATGCATGCCTTAATTATTGAGTTAATTGCATAGTGTTTATGATTGTTTCCGAAAATTATATCATTCTCGGGTTCTAGAACGTATTTACATTATTACTCAATTTTCTATTTCTTCCGAAAATGGTTATAGACGGTGAGGGCCGTCCTTCGAATGGAATTGAACCCGAGACTTCGTTGGAAATTGGTTTTATGCATATATGACAAGGAATTGTTTTAATTAATTGTTTTGGGAAGAGAATTTGATTAATGTATTGTTATGAATGTTTATTTTAAGGGTTGACCAATAAATATGCTAGCTAGAGTAGCGTGAGGGCGCTACTAGAGCTCTTAGCTCCGACCCTAGCCTGAGAGGTCAGGCAAACTACGTAGTGCACTATGAGGGTTGACCGTATCACTTTATTTAGAGCTCTTAGCTCCGACCCTGGTCTGAGTGGACAGACAAGCCTGAGAGGTCAGGTTGATATTATAAGGGTTGACCGTTATCACATATTCTAGAGCTCTTAGCTCCGACCCTGGTCTGAGAGGACAGACAAGCCTGAGAGGTCAGGTTGATATTATAAGGGTTGACCGTATTATTTTATTTAGCTAGCATATCGTAGCGTGAGGGCGCTACTAGAGCTCTTAGCTCCGACCCTAGTCTGAGAGGTCAGACTTATTATGTTTGGTGAACATTTCTCTTCCCATATTCCTTGCTGGTTTATCTTATCATGCATTTGCTAAAATTTAGTCATTGTGGGCATGCATAAATGATTTTTAAATTGATATACTTTTGGGAGAGCATTACAGGAAATGGAGCTTTTATATTTGATTTTCGTCCACTCACTCTAACAGTTTTTAAATGTTTCTCCCCTGGGCCTTTCGTTTTTAAATGCCCAGTGATGCAGGGTTCTTGAGAGGAGGTCGAGCGCGTACAAGAGTCGAGGCATAGTCGATCATTCCGTTGCTGCTCGAAATTCTTTGGGGTAATCATCTCTGTAGACTGCTCTGACTAACCCGGTTTAGTTAGTTTTGTAGGAAGGGTTGGCCATTTCAAGGGGGTTTCGGTAAGAAATTCCCTTGAGGTGGTCCCCGCAGGATTTACTTCGGGTTAAAGGGGTTTAACCCGGGGTGGGTCCTGTCATTAAGAACTAGCCTTCAACATGCCAAGACTTCACCTAACGACTTCCTGTCTTATGGTTACTAAAACTGGAGGAATCACTGTTGTCTTAAGGTGAAAGATTCAAAGATTTTAGTATGCAGAAATATCTAAAATACCACATTCAAACTAGCAAAAATAATTCTAAACAAAGATACTTTTGTGACAGAATAACATAACTACAATTACAGAACTCAGAGCCTCACTCTTGGATTATAATTACAAGCACAAGATACTTGTAATAAAAGCACATCACACTGAATAATTATAGACTGAAATCTTCGCACAGTACTCACACTCACACTTTTGTTTCACTATCCTAGAGACACTGTTTACACACACTATTTCTCTGGCTTTCTGACTTTTAGAGGAAGGTTGAGAGTGTTTCCTATTTCTGTTCCCAGTTTTTCGATGCATTCTCTCGGAAGCTTGAGGTTCCTTATATAGCACATGGACTCCAAACCAGAGTTAAACACAGCTAAGAGAAAGTAAGAGACAGGAGGAATCAATTTTTAGTTTAGCAAAAGCAAAGTTATTTGTTTTCATGCGTCGGCAACAAAAAGAAGAACGCACTGACTTTAACAAAAAAGTTTTTTGTCGTGATACGTTGGCCACCACTCATTTCTCCATCATGTGAGCACACTAACTTTAACAAAAGAAAAGTCTTTTGTCGTAATGCGTTGGTCACCGCTCATTTCTCCATCATGTTTACTGTATTATAATATTCTTTATCAGTGCAACCATAAGCATCCAAATAATCTTGGCCCTCTTCTTCCTCTTCTAAAGCTTTTTCATTTTTTTTCACTGTCTAAGTCTGAATCATAAGGAAACGAATAAGGAATCCTATATCCTTTTCTACCTTTTCAAGCCATTGTGTAGTAGCTAGGGTGCAGTCAATTTCATTTCTCATGATGGCTGAGAAAAAGTCACAATTTACTGGTGGTGGATGATTGTAGCAAGAAACCATTATTTTTTTCCACATGCCAGAAGGCTTGACTCATAATCCCTTCGCACCATGTTTTTGATGCACATGATTTTATGACATTCATCCATGGAATACTCTGATTAGGACTGCCATTTTCGCTCATCATGTTTGATATTTTAATCGAACCTTGAATTATCCTGACATAATAATAAAGAGAGATGTATTTCATTTGTTCTTTTAGCATTATCCGCTTAGGTGGAGTTGATATGAACTTTAATCTCAGGATTCGTCCGTTTGACCTAATGTTCTTAACAACTTAAACTATCAATTCAGAGAATCCCTCCAAGTCTTCATTAGATTTTGTCAAAAAAATATGAATAAAACCATTCTCCATTAGCCACAGTTTTTGTTTCTGAAGGTGTTCATCTTGGACATTAACCAGATATCTCTCATAATATGGGCCAGAAACAACATACAAGGTTGGTGAAAGCATCTTTCCTTTTTTTAGATGCTCATGGAATGTGAATCAGTCAGACCTTTTCATTGTTGTCATAGAGATCTTAGCTCTTTCTGGATTTTCTAGGTAAATTACCTTAGACTTTTTTTTTCTTTTGCATGGATTCTATGCAATTCTTCTATAAGTGCTTCAAGGGTTCCAAGCAGATTATCTTCATTTTATTCATGGAATGCATAAAAATATTGTCAATAATAATATTTTGCTTGAACGCCAACAACTTTTTCGTTTGGAAAATTGGTTCTTTAAAAATCTTTAAAGACTGACCATGAATAGTTTTCTCCCTTGTAACCACATGCGATCTATTTCCCCCAGAAAGGGCTATTCTATTTTTTGGCATAGCAGCCATTAACGGACTTGATATGTCTTTACCGTCTGCCGTTTGAGACGGGTTAGCCGGTCTTTTACCCTGAGACCGATCAATTGTGGTTTTATCTTTGGGATACAACAAATACTCCTAAGTGAGCTTTTCTTCTTCACCGGACTTTCCGGACAGACTTTCATTTTGAAGGAGAATTTTGATCTTTTATCCTAATCAGATGATTTTATCCTGTCATGACCCTCTGCTTGACTTGTTTCAGCTGCTCCATAAGATACAATGAATTGATAACCTGGTCTATCATGGAGATGACCTACAGTCTTATCACAACTCTTGTATCTTTTCCAAAGATTCTTCTCCTTGGTTCTGGTTTTCTGTTTCTTGGGTTGCGTCATTCATCCATGTCATCTCTTTGAAACATTGTCATTTCTCTCGTAAGGGCGTCTGGTAGGAAATTCTTGTTACCTGTAACCATTTCAACATTATATTCACACTGATTCAAAAACATTTGTCATCTCAACACTCTTTCCCTATTTGCAGCATCAGTTAATTTGTAGTTTTTAAAACGTTTTACTCTTTTATTATCAGTTGTAACTACAAATTTGTTCCCTAAAAAGGTCTCATCCCCCTTTATACTCTTAATAAGAGCAATGACTTCTTTGTCTCTAGTAGAATAGTTTAACTCTGCTGTGTTAAACTTTCCCGAGTGAAATTTACAAATATTTTCATAATTTGTATCTGGGGCAATACCCAAGACAACTCCTGTCCAGTAATAATCATTTGCATCAGTCTTTAAAATGATTGAGTCTCTTTCAGGTAACTGTAAAGGAGGCAGGTTCTTGATTAGCTCTTTGATCTTTCTGACAGTATTACTGTCCTCTTCTGTGAATGACCATTTCTTTTTGGAGCTTGTTTTTGGAGAGAGTAGAGTAGTAAGACCACTAACTTGAGGAATAAAATCTTTCGTAAATTTGACAACTCCCAAAAACCTTTACAAGGACTTTGTATTAGGAATATGATATGAGACCTGATTGATTTTTTTTTGACAATATGATTTTGGAGACGAATCTCTCCATCTTTAACATGAATGCCTAAGAAATCTTTTTCTCCTTTTATGAGGTGAATCTTCTTTTGTTCGAGGATGATTCCCTTCTAGACAATCAACCTGCATACTTGTTCAAGATACTTCAGATGTTCGTTTATAGTTCGCGAGAAGACAAGAATGTCATCTATATAAACTATGCAGAATTCTGAGTAAGGTTTGAAAATATTATCCATTTTCCTTTGGAAAACAGACAGGGCATGCTTGAGGCCAAATGACATGACCATCCATTCATAGTGCTCTTGAGGTGTTCCAAATGCTGTTAAAGCAATGGAGTCTGGATGCATCTTGACTTGCTAGAATCGTGATTTTACATCAAATTTAGAGAACATCTTGGCTCCTTTGAGTCAATTGATAAGCACTCTTACTTGGGCTATCTGGTAACTGTCTTTGACCGTCTTTTTGTTTACATCGTTGTAGTCAATTACCATTCTAGCCTTTCCTCTTATTTGCTCTGCATGATTTCTTACCAAGAAGGCTGGAGCATGATGAGGACTGTTGGAAGGTCTGATCAGCTTCTTTTTGAGCAACTTTTGAATTTGACTTTCCATCTCTTTTCTGTCATCTTCTATGTAATGAGGAATTTCGTTAACATGACAAATAGTATTTGCATCATACATTTTGAGCTGACAGTAAACTGGGACTCTTTCTCAGTATAACTAAGGATCTTCACTGATTACTAGTTTCAGCAAGTTTTCTATTTCTGTAATAATTGGCATTCTCTTGTGCTAGATCTTGTTAGCATACACCTTTAGGTTATGCTCTAAAAAATTATTCTTCTCATCTGAGCTTTCTTGCTCTAATGAATCTGAATCAGACTCTTCTTCTGACTTAGAATCTTTTGAATTCAACCTTTCATTTACCAATATTTCACTGTGACCCTTCAAACAGTCTTTTTGCAGCAAAACTGGTTCTAAAACTGGCTTATAATCACAACTTTTCGCTGACGATCTCTGATATTGGTCTGTAAATCCCGGACTTGTAATGCTTACAGCGTTGGTAAGATGAGATTCCTAAAAGAATTTGTTATTTTTTTCAAAACCAATCATTTGTGGATTATGAACTATCGTCTGTTGAAGAAGGAAGTCATTTTTAATTAATATATCTACTAATTGACTTTCACATTGCCAGATGATTTTTATGACAAAAGTTCCTCTGTCCAAGAAAACTTTAATGTCACGAGCCATAGTATCCATAATTATTTCATTTTCTCCCATGGCTATTCCAATAACTGATCTAGGAATCCTTTCCCAATATTCTTTAGGTATGGCGTATCTTTTGGCGAGAGTATACCCTGATCCACTATCTACAATGACATGTAGATGATACTTCCTATATTTGCTGAATCTGCTTATATGGACATTCTTTACTTGTTCTTTACTTTCCATAGTTTTGTCAGACAGTTCAGTGAAAGGATTGATTTCTCTTTCATCAAGCTTGTTGATGGGATCAAAAAGCTTAACCTATTGTATAACAGGTTCTGTGATAAGGCCTTCTTCTTGCCTTCTAGACTCATTTAATTCCTTGTTTTGTTCTCTTCAAATCTTTTTCCAAGTTATGTCCATGTTGCTCCTTAGCCTCGTAGAACTCTTTATATTCTTATTCTACTATGATGTGAGCTTTATTGTCTTTAGATTTTCTTCGTAATTCTGCAATAAAATATTCTTGATGATAGATTTAACCTATACTTTTACAGTACATAGGAATTAAATTACTATCATCGCAGATGCAATAATCACATGTAAATCTTCTGGATTGGGGTGGAAGTTACTGATAATATCAGTAGTTTCTTCCTTTCAATTTAGGACCTTTAGGACAAGATTCGTCCTCTTCTTCTTCAGAACTTTCTGAAGTGTGATCTATTTCAGTTTCTAATGGGTACTTAAGAGAATATATTGAATCATTCTCTTCATCAAAATAGGCTATTTGAAAACCCTTCAGGTTTGCATATTCTATTGCTGCATCATATTCTTCAATTAAAACTTTTACAGATCTCTTGTCCTTTTTTGAACATTCAGTTGCATAATGTCCTTCAGCCTTGCAAAGCCAGCATATGCACTTCTTCATTTCTCGAAAGGAATTCGAGGAGCTGGTTATTTTTCTTGTAAAAAATCTCTTCTTGTGAGATCTTTCTCATGCAGAACTCTTTTTGAAGAAGCTTTTCCTGAATTTATACTTCGTCTTAGAATTTCTTTGCTTTTTGCTAGAGAACCTTTTCTTGTATTTTTTCTCTGTGACATCTCAACTGTGTTGATGTCTTCAATATCTTGGGACATATATTTTCAACTCCTATGAGTTGTTTCTTCATAGTTTTGGATTTTCTGTTCTCAACGCTTTGCTTTCTCAGGGGATCCCTGACTCTTTCGGCAATTCCTCCTGTGGCAGGAACTATCAGTTCAAGAATCTTGAATCTGTGAGAATTTATAAGAAAATATCCTCTCCCATAGATCTCATTGAGTTTGAATCTAGAAACTGATGCTTCTCGCACACTAGATTCAATTTCATTTTACTCAAATTCTTGAGCATTGATCAACTGTACAGGCATAGTGTTTCTTTTACTGAGTATTCTACTCAACATCTTTACATCTCTTCTGGTTGAAGATGTAGATTTGGACGAGAACCATGTAAGGAGTTTAGGTTTACTAAACTTAATCTCACTTTCTCCTTTTGGTAAAGGAAGTATGATTATTTTACTAGCTACGTTTTGAGCTAGTTGTTCTTCATTGATCCCATATCCTTCTTGTATCTTCATTTTTTCTATGCTTGTTTGTAGTCTTGCTATCCTGCTGTTTAACTCTTGGAATTGGTTTACTCATCTCTTAGAGATAAGCGATCTTATAATTCTGCTGATGAATTATTACCTTGATATTATCATGCATTGTCTCTGTAAGAAGAAAAAAACTTAGAGCTTTATCATCTTCCTGTTTTACTATTAGTTCAACTCTGTGATTCATCCTAATCGAGTGATCATGGTTTCTAAAAGCTTTTTCAGCGATTCTTGAGAAAATTTTAGCTCAATTGCTTACTGATGAATGTTGTTGGCGAGATGCTCAGTGTGAACTAACTTTTTTTCAATATTCAATAGATATTGTTTTTCTTTGAGATAATCAAACTTGGCTT
Organism: Comarum palustre; assembly: GCA_951800085.1. NCBI lineage: Eukaryota > Viridiplantae > Streptophyta > Magnoliopsida > Rosales > Rosaceae > Comarum > Comarum palustre. The sequence continues at coordinate 12,398,032 of OX637585.1, read as the reverse complement.
CAAGCATGCCAAGTGTTGAGCTTATCTCTTCAAGTTGTCTGAACTTAAGATGAAATCTCTTAAGTTGTTTGCTACCTTGTCTGAGGTCTTGTTCCTAGATAGATGATCTAGGTATTCAATTAAGCTTGGTCTGGAAGGATCAAGCTCTTCGATTCCGACTTCTTTCTGGAGGTATACAAGATCGTCGTAGATTGTATTTAATACTCTACAGATATACTCTATCGAGTATTGATCTTCTTGAATATGCCTTGAATGAAAGCACTTTTGCCACTTATCAATGCATTTTGTAATACAGAAGGACTGGTAATTTTTAGTTTGAATTCTCTTTTGTTAGTCAAGAGAAGCCAACTTTGTGGCATAAGCCTTGATAACCGAGCCCGCAGACTCTGATACCAGTTTTGGCGGATCTAACCGAGGCTCAAGACGTTCAGAAGAGTCTGATCGTAATCAAAAACTTCCTGTAGAATTTCAATTTGTTTTTCAGTTCATCTGATTCCTTGCTGAACTCTGCGGATAATATCCCAGTATTTTTTTGTTTTTCTAGGAAGATTATCTTTATATTTTTTTTAATCTGCTTAGTTTTCTTTTTTCGTCTTGCAATTCTTTGTGAAAATTTTTAGCATAAACTAATAAATCAAGCCGGGTGGCTATTAACTTTGCTATTGATAATGAAAAATAGATGTTTACCTTCGAGTAAGAAGATGAGTTTATATCTGCAGTATGTTAGGTAAACAAATTTATAGACCTAAGTCCACTATGCTCCGTCAAATTTAAAGGAAACAGTAAAACGCTTAGCATTAGGCAATATGTCAACCCACTTAGCACCTCTTTAGCTTTATGTGGCTCTAAGGATTGGTGTTCTTCTTTTCCACTCTTAGATATACTATAGAGTTTGTTTAGCTGCACATTATTATCACAGTTGTTACATCCTGATGCTTAATAATCTGTTTCTTTTTTTATTCTTTATGGGATAGGTGCCAGAAAAAGTACCTAATTGCAATCAAGGTTTCAGGGACCAAGATGGGCACTAATGGTGGATATTGGAAAGGGGGTAAGAAGGGTGATTTTGATAATATAACCTGCGACTTCTTGGGGCTTATCTAATGACTTTAGGACACCATGCTTTGCAATTATTGTCTTTTCATTTTTTGGAGAAAGGTTTTTTGGGGCAACCAATGTTTACAATATCAAATTCAATGGCATTGCCACTGGAGAGGAGACTAACCGGCAGTCTATTTTCCCAAACAAACAAACCTTCCACAGAGTGATCGACCAACATCTGCTAATCTATCCGCCAAGAATTAGCTTCTCTAAAAATATGTTTAATGGAAATATGACAGAATCCTTTGCAATCGCTCTTGTATCTACAACAACTTTTCTCAGTCTCCAGGGTGGTTGCACTGGTTCATATATTCACCGCCTCACTGACAAGCTTTCAATCTCCCTCCACTTCAGCTGTACTTCAACAGTGAAGGGACGCAGCGGCTAAGGGGTTTCCAAAGCTGTTTCTGAATACAAACCCCCACCCCTCAGCTAATCCCTTGGTTGATCATAAAATAGGCCTTTTTTTGTTGGTAAGATCATACCATGGGCCTTTTCAATGAATAAATAGAAAGTATTATATTGAATAATAGATAATGAGAAAGTAACATAAATCCATACACATTGAAACAAAAATGAACTGACAATCAAGTAAACAACATTTTAAAACAAATCTAACTTTGCATGCAAGAGTAAACAACGTGAAATTAGTTGTTGGAGTCTTGAATTGAATCATTTGCCAGGTAGCTAGCTTAGGTATTGAGGCCAGCCTTAATCTTCCTAATGGTGTCGATATCTGTCTTGAAGGATTTGGCAAGGATGACATCGTCAATACCTGAAGCAAACACAGAAGGTGGCACCGCAACTGCTCTAGCGCTTGCACTTCCAAATGCTGCAATGGCGGTGGCTGGCAATTGAGAATCAGTGTTATACTGATAATGTATCAATCCCTTTGGAAACACAAACATATCTCCAGCCTGAAGCTTTTGTGTGTACAGATTATTTTTCGTGTCGATTAGGCCTACTTCCAAGGAGCCATCCAAAAGGAACAAAAGTCCGGCTGCATCGGGGCGAGTATGAGGTGGGAGGAGTGTTTGTGGAGGGAACTGAAGCACTGCGTATGACACACTGGCCATTGAGAGCAGGAAACTCAACCATGCTGGCTTTTGTTGTCTTGACAGTTTTGGGCGCTTGATCAAATATCCCACGGAATCTGGTGAATGTAAAAAAGCTTGCATCAACCGATGTGCTGTTTTGTGGGAGTACATAGTCTGAAAGGATATCCGGATCACTTGCTAAGACCCCTTTCGAGGTGGCCAATGCAAGAACAAGTATTGTCATCATCAGTAATTGTACCAACCTCATTGTCATGGTCATATATGGTGAATAGTTAGACTGGCTCATATAGTTTTGTAATTTGTTTGTGTGGGAAATAACTGATTTGATAGATGGTATTTATAAGCCATTGAGGATATGCAGTCTCTATTTGTGTTGTGGATGATGGAACTAACTATGTCCTTCCTCTGTTTCTTCTTTTGGCCTAAACCCAGGTAATGCCAAAGTTGAGAAGGCAGCATAGGTACGTACAGAGCTGTGTACAGCTAACTAGACCTGATGAATCCTAATGAACGTGACTGAACTACTTAAGTTTTTGGACTGAAAAGCATATTCTGATTAAATTCAGGGTCGTTTTGCTAGAGGGGAGACGACTCAAATGCCAGAGAAAGAGTCGCATATTGCATACGCCCCAATACAACTCTGTTAATTGCAACAATACAGGGTATATTCAACGTGCAATTTGATCAAGAAAGGAATATAAGCTATAAAATATAAGCTACAGTACATTCAGGCACAGCTCATTAACCCTTAGGCTGTTTGTCTAGTATTGGCATCAGAACACCAATATGGCCAAGACAATAGCAGTTTCTTCCAAACTTGCTCCGATGCCAAATACTGCATTCAGTAACTTAAGCATGGGTCAATACAATGTATACAACAGCTTATCTAACGTTAAAGGAAAAAACACAGATTCTCACATGCAATGAAGGGGGAAGCCGGGAAGGTGATAAAGTTAAAGAAAAAACAGACAAGGGCTGTTAACCCCTTCTCTAATTAACTTTTTCTGGCTACATCGGCTATCTTAAGTATTGAGAGGTTACACTAAGGCTGCTTTGCTGGTTCTTCAGGTAAATCATCTTCATCATGGTATATATTCTCTGCCATCTGCCAGATCTGAAGTATGTTATCTTCAGCAACACTAGATATAACCCAATCTTCACAAGGATTCCAAGAAAAATCAGATATTTTACTGGTGTGACCACCATGAATAAAAAGCAACTCTGGGGGTCCATCTTCTGCATCTTCTGGTGTTTGCTCCTCATCAATTCTGTAAATGAACCCAAAATCGTTAGGTGAAGATTTGTTGACATGAAAGTGTATAGAATTATACATTACTAGGACATGCAGGTACGACAACCAAAACTTCACAATGGTATCTCATCTCAGGCCTCTATAGTGATATCTAACAGTGGCTTGGCTTAGGCTTTCATCTTATGAGCATTAATACCAATGTCTAAATGTCAAATGCTGATATCCTAAGCTGGATCTCTTTAATGCTCAGTAACTACTACAGATGCTGGGGAGTTAATCAAATCCCAATGTTATTTCCAATGTCGCTTGATTTCGGAGTAATATTCTAGAAGTTTCGGATAACAGCTGATGTTTATGAATATACTAGATTGGCTGAACCAAACTCGGGGAAAAGAAGATGGGAGACAACTACCAAAACAGAAGCTGCTAGCTTAGCACTAGACATCAAATCAACAGCCACCTATAGTATACATAATATTGGTTCGAAAATGGTCTTATAATGTGAAATGGAAATAACAACCTTGCATATTTAATTAGTTCCAATGAAAAGAAAGCAGCTAAAGTATGACATGTCTTTCATGTTAAACATGCATTTTAAATAATTTAGATTACACTACCTAGTATGACAATTGAATGTAATTAGATGGATACTCATTATATTTCACTATCTTGCTGGATGTATATGAATTTGGCATCCACATCTGTACATAGAATATTGAAAATACCAAGTACTTAATTCATTCTTAAAATAATGTTATATTTGCTCAATATCGAACTGCTGGTATTTCTTCAGAAGTTTAAGTGTTGATTAATACAACAGATTCACAACTCTCTTGTTCATTCTGAAGCCCAGGAACCCACAAGCTTGGCAGTGTGTGCCTCCCCTATAAAATACACTTCAATACAAAGAGGATAATGCCTATATTTTCTAAGGCTGCTACTTTCTCTTTTTGTTCTCTCTTTATAATTTTTTTCCTGGTTCTTCCTGTCCTTTTATCTTATTCATTTCATGGGCCTGAGTATTTTAAAAAGTGGTTCACTATTACATACAGCCTTAGAGAGCAGGATCTGCAACCTCCAATATTAGGAGCAAATTAGGAAGACAGAACCAACAGGACAGGGGATAGAAAACAAGAAATTAGAAGTCTCTCTAACACATCACACCCAATAGGCTTCACATCAACACTCCCCATCTCAGGAAACTCAGAAACCACTGATAATTTTATTCATCACACCATGACTCGCCATCAGGCACTCCCATTAATAATCAGTTACAACTAAATTCCCAAACTTCAGAAACTGAAGCATAAGACATAATAAAGAAAACACTTGATGCTCCTAGATGGCCTAGATCCAACCATATGAATAGAGTTGGCTAGAGATGAATTAGATGTTCCTCTAATATAAACATAATGCTTAATTTGAACTCAATAAATCCAGTAAATTAGATCTTCTATTTTTCCATTTATTCCACTCATAAACCCCTAATGATGATGTCCTCATCAGTCAGCCAGTATCCTCAACCCCAACTGCAACCAACAGTCTAGCTTTTTTCTACTTATCAAAGAAATGTAACCACATTCATAAGAAGACACAACCATTTTATTTTTCTTATGTGAACATTTCTCCCTCTTGCAACAGAGTTTGCTTGGTCTGGCTGTCCAGACCAATCAAAGTTCTTACTATCCAGGCTATCAGACCAAACAACTCAATACTAGATTCACAACCATATATAAGTGCATGAAAACAGGAATTGTTTTGTTCAAAGAAAACAGGCATTTAAGAAGTTCTGATGTATAGTTTAACAGCAAACGACAACATCAATATCACCTCTTCCTATGTAATAAAATGAACTGATCCAACCAGTTGTTTAGGGAAGTACCTGCTAAGATCCCACACCATCAGTCTCCTGCCGAGACAACAAGAAGCTAAGATAGTCTCATTCTTCGGATTCCAACCAACTTGGAAAACCTCCTCCCTACAAAAAACAGGATTTGAGATTAACATTTTGCAGACCCATTCTATCAAAAAAATTTGTTATCATTCGAAGCTAACAGCATCAAGGACAGATACTTACTTATGGCAATCAAAGGTGTGGAGAGATGTACTGATTTTGCGTAGATCGAACAGCTTGACAGTTTTGTCAGTGGAACCAGTTGCAACCACCCATTCATTAGAGGGATTGAAAGCTAAGCAGTTGACCTATTAGATTGTGAAATCAATCTATTCATCAGTTAAGGAAAAGCATAAAACTTAAATATTCACCAAAACACTCAGATATTACATTACTTCAAAACTTAGAAAGACACATTTGCAATCAGAAAAAAATATACTGCGGCTCCTAAACTCTCTCGCTCTAGGGTTAGGGTTAGAAGTTGTGCGGCGCTCATTCCACCAATTCCATGGCAACCGTCTCCATGTTGAAGAAAAATACCGCAGTCTCGACGGCTTCCATCATTGCTATCCTCATATCGAAGCTTTCTTTGCGTAACGAGGATGAGCCGGTGGAGTTGGGCAATCTCCAGTGTCCTAAGAAAGGTTTCATAGCCCCAAGATTCTATCTCGTAGGTCACCTGAGTACCACAAGGGTGGTCATCTTCGATGCATTCAGGAGCGTTGTTCGCTCTATGTGGAGGCTCTCTATCCCGGTGGAGGTTCAAGCAAGAGAATACAGGTTTCTGTTTACTTTTGAGAACTAAAGGGATCTCAATCGGGTGAAGAGAGGTCCTTGGGCTAATCAGAGAGCCATGATCCTGCTCAATGATTATTACGGTTTTTCTCACATCATGGTTGTTCCTCTTGATCTCGTTTGGATTTGAGTTGAAATCCAGTGCTTGCATTGACTACGCCGATGACCGCAAGACTAGTGGTAGAGACTATCAACCCTGTTTTGCAGGTTGACAACCATGGTTTTCAACAAGGAATTGCTAGGGTTCGCATCACACTGCCTCTGCATCAGTCTGTCAGGCTGGAATGCCCGGTGAATGTGATTCAGGTTTCATACAGGTATGAGAGACTTCTAGGGCGTTGTCGCACTTATGCCATGATTAAACATGGAGGTGAGGAGTTCCCAAGTGAAGCAGAGGAGCCTACTAGATCGGTTGTTGTACCGCCTCCGGCTATGACAGTCCCTCCTATGGTGTTTAGGGCCAACTCTTCGCAAACCCTAACTGTCCCTGCGTCTCCAACCCTGGCGGCGCTGTTTCCAAGAGAGAAGAGGTCTGTGAAGATCCGAGAGGTACCGGCTTTTTCTTCCCCTGCCAAAGTTTCTAGAAATCGTCGTGAAAGGGAGGAGGATGAACCTACTGGTGGGAAACGGGCACGCCATGCCCTGTATCTGGTGCCCTCTCCTCTGAACTCGGATGAGATAGGGCTTACCATCTCTGATGGATGCATTCAAGAGCTAGTTGGATTCCATGGAGCCAAGTTCATCACTGAGCTCTGACGGCGAGACAAGCCTCGACTCTGAGTCTAAAGAGGAGTGATTTCCTAGTGCCATCGGGAAAGACCCCTGTTTGAACCTAAAGCTTGCCCAAATTCTCATATCGATGAAAGGTACACCAATTGGGATATGAGGCCTCTAATCAGAGGAGAAGAGCTAGGTTTAGGTTTATCAGGTTCATTGCTTTCTAGTGTTAGGTCCACTTTTTTGGACATAGTTTTGAGGTTGTTCTTTTCAATTCTAGTTTGTAGTTTCATTAAAGTTTGAACTTGTGGACTTGAGTGATCTTCGGATCCTCTTGTTTTGACCTTTTACGGTTGTTTATGATCAATGATCATGGGAATACTCCCTTTTACGTCAAAAAAAGATTACATTACTTCAACTTAGCACTTAGCTCTACACTCAATGGAATCAAAAAGAGTGGCATTTGCCAATAAAATGATACGGAGCCAATAAATCCTAAAAGATGACTATTTCAGCAATTAATTGCACCTTTAATAAGCTGTTCCTAAATGAAGCCATAAATCCATTGATTAGTAGTGCCAAATCTCAGATAAATAACCAACCGTTTGCATTAAAGAAAATAATCATCTTGAACCTATTAGAAGTTCCTTGGTCCTGAATGAAGTGATACATCTATTGATAACAAGTAGCACCATATCTCAAAAAAAATGATAGACCTGTATGAGTTTCCGAGCAGCGAAGCTTACACCAATTTGCAATAGTTCATCCAAGTTTCTTACAATATGCATGAATTAATGAATAAGCCATCTTGCTATTAAGGTTAAGGAGTCAATAGAGATCTGATTCAAATTTCTGGACGATGACTTTATTAATCAGGGCTTTGACTTGTGGTCCAAACCAGTTTTAGTGAACACCAACTGAACACAGGAAAATACGCAAAGACGATATGGAATAGCAATGAAATTTCTCGAGGGTAAAAAACTGGATATTTCAATGGATCCAAGAACCTGGTTTCTAAAAGCTGTTCTGAGCTAATCACTTAAATCTAGCGGCTGACCATTCATCCCCTTTTGTCCCTGGAAAACAGTCCCCCCGGGATTGTAACATCCTAAACATCCTAGCTTCATGAATATCTACGGTCGCTGGGTCCATAATGTCTTTAAAAATGGCTTCCTAAGTTTTGTAAGCCTTTCCATGGGTTTGCCAGACTATTTAATTTGTTAGCTAAGTACCGACTTTGCAAATATCCAAACCATGACAACCAAATTTAAACATAAAATTTTGAGTTCTGTTTATGAAGTTTCTCAAAGAAACAAATTATATTACAGGGACAATGGCAACGCATTGACTCTGGTACATATGAACTTAACAAATGTCTTTGACAATGTTGTACTCCCACTGGTGAAATCAGTTCTCTTGTTAATGAAAGATAGGCAAAAACACAGTATTTAGAACATATAGATGGCATTGTTAAAATATAAGTACTAATGACAGAACTGAATTTACACAATTGACTTTTCAAAACGCAAACGGGTAAACATCATTGATATATGTCAATACTATCTATCTAAATGAGAGGGAGAGGTGGAGAAGGATATTCACATCACTCACCTCACTTTGATGAGCAACTACAGATTGGGAAGGCTTGGTAACTGATGGAGTTCGGAGATCCCATATGTTTAGGTACTGATCATCACCAACAGACCCGAATAAATATTCATGCCTCAAATGCCATGCTACATCTTCTACAACACCTTCATGGACCTGAATCAGAAACGGTTTCAAACAACAGTGAGCATCGGCATGTTAAATGCATAAAACTGCATATGTATGCAAGTAGAATTACTTCAAAATTGCATCCCAAAACCAGAATTCTTCAGCCATACATGTTCAACAATAGCCTTTCTCCAGGCCAGTTAATAAACAGCAACAGCTTGCACAATCATCAAAACATGAAAAGCAACATTTCCCAACTAGATGCTGACAAGTACCTTAAATATCTGAGTAGCCTCCAAGGTTTTGTTCTTAGAATTTGCATTGATATCCCACAAACATATTTGAGCATCATCAGAACCGCTGATTAAATGACCCTTCTTGAACGTACTCCATGATAAGCCATATCCTTCAGTGTTGTGACCCCTGAGCCTCAAATCAGGACTGCAGGCACCATCTAAAGGAGGCTTAGATGGGTGTTTGCTATAATCGAACACAAAAACTTCAGCACTGACAGTCTTCGTGGCAATAATAAATGGATTCTGAGGCATATAACGAGCCCGATTAACCTCTCCATCATGGTTTATCTGCTGGATTATTTGCACCTGAAGAAATTTCACAATAAATACAACTAACATAAAAATCACAATAATATTAACAACTCAAACAAATACTTCAGTCTGCTTGGATGTAAGAGGATACAAACAAATACAACATACACCTATATAGTGGTTTGATTCAGATATTAGAGTGGCAGTAGCTCATGCAACTCCATACGATAAGCCATTTGCATAGTCACATATTTTCCTTTTGTCTACATGATTCCTGGATGATTACAACCCTAGCTATTAGCATTCTTATACCATATGGGATCAATCAATAAGCCAACTATTAGTATTGTTCTACCTTAAACCCCATAACCATCCTTCATGGGAACAACTTAGATTAAAGTTTTAAAAGAAAAAATCAAAAGTAAATTATAAAAAAAATACAAAATTAAAGAGCTGGGGTGTTTAGTCCATACGGGATATCCTCAGTTTCATCTCTGCTTCTCTTTAATTCAACTAAAGTTCATCTCAGATTTAAGCTCCTAAGAACAAATCTAAACTATCCAAAAATAACATAAATTTTCCTAATTTCCTTCACATTCTTCAAAACTACACAACTTCATTGACAGTCCAAGGCTTCCTTCTCAAAACTGCAAAACCTTTCAAGCACACCAAAACCCCTAAAATCTCAATTTCAAGTACTTCAGTCTAATTGGATGAAGAAGGATAGGAACAAGTACAACATACCCCAACAAAAAGGTCTAGTTCAGCTATTATAGTGGCATGAGCTCATGCAACACCCTCAGACGATAAGCCATTTTCATTCTCTTATAGCTATCCTTGTCTACACAATTCCTGGGATGATTACAACCCTATATATCAGTATTATTCTACCAGACGGGGTTGATATGTCCCCAGCTATTGGTAATTGTCTACCTTTCCCCTATACGGATCACATGGACAGATGAAGTCTCAATTTCATTTCTGTTTCTCCTTCACTCGAGTAGAGTTCATCTCAGATTTGAATTGCTAACAACAAATCTACAGTACCAAAACTAACATAAATTTTTCCAAATTGTTCAAATTCTACTCAATTAGTTCAAATTTAACAACTTTATTGACATTCCGGTGCTTCCTTCTCAAAAGTTAAAAACTTTCAACAACACGAAGACCCCTAAATCTGAAATCTCCATCCTTTCACCAAAATCAACCAAACAGACCAAGCCCATACCTTGCCATTAGCGCAACCAAAGCCTCCAGCCTCGGAGCGATCGTCATCATAGTTCCTCGCATCGTTCTCGGCGTCCTCCAACGGCAGCTGAACCTGAGCGAGCATAAGATAATTGGGCTCATTCTCCGACGTGTGCGTCCCCAGTATCATCTTCTGCACCGAGTAGTCCTTCCCCGGAGGCTCTTCCCGGTCCGGCAGCCACTCGACGGTGAGCGACGGCCACTCGAGGGCGTGAGTGATGATCAGATCGTAGAGAAAGGGAGTGTTCTTCTTCCATATCTTGTACTCCTCGTTGACTAGGCGCTCCTCAATCTCGCCACGCATCTCCTCGTCGTCTTTGCCCATCGGGAAATTGTGGCCGGAGTTTTCTTGGCGGGAATTTGGAGGCAAACAAACCCTAACTGGAGGAGGGTTTGAGAAGGAAAGGGGGAGAGAGTGAAAGAGAGTAGTTGTAAAGAGGCTCTCTCTGCTGGCGGTTCTTCACTGTGGGGAGGAGCAGGTGGTTTTGTGATGTTGCTGACCTACCATTAATATAGTGACTAAAAATTTTTTATTTCTTCATTTATTTTTATTTTTTTACAAAATGAAATTTCATTCAATAAAATTCTAGTTATAAAACAATCACAATACCCAACTACTATCAAATATCACTAGCTTCAAACTACATACCCTCTCCTCAGAAGTGAGAGTCGGACATGTCAATAAATCCAAAAAGGGTCAAAATAGATAACCGGTTGAGTTAACTTAACCAATATAAGAAGCAATTACTAAGACAGGTACGCTGCCACAAGATCTCCATACAGGAGTTCTCCTCTCTAAAATCTTAACACATGCCAATAATATGTTCGATGAATAGCCGATAGTATTCTGGGTTCTTATAACAACGAACCAGCTGCCCAAAATCTTCACTCTATAAGAATCTATGACATACTTCTAACAAACTCGAAAGAGTAAGGACTTATTCGAGATTTGAAAATCAGATACGAAAACTAAATATGAACTACTAGAGATAGTAGTATAGCCGACAAAAAAAAACAGGCCGACGAAGTCTTTTTTTCGGCTAGTGTACTTTACACTACTAGGACAACTACTTTAGCCGACAAAATATTTTTGTCGGCCTGTAAAAATTTTTTTGTCATTTGACCATCTAAATTACGTATTTTAGCCGGGCCTTAATCTGAAAATAGTTTCAAATCGATGAGACGCAACCAATGGTATAAAATTTTTATTTTATTTAATACAGCATAGCCGACAAAATCTTAAGGTATTTGCCAGCTAAGGTTTAGGGTTTTAGCCGACGAAATATAACTGATTTTATCAGCTTAAATTTAAAATATAAGGCACTTTAGCTGACGAAATTATATATTTCGTCAGCTAAACTTTAAAATTTCATCGGCTAAAGTTCATAGACTAAAGTCGACGAAAAAATAATTTCGTCAGCTAAAGTTGAATATAGCCGACGAATTTTTTAATTAGCCGACGAAGAAATAAACCATGGTCGACCTGTTTTTTTCGTCAGCTAAAACCTTTCTTCTGGTAGTGGTAGCCGACAAAAAAAGCCTTTGTCAGCCAAAACAAAAATTTAGTCGACTATATTGACACTTTAGCCTTCGAAACTCTATTTCGTCAGCTAAAGTCCATAATTTCGTCGACTTTAGTCTCTATATTTTAGCCGACGAGAAAATGAATTTATCATCAGCTATGATATAATAAATAAAATAAAAAATAAAAAATATTTAAATACCATAGCCTACGAAGACGTAATAAATTCATCGGCTATGGTATAACAAAGGTTTAGAGTTTGATATAATAAATAAAATAAAAAACATAACAAATATTATACTATAGCCAATGATGAAGCATTAAATTCGTCACCTATGGTATAATAGAAAAAAAAATTAATTGCCATAGTCGACGATGAAAACATTAAATTTGTTGGCTATAGTTGTTTTACCCTACGAGATTCATATTTAGAGTATTTATCGGGTAAGGTTTTGAGGTTTAAGGTCAAGACCTATCATTGGTTGCGTCTCACCGATTTGAAACTATTTTGTGTTTAAGGTACGGCCAAAATATGTAATTTAGATGGTCAAATGATCGTTTCCGTGCGTTTAGGGGTTTGACTTACGTGATTGACTGTCCGGATAGAGCCCTCAACATTATCGGATCACGTTGAATTTTTTCCATATATGTATTTCATCATGATGGTCATATCAGACGGTCTGATTTTTGTTTGCAATTTTTGATCATCGGAATCACAACATACCTACTAATGTTGTATAACTTATTTATTAAGTTTTAAATAAATGTTCAATTTCAAAAACACACTCTACGTAGAACCTTCAAACTCAAAAAAGTTGTGAAATAAGATATAATTGGAATGGTGAAATACGTCTACGGTTGAAAAATCAGGTAATTCCGGTAAAGTCTTGGTGCCGATAGTTGCGATTAACACAATTTACTATTTTTTCTCCCTATGGGTAGCCCTATCTTCGGGTGTTATTTTTCAGTAAATTTTTATATCACTAGTTGTGTCTCATTGATTTGAAACTATTTTGTGTTGAAGGTCTGACCAAAATATATAATTTAAATGGTCAAATTACCATTTTCGTGAAATAAATAAATAAAATAAATGATTATAGTCGACGAATTTTAATAATTATTTTCTTCGACTATAGTGAAATAAAAATAAATAAAATAAATAACTATAGACGAAAATTGATGAAGGGTCATATGAGGAGGCAGCTGAAACATCTAGCCCTTGTGCACCAGACTTAAATGACTACTGTTTGGCAAGAGACAGGTCAAAGAGAGAGTTTAAGAAGCCTATCAGATTCCAATAAAAATTGAGCTGTTAGCCTTGGAACTCTGAGCGTTGGTTATTTCATGCTTGGAACTTGCTTCCAGCATTTATTTTTTCTTTAAACTTGTTTGCCCTTTATATGTAAGCAGTAGAGAATGAAAAGAGTAGTTTTTGAGGAGTTTATAAATCAAATATACAGCTTTCTAAAGTTGTTGTTCCTGTTTTCTTCTGTTTGCTTTTGTTCTTCTTCTTATTCTCAGTTGGTACTGCATCAAGTGGTATCAGAGCCGCAAGGCTTGGGGACTGCTCATCAATCTGATGGTTCGTGGTGGACGCCGTGGAGGGCGCGGTCATCAGGGACGTGATCCCCGTGATGTTGAGAATGAGGAACTAAGGAGACAAGTGCAGCAATTAACAGAGCGATTGGAACGCGTTGAAACCCAGAGTCGTGAAGGAGATGATTCGGCCTCCGACGATGGCGATGAAAATCCCTTTCACTTTCGTGCTCCGCATGAAGAGCCAGGTGGAGAGGGCAGGCATGATCGGGCTGGTCAGTTCGATATGAAGGTGGAGATTCCGGAGTTCGAAGGGAAAATCAAGCCTGAGGTGTTTCTTGATTGGCTAAGTACGGTGGAAAGGATCTTTGATTATAAAGAGATGCCAGACCATCGAAAGGTGAAGCTTGTTGCTGTCAAGTTGACAAAAAATGCATCAGCTTGGTGGGAGCAATTGAACATGAGGAGGCTGAGGATGGGAAATTCAAGGATTACTACATGGGAGAAGATGAAGAAGGCTATGAGAGGCAAGTTTCTGCCAGACAACTATCTTCAAGAATGGTATTCAAAGTTGTATAATTTTCCTCAGGGAAACAAATCGGTGGAGGAGTACACTGAGGAATTTGATTTGCTCATGACTCGTTGCGGTGTTGATGAACCGGAAGAACAAACCATTGCTCGTTATTTAGGAGGGTTACGGAAGGAGATTCATGATGTTGTAACTTTGCAGCCCTATTGGTCATATGATGATGTTTACAAGCTTGCAATCAAAGTAGAGAAGCAATTGAAGCAGAAGGCTAGCCGCACTGCTAGTGGGTTTGGTATTCGCAATCCCATTAGAAAGGAACAGCCTACAGAGTTTGTTCGAGAACATGAAAAGCCGAGTCCAAGACCTTTTGAGAAGGGGGTACTTGGTAGGGTGGATGGCAGCCCCAATTGGTACGGCAGCCCCAGTTCTAATCGGCTGGCTGGTCAAAGCAACAAAGTGGTGAGATGTTTCAAGTGCACAGGTCTAGGACATGTGCAAGCTGATTGTCCAAATAAAGGTTTTGTTAATTTCACCACTGAAGCTTTGTTCTTGGATGACACAGTGCAAGAAGAGGATACTCCTATATATGATGACTACAACGATGATGAGGGTAAAGGTATTACAGGGAGTGATCATGGAGAGGCTTTAGTCATTCAACGGAGCATGAATGCTTCAAGAGTTGAGAACCATGACTGGTTGCGCCACAATATTTTTCATACCCGGTGCACTGCCAATGGAAAGGTATGCAATGTAATCATCGATGGTGGGAGTTCAGAAAATGTTGTGTCACAAGAAATGGTTGACAAGCTAAGGTTGAAGGTCGAGAAACGCCCAACTTCATACAAGCTTGCTTGGTTCAAGAAGGGAAGCGAGGTAAATGTTGACAAACGTTGTTTGGTTTCATTTTCTATTGGCAAATTGTATCAAGACGAAGTGTGGTGCGATGTAGTACCTATGGATGCATGTCACATACTGTTAGGAAGGTCATGGCAGTTTGATCGAAAAACTTCCCATGACGGGTACAAGAACACTTATACTTTTGTGAAGGATCGATGGGGTTAAAGTGATTTTGGGCCCTTCAAGAAATGACCAGACAGTGGCTAAGTGCAACATACAAGAGAGGGTTGTTTTCCTTACCATGGCAGAATTTATGGAAGAAATTCAAGAGGAGGCTCAGGTGTATGCGTTAGTGATGCAAGAGGTGAATGCTGGAAACTCAATTCCTCAACAACTTGAGCCTTTGTTCGAAGAATTTTCTGATGTGATACCGGAAGAACTACCTACGGGTTTACCACCTATGAGGGATGTACAACACCAGATTGATTTTATTCCAGGATCTACTTTACCCAACAAAGCTGCCTACCGAATGAGCCCTACTGAGCATAATGAGATGCAAAGACAAGTCAGGGAGTTAATTGAGAAGGGGCTGATCCGTGAGAGCATGAGTCCATGTGCTGTTCCAGCTCTTCTGACACCGAAGAAGGACGGGACTTGGAGGATGTGTGTGGATAGCAGAGCTATCAATAAAATCACAATAAAGTATCGGTTCCCTATCCCGCGTCCGGATGATATGTTTGATATGCTAAGTGGCTCTCGGGTGTTCTCCAAGATTGATCTACGGAGTGGTTACCATCAAATAAGGGTAAGACCTGGAGATGAATGGAAGACGGCCTTCAAAACCAGAGATGGGTTGTACGAATGGCTTGTCATGCCTTTTGGATTGTCTAATGCACCAAGCACTTTCATGCGCCTCATGAATCAAATATTTCGACCATTTATCGGTAAGTTTCTGGTCGTTTACTTTGATGATATTTTGGTGTATAGTTTGACTGAAGAGCAACATGTTGAACATCTCAAAAGGGTGTTGCAAGTCCTCCGAGGACAGAAGCTATATGCCAATCTTAAGAAGTGTGACTTCTTAACTGATAGTGTGGTGTTTCTCGGTTATATTGTTTCAAAAGAGGGAATTAAAGTTGATCCAAGCAAGGTGGATGCTATACGAAGCTGGCCTACTCCTACTAATATCTCTGAGGTGCGAAGCTTTCATGGTTTAACTTCTTTTTATAGGAGGTTTATTCCACATTTCAGCTCAATTATAGCCCCTATCACTGATTGTTTAAAGAAGGGTGAGTTTGAGTGGAGTAAAGAAGCTGCTGAAAGCTTTGAATTGATAAAAGACAAAATGACTACTGCCCCTGTGCTAACAATGCCAGATTTTGAGAAGGTGTTTTCATTAGACTGTGATGCTTCCCACAAAGGAATAGGAGCTGTTCTCAGTCAAGAAGGAAAACCAAATGCCTTCTTTAGTGAGAAACTCAATGAAGCCAAGCGGCGGTACTCAACCTATGATGTGGAGTTTTATGCTATTGTCCAGGCCTTGCGACATTGGCGTCATTATTTGATTCACAGGGAATTCATTTTATTTTCAGACCATGAAGCTTTGAAGTACATCAATGGCCACCATAAGCTTAATACTCGTCATGCTAAATGGGTAGCATACTTGCAGGAGTTTACTTTTTCAATTCGGCATAAATCTGGCACCCAAAATAAAGTGGCTGATGCTTTGAGCAGAAGGTCAGTTTTGCTGAGTACTATGCAAGCCTCAGTTATTGGGTTTGATGTCTTAAAAGCTCAGTATGCCGAAGATCCTGATTTTGGAAAGAGTTGGAAAGATTGCCAAGAGGGAAATGCTTCCAAATTCTTGTTGCATGATGGTTACTTGTTTGTTGGCAACTGTTTGTGCATACCAAGGTCTTCTTTACGTACTGTTATAATCTCTGAATTGCATGATGGAGGTTTGGGAGGACACTTTGGGCGCGACAAGACCTTGGAGTTAGTTGCAGCAAAATTTTATTGGCCTGGAATGCATAGGGATGTTACTAAGCATGTGGAGAGGTGTCGAGTATGTCATATAGCCAAGAGTAAGTCTCAAAATTCAGGTTTGTATATTCCATTGCTGGTTCCTGAATCACCTTGGGAAGATGTCGCTATGGACTTTGTTTTGGGGCTGCCGAAGACAAGGCGTGGGGTTGATTCAATTTTTGTGGTGGTGGATAGATTTTCCAAGATGGCACACTTTATTCCTTGTTCCAAAACCTCTGATGCAACTCATGTGGCTCAGTTATATTTCAAAGAGGTTGTCAAACTACATGGGGTACCGAAGTCTATCACATCTGATCGTGATCCTAAGTTTGTTAGTCATTTTTGGAGGACATTATGGCGCAAGATGGGAACTCATCTTCAATTCAGTAGTTCTCACCACCCTCAAACTGACGGTCAGACGGAGGTGGTAAATCGATCTCTTGGAAATCTGTTAAGAAGCCTTGCTGGAGAAGACAAGCATAATTGGGACCTCACTTTGGCGCAAGCTGAGTTTGCTTACAATATGTCCAAGAATAGATCAACAAGAAAGTGTCATTTTGAGATAGTCTATGGGGTGATTCCAAATAGCCCACTTGACTTGCTTCCTCTGCCAGTTACGAACAGATTTAGTGGTGATGCTGATGACATGGCAGCACATATCAAGGATTTACACTCGCAAGTCAAGATGAGGTTGGAAGAGAGTAATCAGAAGTACAAAGCAGCAGCAGATAAGCATCGAAGATTTGTGGAGTTCAAAGAGGGAGACTTGGTGTGGATTAATCTTCGCAAGGAAAGGTTCCCAAGAGGCAAGTCTGGAAAGCTGAATGCTAGAGCTGATGGTCCTTTTCGGGTGCTTAAACGTATAGGAGAGAATGCTTACCAGATTGAGTTACCTGGAAATATGGAGGTATCAGCAACTTTCAATGTTTCTGATTTACTACCTTACTATGAGTCTGTTAGCTCGCAAAGCTGTGACTCGAGGGCGAGTCATTTCAAACAAGGGGAGAATGATGAAGGGTCATATGAGGAGGCAGCTGAAACATCTAGTCCTTGTGCACCAGACTTAAATGACTATTGTTTGGCAAGAGACAGGTCAAAGAGGGAGTTTAAGAAGCCTATCAGATTCCAATAAAAATTGAGCTGTTAGCCTTGGAACTCTGAGCGTTGGTTATTTCATGCTTGGAACTTGCTTCCAGCATTTATTTTTTCTTTAAACTTGTTTGCCCTTTATATGTAAGCAGTAGAGAATGAAAAGAGTAGTTTTTGAGGAGTTTATAAATCAAATATACAGCTTTCTAAAGCTGCTGTTCCGGTTTTCTTCTGTTTGCTTTTGTTCTTATTCTCAGTTGGTACTGCATCAAAAATAATCAAAATTCAGTGGGTAGAGTGAAATAAATAAACAAAATAAAATAATTATAGCAGAAGAAAATAATTAAAATATGTCAGCTAAAGACTTTAGGCGACGAAATGTTTCGTCGTCAGCTAAAGTCCAAACTTTAGCTGTCGAGTCACATTTATTTTATTGGCTGAAGATCCTTTACCGACGACTTCTTAGCCAACGAAATTATGTAACAGGCTGATGAATTTTTTCGTCGGCTAAAGTTGATATTCCGGTAGTGATGAGAAATAAACATAACAATAAATAAACATTTTAAAATAAAAAATAAGGCACACTAGGCCCCAAACCACATTGACCACTAGACCTACAATAGGCTCACTCCTGAAATTGGGCCACAAATTTCCACTCCTCAGGCCCGGTCCACCACGGATGACGCACTGACAGCCCTGCCACCTCTTCCGCTCTCCCCATTCTATAGTGCTGCCTCCATCCTCGGATCTTCCCCGCCATCGAAAAGCAAACGTCGTCGAACTCTAGCAGATCACCTCGCCCACCACAACAGCCTCACTCCCCGACAGCCATGCCGAGAGAGACAACTTGTAACCCTTGTTGCCGCCATCTTCTACGAGAACCAAATTCAAGATCCATCCAATCTTCGTTGGGTTTGCTGCTAGATGCATGCAATCTCATCCACAAAGAAACGATCTAGATTACTGCCGTAGAAGAACTCGCTTGCTAGGCTCACAGGTTCGAGCTCAGTAGGAGGAGTCACTTGGGCTCGAAGGCAAGCGGCGTGGTTGGCCAAGGAGGACAGCGTCTCAAGGGCAGGTTCAGTCATGGGTTTCCACCCGCAGAGATGGTGGCGCGACTACATTAGGTTCGGGCTCTTTTAACTCCACTCTCAGCGGTGACGCAACCACTCTTGAGGGCATCAGCGCAGGCGTGGGCTAATTGGGTTACTAAGTATCAAAGGTATTCTTACCGGTTTAATGGCATGTGTGTCTAAAACCACCTAAACAGGGACTTCTTGAGTCTCTTCCTCCGCAATGCTAATCACTCCGGCTCACTTTGTTTCCGGAGGTGACCGCTCTTGTTGAGTCTCTTCCTACAAAGTTTCTACGGGGGTAAGCCCTTCTTCGACTATGGCTTCGAAAGGTTACGACACCACTTCTTCAACTGGCGTGGTCATAGGGGAGACAAGTGTCACCTCATCTTCGATATCGCGAGGAGCTTCTAGGAGGACCGGTTCTTTTGGTGTTGGGTCGACAACGACTTTTATAGAGGCCAGTTCAATAGGCAACGGAGCAGCGACAATTTCCTCCAGGCGAGGAAGGACGTTGCATTGATAAATCTGGAGAATATAAGTAAGTAGGAGTGCCAGATTAATGGGCTTGAAAAGAGAACGGGAAACAGTGAGGGCATCACAGTCTGAATTGTTGTGGAAGGCGTTCCTCCACCACCTCCGCTTCATCTTCATCATGCAAGCTCAGCTTATGGGAACTTTGTCCTTCTAAAGACTAAAGAGGAGTCAGGTAAGGGCGAAGTTCGCATGTTAGAAGTAAGAACTAAGTAAAATAACTTACTCTTGGGATTCGTAGGGGAATGATCTCCTCATCATCATTGGAGTCTTTTGTTGGCGGAGTAGGGGCTGGACCTTTTCCCCTTGATTGATTCGCTAGTGGGGTGCTTCTCCTGGACCGCATGGGGTTTCAGCGAAGTGCGGTTTGCCAGCAGAATTAGCAAAGTTAGTATGCGAACTGGAGAAGAGTAGTATGACTTAAGTAAAGAGACGAGATACATACCTCTTTCGCGGCCACCTTTTCGAATGGCGATGCCTGTTGAGCGGCTTTGCTGAGGAGCAAGGGCAGGTTCGTGCTTCCTTGTTGGTTGTGGTGGTCACTGATTATATTCTGCTCGTCTTCACTCAGGGTGAGGAAGAAAGGGGAGTAGATTGCGGCAAGGATGACTTCGTTTGTAGTTTGCCAAACGTTATCAGAAAGTGACCGCCACCACACAAGGTGTTCTGAATCAGTGCCGAAAGATGGTTCGATCTTCAGGTGGGCCTAGGCGATTAGAAAGCTGCAATTAAACAAAGTAGGACTATAATTGTCGTGGGTTTGCCGCCATGAGTTGTATCTGTTGATCGAACCCATCAAGGGATATGGAATACCCAATGTTCTAAAAAACGCTAGGCACTAGTTGGGCAGACAACCGTGCTAGTCGGGTGATTAATTAATTAATCGCTTTTAGACGGGGATTAATCGGTTGTATGACAAAGATTAATCGGTTTCAACCAAAACGGTGAAACACAATCAAGCGCCTAGGCAGAGGATTAATCGGTTTAGGAGGGGATTTTTAGAACATTGGGAATACCTTGGGAAAAGCCGAGCTGCCGGGTGAAATGGTTTGACACATATAGCTCGTACCCTTTGTCTGCTTCTAGGAGGCGAAAGTCCATACAAGAGGCAGCTCTGGTGAAGACGGTTAGTGCGTCACTGCGTCTGGGTTGGATTTACCTCGAGAAAGCCTTGGTCCAAGATGGTGGCAGAGCACCACTAGATCAATGGTGGGGGCAGCTCAAGCTGGTCGTACAGAATGGCAAGGCTAGCATAAAAGGAGATGGGAGACCGATTCGGTGCGTTCTAGTTCACGTTGAACCCCAACAATGTCAGGACCCGCCCTGAGTTAAACCCCTTTAATCCGAAGTAAATCCTGCGGGGACCACCTCAAGGGAACTTCGTACCGAAACCCCCTTGAAATGGACAACCTTTCCTACAAACCAACTCAGCACTTCCATGAATAATTTAAATCCACCCCCAACTCCTGGAGCCATCCTGCTCCCCAAGTCACAACTACGATTCACTATCCTATTCAACTATCTAAGTTGGGGTAATCAGAGCAGTCTACATGGAAGTTATACTTAAATCAAACTTTGTTGCGACAACGGATTAATTGACTATGCCTCGACTTCTGTACGCGAGACCTCCTTTCAGGAACCCTGTAACACTAGGCGTTTGAAAACGAAGGGCCCAGGGAAGAAACATTTAAAAACACATTAGCGTGAGTGGACAAAAATAAAAGAATAAAAGATAAATATCTTTTAATGCTCTTCCGTTGGTTTTCCAAAATCCGCATGCATGCAACCAATAGAAAATAAAGAAATAAATTGTAAAACAAATCTCTTGACTCAAATCCATAATTTAAGATGTGGAGTATTAACACCATAACCACGAGAATAACTGACTAGCTCTATCATCGAAGAGGGTCCCATGACCTGCTCTATTCGGGAGGGTCCATCTGACCAGCTACCACCGAGAGGGTCTTGACCCGCTCTATCCGGGAGGTCCTTCCGACCAGCTACCACCGAAGAGGGTCTGACCAACTACAATCCAAAGAGGGTACCATCTCCATCTAGAGAGGGTTCATGCTAGCTAGCAACACATATAAACATATCCTTGAAAATCCTTAAAAACCTCTTGGTAAATAAATCGAAATCAAAGTCAAAACACCCATGACTTTTTCCCCGAAATACATTGGATTTAAAAAAATTCCAGGCATCAGAAACCGATTCCCTGACTTTACTTTAAAATCAATAAATCCAAGAGCCAAGTTTCCCCTTTAAAAAAATACCCCTCCATAACCCAAAATGGTGATAACAATTAAAAACCATAATCTGGGAAAAAATCCTTTAAAATCACAGGAAAGGTAGGAACCTCTTTCCCGGCTCACTTATCTTTAAAATATCATAAATTCCCAATTTTCCCCAAAATCACCATAAAACTCAACATGGAAGAAATTTCATAAATACAGGAAAAACTTCAAAAAATTTATTGCATGCATTATATTTAAAAATAAATGTTCACTCACTGTACTTAATGCGGCTTCCTCAATGCTCGGAATACTCCTCGAGCGGCATATCGACATATCCACATGGTCGAGTCCAATTGCATGTTCAACCATTGATTGTAAAATTAATGAGCACATCAGTCGTTCATACAGTTGATTGTACTTTTCCTAGTTTGACTAGGAAATCTTAATTTGACCAAGAGTTGACTAACCAAACCCTTTTTATCGACTTATCAACAAATAGAACTATTTTCGATTATCGACTTGACATTTAGTTTCCGACTTCGTAACCCTAACGTAACGACTTTCCTTACTATTTAATTTGACAACAGGTTATCACATAGTAATTTTGTGGAATTACTATGGACACCTAATCCACAACTTAAATCGTTTTACTAATTGTGAGTCGATATGTCGATAATGAAATTAGCCGATTGTTTTTCCACGATCAACTCGACATTTCTGTTAATAGAAGTCAACATCTTCCTCAACCACTAGAGTGGTCAACATACTTATAATCTCCATACTTCACTAATTAACTTTAAATCCTATAACTTGAATTCTACCTTTTCTTTAACCTTTTCAACCCAATTTAACAACTTTCCATAAATGGAAACCTTCAAAAAGGGGGGGGGGAGTTTCCCAAAATGGAAAGTTTCCTAAATTGGTAAGTCTTCTTTAAAATGGGAAGTTTTACAAAATGGAAACTTCCTACTTACGTCCAATTTTTCTGTAAATATCCCAATTACGATTCAACTGACACTTTTTGACTCAAGCTTAACGGGGATTCGATTTCTACCTCTTTGGCAATCTGCCAGTTTCACTGCATCACCAGAACCGTCACCGGATCCCGGTAACTTGCCGGAATTTCGCCATAACCTCCTCGTTTACCTTGTTCCCAAGTTACGACATGCAGACAAACAAAACAACACGATTTAAACATCACAACAATACAAATTCGATAAGACACAGATTAACAACAGCACAACAACAAGAACACTAGGGAAAAATCGAGTTTACCTACTGCTTGTCAAAACTCAGTCCTAGAACCTCAATTGTAGCCTCCATGCTGCCAACTCTCCCCTAGAGTCAATCCAACACCATTGTCAAATTGTCATGTGTCCCTATTTGTGTGTGTGGCACATCCCTTAGTTAAACCCCTTTGAGCCTACGTTAAGCTTTTTTTCATCACCCATAAAATACATACCTTGAGCTTAGTGTGGTGATATCTTTACATTTGTCCTTTGGACCTAGTAGAGCATGATGTTGTGATGTATTGTATGGGATGATGATGAGAAATAAGTGTAGGGGAATGTGACTTGTCCAAAAGAAAAAAAATGTCATGAAAAAAAAATCAAAAGAAACGGCAACACAAAGAAAAAGAGAAAAATTGGATTAAGTCCCTTGATTGTGAATCTTGGCTTTCTTAAATCAAGAGTCACATGATCAAGAACTAAGTGCAGAACTTCTAGTTAGTGAGGAGGAAAATTGGACAGCAGCTGATGAACCCTTTGAAGTCAAGGTACCTATAAAGCGTCATCCTACACCTACTACAAGTCCAGAACATAATTTTGAAGTCATAACCTTCTTAGCTGCACCGTATGAACCACATGATGATTCACACTTTGATATGAATAGGATACAGATTCTGATGAGTCATATAAAGAAATTGAAGTTGAGACTCGTGAGGGTTATGCAGTGCGATACACAACTGAGCTTGAAGCAACTTGTGTGTATAGCGATGATGAGGACTTTTATGATCTGGAAACAAAAGAGCAGCAATGTCACAATGATATGGGAGATATAGCGGAAGAGGAGTCCATCCAAGTTCCTATAATCGAAACACTAGGATTGTCTAGTATTTCGACCATGATAAGTGTGGGATTGGGCTGCTAAAAGGGAAAGTCCCCTCCTTCTAAGGCCAACTGTTACTCCTGTTCCGATGACTCGGGACGAAGGAATACCACTAGTCTTACTATCCGGGACCCTGCACAAATACTAGCGACGTCTGCAGCAGAGACTGGGGTGGGCCTAGTCTTCGACTCTCTGATGCCTAAGTTAGTGTCACTGTAGATAAGTGACTTGGCAGAGTTTTGGGGCTACAAAAATCTTACATTTTCCGTAGCCCTTTGGTTTGCTTATATAGGCGTGCCTTGGGAACCGTGTCATCCGTCCCCAGGGTGAGACTTGCAGGGAGGCCCTTCCCAACACCTCTATTCGAAGGTGGCCCGAGGAGGAATGATTTGGCATGTTAGATCCCAACCTAAGCTGCCCAACTACCTAGGTTGCCGCTAGGAGTGGTAGATGGGACGCAGCGGCCACCAATGACTGGGCATTGGATTGCTTTTCCGCTACAAGTGGAGGGTTTACTCCCTATGTTAACAGTAAAGTTCATGGGCTTTAATTTTTCATGCGTATGCTAAAGAATGATTTTGAGAAGAAAAAATTATTTTTGTATAGCTGATTTGTTGGTAAACTTATTGCATCCTAATACAAAAAATGTCTCTAGAAGTGTCCCCAACCAAATTCAAACTTGACACTTTTGGAAAGTTCATTCTTTATTGTTTTAGCTAGCTGAAGGTAGGATTGGCAGCATAAGAGCTTGTTGATATGTTTTAGATAGTTGTAAGTCTACTATAACTAAATAATGACTTAATTTTAATTGCACTTCTTTTATAAACCTGTCATCAAAGTTAAAGTGAATTGTTTCAATTCGTCTTTTTGTTTGTGTTTTTGTTTATTCATATATTTTTTTTATTCAGTTTTTTATATATCAGTAACTTACATTGCATCTACCAATTACAGGATTTATATTTAATTTAGAGGGAAGGTTGAGTACTGTTAGAGTATCTCCAACAGCTCATGTAAACATAGAATAATCTTTATTTTAGAGGAAAAACATCATTTTTGGTCCAATAGCTCATGTAAAGGATTCTCTATAATACAAAAAGTTAGAAGAGAGAGAAACATATCCTCTAAATCTATAGAATTTTTACAAATTTGTATTTACATGTAAACTTTATTGCTTGTCTTTTTTAATTCATTTTCTTTTCTAAAGAAGGAACAAAACATCATAAAATTAAAACAATTAACGAGATAATTATGGTTTGATTTGAATCAATTTATATATTTCTATAAATATATTAAATTATACATGAAACATTTAATTTTATATATAAAATAGAAGAGCTGTTGGAGTTTAGCTCATTTATTTATAGAGATTTTATGAGTTTCTTCTCTATAATAGAGAATTAATATAAGAGTTGTTGGAGATGCTCTTAGAAAGAGTTGTTGATTGTGTGAGCTAGATTAGGATTTGTATATAATAAAATTGACATTATTTGGACAATTGATGTGATAGAGTTGCACATAATAAGTTGGTCCAAACTATAGATGCTGAAGATTGAAGAAATTTGAGCTTCTAAATGAAATTTTGATGAAGATAAGTTTGTTTTATGTTTTAAAAAAATCAAAAACTACAAGATGTTTAGGGCACGTTCAGTATCATTCTAGGATTCTGTTTTTCGTATTTTGAATTCGGAAACAACCGAAAAATGCGTTCGGTTGCGTGAAACATCTTTTTTTCTGGTTGTATTTTTGATCTCTTGAATCTTTAGAGAGAGTAGACTTTTCTGTTAATTGAAACATAATTCAAATGCGCACACAATTGAAAGTGGAAGAGAAGAGATGAGAAGAAAAGAGAAGAGACTAGAACTGGAACAAACGTGGCCTGTAGATCATCAATGTACAGATACTATCTAAACTTAACCACATTTAATTAAGGTGTTGTGTTTTAACAATAAAAGGCCTCGGTATAATTAAGTATGATCCACCCACATATATGTTGTATTTTATTTATCTATTTTCTGATATGAGATCTTTCTTCTCTAACAAAGTGAAGTGAGGAGAGAGAAGACACATATAATTATATATATCACAAAGTTCCTCTTTGCCTGATCCCATTCATAATCTAATTAATTGGTCTGGTTGCACTACCAGAACAGAGTGTTTGGGCAACGAAGCAATTTCGCCCAAGATCTTAGGGGACGAAGCGTCGTCGCCTAAGGTGTCGTCGCAAGAAGACCATCGCCCAAGATCTTAGGCGATGAAAGAAATCCTTGTCGTCGCCTAAGAGTGAGACCTTAGGCGATGCCACACATTTTGTTGCCTAAATAACCGTCGTCGCTTAAGAGTATCACTCTTAGGCGAAGAAACTAGCGTCGTCGCTTAAAAGTATCACTCTTAGGCGATGAAAAATTGTTCGTCGCTTCAGAGTCTAGATCTTAGGCGACGACGCTAGTTTCGTCACCTAAGTGTTATACTTTGGGCGACGATACATATATATTCGTCGCCTTATATTTTTTAAAAAATTAAAAGACTCTTAGGTGACGAAATATACCACTTTCGTCGCCTAAGAGTTTTTTTAATTTTTTAAAATATAAGGCGACGAATATACATGTATCGTCGCTGTAGCCTAAGTGATCTTAAGATGACGAAATGGTGCAAAAGTCATCGCCTAAACCTCTCTTAGGCGACGAAAAATACCTTATTTCGTCGCCTGAAGTATTTTCTGTATTTTTTTATTTAGTTTTGTAAATTTTTATAAAATATAAATAACAACACAAAAATTTCAAGAACAAAACAACAAATTTTTCATTACAAATTATCTAAATTGTTCATAAACGTACAAATATAAAAATTTAGTCCAAAGTAAATTCAATATCATCTAAATCAATCACAAAATCCGATTCTTGTAGAGAGCGCGGCGGCACGGCGAGAGGGGCAACAGCAGGAGAGGGAGAGGGAGTGAGGGAAAGGGAGGCGGAGGAGAGGGAGAGGGAGTGAGAAAGTTAAGGACTTTGGTTATACCCGACCTAAGGTCTCTCTTAAGCGACGAAATACTTATGTCGTCACCTAAGAGAGATACCCTACCTCTTATGCGAAGACATAAGTATTTCGTCGCCTAAGAGAGCGACGAAATACTTATGTCGTCGTCTAAGAGAGATACCCTATATTTTCGATGACAACATAAGTATTTCGTCGCCTAAGAAGGTTTCTCTTAGGTGACCAAATACTTATGTCGTCGCCTAAGAGAGATACCCCTAAACGGACGGAAACGACAATTCGACACTCTAAATCACGTAATTTTGCCGGACCTTAAACTGAGAATAGTTTCAAATCGACGAGACACATCCACCCGATATAAAAGTTTTACCAAAAATAACCATCCGAGATAGGGCTACACATAGGGAGAAATATGGTACAATTGCGTTGACCCCAACAACCGGCATCGAGACTTTACCGGAATACCGTGATTTTTCAGCCGTAGATGTATTTCACCGTTCTGGTCATATCTTATTTCATGACTTTTTTTGCGTTTGAGGCCTCTACATATAGTTTGTATTAAAAACGATACTTGAACTCCACACTTGTATAAACAAGTCATGCAACATTAGTAGGTATGTTGTGATTTTGATGATCGAACATGAGAAACGGAAAACCGACCGT
Organism: Comarum palustre; assembly: GCA_951800085.1. Lineage (NCBI taxonomy): Eukaryota > Viridiplantae > Streptophyta > Magnoliopsida > Rosales > Rosaceae > Comarum > Comarum palustre. Next base: position 12,370,561 of record OX637585.1, on the reverse strand, counting down.
CAGATATGCGCACCATCATGAATTATGCGTGTGGGAAAAAATTTAAGTCCATCCGACAACGTTAAGTGTTCAATCCGTACGGTCAAACCGTGCGGTCAAACCCTTAAACAGACAGAAACGGTGATTCGACCCTCTAAATCACGAAATTTGGCCGGACCTTCAACTGAGAATAGTTTCAAATCGATGAGGCGCATCCACCGATATAAAATTTTTACCAAAAAATAAAACCCTAATATTTAATTTCAATCTGTTTTAATTTATTTTATTTAATTGGATACTCTTAGCCGACGAAATGGTGTAACAATAAAAAAACAGAAGGTTAAACCACAATGAAAAAATAAAAATAAATTCAAAATGAAACACAAAAATAACCTTAGACGACGAAACTAAAAAATTCATCACCTAAAGTTTAAAAAAAATTGTCGCCTAAGAGTGACCCTCTTAGGCGACGAAAGGACGTCGTCGCCCAAGGTTTTCAGACCTTAGGCGACGAAAGGACGTCGTCGCCCAAGGTTTTCGGACCTTAGGCGACGACAAATATGTCGTCGCCTAAGAATGACCCTCTTAGGCGACGACGGTTAGGTTTTAGGAGACGAAACTTCCTGTCGTCTCCCAAGACTGGACCTTAGACGACGAAGGAATGGCCTTAGGCGACGATTTCAGTTTTCGTCGCTTTAAATTTTACCTTAGGCGACGATTTTTGGCTCTTAGGCGACGACACATATTTTCATCGCCTAAAGTTCCTCTTAGGCGATGAAATTTGCTTTCGTCGTCTTGTTTCTGCTCTCTTCGTCGCCCAAAGGCCTTTTTTGTAGTGAATTGTTTTCTCACTGCTAATAAGATAAAACTATGAATTTCCAAAGGTTTGTGCGTTGTAGTGAAAGAGCTTATGATTTATTTTTGTGGCTTTGTACATGCTTTGATGCACTGTGTTGCAGACACATGGATGAGAGAGTAAAAAGGGCTCATAAGTGAGCATGTGGAAGTGCAGAGCAGAAATTTCACTCGCAAGTGTTAGGAAAAGAAGATAATGACGTTAAGAACAAAATTATGTGAGGATGACCTGAACAATTTTTACTATTTCTTTAATGTGAATTGTTTCCTAGATGGTCACATCTGTCACCCAACAAATTCTCTAGGTTATGAAAATGTAAAATACAATTTATCTTTTTCATTTTGTGAAATCAAAATTTTAGAAAATAATTTTGTAAAATAATACCGAACAAACCCTTACCGTCTGTTAAAATTAGGAAAGGTTTTGGGACTAACCATGTAAAGAGCATGTAAGCCAAAATAGCTTTGAGCCACTTTTGTGCCAGAAATTCACATGTTTAGCTACCATTGACAGACAGGGGCGGAACTACTATGTAGGCTGGTACGGTTATAGGTCTACCGAAATGTTGGTTCATAATCCTGTAAGTATACATATATACCATAAATCCAAGTTGGTTCAGTTCGCTATTGACTAGCTCAGGTTTTATTGTAGTAGATAGGTCACCGGTTCGAGTTTCAACTCTCAATATCTTTTTTTCACTATTATCCCAGTTCGAGTCTCATCTCTCCAATCTCATTCCATTTTTTCTCAACCTCTCCAGTCTCGACCTCTCTCCTAGAAGTCCTGGCTCTCTAGTCTCGACTTGGCTCCACGGTCCACCGCCGTGACCTCTCCACTCTCCAGTCTCTTGAACGGCGCGACCTCTCCAGTCTCCTGACTCTCCTCCTTGCTAATAGCCACCATGCTCCAGCTCCAGCTCCACTGCTCCTCGCCTCCTCCTCATCTCCTCCGCAGACCGCAGCTCAGTGCTTCTATCTTCCATACGGTATGCTCTCTTTCCCTCTGCAAAGTTTGTTCCTTTTGTCTTTTGGATTACTGCCCTGACTTGATTTGGTATTGGATTATTAGAATCGTGTTTGTTAGTTTGGAGTGATAGTGGGTTGGATCTGCGGTTTTGGGTTTGATCTGTTTGTGGTTTTCGTTGGATCTATGACATTGGCTTTTGGGGGTTTGTTTTGGGATTCCCGGATCTATGTTTTGGCTTTTGGGAGTTGTACATTGAGTTTCTTATATGTTTCATTTGGTTGCAGTTGCAACCTGCAAAGGCGTCGCCATTGCCACCTAGCCTTCACTTTCAAATCTCATCAGATAGTTCTCCAATGATAATCGCCCAATCGATCTCTTCACATTTAAGATTTTCATCGGTGACGCCAGTCAGTTTCTCACTTTCTCTTCTATTTTTTATTTGATTAATTTTGATTGTGATAAAGTGGTGTTCTGAAATTTGAAATTTCGATTCATATGCGCATGAAGGAGTTTAATTTGGGTTATATTGGGTTTCTTATATGAGTGAAATATCCTTATATTTTTTAGGGACTTTGAATTCCTGAGTTTTTGTCTTCCTCAGAGATCTGCAGTGCTCCAGTGCTGCTGGTAGTGCATCCAATGAACTGAATTAGGTGAGTGTTCATCTGTTCGATTTTCATGGAATCATGGTTGCTTACTTACTTGTTCAATTATAATTCATCTTTGTTAATATGAATCATATATTGATAAAAGACATGAGGATGAGCCTCCCACTGGGTTACAAACCTCAAACAAAAAAATCTTCTTAAAAAGCAGCCTTAGCTATGATTAATTCCTGGTTCCGCAACTTTTTGTAAAGATGCGTACTATGTAGGAGAAAAATCTGTCAAATCTATCTAATTATTTGAATTATTGGATTTATCTTAATCGATTTTCCAAGGATGTTATTTTGTTTTGGAATGCATTAAAAGCCTAGTTTTAATTCACCTTATGATATTAAAAAGGAAAAGAAAGGCCAATCCCTCACATGCTTGAGGATAAGATGAGCCCCTTTCTTCAAATATCTATTCTGAAAAGAAATTATTAGTTTTGTATTTCATGAGCTACTTTTATTTCAGTTTCATTCTTTTCCTTTTGGTTCTAGTTCTTTTTAAATTAGCAGAATTACGATTTCCAAAAAAGTGAAATGATTGTATCTCTACATTGCTTTTGTTTTACAGATTGGACAATGATTATAGAAGTGGTGAGAACTACCCCCTCTGGATTCGTACGACAGTTTAAGATACTTGGACCGAATTGCTGAACTAGCAATCTGGGTTTTACAGATAAAGAAAATGCACGTTCAAATATTCACCCCTTACACCTCTAGTGTCTCACTATCATAGCAACTTTCAAATTGAGCCTTGAGGTTGTATCCGTATTCGGAAATCGGTTTCTCAATTCCTTTAAGAGGGTTAAAATCTCTAACAGCTGTAAGATTTCATGGTGGTCCGGTTGGGATCAGCTGTGGACTGCAACCATATAGAGATTATGAATTTTATATGAGTCTGGAAGCCTACAAGAAAGGCTCTCATGTCTACTGCCCCAAGCAATGGTGGAGTTTGTAATTGTCAGGGATGGCATGGTTATTGGTGAACGCTTTCACCATAAAGCTAGAGAGAGGTAAACTTCTTTTTTTGTTACAAAAATGGTAAATTGGTGGACTATTACTCCGAGTGTTGGAGCAGGTCAAGGTCTAACTCGTCTCATCAGGTGTTTTTCACTTAGCAAGGGATCAAACCAGTGACCTCCCACATCGAGAGTATCACTATACACATTCGACTTCCTAAGCAGGTCTGTCTCACTTCAACCACTAGACCAAACCCTATGGGTAACTTCTCTTTGTTTCCTACTTATTTATTTTTAAATTTCCTTCTATTGTACTTAGCTAAGTGGGTGATGAAGTCTGTTGGTATGTAGTTAAAATGTTAATTTGGTCTCTAAGAAAGTGGAACCTCTTGCTCCCTTGCCCTCTTCAACCTTTACACTTCTCCTTTATTTGTACTCATTTTTACTATATTGTTATACTCATCATTCGTCATTATCCTCCTGCATGTTCAGCCCAATTGAAGTTCCCCCCTGCCTCTTTGTTCTTAAACACAAACATTTTCATTGTGCTATTTTTGCAGTTAGAGTGAAATCCCATTCTGAATAGAATAAAAAAGAAAACTATCTTAGTTTTAAGGGATTGACTTTGGAGTTTTAATGACTAAACTTTCTGATTTCTTAGTTCCTGCATTTTCATTGTGCTAATTTTGTCTTCTCTTGTACATAAATTCTGTAAATTCATTTAAATATCCCAAGAAGCTGTTAATGAAACTTCATACCAGGAATTTGAATGGTACAGCTTCTTGATATGAGAGATTCTGGTGAAGTGGCTGGAATGCAACAGCATATGTGAACTTGGAACCACATAATCACTGCTGGAGAATTTGTACGTTGTTAATGTAACAATTATTAGTATATGTATTTTGTATATCCTTTGGAGGATCTGTTATATGGGCGTTTTTCTCTCAATGTCTTCTGCTGTGTTTACTGGAACCTGCTTCTCATTACAAGTTTAATTTCTTTGTTTTTCATCCAGTTTATCGCAGTATAATAGACTGATTAGACCCCATTTCTAGTTTCTTTCTCCCCTATTCTTTGTTACTCTTCTGATCATTCAGATACCATGCGTCTTGGGTTGCAGTCCCACACACAACTCCATTCGTTCGTTACGTCTTGGGTTGCACCATTACAACCTTTGCATGACTATTGGATCGACCCAGATGTGTATAGATTGGGGCTACTCAACTCAATTCTATCTGCAACTGGTTAGAGCAGCTGAGTTAATTGGGTATCCTTGATCCTAATACAAAACTTAGCATTCAGAAGTGAAGTTGAGTGATCATTATAAAGATGATCTGGAAAGATTGCCTTAACAAACCCACAAGCACCAAAGAAATGAACAAAGAAATATTACCTGGAGAATACAAACTCGAAATCTATATAAAACTTGAGTTTACAGACCAACATATTAGGCATAAGATCCCTTTCTCCACCTACATTCCAGAGTGAACAATGGAGGCATCTATAATGTTAAGGGGTGCTAGCTTTATGTTGTTACTGGTTTGGACGCTGTGTATTTCATCATCTCTGGCATGTAGTGAAAAGCAGAAGCCGATGGAGTCTGAGCAGAAATCCATGAAGGAGAGGTACGAAAGGTGGCTGGCAAAATATGACCGAAGATACAAGAACAGAGACGAGTGGGAATATCGTTTCGGAATTTACCGGTCCAACGTTGAGCTTATCGATTTCATAAACTCTCAAAACCTGTCATACAAACTCACTGACAACATATTTGCAGACATGACAAACCAAGAGTTCACAACCACCCACTTGGGTTTTCAAGCTGGTAGAAATCCAAAGACAAAGTTCAGGTATGAGGGGATGAAGGACTTGCCGACTGCAGTGGATTGGAGAAAGAATGGCAGCGTAACTCCGGTCAGGGATCAAGGACGATGTGGTATGAAACTTAGTCTATTGTCTAATGTCTGGTACTCTATGCTAACCTAGTATCTTTAGTTTATGTGGCTCCTGCACTAGCTAGGTAGTACTTTCCTCTTTAGTTTGCATTCTGTCACCTTTCATCCTAAACTCAATCCACTATATTGACTAAAAGATTGTAGATAAATAAAATGTAGCATACTATATGTACAGGTAGCTGTTGGGCATTCTCAGCGGTTGCAGCTGTGGAAGGCCTTCACAAAATCAATACTGGAAAACTGGTGCCACTCTCAGAACAAGAGCTTGTGGACTGCGACGTAGACACTGGGAACCAAGGTTGCAGTGGAGGATTCATGGAAAATGCATTTGATTACATAAAAAAGAACGGAATCACTGCCCAAAAAGATTATCCCTACACAGGATCAGATGGTACCTGCAACAAAGCTGCAGAGAAAAAATCAGGTGTGAAAATAGGCGGCTATGAAACAGTGCCTGAGAATGATGAGAAGAGCCTACAAGCTGCTGTTGCTCATCAACCTGTCTCTGTTGCAATTGATGCCAGTGGTTTTGCTATGCAACTCTACTCTTATGGTGTCTTCAGCGGCCTGCTATGTGGTAAGAGGCTTGACCATGGAGTCACAGCAGTGGGATATGGACAAGAAAATGGTCTCAAATACTGGATTGTGAAAAACTCTTGGGGTTCTAACTGGGGTGAATCTGGTTATATCAGAATTACACGAGATTATACTGATAAGGCAGGTGCTTGCGGCATTGCTATGATGTCAAGCTACCCTGTTAAGTAAAGAAAATGTAGTAATGGTTTATGTAAGATCAAGGCCAAGTATGCAAGTATTGAAATAATAACAGCAATAATACGTATGATATGCAAAGTAAACAATGAAAGATGACAAGAAAAAGCTCAGAAGGAATTTCTATATAGGTGTTATGAATCGTTCACTCAGAGTGGCAGCAATCAATTTGGCTGAACAAAATTGAGTCATTAGGTAATCAAAGTTCATATGAAGAACGATATTGTTGGGAACCTCTCAGTAAACTCTTAGAACAACAAAACATGGATTACTAGCTTAAACACTGATCCAAATAAAAGATAAACAAGCAGTGTCAAGGTGCAACATAGCTCAGGCTGCTCAGCACTGGAAACCGGCTCCCTTCTATGCAAAGAATCAATGACGTAGAAGAAGAAATAAAAGGAGCTAGGACTTCAACACCAAGAAAAAAAACGATCTGGGTTGCTAAAAAATTTCCCTTTCCAAACTTTTCCATTCACTTTCCCAAGAACAAAAAGGGTCTTAGGCTATTAGCTCCAAGCAATTCCATAATGGAATGAAATGTTTTTATCACAACGCCAAGACGAAATATTGCTTTCTTTAAGAAATGTAATAGCATTATAGCAACTGCATTGTTAAAAACTTCAAACATTGAATGTGTTTGGGACAGACTACCACTGGCTGAAATCTACTGGAGGCTACTGCCTTATTTACCACATGAGAGGATAAATAAATCAATATTTGCAACATTTAAGCATGGTGCGTGGCAAATAACAACGCAATAAATCTTCTGATTCAGTGAGCTATGGAACAGAAAAAAGAACTGGAAAATGACGCACCTTCAGAATGAGTTTGGAGCATTAGTGAGACAACAGAAGTTTGGAAAGGAAGGTATGAACCCAGAACTTTTTTCTTCTATATACATGAAAATCATGGATATAAGAGAGCTTGAAAAAGAAATTATCAGAAAAATGTAGGGTCTGCAACATATTCCCAGGTATTCATACAATATTTAGAAACTTTGAGAAATTTCCTAACTTAAAGTCGGTTATTCATATAAATCCTTAATCGAACGTCGTTTTTGATTACTTTGAACCGCATTCACATTGTCTCCTGTATGTGCTGAATCCATCTTCATGAAATGAAAGCCATTATATACCTGTACTCTCCAGTTCCAACTTCCAAGACAGCGGGCGCAGTAACTGAGACCACTTCCACCGCAAGTCTTGCACCTGCATCAGTGATTAAGATCAGAATGTGAGCACATCCAGAGGTAGGTAGTATAAGCGCACACGAACAGAGACAGAGAATTATATGTTGATATGGAACACACTGTTAAACCACTCCACAATGTTTTCCAATGACTAAACCCAATTATTCGTTAGCCAGTTATGACTCTATCTAAGAACTGTCCTTACGAAGGACCAAGCAGATTTGAAATAGTTTACTATTTAATTCATGAATACACTAGCAAATATAGTGTAAAACTAAAAAGTCTTGAAACCACACCATCTTGGCCATTTTCCTTTGGGTAGTATTTGCATGTGGACAGACTTTGTCCTCCCTATCATATAGAAGATAACAAACTCTTAGAGACAGAAAACTGAAAAGATTTAGATAATAACAACAATATCTGTAAATGAACTGAGAACCTGCACATCTAACACAGCTCAAACAGACCAAGGAAACATCCAAATCGAATATGAAACATGATGCAAGAACTACAATAGAAAATTTAGAGGAAAGCTCAGGCCCGATGGTTTTGTAACTTTTATCTCATGTGGTCTCATGTACCTACTTAATTTGCTGGTTGTAAGGTCTGAACTCCACTGATTTCAAGCTTGGGTCCTTAATGCGGTTAATAAGCAACTTATGGGTATAAACAAAAGAAGAAAAATGATGAAGTTAAAACTCAGAAAAGTGATGGAGCAGTGGACTCACAAGACATCAGGAATTTGCAAAACCATCTTTATTGGATCAGGACTGGTTCAGAAATTATTATTCATAAGCCAGAATCAGCTGAAGCTGAAATTCAAGAGTAAAAGAAAATAAAGTTGAAGAAAGTGTGTTCATAAACGTCCTATCTGAAAAGAAGGAACTTTTTTTTTGCTGCAACTACACTGCCTAACCTCATTATTGGTCAAGAATTTCTGAAAAAATTTCAAAAAATCAAATTTTTTCTTTAAATCTTCTCTTCTCCTCTCTTTACTTCTCCAAATCTCTCCTCTCCTCTCTTGTGTGGTGGTGGTGGTGGTGTGTGGTGGTGTGGTGGTATGGTGTGGTGTGTGGTGTAGTGGTGTGGTGTGTGGTGATTGTATGTGGTGGTTTTTGGTTATGGTGGTGTGTGGAATCGGAATAGCCGGTTTCTTGCTGAGATTGATCGTCGGCGGTGGATTTCCGATGATCAATCTCAGTTTTTTTTTTAAATTTTTTTTTTTCAGGTTTAACGACAGAATATTCTGTCAGCTAAGAATTTTTTTTATTTAAAAAAAAAAATCCGTCGGCTAAGATCTTAGCTGACGAAAATTTCATCTCCTAAGTAATTCTTAGCCGACGGAATTCAAACAATTCCGTCGGCTAAGAATTACTTAGGAGACGGAATATTAAATATTCTATCGGCTAAGATGATTATTAATTTTTATTTTATTTTAAAATATGTCCGTCTCCTAGGAACTCAGCTGATGGAATTATTCCAACTTTTTAATTAATTGTTTATTAGACCAACTTTTTAATCAAATTTTGACATCTTAACCGTTGAAGTTGTAGATTTATATAAGTAGATCAATCATACAAAATTTCAGCCTTGGTGATCGTTAAGAACTAGTTGTAGATCAAATCAATGGACTAACCAAATTTGTCAAACATGAACCGTCCAAGTTCATAATTGGTAAATTACACTTATAAACGCCTTAACGATTTTCAATTCAGTTGAAACTTTACAGAAATGATTCAGTTGAAACTTTACAGAAATGATATACTCATAAATATTTATAAAATAAAAGATTAAAACATGAATATAAGATCGAAAAGCGGGATAACCCAAAAAGATGTGGATTATGAGTTCCTTACTAAAATGACTCCTATATTTCGACCATAAAAAACTTGAATCGATTGCGTATGTGGCACAGACGCAGTCCCAAGGGGAATCGATTTTACCCACCACCTGATTTTTCTGGTGGACTCAATAGAGTGCTGCCACGTGTCCAATACACACCCATGATTAACCAACCATGGTTAACCTTTCCCTCGGCTCTCCCCGATCGAAATGACGCCGCTTCCGACGATGCCTCCTCTCCTCAATCAAACTTCTACCGCAAGGCCTCTGCGTCTTCGCCGTCGTATGCGCAGATGATTCCGAAGCCGCCGCCGCTGCAGGACCACCACACCCGATCCTTTTCCTCGTCGTTAAACTATCAGTCGGCGCCGGTGAACAAACCGGTTCTGATGTAGAAGAAGTACGAATTCGAAGCCGTCGCCAACGCCGCACGAGATTGGGCCAGAAACTCCGCTTAGTGTGTATTGGACACGTGGCAGGTGGTGAGCACCAACTCTAGAGTCTAGACATCCAATTCTCCACAGTCAATATGCATCAAATTGTTGAATACCCAGTTGAGGCTTCAAAATTTCTCACTCTAGTCCACTGTTCTATCAAGGTTGGGAGAAGAAAGAATCAAATTGATGCAATCAACGATCTCTTGGTAAGTGCCATTGGTTTTGATTCTTTTGGTTGTGCCGTGAAATGTGCATGAGCAAGTTTGTTATGCATCAGTACGTTAATTGTTAGTAGAATGGTGCAAGCAACTCATTTATTGCGTAAGTTGTCCTTACATACTCAATCTTAGTTATGTAGATTTGTGGAAGCTCTGGGATCAATGAGTACTCATTTATGAGTTTTGAAAATAAGGACTCTTCTCTCTCTAGTAGCTTGGCTGGTGTGTCGTATTCTGCAATCCTTCCTGTTTGCACATAATCACCTTCATTAGTCCCTGTTTCAAAATTCTAATGCATGTCTCTAGTTTGTGAATGTGGTTTATGATTTTGCTATATAAGCAAGCATGCTTACATTTAGTGCACATGTACGTGCGCGTGTGTGTGTTTGCTTACCATCGCTGAGGACCAAAATGAGATCACTGTCTATAACTGTGTGGATTCTGTGAGCTATTGTGACGACAGTTCGATCTTTAAATTCTTGGCTGATGATCTTCTGGATCACCCCATCAGTTGCAGAATCAACAGATGCGGTTGCTTCATCCAACACCAGAATTCTGCTTTTCTTGAGCAACGCTCTTCCAAGGCAAATTAACTGTCTTTGGCCCGCACTCCAATTTTCTCCATTTTCGACCACTGTCAAATTCAGACCATGTAAGAAGGTGCACATAGACATTGATCAGTTCAGTTACAGTCCAAAATAGTGAATCTAACCTGATGCTTCCAGCTTTTCTTCCTTGGCTCCCACTAGATCATGTAGCTGACATTTATCTAGAGCCTAAAGATGTTGGAGTTTAGTTTCAGTAGAAAACGATGCTAGTAGATCACTATTCATTCATAGCTTGTTAAAGGAATGTAAGCATGTTTGTCACACCTAGTCACCTCCTAAATGAGGTCAGATCATCTGTACCATAAATATAAAACTTGAAAGTATATCTCCTATTTCAGAATCAATTCAAGGGTCTGAAATTCCTTGGCCAAGCCATTTCAGGTACTGCTTATTTGATTAGAATAATTACCTCCCAAACATCGTTGTCCGAGTATTGCTCTAGGGGGTCGAGGTTTCCTCTCACCGTTCCTTCAAACATTGTTGGGTCCTGAGGAATGATACTAAGCCTTGATCTTAAATCATGAAGACCAATTTTGCAAATGTCTACGTCATCAATTATAATGCTTCCTTCTCTAGGTTCAACTATCCTGAAAAGGGCCTGTATGAGGTTGATTTCCCACTGCCCGTCCTTCCTACAACCCCAACTTTGTTCTGTCCAGGAAATGTGCAGCTAATGTTTTTCAGGACAGATGGGAGATGTTCAGCATAACGGATCTGCAAGACAGTTAATGAATCATAATGAGTCTACCAAATGTCTATGAAATCTTTTGGTTGGTTGTTGAAATCCCTACTATTTATAATTTTCAATTAGACACTTGCCTGCAGATTTTTGAAACGAATTGTTCCAACTTGTGGCCAGTTGATTGGTGGCTTGCTATCTTCAATCACAAGAGGTGCTTCACTTGTTAGATTTGAGTACTGCAAAATTCTTTCAACTGAGATCATCTTATTTTCTGCATTGCATATGTTCCATATAACTGAAGCTTGTAAAACATTCAAGTTTATTCCATATGTTACCGCCAACCCTGCAATGCCTGTCTGTATGGAAAACCAAAATTAGTCCTGAATTTCTAGCCGCTCTGCTTGTGACTCAAAGGTTTATTTGCTAATCAAGGAAGACAGAAAAGTAATCAAGTTTCCATCAAGTGCACACTCACACTCCATGAATGAGATATATCATCTATGATAATGTGCCATCCATGATTTTTCTATAAATTAGATTTCCTTCATCAAAACCATCAATATCAAAATAGTGCATTAGTTTCTTTCAATACTATTGATGCTTACTTGGATTGATAACCCCTTCAGGGAGGGTCACCAATAGAACCAATGAGAAGGCAAAGACGAAGTTGGAGAGTATATTTAGTCTGAAAGAAAGCCACTCCATTGCTGACACATTATGAAACCATGGTCTTGAGTGGTTGTCTATAAGATGGAGGTTTGCATCACTGAAGCGGTCTTCTTGATCAAAAGCACGGATCGTTGCTGCTCCTGCCAAAGATTCTGCAAAGTGGTGGAGGATTGGAGCTCTTTCTACACCTGATAACCGTGCCAGTTCTCTTGCTGTTGGTATGTAATATTGCTGAAGTAGTCATCATTGTAGTTTATGTCAATATTCATATCTGAGAGCATTCATCCGCATAAAATGCTGGACCAAAATGTTGATTAATTTCCATTCATATCATGCATTTTTGGTTAGCATTTCATACTTGATTGTTTTTCTGATATCATTGCTTAGTGGTTCTATATGTTCATAATTTTTTTTTATTTTTGGTAAAATTTTATGCTAATCGTTACGGTCTTACGGATTACTGAAATTTAATTAGATTATTTAAGTTGTAGAAGTATATATCGTGGTTATATATCATGTAATACATAATGGAAAAAATACAAACAATATTCTTATTTATACTAATGACTTGAACACTGAGATACCTTACGAATAGAATTTTGCTACTGTTTTTCAGTTTTTTTGCTTTGCTGAAAATTAAATGTTCATATACAGATTGATTAATTATAGGCTGAAGGAGATAAGAGTACCTGATACCATATGCAAACTGCAGTTACAGGAATGAATATCACAAAGACTTCCCAGGCAACCTGTGACATCACTGCTATGGTCCCTAGAATCTGTATTATTGAGAAAGCACACCAACCTAGTTTGTTTGCCATTTCCAAATCTAACACACTTTGATCAGTGGATGCCTGCAAATGAACAAAAAAGAAAAAGGAATTTCACATATAATCACCTACACATTCGCATACTTGCACACATACTCAGATATACTTAAAGAATCTTAATTAGTCTAGGACTTATATACTTTGTTCTTGATTCTTTTAGGGTTCACAGCTTCAATTTTCTAGTGGTTGACCCATCATCTAGTATTTTTCTATTTGCTTCTACGGTTTACTTCCAGTTTCGAATCCAATGGCAGCTGATTTTATTCTAAACCTATAGAATTTGTCGCAAGACTGTTTTGCGTAGTATGGATAATATTTTCTATTTTCATACCATTAGATGCTAGTGTCCCCTCTAAAGAATAGATAAACTGCTTATCATCCATATGTTCCAAATTGTAACTTACCCGATTCAAGATTCTTCCAGTTGGTGTTGAATCAAAAAAGGACATTGGTGATCGGAGTATACTACGTAGCATAGTTGTGAAGAGCTTTTGAGCTGTTGAAATTCCTGCTACTGCTACTAGTGATGAACGCAACAGCATACAAAGTGAACTTCCAACAGCAAGTAGTATATAAACAAGTAACGTTAACTTTATTCCCATTTTAGGTTGCATCTCAATTGTAGGTGGAGAAGCCCATGCCATCCAATAATTACTAGCTACCTGCAGTACTTGGAATGATGACTGAGCGAAGACTATGATTGGAATAAGCACACCACCTTTCGAAGTTGTCAAATACGACCAGTAAACTTACTTCCCGATGCTTCCTTTCTCTCTCTCTTCCTCTTGAACAAATTTCCCTTCTTTTTCAGTTATCTCTAGATAAAGATTATGCTCAGATTCCTGTCGTGTCTGTTGAAGTTCAGCATTTGAAGTGGACTCTGTATTGAGTTCACTGTCTGTTATTGGATCTTGAGTAGTTCTACTGCTATTTTAAACTGTGAGGATTGATTCTAGAGCTCGGCTATGAGCACCGACCAAAACTTCAAAGCCAATACTTTGTTTCAGAAGCTGTTCGAAGTTTCCAGCTTGAACTATCTTTCCATCTTGCATCACCTGTTGAAAGCCCATGTTAGCTTTAGTTTGTTAGATTCTTAGTAATCATGCCTTATAAATCGACTTGATCACAAACCATGTATGCATAAGTTACGTTCTTACCAAAAGAACATTATACTTTAGGGTGAAATTCTTAACTATCACAACTTCAATCAGAAAATAGGCCTTTTTCAGTGACAATTCTACCCTTCTGGTTACTGGCTAGTTCTTACATAGTTTCCAAAGTTCTTTATTTTCATAAATGAGTAAATGCAGAGAGGGCTATGTTGTGACTTCTTTACCAGAATTAAGTCTGCTGCTGGGAGAAACTCAACCTGTTGAGTGACATAAAGTGTAGTTTTCTCTCTGAGAATTCCCATCATGCAGTCCTGAAAGGTATAGGAAAAAAAATCATCAGCAATTTCAAAATTTGAAAGGATGTTGCTCCAAAATACAAGATACTTTATAGACAATTACTCGTAATGTTGTTTGTGACAGAAGAAGTCCATGAAGACTAACCTCAAAGAGTTGGGTGCCTGTGTGAGCATCAACAGCACTAAAGGGGTCATCCAGTAAATATATATCAGCATCTTGGTAAACTGCACGAGCAATTTGTATTCTTTGTTTCTGTCCTCCGCTCATATTAATTCCTCTTTCTCCAATTTCAGTTAGATCACCACAGGAGAATAGCTCAAAATCCTTTTCCAATGCACATGCTTTAACTGTTCTGTCATACTTGGCCTTGTCGTATGCATTGCCAAACAGAATATTCTCCCTGATATTTCCAGTCAGAATCCATGGAGATTGAGGAACATAAGCCTTTGTACCACTGATCTTGACTGTCCCCGACAACTTTTGAATCTCTCCAAGAATGCATGACAGCAGACTAGACTTTCCTGATCCTACAGTCCCACAGATTGCCACTTTCATACCCCTCTTCACTTTTAAGTGGATTCCATCAAGAGTGATGCTGCTGGAATCAATATTCCAGCCAAATTTTCCATTTTCTATCTCAATGGAGTTTTCCATCTGATCTTTTGGAACATACTCAATGGCATCATGCTGAATTTCATCTTCCATGAGATATGAAGCTACTCTATCAGCAGATACTTTTCCCTGTGCAATCGCGGAGAGAAGGTCAGGTAGATTGAATATAGGGTCTTGTATCATTCTGAAGGTGGCCAATGCTGATAAAACTCTCCCTGCTGTCAGGTCTATGCCCATCAGCATACAAGCCCAGAATGTGACCACAGAGATAAATGTGGGTGATCCCCAGAAGACAACAGCACCAATCGCTGTCAGTCGTAGTGACTTCCATAGCCAATCATACTCTACTTTCCTCAGACTTTCTAACTTGTGAAGGAACTGACTGTCCCATGCCTGAAGCTTGATTGTCTTCATGCTTCGAAGAACTTCTGAAGTGGCTTTCATCCTCTTGTCCTTGGCTTCCATGATCCTTGTCTGATATCTCTTTTGGAGATCAGTCATCGGTATGTTGCAAAGCAGTACTGCCAAAGTTGCTGCTAATGCAGCTAATGAACCCATGCCTAGATTTGTATGAAGAATGTAGATAGCCAAGGAAATTTGAATAGGCATCATCCATATTATATTCAAGTACCAGATGAAGTCTGTGATTCTTTGGATGTCTACACTCATATAATTGATGACCTCTCCACTAGTGTGGCTTTGGCGGGATAGGCTTGATAGACGCAAGCCTTTTTTGAAAATTTGAGATATCAGAGCAGCTCTCAGGCGAAGCCCTAGCTGTCGAGCGCCAAAAATCCATTGCCTCTGTGCTATTGTTTCAACCATCTTAGCTCCAAGAAAGGCAAGTGCTAGGATGTAGCCACTCCCTAAGCTTCTAGCTTTCTTCTGTGTCAGAAAGTTTACAAAGTCATCAATGAGATATGGACCAACATATGATGCAACAGCAGATATTACAGCAAAAAATGCATTGATTGCTGCCTTCTTCCTGATAAATAAGTATATTGTCTTGTAGATTTCTGGGTTTGTGGTTCCATCTCTCTCTTTAACATTTTGCAGTTTCTTAGCAAAAGAGAGAGAGATATTCATCCGAGTCTTTGATGTCAACTTCTGGGATTTCTTCCTGGTCGAGGGGTTTCCTGGCACCAACGGCAAACAAAGGGTTCAGCCAAGAGAATGTGACAAGTTGGAGAAGAGTAGCATTTCCATATAGAGATTGCTGTCTTCCTTCTGATTGGTTATCACCTTTTCCATTTATTAGTGGTTCAGTGATGCCATTTGGAATGGTAAAGGTGAGGCCTGTTTTCCCTTGCATTGAAATAGCAAATAGGCAGGTGGATGCAAGGACACTTATGAAGTTAGCATAATCTTGTAACCGAAGCTGACCATGGTATGTAATACGGAAATGAGTATCAGCAGCCACAGAGATGACAGACAAGATAAAGCTGCAAAACCACCATGCTCTTAGTAGCCATGGAAACTTAAAGGACTTGATATTTACAATCTGGTATACTGTAATCGATGATACTGCCCATGATACCACTTGCATTCCCTCAGATGAAATTGCACGAACTTTATGATTGCAGTAAGTGACACTTCCATTTAGCAACATCAGCAGCGATATGAAATGAGTTACCATCAGTAAAAGGCAACAAGTTATGCTGATCTTGTAAATGGTGCCGAATCTTATGCCAATGCTGCTGCTATGCTTCTCTGTGCCTTGATCTGGGAACTTTGTTCTTTGTTTGCAGATTTTTTGTAGATAATACAGTATTAGGATACCAAGGAAACTAAGTTGCATAACTATGCTAATGTGCTCACACAAGCAGGGAAATTTTTGCTGGAGCCATTCAGTCTGAAATTGAAGCCTGAAATCTGTTACACATGATCAAACTGAGGTATGATTCTTTCCGATGGTAAACAATCATAATTGAGTATGTAAGAAAGTTGGATATTTTATTTTCTTTATACAACTACATGAACCACACGTGTAAGTTATGACAAACGCTTTATGGTAAAAAAAAGTTGAGTAGATACTTAATGTGTACAGCACATGTTTGCAATTCTGAAAAAGGGAATAGCCTTTCTATATCTATGGTAACATTTTTCACCATTTCATCATGAGATGCAGCATTAAACTTGAACTTGAGGCTATGTGTTCTGGTGGCTAAATATTCTGTTCTTCGGAAAATTGATAAAATGCTTGACAGTCATCTCCATAATTCACATTAGACTTAACATTAAAGTTGGGCCTGTGACTGATGCTTATAGTCTTGTACAATAGAATCTTACCCTCTAGCTTTGAGAATGAAACTAGGATATGTTCTCTGTATTATACAAAGTGAAAGCTGGGTCATTCTAGCTCATCAACGTAGTCCCAGCAAACACATTATTGGCAGTGACTAGTAGTACCCTTTTTCTGGCCTTAATGTATTAACTATAAGTTTATATTTTGTTTCATTTTTTATATAGAAATTATATGTACATTAGTGCAAATTTTGATCTAAGAAGGTGAACATATATGGAGAAAACTCAACTACTTACTATAGCCAGTTGTAGGAAATCTATGAGAATATGGAGCCTGGCTAATGCCTATGAAGGTTCCTGGACCAAATAAAAGCAGAGAAAAAAAATTAACCTTTATATATATAGAAAAAATTTCATTGGGTATTTTTACGGAAAGAAAAAGATGGAATCCAGGGAAAACTGATTGCAACCAGAATTAGAGAAATAGAATTAATGAAAATCTACTACCTGGTGATATCACCAAAGGACTTTGGTGCCAAAAATGACAGCAAGAAGGACAAGAAGAACAAGAACTAAAGCTCATGATCATGCATGTATCTATGTGTCGAGTGATATATATATATGAGAAAAATGCACCAACAATGTCCGAAGACTTGGTGGACTATCAATATGATACCCAGATTTTCAAATGTATCAAAACGGTACCCGAACTTGCATTTTTGTATTGACGTCGTACCTATGGATGTTTTCCGTCACCTCTCCGTCAGTTCATAGCACAAACAGAGGTATCTTCGTGATCTGCTAGCTCGAACAGAATCTACTGGCCCGAAACTTGATGACTACCTGCAGGCTGTTGCATGTAGGGAACAAGATATTAGAGATTGCTATTCGGAGAACCTCATGTTTAGCAGGAGTGATCTAGTTGAAATGATGGTGCTGGACGGTCTCTTCATTATCGAACTCTTCTGCAGAGAATACGACGAACTAGTGTCACTACCACCGAGCCATGGCGACGATCCCATCTGTAACTTGGCATGGGTGAAGCCAAATCTCATTCGAGATCTCGTCCGGTTAGAAAACCAGATTCCTTTCTTCATCCTTCGATTCTTATTTGATATATCAAAAGCTTCGAGAAAAGATAGCGACTCGTCCTTTGAAATGGTAGCTTTCAATTTCATCAGTCGCGCAGTACAAGTTGTCAACCAGCAATTCACGGATGAACCAAAACATTTGCTTGACTTAGTGCGATTGAGTTTTGTACCTCTTGATGATCCACCTCAAGCTACCTCAGTTCACTTGTGACATGAACTGACGGAGAGGTGACGGAAAACATCCATAGGTACGACGTCAATACAAAAATGCAAGTTCGGGTACCGTTTTGATACATTTGAAAATCTGGGTATCATATTGATAGTCCACCAAGTCTTCGGACATTGTTGGTGCATTTTTCTCTATATATATTTATGAGCAACTACTTGAATCTAGTATGAACAATTACTTACTCATTGCTCTGCGTAAATCGAACATGTCCTCCCAGATCATATCTGCCCTTCGCCAGCTTAAACTTGAGCCTCCCTCCTAGTTTTGTTTGACTTCAAGAATCCCAGTATATATGATGATGAGCCAGCTGCTGGTGCTGCTTCCCAGACTATTGTAAAGTAAGTTTAAGGAGCAGGAGATGGCAACTATCAGAGATCATCATCTTCAAACTATCGCCACGGACGAAGAAGACATTGAAGGTTTCAGAGTGAGGCTGACAGAGAATCGAAAACGGTGAGCACAAGAGTATGTTTGTGTATGTGTCTAAATCTCTCGGTGCCACACTCAAAGAACGAGAGTATAGTTTTGTTGTTTGGTGCTGTGTTTTATGAGAGCATTCAGTACATCAAATAAAGACAAAAAGAAGAAAAAAAAACTTAAACAGTAAATACATCTAACAGTGAGAACGTAATCAGACGTTGTGAGATTAGCAGGTCACATGCACTATCGATGCACCAAATAATTTTTAGTGTTTTATGAGAGGGTAGGCTTTGGAATGCACGTGAGTTTTTTGAAATGGGGACTGTCATTTTGACTGCTTGTCTTGGACTTAAGATCAAACGTTTATATATAATCTATGTTACACTTATTGATATAATTAAAACGTACAGTTTAATATAAGAATTATAATAACATGAAAAAAAAAGAAATAAACTATATATTTAGGCTGGTGTTATTCACACACCCCTTTCTTTTTTTCACACACCCCTTTCTATTTTTTATTAATTTAATTTATTTATGTTTACAAAATTCCGGATCTACCCTTTTCCACGTTTTGGAATGCTTCTCTTTTATGTTATATATACCTTCAGATCTGAAGCATAGACTCTTGACAATAGCACGTAAACACCACTAGAAATGCCCTCTCCTCCAGACTCAAGGATCTGCATGGCCACTTCTTCACTTGGCTCAAAATTGGCATGTTGTTGCTTACTGCAAGCATCAAGAAGACACCTCCATATAATGGCATCCGGCTTCATGGGCATTGTTGTAACCAAATTCAAAGCCTCGTCAATGAAACAAGCACGTGCAAGAAGATCAACAAGGCACCCATAGTGCTCTAATCGTGGTTCAATCTTATACTCATTTACCATCACATCAAAGAACTCTCTACCTTTGATAACCATGCCTCTATGATTGCATGCACTCAAAACACCAACAAAGGTGATGGAATTTGGCTTACAACTCTCCACATTAACCATACGATCAAAACACTTTAAAGCTGCCTCAGCTCTTCCATGCATGGCAAATCCCAGAATCATATAATTCCATGTAATCACATCACGTTTAGGCATTCTCTCAAACACTTGGAGAGCCATGTCCAAGGACCCACATTTGCAATACATATCAACCAAGGAAGAATTGACCAACAAATTGCGAGCTACAGCATTATCACATTTCCTCAACATATAGGCATGAGCCCACATTCCTAGATACAGAGCCCCCAAACCAGCACAAGCATTTATAACACTCTGCATTGTATACCCATCAGGCTCAAACAGCTTCTGCATCTGACCAAACACTTTGAGCGAAGCCTCAAACTGGCCGGCCCAAACCAAAGAATCAATCATGACATTCCACGACACAATGCTTCTCACAAGCATTTTCTCAAACACCCTTTGTGCATAATCCAAACACCCACAAGAAGCGTAGAGATGAATTAGACTGTTACCGATGTAAATATCAGAAGCAAACCCAAGCTTGACAACATGAGCGTGAACTTGTTTCCCTTCTGATAAGGCAAACAAGTAAGCACAAGCCCTGAGAACAAAGGGGGCGGTGGTCATGTCGGACTCGTCATCGAAGAGTTGGCGGGGGCGGTGGTCATGTCGGACTCGTCGAAGTCGTCATCGAAGAGTTGAAGAAGTAGAGATCGGCGAGGCGAGCTTGTTCTCACCGATGACGTCGTCGGAGGCGCAGCCTAGTTGGCGAGGCCGGTGGTCACCGATGACGCTGTCGCTGCCGAGGTTGTTCTCACCGATGAGGCTGTCGCTGTCGCAGTTGGCGAACCCAGATCTGAAGGTATATATAACATAAAAGAGAAGCATTCCAAAACGTGGAAAAGGGTAGATCCGGAATTTTGTAAACATAAATAAATTAAATTAATAAAAAATAAAAATGGGTGTGTGAATAAAAAAAAGGGGTGTGTGAATAACACCAGCCTATATTTATAAAGTGAATTATAGAATAAAAAGGTTGTTGCAAGACATATACTCACATAATTCTAATCATAGCAAATTAAAGTAGATAATTTGGGTGTGTGAATAGTAAATAAGGGTGTGTGAATAGTATTTTATTTAAGAGAAAAGGCTGGATATGTTAATCATAAAAAACATCAAAGTCTGAAAAATAGCAGAAGATGCACTAAAATGATACAAAACTATTTAATCACCTGCATCCTTGCCGTGTAGAAAAATACTGAACCGGCATCTTAGTGTCTTATCATCCTTCATCTTGGCGTCTTCTCATATAGGCCTAGAGCTTCCCTTTCTTGGTAAAGAGATCAAGGAGGATGTGAGAAGATGTAAACGAGGTGTTGTATAAGAAAGTGAAAAGAAACAACACCCACCAACGTAGGCAACTAGCTAGCCAGCTACTTGGCTTGACAGAGTCACAAGAAGCAATATATGATAGGATGTTTGTGAATACGAACATTGGTCGAGTTTAATTTGGTTGTCCATATATACTAGTCTGAGTATATTTGTATGTTTTTGATTTATCGCGTCGTTTATAAATCTAATATCTTTTGTTTACAGTTTCGACCATTTTTCTTAAAGTTATTGATCCAACTTTGCTTCGAATGCCTCACACTATGTGTCTATAAGATCGAACAAGCATTAGCGTAAACTCTCTTATGATAAATTGTGAGACAGAAAGAGGTGTCCGCAACTCTAGCTTACATCTCTAGCTCACCCCCACTATCGCATGTGCAGGAAAACCTGAAGATATAAAGGGAGTTTGATTGATTCCTAAAATTGTTGTGTTTGATGATGACTTAGATTTTTGATGGTGGAAAATCCTTAAAGCTAGAGCACTAGAAATTTGATGCCATTTCTTTCTGGTCTCTTTTGTCACATTGTACATGCTCGACTTGAGATGATCAGTAATCATATGGGGCTCTATATATGACAGTATGCGCTGCCCGAGTGCCCGCTACTCCAATCTCGAGCTAATGAAGTATATTATGTAAATCGATGTTGATGATATACTTGTTTATTTTACTCTGATGGGATTATAAACTTAGCTTTGAATTGACCCGTATGAATTTGGGTTTCGTTAAGATTTCCGATTTCAATACATTAATATGCATCCAAACAAACCACTGACACGTATATTGGGATATATGAGGATCAACACTCACAGATATGCATACAATACTTTCACTTATGAGAAATTAAGAAATTGTCAAGAGAAAATTAGAAAATGAGAAATTGTTAAATTTTAAAAATTAAAAAATTATATGAGATATTGAAAAATTAAGAAATTGTAAATTATAAGAAAATAAGAAATTTTCAGTTATAAAAAATTGAGAAATTACTACATACGAGAAATTGAGAATTCTCCACATTTGAGAAATTTAAAATATGTGAAATTGTCAGATGTCAGAAATTGAGTAAATGTGAAATTGCCAAATATGAGAAATTGAAAAATCGAGAAATTATCAATTATTAGAAATTGAGAAATTATAAATTAAGAGAAACTGAGAAATTGAGAATTTACCAGATATGAGATATTTAGACATTGTCAGTAATGAGAAATTTTGAAATTGCTAGATATGAGAAATTTAGAAAATATGAAATTGTCAGGTATCAGAAATTGAGAATTTGCCTGTTTTGAGAAAATGAGAATTGAGAAATTTCAAGATATGAGAAATTGCTAGTTATGATAAAATAAGAAATTGAGAAATTGTCGGTTATTGGAAATTGAGAAATTATCGGTTATGAGAAATTGAGAAATTGTCAGTTATGAGAAATTGTCAGATATGAAAAAATAAGAAATTGCTAGTATTGAGAAATTGAGAAGTTGTCAAGTATGAGAAATTGCCAGACATGAGAAATTAATAAATTTGCATATATGAGAAATTGACAAATTGTCAATTATGATAAATTGAGAAATTATCATTTAAATTGCGAGATATGAAAAATTAAAAAAAATTGAGAAATTTAGTAAGAATTTCTCACCAAGATTTTCAAATACCTATATACGTTGGGATTTTGTGTAGTGGTTTGTGTGCGTGTTTTATTCTTCCAAACAAAAAATTTATTTCCAGAGAGGTATGTATATACAAATGGCAGCTTGGCCTTCTAAAATCGTCTAAGCCAATTGCATATAAGAGAGTTATTCTAATGAGGACTTTTAAGTTGAGGACTTTACGGCTTATGCAACTTTTCGATCGATGTTATATCTACATCTTGACCATTGAGTTTATAGGTATTTATGAGTAGATCATTTATGTAAATTTTTAGTCATATTGAAAACCATTAAGACATTCATAAGTATGACTTACCAATTATGATCTTGAACAGTTCATACTTGATAAATTTGGTTCGTCCATTACTTTGATCTAATTTTTAACCTTAACGATCACCAATTTAGCTGAAAATTTGTAGAGATGTTATATTCATATAACCCTAAAAACAGAACGGATAAGATGCCAAAATGTGATCGAAAAATGAGACTTTTTAACTACAAATCAAAAAGTCATCAACTTAAAGGTCCTCATTAGAAAGATTCCCTTGCATATAATACATATGTATTGTCCAAATCATTGCACATGAAAATCTTTCTGCATTCGACATTGTTCATATTCAGAATCACTAGTGGGGAAAACCTTATAGACGATGGAATTAAAATAATTTCATCGTCTAAGAAGTTACTTAGCCGACGGAAATTGATACATAGCTGATGAAATTAATTTATTTTAGAAAAATTAAAATAAATTAACCACTTAAGTGACAGAAATTAATTTAGAAATTTTAGAAGTTACTTAATTTTGAAATTAACCACTTCGTCGACAGAATATATTTAGAAATTTTTTTCCGTCTCCTAAGTAACTTTTTAGACGACGAACATATATACTTAGGCAACAAAATATATATATATATATATATATATATATATATATTTTTTTTAAAAAAGATTATTTTTTTTTTCACTTAAGCGACGGAAATATAGTTTTCCGTCTCCTAAGATCAATTTTTAGAGTTTCAAACTTGATCCAGCCTAAAATCTTAGTCAACAGAAATTATTGTTCTGTCAACTAATTTCCGTCACCTAAAATCTTTGTAGACAAAACTATTCTGTCGACGAAGTGAAACTTAGTTGATGAAAAAAATTATTTTGTCGCTATATATATATATATATCTTCAGCTGATTTGGTAATCGTTAAGGTCTCGAAAAGGTATAAATATATTGACGAATTAAATCTGTTCAACTTGAACCGTTCGTATTCTTCTCTATAAAATCACAATTTTGAAAGAGTTAACGATCACCAAATTGGTCACCTATATATGCTAAGCTCGCTGTATATAGGTGCTGTATCACACAAACGTATACAATCATCGAATTTCCATGAAATGATCTGATCATTATATAATTTTGCTCACATGATATCTAATTGTTTTTTTTCGTGCAACCTATGTCTTCCTCATTTCTCCCTTGTATTTTCTAATAAAAATAAAAACTGAACATAAATATTGTTTCCTTTCCTAGATGCATGATTTAGTGGCATTCAAAAGAAGGAAGCCTATTAAACACACTTGCTAGCTGCTCTTTTTCAGACGAAAACAAAGTACACAAACGAGCTATAGCTATGGATCCGGCATTCAGCTTTTCCATTATTATTGAGCACTAGGCAGTTTGTGATCAGCTAGGACTGAAAACCGAAAAAATGAATCGGAAATCAAACCGAAACCCTTTAAACCATATTGGAAGAAAAAATGGGACCGAACCGGATATTTTCGGTTTGTTTTTCAATTTGGGTCCAACAAAAACCGAACCAGACTGGAAAATCATTTTATTTATAATAATATAAAAATTGGTTTTTAACTATGGACGTGTTTGATATTTTTGATTTCATTTTTACAAATTGGTATCACTACTAGAATAAAAGAATTAGGTGACAAAAAATTTTCGTCTCTTAAAACGAACCAAAAACAAATAATCATTTTCACCGAAAAATTTATGCTTATTTTCGTCTTTTAAATGCTCATTTTCTAAATGTTCATTTATGTCACCTAAAAACAAACTCTACATAGGAAGCAAAATTATCAAAAATCTTATGAAATAAGATGTGATAGGAATGATGTAATACAGCTATGATTCAAAAATCATGTAATTCGGGTAACGTCTCATTACTGATAGTAGCGGTCAACCCTATTTACCATTTTTATTCTCTAAGAGGAGCCCTATCATCTAGAGGTAAATGTCCCAAAATGTTTATATGGGTTGCATCTCATCTATTTGACAATTTTTTTTGTGTGGAAGGTTCGACCAAACTACGTCATATAGAGGTAGATATGAGCGTTTATGTGTGATAAGTGACGATACATTAGGGTTGACCGTTTCGATCGAGCCCTTACCGTTATCGGATCAAGTTGAATTTTTTACCACATACATCTTTCGTCATAATGATTATATCAGATGGTCAAAATTTCGTTTGTGAATTTTAGTCTTCGGAATTATAGTGTGTCTACAAATGTTGTATAACTTGTTTAGTAGGTTTTTAAGCAAACATACAAATAAGTGAACCAACTCTATATAAAAACAAAATTATAAAAAATCTCGTGAAATAAGAAGTGATCGGAATGGTGATTTACTGCTATGATTCAAAAAATCACGTAATTCGGGTAACGTATTTGTGTCGATAATAGCAGTCAACCCTATTGACCATTACTATTCCCTATAGGGAGCCCTATCGTCGAGAGGTAAATATACCAAAATTTTAATATGGGTGGTTGTCTCATCTACGTGACAATTTTTTATGTGGAAGGTTTTACCAAACTACGTCATATAGAGGCAGATATAAGTGTTTCCGTGTGATAAGTGACGATAGATTTGGGTTGACCGTTTCGATCAAGCTCTTAACGTTGTCAGATCCAGTTGAATTTTTACCATAGTCAATTTTCATCATAATGATCATATCAAACGGTCGAATTTTTATTTGTGAATTTTAGTTATCGGAATTACAATGTGTCTACTAATGTTGTATAACTTGTTTAGTAGGTTGCAAACAAATATATAACTTTTTGAGCCATAACCATTTTTTACTATAATGATCATGAGAAGAAAAATTATCAAAATTATAAAAAAAACGAACCGTAGGTGTAGTTTGGTTTACGGATTGATATTTGAAAAAATAGAAAACCGGACCGAACCGGATCAAAATATAATATTAGCTTATTTCACGGTTTGCGATATAAATCTGACCAAAGTGGACTAGAGTCAGCCCTAGCATATGAGTTGCTATTGGATGAAAATTGTGTGCTAGCTCGGTCCATGTATGCCATTTTCCTCTCAATTATTATCTCCCGTTGTTGTCCGTCTGAATGAGCACCACGTACTTACCCACCAAGCAGATCGAGCTTAATTTTCTTCAAGAGGCTGTAGCTGGTTTCTCTTTTGATGATCGATGACTTCATATAGCTCCATGTTTCCTACGTTCGTTCACTGATGAACCAGTGATGAGCTTCGTTTCATTTTTGATGGGTTGATTATTTAGGTCAGATTCACATTTCGATCCGATCGACATGACAAGACATTATAGCAATAACGAGTCTATTGCATAGACTATTGATCGATTCCTTTTTATTAGAATTCATGAACATAATCACGGACATTTGATATTTGTATATATATCTTGCTGATTCAGATCTGAATGATCGATCGAGATTCAAGAACTGTTCTCTAGTGTACCACTAGCGATGTCTCTATCCGAATTCATATGAATATTGTAAGCTCAATCATGCATATATTGAGTTTTGCTTTCTGCACTATGCGCTTTCAAACATTGAGTTCACTTCTAAGAAATTTGAGGATCGGTGTGTATTTTTGAGCTCTATCGATCAGTGTATGATATATCGAAGTCATGTACACTTGGAGATTAGATCCTCGATTCAATGTTATTCTATCAGTCTGGGTTTCATATACTGTTTCAGCCTCATGTGTAGAAAGAAATGATCGATGGTTAATTAGGGTTTACTACCATGCACTTCATACTAAGAATCAGGCACACTCCGGCAGGAAGCTGTCTCAATAATTAGCCGAAAGCAAGTGTTATAACTTGGAAGGAAGCAAGCAAAAATATATAGGTGCCCCGAGGAGATCTACAAAAGCCAAACCTCACCTACTATATAGTCTTTGTAGTTAACTAATTTGTATGTATAGCCAATATTATGGCTAATATGCCTACACTACTAAGCATAATTGACACATTCTTTGTAGGTCCATGAGCCATGATGAGACCGACATGCATCACGAAGCCCGACATGCAAGCTACACATCGGTACCAAGAAGTCACCGAGAGCTTACCGACAAGTCATTTTCCCGGCTTCACCACCACGTGCTCATGTAACACTTAGAGACTAGAATAAGACTCTTAGTCTCACATTGAAGATGTAACACCCCGTACCTAAAAGTTACCTTTTTACAAGGGTTTGTGAGTTATCGAGAGCTTTTTACTGACGAACGAAAAAAACAGTCCGACAAAAAAAAATTGCGTCGGCTAAGTTAAATTTTCGTCGGCTAAAGTAAATTTTAGCCGACAAAAATTTTATTTCGTCGGCGAAACTAATTTTTTCGTCAGCTATAGCCTGTAAACTTTAGCCGACGAAATTATAAAAGTTTAGCCGACGAAATATATAATTTCGTCAGCTAAAATTCCTTATATTTGCAGATCTAGACAACAGTTCATCATTTGAAAAAAAACGGGAGAAAAAGTTTGGGTGTTGTCGAAATCTGTCTAAAGTTAGTTTGTGGAGCTATATATAGGTATATATGTGTATATATCTTGATTTTGAGTTAATTTAAGAGTTTTATTTGAGTTATATAATATTGATTTTAAGTTTTATTTGAGTTGAATTAATGAATTTTGAGTGTGATTAAGTTGATCGATTTTGATTTGATAATATATATGAAGTTGTTGTTAATAAGTAGATATATATATATATATATATATATATATATATATATATTAATTTAATTATAATATTGTATTGATGGATGGTATGAATTAATTAAGTTGATGATATGCTGATTATGATTTTGTGATGATCGATGTTGATATATAATATTGTTATGTAATTAGTAATTAGTATATATATGTATATATAAGTGTTAATTATTAATTTGTTATTAATTAATTATTGTAGAATACTAAATGATTTGAAATTTTATATATAGAATTAATTAATTAGAGTTATACATATATATTTTGTTACCTTTTCAGGAAATTGATAAGAGTTGGATTTCGCTTTCAAAATGAGACAAAAAGATATGGTAAATGAGTTATTAGTTTTATTGAATATGCACTGGCTAATGCTAACGGGAATACAATTTTCTATTGCACGTGCATGAAATGTCAGTGTCGTAGTGATATGCATCGATTTGCGATTGACAAAGTATGGCAGCACCTGAAGAGTAACGGGTTTTGGGAGAAGTACACATGTTGGATATATCATGGTGAAACATCATCAGGAGGTCTGCATGATCATGGGCAATTTTCTAAGACGGGCAGTACATCTAACGATCTAACAACGACCTTTATCAACAATATGTTTTCTTATGAGAGCGGTGTATGCTCTCAAGGACAGTATATGCCTGAGCCGGTGCAGCCCTTCCCTAGAGTTGCCAACACTATTGGTATTGACAAGTACAAAAAACTGCTTGCTTTCCAACAGACCCTTGTGTACCCGGTTATCAGAAGATGGTTCTTGAAAGTGTGATGGACGTAATGAAGAATAAAGTTGAGACAAAATTGACCGTAAAGGCTTGTTGATGATTATCTACAATACACTGCTTCGATGCTGCCCCATGGTCATTGTATTCTTACCACTCATCATAAGGTCTGATATATCTTGAAAGATCTTGGGTTTTCCTACATCAAGATCCATATATGCAGATATGACTGCGTTCTCTTATGGGGAAAAGATCCAGAAGGGAATGACCTTGGTGGCCTTAACGCATGTCCGGTATGTCACACTAACAAGCTGACTCCTGCGGGCAATAGGAAACTTGTGAAGGTACTTCAGTGTTTCCCGTTGAGGAATAGGCTGGGGCGGTTGTACATGTCATCACACACGGATAAATTTATGACATGCTGATAGGGAATTGCATGACGAAGATACCCTTATACATCCTACTGACGGAGAGGCTTGGAATCATATAGACAGGGAGTTTCCTCATTTTGCGTCAGAGGTCCGAAATGTGAGGCTCGGGCTTTCATCCGACGGTTCAACCCTTTTGGCAACATGAGTCTTCAATACAGTGTATGACCAGTGATTTTGATACTGTACAACCTTCCTCCATGGATGTGCATGAAGAAGTAATACAATATGTTGAGTTTGTTGATTCCGGGACCCGGTTATCCAGGAAAGTGTCTCGATGTATTTGAGACACTTGATTAAAGAGCTTAAGTTTTTTTGGGACATTGGTCATCCCACTTATGACAAGTACATGCACGAGATGTTTCAGATGCATGTCATGGTTGTTGATAGCATCAGTGATTTTTCTGCTCGTGGGATATTGTCGGGCAATGTTGTTAGGGGATACAAGGCTTGTCCAGAGTGCCTTAGTGATGAGGGGAGTAGTAGTCATTGCAACAAGATATGCAAATTGAGTCACCGTATTCTCCTTCCATATGATCACGAATGACAGTTCGATGACAAGGCATTTGATGAGACCAAAGAAAACGGTGTGCCTCCCAGAAGATAGACGGGGAAAGAAATTTTAGCAGTGCTTAATGAGTACGATTTTGGAAAGCTCAACAATCATTCCAATATTATGGCGACAATACCTGAAAGACCCGACATGTACAAATTCTGAACACATAAGAGCATATTTTGGGAACTCTCATACTAGAGTAAGTTGTTGATCAGACACTACCTAGATGTGATGCACATAGAAAAGAATGTGTGCGACAGTGTGGTGGACATAGTGCTGAACTTGGAAGGGAAGACGAAAGACGGTTCTAAGGCACGCATTGATCTTAAAAAAATAGATATAAAAGACATTTGTGGTTGAACGAAGGGAAGAAAAAATGCCTCAAAGTCCTTACACGGTGAAGCCTGACCAAAAGAACTTAATTTTCAGGTGCATGAGTTGTGTGAAGTGTTCTTCAGGCTATGTAGGAAATATAACCTGGTGTGTGAACTTCCGGGACAATAAGATGTACGGGTTAAAGAGTCATGACTGTCATATCCTGCTACAACATCTCTTCCCTGTTTTCATTCGACAGTTCCTTCTCTGTCAGGTGGTGGAGCCGTTAGTAGCGTTGTCAAGATTTTTCCAGAAGTTATGCACACGGGAAGTGAAATAATCTGACCTCCAGGAAATGCAAGAGGATATTATTTATATCATGTGTAAATTTGAGAGGATATTTCCTCCAAATTTTTTTGACATCATGCCTCACCTGAAGATCCATCTTCCTGAGCAATTATTGCTTACCGGTCCAGTACACTACACTTGGATGTATCTCATGGAAAGGTATGTTTTTTACACATGAATTTTTCACTATACATGTTCAATATATACTCATAACACTTTGCAACAATTTATTTATAGGAAACTTATGTAGCAAATAAATCTGATCCTGAAGGATGTATAGTTGAAGCATATACTGCGCACGAGTGCGTCACCTACATGAATTTGTATTTAGGAGCGTTGAAGGAAACTCCACAAACCATACCGGTAGATGTACCAAAGTTCAATCTTTTTATAGTCTCTAGTCATGTTGAAGTTTATGAAATTTTTCCAGACTCCTACAATTTGCAACCACATGAGCTAGTCATAGCTCACTGGTGGGTATTGATTAACTGTCCAGAAGTTGAATACTGGAAAGACATCTATTTATACTGTCCAGACATTTAAGGTGATCTCGATTACCACAACAAGGAGTTCGTAAACTATTTTGGCGGCTAGGTATGTAATTCTTTATTTCTATTTATGACTCTTTTATTGCATAATTATCTATAATTACAGTACATTGAATGTTTGGTTACATATGAACAATATTCAATTTGATGGTCACCCAAATTGGTCGTACGAACTAAGACTTCTAGCGATGAAGCTGATAATGTCAAGAGTTTATACGATGTGCAAGGTGAACGACGTGCAATTTATATGTGAATACATAGACAACAGACAGAGAAAACTAAATTCTGGGGTGATGGCGCATGGTGGGCGGAATGGAGTTGACTATTACGATGTTCTCGATTTAGTGGTGGAACTTGATTGTGGTCAAGGCATGACAGTGCACCTCTTTAAGTGTAGATGATTTGATACCAGCAGCCCACAGAGCATGAAGATCGATCAGTACCAGAGTTTATCGGTGAACACTGCTACAAGCTGTTACGAAGATGACCCGTTCATTTTTGCCACATCAGTAAAACAAGTGTTTTATCTTGATGACCTTGTTAAGGGTAACAGGTGGGAAGGAGTCAACCTTATGCACCCTCGAAACATTTACCGGGCGACTACACTTGGAGAGGCCGAAAGACGAGGAAGAAGATGTTGTGTATCAAGAGCCTAGTGTAATAGGTATTTCTAACTCCTCTACAATTCGCCTTAATAATTTTAAAGTGGGTCTTTCGGTTCGAATTCATTATGAAGAGCTAAGACTTATTGATGTTGATCTAAATTAAAAAGTAGACGAAGACTCTAGTGATGAGGAGAGACATAGATTGCCAGAAATATGTTCTGACACCAAAGAAGACTCATCGGATAATTCAGATTACAAGCCTTAGTTTGAATTTGTAATACAAATTCATGTGCTTTATAGTTTGCATATGTTGAATTCATATTTTTGTTGAATTTTGGTGATATATGAACATGAAACTTGTATGGTTTACATTAAACAGCCTATTTTTTATGTATGTTTTAAGTTTTAGCCGACTAAATAGGCCATATTTTATCGGTTAAAAAAGTTAAGCCGGCGAAATATATCTTATTTCGTCGGCTAAAAAATTCTTAGCCGACGAAATAGGCCGTATTTCGTCGACTAAGATAGTTTAGCCGATGAATACCCTAATGTTTAGTCAGCTAAACCATAAACCCTATACTATAGCCGACGAATACCCTAATAGTTAGTCGGCTAGTAGAAAATAAATAAAATAAAATTTTTATACCACATGTTGCGTCTCATCGATTTGAAACTATTTTCATTTGAAGGTCCGGGCAAAATACGTAATTTAGACGCTCAAATGACCGTTTCCATGCGTTTAGGGGTTTGACTTACGGATTGACCGTCCGGATCGAGTTCTTAACGTTTTCGGATCTAGATGAATTTTTCCCATACACATATTTCAACATAAGGATGATATCTGACGGTTGGATTTTTGTTTGTGAATATGGATGCTCGGAATTACAACAGACCTAATAATGTTGTATAACTTGTTTTCCAAGTATCAAACAAATGTTCCGTTTCAAAAACAAACTATTTGTAGAAGATTCAAATGAAAAAAGTCGTGAAATAAGATATGTCTGGAATGGTGAAATATGTCTACGGTTGAAAAATCATGTAATTCCGATAAAGTCACAGTGCCGATAGTTGCGGTTAATGCAATTTTCTATTCTTTCTCCCTATAGGTAGCCCTATTTTCGATGATTATTTTTCATAAAATTTTTATACCACTGGTGGTGACTTATCGATTTGAAACTATTTTCAATTGAAGGTCCGGGAAAAATACGTAATTTAGACGGTTAAATGACCGTTTCCGTGCTTTTAGGGGTTTGACTTACGGGTTTTACCGTCTGGATCGAGTCCTTAATGTTGTCTGACTAGATGAATTATTTTTCGTACACATATTTCAACATAAGGATGATATCTGACGATCGAATTTTTGTTTGTGAATTTTGATAATCGGAATCACAACATGTCTACAATCACAATGTGGTGAATGTATAAAAAGGACTATAGCCGACGAATTTATTGACCATTTGTCGGTTATATTTAAATAAATAAAATAAAATGATAATTAAATAAATAAATTAAAAATAAATTAAAAAATATATAAAAAGTACTATAGCCGACAAATTATTAAGAAATTCGTCGGCTATAGTACTTTTTTTTATATTTTTTAATTTATTTTTAATTTATTTATTTAATTATCATTTTATTTTATTTATTTAAATATAACCGACAAATGGTCAATAAATTCGTCGGCTATAGTCATTCGTCGGCTATAGTTAATAAATAACTATAAATTAAATAAAATAATAATAAAACAAATAAAATGAAAATAAATTAAATAAATAAATATAAAAAGTACTATAGCCGACAAATTTCTCAATCATTTGTTGGCTATAGTTAATAAATAACTATAAATTAAATAAAATGATAATAAAACAAATAAAAAGTAAATAAATAAATATAAAAAGTACAATAGCCGACGATATTATCTATAATTCGCCGGCTATAGTTAAATAAAAATAAAATTATAGCCGACGAGTTGCATTTGTATAGCCGACGAGTTTCTTATATCGTCTGCTAAAGTTCAAGTCTATTTATAAAAAACCCAGTCTCCTTTGCATCTCAAGCTCTCCTCCTCGCCTCCGCCTCTCAAACCCTTCTCTAACATTACAAATAAATAAGCGAAACTGAGGAAAAAATGTGCTACTTTCCCAACTAAGCCCAACCTCAACAAGTTCACTCACAACCCTTCACTTTTAACGTGAGAAATCCCACGACCACTTCCCGACAAAATTTATGGAATCCATACTAAGGTCCAAATAATTAAATTGTCTCCGCACAAGTATTAACTCCCGAAAAATCTCAAAACCTCTTCCAAAAAATTCAAACTTCACTCCAAAAGTCCCCTTTTAATTTATAGTATTTTTCAGGCAAGAAAACTGCCCAAAAGGTTGTGGATCCGCCGCCAGAACCGTCACAGGCAGAAAAATCCGGCCAAACTCTGGCCACCACCGATTGACTCCAAAATTTCACAGTTTGTTCCTCTCATCAATACGAACAACTTTCTAGTTCAACTCGAATGCCAATTCCTAGCCTAACTAGGTCAATTGAACAAAAAGGTGAAAAATCTGAAATTTTAAACTTCAAAACTTCAATTCTCCCTCCACACTCCAAATCAATTCACCAAACTTTAGGAGTAAGTAGTACTCCTAAAACCCATCCTATCCATATAAAGAACTCACCAATTGGTGATCGAGGGAGGGAGAAATTCGATCTAGAAAATCCTACTGTACACTTGATGAACAAATCGAAATTTCTCCCGATTTACGGCGAGTTAAGTCGGAAAGTTTACCTAGGAATGAAGTAGACTCGGAGGCCAATCTTTTAGGACCGGTGTGACGGCTTGTGGTGGAGCGGGGGCGGCGCTGTGGCGTGCGCAAGTTCCGGCAGGCGCTGTATCGGGGAGAGGAGAGAGATTGGTCCGGTAAGTTTTTGATTTTTCACTTTCTACCTACAGTAAATTCCACTTTTTATAGAGTTTCTTGAAATAGTAACTTTCCTTTTTTAAACCATAACTTCCGCATACGAACTTCGATTAAGACACATAGCATATCTACGGATTCGTATTAACGCCCTTTACAACTTTCATGAAGGAAATTCCTTGAAATAACGATCCTTAGAAAAAGTCAACTCTATAGCCTCTTACGGTAAAACGATTACTACAAACGGTTAAAGATTAAAGTAACCGACTGTAAATAAATTTAGAACCGGGATGTGACAATTCCCCCCTATATAAAAATTTCGTCTACCTATCAAGCAAAGAGATGGGGGTACTGCTGCCTCATCCGTGCCTCGGGTTTCCAAGTCGCTTCCTCCACCTTGTGACTCCTCCAAAGAACCTTAACAAGAGGAGTAGTTTTGTTTCTGAGCACCTTCCAATCAAGGATTTGCACCGGCAACTCTTCATAAGTCAAATCACTCTTCAAACTAACAGGTTGCTCTTGCAACACATGGGAGGGATCAGCAATATACTTGTGAAGCATGGACACATGGAAAACATTATGTATCTTCGCTAAATCAGAGGGTAAATCCAATCGATAAGCAAGTGAGCCAACCCGCTCAATAATCTCATAAGGGCCTATGTACCTCGGGCTAAGCTTCCCTTGCTTGCCAAAACATACAACACCCTTCCAAGGGGATAGTTTCAAGAACACCCAATCGCCTACTTGAAACTCAAGATCCCTTCTTCGATTATCCGCATAGCTCTTTTGCCTACTTTGAGCAGTCTTGAGCTTGTTCCTAACAACCTTGATCTTCTCATTGGTCTCATGAATCATGTCAGGACCACACAACTCTCTTTCACATACTTCATTCCAACACAAAGGCGTACGATATTGTCGCCCGTAAAGTGCCTCAAAAGGAGACATACCAATGCTAGAATGGTAGCTATTGTTGTAAGCAAACTCCATCAAAGCCAAGTTCTTGTCCTAACTTCCTGTAAACTGTAAAACACAAGATCTCAACATATCTTCTAATGTATGAATAGTCCTCTCAGACTACCCGTCAGTTTGAGGATGAAAGGTCCTGCTGAATTGCAATCTAGTGCCCAGAGCTGCCTGTAAGGCTCTCCAAAACCTGGAGGCGAATCTAGGATCCTGATCAGAAACTATAGTCTCAGGCACCCCATGAAGCCTCACAATCTCATTCACGTACAATTCTGCCAATCTTTCCAAGGCATACTTCTTGTTCTCTGGAAGAAAGTGTGCAGACTTGGTCAATCGATCAATAACCACCCAAATACCATCATGCCCATCTCAGGTACGTGGCAAGCTAAAGAAAAAGTCCATGGCAATGTCATCACATTTCCACACAAGAGTAGGCAAGGGCTGAAGCATACCTGCAGGTTTCTGCCTCTCACTCTTAACTTGCTGACAAATTAAGCATCTACTCACAAAAGACGTGATTTCCCTCTTCATGTTCGGCCACCAATAATGATCCTTTAAGGTCCTATACATCTTGGTATTACTTGGATGTGCTGCATAAGCCGAACTATGAGCTTCCTCCAAGATTTCCTACTTAAGTTCTTCATTCCTCTTTGGAACGCAAAGTCTATTCTTGAAACATCAGTGTCTCATCCTTCATGATTGAGAAGTTGACCGCGGTCCCATCATGTGTCCGCTCAATCAAATACACTATGGATTGATCATTATACTGTGCCTCCCGCACTTTATCAATCAAAACAGGCCTCACCTGAAAACTAGCCACCAAGGCCTCAACTTCATCTTCCCATAACTCAAAACCAGTTGCCCGCAACTCATAGAGAAGTGGAACCTGAACCGCTCTCAAATGAGTCAAAGAGACGGAAGGGTTACGGCTAAGTGCACTGACCACCACATTGGCCTTTCCTGGATGATACTCAATAGTAATATCATAGTCTACAAGTAGCTCCATCCACCTTCTCTGCCTTAGATTTAAATCTCTCTGAGTAAACACATAATGAAGGCTCTTATGATCGATGAAAATTTGACACTTCGCTCCATAAAGATAGTGTCTCCACAACTTAAGGGTGAAACTATTGTCGCAAGCTCTAGGTCATTGGTGGGATAATTTTCTTCATGTGACTTCAATTGTCTAGAAGCATAAGCAATAACTCTTTTATGCTGCACCAACACACCACCTAACCCTTGCCTAGAAGCGTCTCTGTAGACCACAAATTCTCCACTATCGTCGGGTAGTGCAAAAATTGGAGCACTAACCAAACGTCTCTTTAGTTCATGGAAACTCTGCTCATAGTTTTCACACCATTCATACTTCACACATTTTCTTGTCAATCTAGTAAGGGGAGCCACAATCTTGGAAAAACCTTCTACAAAATGGCGGTAGTAATCCGCTAGACCCAAGAAACTTCGAATCTCTTTTACACTAGTGGGTCTTTTCCAACTCATCACCGCTTCTATCTTTTAGGGATCCACACTAACACCTTCGGCTGATACTATATATCTTAAGAATCCCACTTTATCTTAACCAAAACTCACACTTACTGAGCTTAGCATACAATTGAGCTTCTCTCAAAATCCGCAAAACCACCCTCAAATGTTTTGCATGTTCCTTTAAATTCTTGGAATAGACTAAGATGTCATCTATGAACACGTTCACAAACCGGTTAAGACATGAGCCAAACACCTTATTCATGAGATCCATAAAAGCGACGGGTGTATTTGTAAGCCCAAAGTCCATCACCACAAATTCATAATGATCATAACGTGACCGAAAAGCAGTTTTGGCTATGTCCTCCCGAATCCGCAACTGATGATATCCCGACCGAAGGTCAATCTTTGAAAAGAGGGTTGCCCCCCCTCAACTGATCAAACAAGTCATCAATTTGAGGCAAATGATACTTGTTCTTCACTGTAACCTGATTTAACTTTCTGTAATCCACACAAAGTCTCATCGTACCATCCTTTTTCTTAACAAACAACACCGGGGCACCCCAAGGAGATGTGCTGGGGCGAATATATTCTTTATCCAGCAACTCCTGTAATTGAGCTCTCAACTCCTTCAATTATACAGGGGCCATTCTATATGATGCTTGAGAAATAGGCGTGGTTCCAAAGAGCAATTCGATCGTAAAATCAACCTCCCTCTCGGGTGGCAACCTAGGCAACTCCTCTAGAAACACTTCAAGGAATTCTTTCACTATGGGGATATCATCCAAACACACTTCCCCCATACTAGTATTCACCACATGCGCTAGGTAGGCTTGACAGCCTTTATTCAATAACTTCTTAGCGGCCACAGCTGAAATTAAGTACTGTGGGAGGACATCTCTTTCTCCCTGAAATGTAATCTCTGACAAACTTGGACTATGAAAAACCACCTCCTTCCGAAAGCAATTAACCATAGCTCTATGCGCTCCTAAGATCACATCAAACTTTATTATGTCTAAGGGGATTAAATCCGCTTCGAACTCATGGCCACCCACTAACACCTTATAACCACTAAACACCCAATTTATCTCTATCATACTCCCGGATGGTAAAGATACATGCCACTCACCGGGGAGGGGTGAGGATGACACATTGGCAAAAAGTGAAAATCTATTTGACATAAAAGAATGTGTCGGTCCAAGATCAAAAAAGTAAGAGCAGGCTGACCAAAAATTAGCAACGTACCAACGATGACCTCAGGGGAAGTACGACACTCCTGCTGAGTCATAGCATGAACCCAAACGTGAGTAGTGGAAGGGCGTCCTCTAATTCCTCTGCTCTGCTGAGTGTTACCCTTGAATGGCCCCACAGCACGAGTACCACTACCAGAAGCTCCAGCTAACGACTGCCCCATGACCGGTGTAGGAGCAAAAGTAGCTCCTAGAGTGAGAAGAGGGCAATCCCTCTTGAAATGGTCCTGCTGGCCACAATGAAAACATCCTCCTGGCTAAAACTGACTCTGCCCAACCTGAAATGACTGACCACAAGATGTCTCACTCTGGCTACTAGAACCCCTCCTGGACTGACCAGACTGACGTCCGCTAAACTGGCTCTGAGTGCTCCTCCTACCCACCCTCTTGAACTTGGCCCTAGATCCTGATCCGATATTCGAGCTACTACCATATCCACTACCAGCAGATGACCCAGAGCCTAAAGTGTAACTCGTTCCTCTAGCAAAAACATAAGCAAAACATGAGCAGTACCGCCAAAACCAGCTGGGTAACCGGCAGCCACCACCTGAGCCTCAACATTAAGGGCAAACATCATGGCCTGCTGAAATGAATGATAGGACACTGCTGTCATCTGGTTCGCATAAATACCTCCAAAACCCTTGACAAAGTAGTAAATCTTCTCCTCCTTAGTCCTCACCAAGTCAGACACATAAAACACCAACTCCTTGAACGTTGCTCAAAAGCTGTCACAGTCATATTGTCATCCTTCTACAAGTTCAGGAACTCCACCTTCATGCGGTTGATATGGGCAGCTGATGTAACGCTCCTTGAAGTGAGCCGTAAACTGATCCCTGGTCATACCCTGAACTGCATTACCTAAGACTGCCTAAATCCAACCACCAATGCCAAGCTTCCCTTTCTAAAAACTAAACAACTATTACCACCTTCTTTTTCTCTGGACACTCTGCCTGCACAAACATCTTCTACATGCCCTCCAACCAATTAAAGGCATCCATCGGCTCAATGGCATGGGAAAAAGTCTTGGCTCCATTCCTGCGAGCTTTCTCATAGTTGATATCCGAAGAGAAAGTGGTGAGTCGTCTGAAAAACTGCTCTAAGGGTCCATTGGCAGGTGCCCCCTCATTCTCCCCTATTGGGTGATTGGGAGAGTTAGGAGGATTCTCCCTACAGGATCGGCCACGTCCACGGGGTATAGTTACCTGAGGATAAAACATTTAGCACCATTCATAAAGACAGTACTAGATAAACTATTACCAATACTCAAGGAATACCAAACATCTAATGCATAAAATGCTAATAATCCGCATGGTCGGATAATCACTCTATAGACACTGGATATTCTTAAGTAAAGGCGGTAGTATAAAGGATTTGAATAACCTAATGCTCAGATACCAACTGTCAAGACCTACCCTAGGTTAACCCTTTAACCCAGAGTAAATCTTGCGGGGTCCACCTTAAAGGAAAGTTAATCTGAAAATTTCGGCATAACCTCCCCATAAAATGGACAACCCTTACCTACAACAACCCAAAGGGAAACGAACACTTCTAGTAAAACAACATCCACCCGCAACTCCTGGAGCCATCATGCTCCCTAATAAACAACATCCGCCACAAGCAACATAAATCGCAAGCACAATTTTTAAAACTATTAACATCAAGTCTAAAGAATTCAGGAGTGTTAAGTCTCTACTACTAAGTTGGAAACAAACACACAACCGCAATATTACAAATTTCTCCAAGAAGTTGTTAGAGCTCTAAAGACGAGAAAATTACACAATTAGGTATACGGGAACCTACTACAGAAAAATGGGAAGGTGGTAACTATACCTTGCCTCCTAGCTATGGCCGAGCCGAACACTGCAATCTGGGCATTTTAAAATTGAAGAGCTCAGAGGAGAAACATTTAAAACATTTACGTGAGTGGACAAAAAAATAATGTGTGTGTAAATATAACTTTAATAATGTTCTCCCTTTTTGTCTGAAAAATCATATAAGCATGCCTCACTGGGGATACACTCCTAAATAAATAAAAAGAAACAATTAATGTCAATCTCATTGACTTGGAAGAACAAAACTTATAGAAAATAGGGGAAGAGGTTTCACCATGACGGAGAGTCTCTCAGACTAGGGTCGGAGCCTTTAAGAGGCTACTAAGTAATGAACGACTCTTCATAGTGAAGAGATTCCACCATGACGATGAGCCTCTCAAGCTAGAGTCGAAGCTAAATAAGGCTACTGTTGCCCCGCTTCACTTCTAAAGTGGGGGGACCGTATGGCTAGCTAGCAATAAATGTGTATATATATATATATATATATATAAATGTATATATATATATATATATAACGACCCTTCATGGTGATGAAAAACAAACAAATAATAAAGTCATTATTATATGACTCCTCCCTCGTTAATTAAAACATGTATCTCATGCAGGAGGCACGGTTCCCCGACCGTCCTCAAAATTATGGCCACAAATAAGTAAATTCGAAATATAATCAACATAACATAAATTTTCAGCCGACTAAACAAAGGGGCTCACGAGAGGGGAGCAACCCGCCTTCCTGGCCCCACCTGCTCAACAAACAATTAAAAACATGTAAAGTACAATTTTTCTAAATGTTAAAGCACGCTTGGCTTAAAAACAAAGTCCACTCACCGACTGCTAGATCTGACGGCGATCCCTAGACCCCTCAGCAGAAGTCTCCGCACGTCCTGTTTCAAGGAGATATTTATAAATATAAAAATACTCGAGTTCTCAACTCTAAAATTATAAATAAATAAACCGAAACTGAGGAAAAAAACGTGCTACTTGCCTAACTAAGCCCAACCTCAATAAGTTCACTCACAACCCCCTTCACTTTTAACGTGAGAAATCCCACGACCACTTCCCGAAAAAATTTCTGAAATCCATACTAAGGTCCAAATAATTTAATTGTCTCCGCACAATTATTAATTCACGAAAAATCCCAAAACTTTTCCAAAAAATACAAACTTCACTCCAAAAGTCCCCTCTTAATTTATAGGATTTTCCAGGCAAGAAAACTGCCTAAAAGGTGGCGGCTCCGCCGCCGGCAGAGAAATCCGGCCAAACTCTGGCCACTACCAATCGACCCCAAAATTTTACAGTTTGTTCCTCTCATTAATACGAACAACTTTCTAGTTCAACTCGAAGGCAAATTCCTAGCCTAACTAGGTTAATCGAACAAAATGGTGAAAAATCCGAAATTTTAACTTCAAAACTTCAATCCTTCAATTCTCCCTCCACACTCCAAATCAATTCACCAAACTTTAGGGGTAAGTAGTACTCCTAAAATTCATCCTATCCATATAAAGAGCTCACTAATTGGTGATCTAGGGAGAGAGAAATTCGATCTAGAAAATCCTACTGTACACTTGATGAACAAATCGGAATTTTTCTCGATTTTCGGTGAGTTAGGTCAGAAAGTTTACCTAGGAATGAAGTAGACTCGTAGGCCGATCTTTTAGGACCGGTGCGGCCTGCCTGTGGTAGAGTGATGACGACGCTGTGGCGTGCGCAAGTTCCGGCAGGCGCTGCGTTTGGGAGAGGAGAGAGATTGGTCAGGTAAGTTTTTGATTTTTCACTTTCTACCTACAGTAAATTCCCCTTTTTATAGAGTTTTCCAAAATAGTAACTTACCGTTTTTAAACCATAACTTCCGCATACGAACTCCGATTAAGACACATAGCATGTCTACGGATTCGTATTAACGCCTTCTACAACTTTCATGAAGGAAATTCCGCGAAATAACGATTGTAGGAAAAAGTAAACTCTATAGCCTCCTACGGTAAAATGGTTACTACAAATGGTTAAAGAGTAAAGTAACCAAAAAGTAACCGGCCGTAAATAAATTTAGACCCGGGATGTGACAATTTCTAATACTTTTGTGGTATCTGTAGGTACAAGGAGTGGAAGAACTAGTTGCAGACCCATTGGACTACGCATGGGAACGCACGTTCTGGTACCCCTGTTGAGTTCCAGTTTAGGGAGTACGAGTGGCGTTGGCTTCTTATATCAGAATTCAACAACCCTCGTAAACAAGTAATTAAAAAAATTAATTTGTTAAAT
This sequence comes from Comarum palustre, assembly GCA_951800085.1. NCBI lineage: Eukaryota > Viridiplantae > Streptophyta > Magnoliopsida > Rosales > Rosaceae > Comarum > Comarum palustre. The sequence goes on along the minus strand of OX637585.1, from coordinate 12,328,752 downwards.
TGTTATTAAGTACGTCCGTTTTTAAATATTTTACTATTATTTTATTTTTTTCTTTTGAATGTTGTTTTCCAAGCGAACGCTCAGAACCGGCAACGCAACAAAAGGAACCATCATGACGGTTCTAGACCGTTCGCATCGTTGATGATCGAGGCGGCCAGAGAACATCCAGAAATCAACTGATATGTCTATACGTACGAGAAGGCATATCCTGACGCCCAAGAGAATATTGTAAGTTATCTTACGTTTTCAAGGCATATCTTGCCCACCTTCAGGGACTTCCGGCTTTGCCTATACCCCTACCTCAGCCGCCGCAACCTCTTCCTGACGAGCATATAAATTTAGATGATATAGATTTTGCATAGTTAAAGAATTATATAGTTTTATGTGTTTATGAACACTTTATAAATATTTTAATGAAAACGTATTGTCACCATTGATGGTGTTGTTGGCTATATAAAATTATTTTAGTGTAATTTGCAGGTTGCTTGGAATGAGAATTTAGAAATTTTAGGGTTTTTTTGGAATGGACTTATAGCCGATGAAATATGTCATATTTCGTCAGCTATAGTAATATTTAGCCGACGAAATTTACTATAATTCGTCAGTTATTTTTTTCAACGTTTAGCCGGCGAATTATAGTAAATTTCGTCGGCTATAGTTGTATTGAGTCGACGAAAGTACTTATATTTCTTCGGCTATTGTTATTTTATAATTTTTTTATTAAATACTTTAGCTGACGAATATATTAAATGCTTCGTCGGCCAATGTCTCAGACTATGGTCGACGAAATATGGTTTCGTCAGCTTTAGTCTTAAACTTTAGACGACGAAAAATATAAAAAAAAAATTTGTCGGCTAAAGTGTGAGACTATAGCCGACGACTACTTTTACTTTCGTCGGCTAAAGTCATAGCCGTCGACGACTCGTCGGCTAATAGCTTAACAGACGAATTTGGTTAATAGACTGAAGAAAGACCAAACTACTGATCTTAGTAGTGAAACTGAATTGTTAAGATGAGAAAATATGATCTAAAAGTTGGTCAATTCAAGAAATCCTTACCAAAACTCAAGGTAAGGACATCCTTACATAAGAAAAACTATATATATGTATGCCTTCATGGCTAAAAACGTCCTTACCAAGAGTTTGGTGCTAATTTCCTTAAATTGACACACTTTATGATCAAATTTTCTCCTCTTAACCATTCAGAATCTAAATATATATGTATAGATCATCTCTATAAAATTTCATCTTATTTGGTAATCGTTAAGGTCTCGAAAACGTATAAATACAATGAAAGAACTGAATTTGTTCAACCTGAACCATCCATGTTCTTCTCTGTAAATTATAGTTTTGAATGTCTTAACGATAAACAAATTAGCTGAAATTTTGTAGAGATAATCTAATCATATATATGTAGAAACTGAATGGTTAAAATGAGAAAATATGATCTAAAAGTTGGCTAATTCAAGAAATCATTTCCAAAGCTTTGGTAAGGACGTCCTTACATAAGAAAAATCATATATATATATTGGTCTTCTTGGCTAAGGACGTCTTTACCAAGAGTTTGGTGCAGATTTCTTTAATTTGACCCACTATTCGATCAAATTTTCTCATCTTAACCATTCAGAATATATATATATATACTCTACAAAATTTCAGCTGGATTTTGTAATCGGTAAGGTCTTGAAAACGTATAAATACAATGAATGAACTGAATTTGTTCAACCTAAACCGTTCGTGTTCTTCTCTGCAAATCACAATTTTGAATGTCTTATGATAACCAAATTAGCTGAAATTTTACAGAGATGATTTACTCATATATATCTAGAAACTGAATTGTTAAGATGAGAAAATATGATCTAAAGGTTGGCTAATTCAAGAAATCTTTACTAAAGCGTAGATAAGAACGTCCTTAGAAAATATATATATATATATATATATATATATATATATTGATTACATTCTCTCGTTTTCCACCTCATATATATATATATATATATATATATATATATTGATTACATTCTCTCGTTTTCCACCTCTTAAGTATCTCACGTACGTATAATCCCTCATAAGTGCTCTTCAACAAGACAAATTTCATTTTTTGTATTAATATTATTAGAGAATATATAGCTTCATTTGTCAATTGTCATAGTTCGTTTGGTACATAAAAGCTTTTTGAGCATCTGTGTAGCTGATTATGTATGATTCATCTAAAATATTTGGTATGCAGGTACCACTCTTTGCATCACACACAATTTCGAACAACCTACTCCCTCTTCATGCCAATCTATGACTACGAATAATTAGGACCGGCTCTGAGTTTTCGCGGCTCTTGGTGAGAAACAAAAATTGAGCTCCACAATCTTCAAATATATTCACAACTTATTTTCACCTTAAAGGGTAGATAAGTAAAATATAACTATTTCAAAATAAATACTTTATAATTCAAACTGGATATTTCATTAATCAAATTTATGAATACTGGATCAGATGATCATCTTCCATGAAATACATTCAAAAAGAAAACAGAGAAATCACTATCAGAAAAAACACTTTAGCTAACGAAATGACCAAACACAGGCTGACAATTTTTTTTTTCTCGGCAATAATGTACTTTAGAAGACGAAAAATAATGTTGTCGGCTATTGTTTTTACTCTTCAGCTAAAGTTTATACCCATCGGCTAAAGTATTTTAGCAGACGAAAAAAATGTCGGCAATTGTTGAAAAAATTTGTCGGCTATTGTCGAAAAAATGTCTGTGCCCAAACTTCCCTCTTTTGAAACCCTCATTTCCTTCTCCCTCCACAACTTCCCGCCTCTCTCTCATTTCCCCCTCTCTTCTTAAGAACTCCCAAACCTAATCCCAAATCTCATCACTCTCTCTCTCTAAAATCAAAACTCTCTCTCTCTCTTAGCCATGAACCACCGCGCACGCTCCGCTCACCATCGACTCAGGTCTGCCTTAAATCACCATCGCCGCTGACGGATTCCCTTGCTTCTCCAGCAGGATTTAGTATTCCCTTGCTCCAGATTTCCTTAGAATTGAGTTTTTGTTTAAGATGTAGGAAAGTGTTTAAGAGATAGGTTAGTGTTGAATTTTAGATTTAAATGTTTTGATAATGAAATCATTAGGTGGAAATCTTATACAACTGAGTCGATTAATTAGAGTTTACAATCAAATTGATAACTGATGAGTTTAAGATTAAGAGATGACATGTATACTTTAGCCGATGATATGTATACTTTAGTCGACGATATATATACTTTAGCCTATGTATACTTTAACCGAAAACATGTATACTTTAGCTGACGTTATGTATATTTTAGCCGATGATATGTATATTTTAGCCGACGACATGTATACTTTAGCCGACGATATATAAAGACTTTTGTTGGCTAAAGTCATGTTCGGTCGACCATTTTGACCAATGGATGAAGTTTTGTCTGACGAAATTTCATCAGCAAAAATTTAAAAGTTGTCGGCAAAAGTCCAAACTTTAAGCCGACAAGGAGTTTTGTCGTTGACTAAAGTTTGACTGTCGCATCCCGAAACCTTCACCGGCCCAAAATACTGCAGTAACCCCGTAGCCTCAGCCTAATGAGCAATCAATACGTCGATCTGACGTATTGACCACACACTAGGCCGAAACTACAAGTCTAGGAAAATAAAAACTAGAATCTATAATAATTTATTTTTCTTCTTTTTCGCGGGTGGAAACAGAATTTACAGCGAAAGTGGGGAAAGTAGTAAATAAAAACATGGGCCAACTTTGAAAACATGCGACAACATTTAAAGCATTCCACACACGAGGAACACATATAGAAAATCAACCAAGTGACACAAGACACAATGAACACTAGTTGTCACCTCAAATACACTCAAAGAGAAACGAAGAGATCATGCCCTAAACTCTCATTTTGTTTGTCCCCTTTCAGTACACAATACCTGCATCCACGAACTATTGTAGGGTTGAGCACTTATCCTCTCTAACTCATATGGGGCCAAAACCCAACCGCGCTAGGGTTTGAAAAACTCAAAAACAGGATATATAAAAGGGTGACGCTAAAAGTGTAAAATCCAAATAGATAAATATTCAAGAGGAAATACTCGAGAGAAACCTCGGCAATAAAACTCATCTCAAAACATGAGGAAAACAATCATATATAAATGTATGTGTATGTGTATGCGTATAATGAGCTCAAATAAATATGTATGTGACACCCGCAGGATTTTCTCTAGACCTCGGCGGCCGAATCCCGAGTTTGTCTTTATAGCAAACCGGGACCAACTACCTATTACGCACGGAGACAAATAGTAGCAAGAGTGTATATTTACAGCAAATGTCCAACATATCACTCATAATAGGATGCCACACTTACAACTCGCTTAACTTTATAAGAGGCGAGCATAGGCGAGGGAAAAATATAAACAGGGCATCACCCCTCCGAAGGTTCACGGTCATCGACACCTTGGGAATCATAGACTAAATACTAGGTCACGTCACTCTCAGGCCAAGCACTGGAAATCAGGACAACAGTACTACTTTAGATCCAGAACACACATCATTGTGAGTAAAAACGTGTGGTAAAACTATAAATCATGGAGTTCATACTTTTATAAATAAAAAGTCACTAACCCAGAAGGTTACAGAATTTACCATTTGATTAAGGGTTGACAAATTAACGTTCTTTCACATGTTCGACTTAACTTCCGGTTAAACGATTTGAGTCACTTTACTTTACTTCCCATTAAACGTTAAACACTTAGGCGTCGCTTAATAACTCGTGAACTACTATGGACACCCATATTAATGTTTGAAAATCTATTTAAGTAATCATTGATTTCGTTTAACCAACATGTTATGTTTTTCATTAACTCAAACATTTCAAAACACATTAATTAAGAATCTTTAGAAACTACTATGTGCACCCAAAAGGATTTCCTTAATTGGAAAGCTTTCCTAAAATAGAATGTTTCCAAATATAGTAAGTTTCCATTTTTACTTAATTTAACTGATTAACCTTTCTTGATTTTTTTTACCGATCAACTTTCCAAAAATGAAAACTTCCCAAAATTGTAAGTTTCCTAAAATTGTAAGTTTTTATAAACTGATGTTTCGCTATGACTCTACAGAAAATACACGTTTTAAAGAGTCGAAGACTACCTCCTCGGCATTCTGCCGGATTCTGTTAACTTGACGGAATCTCTGCTGGATTCTGGTCACCTTGCATGAAATTCGCCATAGTTTCCCTGTAATTTCCAACTCCAAGTTATCGACATACAACAAACATAACAACACAAATTAACATCCCATCATCATCAGAATCTAACACGAACCAACAAGAGGCTAAAACACCGAGATTACCTTCAATCTACTCCAATCGTAAATCAGCAGTTCCTTGACCTCCAACTCGACTCACAAAACATCCATACTCACATACGCCACCTTGGTCACTACCTCGACATGCAAAGCCTTCAGGTCGAGGATTGAAGCCTCCCAGCCACACCATGAACCTTTGTCAACCTCGTCAAGGCTAGCTGCAGCTGCTCCCAAAATAGCACCAACACACATCCGAGCTCCATAAACGCTACAAAGCTCACTAGGACTCAAGAAACCAGCCAGGATCACCAGGAACGAGCTTTGTCGGAGAAGGACCAAGAACCCAGAAAAACAGAGAAATGGGGTTTTTTTATTTAGGGCTTGAATCGGAAGATTAAGGGAATGAAAAGTAAGAAGAAGAAGAAGAAGAAGAAGAAGAAGAGAGGTACCAGCCACGCGCCTTCTTGTCGCCTGGATCGCCGGAATCCGGCCAACACAGACGCTCCTCCTCCTCGTCCGATCTCCCTTGATCTTGGCTACATGGTGGGTTTTTGGGTTGGGTTATCAAGTAGAGAATAAAAGGGAGAGATTGGTGGTGGTCCGCCTTCCTGGAGCGGCCAGACGACGGTGGCTCGCATGAGAGGGTGACTGGAGCTTGATCGGGAGAAAGGATGGGGAGAGAGTTGACCGAAGATAGGGTATTTGACTTCGGTCAAAGGCCTCAAGCCTTTTTATAGGCAAATGGACGGCCCAGATTTGATTCGAAAAAGATCCAACGGTCCAGATTTACTGAAGGGTAAAAAGTAAATCTGAAAATGGTAAAATTGTTTTATCGGAATGGTAATTAAAAATTACCAGAAACTTCAGAAATTCATAGAAAACAGACGGAAGCTCCGAAAAATATTCTGAAAATACTATGAGACGCGTGTTGACGCGTACTATGACATCGGGTCCTCAAATGAGGAATTTGAAGAGTTTATAAAAACTCGATAATGAACTTGGTCGTTAACTTGTTAAGTTACCGAACACGGCTTAAACCTCAGTAACTCGTCGTTAACCACGATAAAAATGTAAGGGGTCTCACACCAACAACTGTTACTATTTTCGTCAGTTAAAGTATGGCCGATAACCTTTAGCCGATGAAACTTTAGCCGAAGAAGTTTTGTCGACTATTACTTTAGCCGAAGAAAAAGTCTAACACGTCGACAAAAATTATTCGTCAGCTAAAGTGTTTTTTTTCGAATGACAGTGTATATTGTCTAAAAAATAAAATAATAAATTATATGCTGAGGTGCCTGTGGGTTTTGAACTTAGGGCAACTTGTGTATCGATCTAAACAAGGTACCTACTACTGTAGAAACTTCAAATTATCAATTTAGTGTAAGTTATAACATATATATAGGGCTTCTTGGCTGCGGACGTCTGCACCAAAGGGTTTGATGCAGATGTGTGATTTTACCTCACTTTTCTATCTTATTTTCAGATCTTAACCGTTTAATATCTAGGTATATATGTATAGACCATCTCTGTAAAATTTCATCTCATTTGATGATCGTTAAGGCATTCAAATCTGTGATTTACCATAAAGAAAACTGACGGTTCCGATTAAACAGTTCAGAAACTGTCAGTTTTCTTCTTGGTAAATCACAGATTTGAATGTCTTAACGATCACCAAATGAGATGAAAATTTACAAAGATGATTTATACATATATATTGAGATATAGAATGATTAATATTTAAAACTAAAATAAAAAAATGGGGCAAAATCACACATCCGTGCGGATGTCCGCAGCTTAAAACAGTTATATATATATATATATATATATATATATATATATATATATATATACACACACACACACAAGTTCTGTAAGAAAAATATAGGAGTTTTTTTTCTTGGGGCCCTTGAATACTTGGGGCTCTAGGTACAAACTTTCTGGGATATATATATATATATATATATATATTTACACAAGTTCTGTAAGAAAAATATAGGAGTTTTTTTCTTGGGGGCCCTTGAATACTTGGGGCTCTAGGTACAAACTTTCTGGGCCTATACCAGGGCCGGGCCTGCAAATAATGTACCATGGACTAGCTAGTGATTCACTACATGAATCTTCATTTAGGAAGTAGTAGTCACCTGATGTCGTTCATCTTACACACAACATCAACTAATTCCATCTACCGACTCCCACTGGCATTTGCTTCCTTGGCCTCTAAACCACGCACTTCTACATGGTACTTATGGCTGCTGTGGCCAGAGACATTATGCTCATTATTCATGCTAACCCGGTTATAACGTTATTTAGCCGTTCATTTGTTATTGATGAGAAATTTTTAGATGTTATGGGAGAACCACGTGGATTGTCTAATGGTGTTAAATTTCACTTAAAATTAGACATGTAAATTTTTTATACCTAAATTATAAAACTACTATTTTTTAATTTTTATGAAATGACATTCATTGGTATTTAATGAGTTCAACTAGGATTTAGGGTTTTAGGGTTAGAGTTTAGAATTTAGTGTATATGGTAGAGTGATAGGGTATAGGGTTTTGGCTTGGGCTTGGGCTTGGGCTTAGGATTTAGAGTTTTAAAAACAACAAAAAAGCCAAAATGGTTTTTGATAAAATAGCCAAAATTATTTTTATGTTAAAAATTCATATATCAAATTTTAAGTGAAATGTAACACCACTAAACAATATCACATATTCTTTTGTAGCAGTGAAAAATTTGTCGTTATTGAGAGTCAGCGTTTTGGTAAACAAGATTACATGCTTCGGTTATTCCAAAATTCAATTTGCACGTCGGAAGCAACTTAACTTCATTTTCTCTATATCTTTATTGCATGATTAATGTATTCCCAATTCAGTTAATGTGATTGCTACCTTCAGTTAACTACGAGTTGCAGTGCTCGCTCTCATGGCAAAATGAAGCTATAATCACAGCCACTGAGGATGACGTCAGACTTGAAGCTGAGCGTAAGGTTTTCAAAGTTATTAGTTAATTAAGTCTTCTTAATCAGCTAACTATAGTGTACAAGTCTGTACAGGTCTAAGAATTAATTACAAAACATCACTTAAATTATGATGTTATTTTCCTTTTTATATCTAACTATCAAAAACTTATATTTTCATACCATAAGTTTCATTCCGTTAGCATTTTGACATCTTGACCACTAACACTGTTAAAATTTAAGAGTATTTTTATCATTTCATCAAGTGTATTTTTTTACATTTACTTTAATAAAATAATTTATTTTTTGAAGTTATCAAATACAAATAGAACAATGTATTATCAAAAAATATTCAAAAAAATCTAAAATTAAATATTTATTTTGGCAACAATAATGATAAAGTTAGTATAACTCCATATCCTAAAACGGCTAGAGACAGAAACAATTTTTTTTTCAGTTGAAACAATTTTTTTATGATTTTCATAGCCTAAAAATTTGAAATTATTTTCCCATAAAAATATTTTTTTTTTCAAAATTAAATACACATAAAGTGTGTGTAAATAACTATAAGATCGATGCTGGCCTGATAGCGAAATATAGCGGCTACATACAAGCCCTCATTGGCCACGGCACCCCTGCAAGGCTTATAGTTGAGGGCTTCTCATAGATATAATTGCATCAATTTATCCTTTTGAACTTACAAATGCAGTTCATATGTAATGGCCGCCCTTCTAACTAAATTCCTGCTCCGCCAATGCATACAGCTACGACAATAATGGAGCTGATCGAGTTTTCCAACATACACCAATTCCCTACCCAACTGATTAATCTGGACAAGAATACGACTCCAGTGACTTATGGCTGCCCCCAGCCTTACCTATAAAACCATAGAAAACCTGCGATTTTATTATCACATTGATTTGAAATATACAGGTGTTCAAGTATCATCCTATTATCTCTCTAATGTGTAGGTATACCCCAATCATATATTAGTGTTGTCAACCTCCTATATTTTAAATAATTGACTACCCAATATGATCCATATTACCGTTGGAAAACATGCACAATGTTCAAACCTGGCCTGGAAGAATAAGCTTGTCCATTTCATTAGTTACAAAAACTTCAAATCAAATTATTTGAGATAGCATCATATGTTCCATTTATTGAATAACGTAACAAATCAATGAGGCTTCTGATGATAATTGCACTGCACCTGAAATGCGCTTTTTTATTATTTGAACGATCATTACTCATTAGCATAAGTGAAAGAAATTGACAACTCTGAGTATACAAACTTGTAATACACCCTTTTTTATTATATTTTTCTATCTTGTTTTATTATTGGGCTTATGATAAAAAAAAAGTTTTTTTAGAGGTATGAAATGATAAAAAAGTCTAGCCCTTAAAGCGTTGCCCATAAATTTTTTAAAAAATTACGTTTTCTGCCACTAACTGTTAATAACGGAAGGAAAATTATCGATAAAAAAAGACACTGAAGGTCTTCAGTTCTTCACTACCAGGATAAGCACTTTAGCCGACGAAGAATTTTCGTCGGCCTGTTCATCAAAGTCGTCGGTAAAGACTCGTCGGCTAAAGTTATAGCCGACGAAATAAAAGCCGTCGTCGGCTATAGTGTAACACTTAGCTGACGACATAATTTCAAAACATTCGTCGGCCAAACTCTTACTTTAGCCGACGAAATACATTGTCGTCGGTTTAAATATAAGACTTAGGCCGACAAAATATTAATATTTCGTTGGCCAACTTAAAATACTTTAGCCGACGAAATATAGTACATTTCGTGGCTAAATATTTTAAAAAATTAAAAATTAAATGGAGAAAAGCCGACGAAAATATAGTACATTTTTGTCGGCTTAACTACAACTATAGCCGACGAAATTTACCATATTTCTTCGGCTAAACGTTGGGGAAAAAAAATTATTATAGCCGACGAATTATGGTAAATTTCGTCGGCTATAGTACTTTTTATACTTAAAAAACTACAAAATTTCTAAATTACCATCCAAGCAAGCTGCAAATTACACAAGCAATTTGATAACCAACAACAAACACCATCAAAAGTAACATAAACATTTTGCATTAAATTTTGAATTTATAAATTGTTCGTATACCTAAAAAACAAAATAAATAATTGTTCATAAACCTAAAAAACTAAATAAAGTCGATATCATCTAAATCTATATCCGCGCCAGGAGGAGGTTGCTGGGGAGGTTGCGGCGGTTGAGGTAAGGGAATAGGTGTAGGCATGGGCGGAAGCGGAAGTCCCTGAAGCCGTGCACCTGAAAAATCTTGCATGTACTGGAACATCTGCTGCTGCTGTGCCTGCTGGGTGGCATATACTGCTGCATTATACTTCTGTAAAGCGGCAGTATATGCTGTCTAGGCGACTTGCTGTTCCCGTAACATCTGAACTTCCGCCTCTAGCTGAGTCGTTCTGCTGCTGGTGAAGGCTCATTTTTTTTTTCTGAAATCCGGGAGTGGTCTTCAGTACCCTCTCGCCCTTCTTTCCTAGACTCCGGCAGTAGAAGTTATTTTCTCGCGGTGGGAATGCTGTGCCCATGATCCTCGCCCCAACGCTGAGATCCGAAGTGTCAATCCGGGACATGGCTTCGGACATGTCTTCCTCTTGCGTGTCAGGCCATGTCTCCCTGACTATAGCAGTCATCACCTCGTCACTAGCCTGCCTCACCCTTGCCTAATTTGATAGGAAAAAATAATTAATTAACATTTTGAAATATATATATATATATATATAATTTACTAAATTTTAAAACGTAAATCCTCTTACAATATCCTCATAAGCGTCAGGATATGCCTTCTCGTACGTATAGATGTACCAGTTGACCTCTGGATGTTCCTTGGCCGCCTCCTCCATCAACGATGCGAACGGTCTAGAACCGGCATGATAGTTCCTTATGTTACGTTGCCGGTTCTGAGCGTTCGCCCGGGAAACGGCCTACAAAGGAAACAAATTACTAAAATATTTTAAAACGTATTAAATATAATTCAATATATTAAATTATTTTTAATTACCTGTTTATGTGGGTTGTTGAATTCCGATATCAGAAGCCAACGCCACTCGTTTTCTCTGAACTGGAACTCAAGGGGGGTGCCAGAACGTTCGTTCCTATGCATAGTCCAGTGGGTCCGTAACTCGTTCTTCCACTCCTTGTACCTGTAATACGCCAAAAAATTATAAATATTATTAATTATACATAATTTTCTTTTGTCATTAACTTTGCAACGTACCTTCCCCCATGCACAACGTCCGCCCAGGTGTTCCTCAGGTGCTGGGGAAGGTCAAACCACACCTGCATTAAAACATTTATTAGTTTAGGCGTTCATAAATCTACAATGTAATAAATAATGTTAAATGTGAATTTTTTTATACTTACCGACATTTCGTTGTGGACCATGTCCTTAACCTCCGGTGGGACCTCGCCCCAGTCTGACCATAACATAGGGACTCTATCCCTAATAAGCGCTCCCACGCGGCCGGAGTACATCCTCGTCTTGTCGTCCGATACTACGTTCCCATCCGCGTCAGTATAAATGACGATCCTTCTCGAGGTACTCATGGTCTTCTCGAGAGTCTTCCCTGTGACGGGACCTCTCTTCTTCCTTGTCGGCTTGGCTCTGACGGTGCCCATCATAAATTGATTATTAATAAATTATTTTTATTATAACATAACAAATTATTTATATAATCATTACCTGAGGGTGTTGGGGCGGATGCGACGGACTCCGACTCTGTCACCGATGATGAAACCCTCGCAGAAATTAAATCCGTATCAAACGGCACGAACAGGTACGCTGCTGATGGGGTCACCTGCGGGGGTAGTGGATAAATAGGCGCCCCTGAATCATCGACTGCAGGTAATGCCGGTATCAAGCGAGGAAGGTAGAGAAGAGGCGGCGTCATCTGTACCTCGGAAGACCCACCCTCCGAAACAGTAGGGCCCGGAGTCAGTGCCCTATGTATCTCAGGCATACGTAGTGCAGACACCTCCGCCTGAGTCGGATGCCACAACTGCCTCGAGGAGTGAGGGACGCTCGGCTGCCTCGAGCGAGGGGTGTCCGGCTGGCTGGAGGACCGAGGGGTGACTGGCTGCCTGGAGGAGCGAGCGTCGTCCGGCTGCCTGGAGGAATGTGTGGCCCCCAGCTGTCTCTATGTCGGCTCTAGAAGAGACGCCTGTCGGGCCGTCATTGGGCCCTTAAACGAACCCCGAGGGTTGCTAGACGTTCCCTCAGACGATTCACTCCTTTGGCCCTTCAAACTCTTTGATTTACTAAATAATCCTTTCATCCTAAATAATATTTTTAATATTTTGTTAAATATATAGCATTATAAAAAATTAACAACATTATCACAAATATATTAAATATACCAATTAATATTTTAATATACCCAATTTACTAAATATACCAATTAATATTTTAATATATCCAAATATATTAAATATACCAATTAATATTTTAATATACCCAATTTATTAAATATACCAAATTGACTAAATATACTAAATATATCCAAATATATTAAATATACCAATTAATATTTTAATATACCCAATTTACTAAATATACCAAATTGACTAAATATACTAAATATACCAAATTGGCTAAATATACCCAAATATATTAAAAATTACCAATTTACTTAATACACCCAATTTACTAAATATACCAAATTGACTAAATATACTAAATATACCAAATTCACTAAATATACCCAAATATATTAAATTTTTCAATTTACTTAATATACCCAAATGTATTAAAGTATACTAATTAATGGAAATAATTCAATATAATTCAACATTATTACCAACAATATTATCACAAACAACATTATCACAAACAAAATTATCACAAACCCTAATTATCATATAATTCAATATATTGAAAAAAAATTGAAAATAGTTCTATAATTCAATATAAACATGAAATTGCATACCTTATTTGTTTGGGAGATGGGGGAGGCGGAGTGGAGGCCGGAAATCGTCGAAAAAGTGAAAGAAAATCGAGAGGAGAGGGAGAAATGAGGGTGCGGCCGAGAAGAAAGAATGAGAAGAAATAGGGTTATGTCGCTGGGTCCGAATATATAGGAAGAAGTATAGCTGACGAAATAAAAAATTCATCGGCTAAAACTTCGTAATTTCGTCGGCTAAAGTACTTTTATAATTATTTAGTAAATTCATGTACAATTTATATGTTTGATCTTGTGAAACGAAAAACCGACCGTCAAATATCATCATTATGTTGAAACATGTGTGGGGGTAAATTTTCAGCATCATCGGACAAACTTAAGGACTCGATCCGTACGGTTAATCCCGTTAGTCAAACCCCTAAACACAAACAAACGGTGATTTGACCGCCTAAATTACGTATTCTGTCCGTAACTTCAACTACAAATAGTTTCATATCGAGGAGACGCAACTAGTGGTAAAAAAATTATAAGAAAAATAACCCTCGGAGATAGGGCGTCCTCTATGGAGAATGAATGAAAAAATGCAATGACCGCAAGTATTGGCACCGAAACGTATCAGAATTACGTGATTTTTCAACCATAGACATATTTCATCGTTCCGGTCATATCTTATCTCACGACTTTTTTTCGTTTGAAGCTTCTTCGTATAGTTTGTTTTTAAAACAAAACATTTACTTAACACTTGGTAAATTAGTTATACAACATTAGTAGACATATTTTGAATGTGACGATCAATCTTGTGAAACGAAAAACCGACCGTCAAATATCATCATTATGTTGAAACATGTGTGGGGGTAAATTTTCAGCATCATCGGACAAACTTAAGGACTCGATCCGCACGGTCAATCCCGTTAGTCAAACCCCTAAACACAAACAAACGGTGATTTGACCGTCTAAATTACGTATTCTGTCCGGACCTTCAACAACAAATAGTTTCATATCGAGGAGACGCAACTAGTGGTATAAATTATTATTTTATTCATTTAACTTTAGCCGACGAATAATTAGGGTATTCGTCGGCTATATTATAGGGTTTAGGGTTTACAGTTTAGCCAACTGACAATTAGGGTATCCGTCGGCTACGATTGATTTAGCCGACGAAATAAAATATATTTCGTCGGCTGAAACCGTCAAATAGATAAAAAAACAGGTGGTTTAACCGTAGGCTTACCAATTTCCTGCATATATAACCAACATTAAGATACATTATGAATTCAACAGCTTGTAGCATATAAAACACACATCAATTTGTATTACAAATTCAAACTAAGAAGGCTCGTAATCGGAATCATCCAATGAGTCTTCTTCGGTGTCAGAATTAATTTCTGGCAATCTATGCATTTCTACATCACAAGAGTCGTCGTCTGTTAATTGATTTGGATCCACATCAGTAAGCCGAGCGTCTAAATCACGAATTTGAACCGAACGACCCGCATTAAAATTATTAAGGCGAATTGTAGAGGAGTCAGGAATACCTATTGCACTGGATGTCTTTCCAGTATTCAACTTCTGGACAGTTAATCAATACCCACCAATGGGCTATGACTAGCTCATGTGGTTGCAACTTGTAGGACTCTGGTAAAATTCCATAAACTTCAACATCATTAGAGACTATAGAAAGGTTAAACTTCGGTTCATCTACCGGTATGGTTTGTGGAGTTTCCTTCAATGTTTCTAGATACAACTTCATGTAGGTGACGCACTCGTGCGCAATATATGCTTCAGCTATACATCCTTCAGGCGCGGATTTGTTAGCCACATAAGCTTTGTAGTCTCCAAGTTGTCTACATATAAATAAATTTGTTGTAATATGTTACGATTATACATTGAACATGTACAATAAAAACATGAGGTGTAAAAAACATACCTTTCCATAGGATACATCCAAGTATAGTGTACTAGACCGGTAAGCAACAATTGCTCTGGAAGATGGATCATCAGGTGCGGCATGATGTCAAAAAAATTTGGAGAAAATATCCTCTCAAATTTATACATGATATAAATAATGTCCTGTTGCATTTTCCGGAGATCAGATTTTGTCACTTCCCTTGTGCATAACTTCTGGAAGAATCTTGACAACGCTACTAACGGCTCCACCACCTGACGGGGAAGGAACGGTCGAATGAAAATAGGGAAGAGACGTTGTAGCAGAATATGACAGTCATGACTCTTTAACACGTACATTTTATTGTCCCGAATGTTTACACACTGGGCTATATTTCCTGCATAGCCTGAAGGATACTTCACAGAACTCATCCACCTGAAAATTACGTTCTTCTGGTCAGGCTTCACGGTGTACGGAGCTTGAGGCATTTTTTTTCTTCCCTTCTTTCAACCACAAATGTCTTCGTATCTCCATTTTTTTTAAGATCAATACGTGCCTTTGGACCGCCTTTCGTCTTTCCCTCCAAGTTCAGCACTGTTCCCACCACACTGTCACACACATTCTTTTCTATGTGCATCACATCTAGGTAGTGCCTGATCAACAACTTACTCCAGTATGGGAGTTCCTAGAATATGCTCTTATGTGTCCAAAATTTATACCTGTTGGGTCTGTCCGGTATTGCCGCCACTATATTGAGATGATTGCTGAGCTGCCCAAAATCATACTCATTAAGCACTGCTAAAATTTCTTCCCCCGTCTATCTTCTAGGAGGCACACCAAGTTCTACAGTCTCATCAAATGCCTTATCATTGAACCGCCATTCGTGATCATACGGAAGGAGAGTACGGTGACCCAATTTGCATATCTTGTTGCAATGACTACTGCTCCCCTCATCGCTTAGGCACTCTGGACAAGCCTTGTATCCCCTAACAACGTTGCCCGACAACATACCACGGGCAGGAAAATCACTAATGGTACCAACAACCATGGCATGCATCTGAAACATCTCGTGCATGAACTTATCATAAGTGTGATGGCCAACGTCCCAAAAAAACTTAAGCTCTTCAATCAAGGGTCTCAAATACACATCGAGCCACTTCCCTGGATAACCGGGTCCCGGAATCAACAAACTCAACATATTGTATTCCTTCTTCATGCACATCCATGGAGGAAGGTTGTATGGTACCAAAATCACCGGCCATACACTGTATTGAAGACTCATGTTGCCAAAAGGATTGAACCCGTCGGATGAGAGACTGAGCCTCACATTTCGGACCTCTGACGCAAAATGAGGAAACTCCCTATCTATATGCTTCCAAGCCTCCCCGTCAGCAGGGTGTATAAGGGTATCTTCGTCGTGCAATTCCCTATCAGCGTGCCATCTCATAGCTTTGGCCGTGTGAGATGACATGTACAGTGGTTCCAGTATATCCCTCAACGGGAAATACCGAAGTACCTTCATAGGTTTCCTATTGCCTGCATGAGTCAGTTTATACCTGTCACTCTGACATACTGGACATGTGTCAAGGTCACCAAGGTCATTCCCTTCTGGATCTTTACCTCAGAAGAGAACAAAATCATATCTGCATGCATGGATCTTGATGTAGGAAAGCCCAAGATCTTTCAGGATATATCGGACCTTATGATGAGTTGTAGGAAGACGATGACAGTGGGGCAGCATCGAAGCAGTGTACTGTAGGTAGTCATCAACAGCCTTCACAGTCGATTTTGTCTCAACTTTAATCTTCATAACGTCCATCACACTTTCAAGAACCGTCTTCTGACAACCGGGGCACACAGGGGTCTGTTGGAAAGCAAGTAGTTTGTTGTACCTGTCAATACCAGCAGTGTCGACAACTCTAGGGAAGGGCTGCACCGGCTCAGACATATACTGTCCTTCAGAGCATACACCGCTCTCATAAGGAAACATATCGTTGATGAAGGCCGTTATTGGATCGTTGGATGTACTGCCCGTCTCAGAAAATTGCCCATGATCATGCGGACCCCCTGATAATGTTTCACCGTGATATATCCAACATGTGTACTTCTCCTAAAACCCATTACTTTTAAGGTGCTGCTAAACCTTATCAATTGCAAATCGATGCATATCGCTGCGACACTGACATTTAGTGCACGGACAATAGAAATTGTATTTCCTTTAGCATTATTCATCACATATTCAATAAAACTAACAACTCATTTACCATATTTTTTGTCCCATTTTTTTTTGTCGGCCTGTTAGTTTTTTTTCGTCGGCTATGACAGTTATTCTGGTAGTGCTTGTTCAGTGTTCTTCTCCATTTTGTTTCTTCTCCAAAGTTCCCCATCACTGCTCGCTCCCTTCTCTCCATTTTCTTCTCTTCCTCACTGAAAACTCGCTCTACTTCTCTTTCTCATTGAAATATCTCTCTCTCTCCGGCGAATATCACAGAACTCAGGCCACCATCCATCGCGAATCCATCACCTCGTTTTCATCGGCGACACAAAATCGGCTTCAAGAGCATTTCAACTCTTTCAAAACTTCAAAACCTAACTTTTGGTAATTCCTAATCCCTCTTAGTCTTTCTGATTCAATATTTCATGTTGCATGTACTGTTTCAGTTTCAAATTTTTGAATATCAACGGTTCAGAATCAATTTAGGGCTTAGGGATTAAGTCGTCGATTTGCTGTGGATTTCAAAACACATTGTTGCGAATTCGTTGTTGATTGTTGATTTTAAAAAATTGAAAAACTGAAACAGATCTGAAATCAAAACTGTATTTGAAACTGTATAAGTAACTGGACATTTCTGATTTTTGTTGTTGGTTTTGAATTTGTGATTATTGTTGTTTGATTTCATTTTCATCTAGATTCACTGTGCATGTAACTGAAAAAGTTTGAAACAGATTTGAAAAATAAAAAATGAAACTATATAAGTAACTGTCTAAGTAGCTGGACATTTGTTGGTTTAGAATTTCTGGATTCACTGTGCATGTAACTGAGAAATGTTTGAAAAATGAAAATTGAAATGAAAACTGTGTTTGTAACTGGATACGAGACTGAACATTTCTGATTTGAAATGAAACTGTGTTTGTTAGTGTTCCTCTCGATTCAAGGTGTATAAGTAACTGTATAAGTAGAAGGGGTTATATTGGAGCTGTATAAGTAAGTCTGTAAGTTAGTTTCATGTGAAATGTGTTATAGAGTTAGTTTCATGTGAAATGTGTTAAATAGTAGGGGCTATATTGGAGTTGTATAAGTAACTCTATAAGTTAATTTCATGTCTTTTGGGTTTGTAACTGAACAAGTGATTACATTGAAATGAAAACTGTATAAGTAACTGTGCAAGTAATTGTATAAGTAACAGGGTATTTGTAAAACAGTGATGTGTTTGTTGTTGTTTGTGTGTCTGAGAGAATGTAGAGCTGAAGATGACGAAGTGTGATCTCAAAGGCCTGCCAAAGAAAGTTTACAACTTAAACACATTGCAGGTACATATTTCTTGAAAAACTAAATCCATCAGTTTTACAATATAAGTTTCAGAATCACTTTTCTGTCATGTAACTGTACATAAAACTATGCATCTATCAATGTAAATGTGCATGTAGCGTACATAAAAGTATGCATCTACCTATGTATCTATGTATGTAACGTACATGAAAGTATGCATTTACCTATGTGAGTGTGCATGTAAATGTACATGTAACTGTGCAAAATTCTGAGTGTCAAGCTAACTGTACATTTATACGTTGTGTGCTTTATAGGCATTGTTCAAAAAGATAAAGTCTGATCCCTCTCAAATAGACAATGACTCTGAGGATGAGCAGAAGCAACTCACCAACTACACAAGAGACATCGTATGTGTTTTTTGTACAACTTGAAACTCTCAATATATATTGTTACCTTAGTGTTAAATCGAAACTATCAGCTCACTAACAATGAAAATGTTTTGTTCCTTTAAAGGTACCATTTCAAGAAATTTTTTTTCCCTGAAGTGACACAAGAAGAAGAAAAATATGAAGAAGAAAAACAGCAAGAATAAAACAGGAAGAAGAATCGAGTTGTTGGAAAGAAAGGATGATCGAGATGAAAGAGGAATATGAATCTATGTTGGAAGAGGCCCATACAAATTTGGAAGAGACCCACCAAAAATGGGTAATTGAAAAGATAGCAAAGGAGGATTTGCAGATGGAGAATCAAAAACTCGTACTAGAACGGAAGAAGTTCAAAGATTTGTAAGCTGAAAATACTGAAAAGGCTGACGTGGGAAAGGCAGCAGAAGCGCTTGTCAACATTTCTTCTCAAAACTATGAGGACAACATTCTGCTGGAAGCAGCAAACAAGGCAAAGGAGGAGCACAAGAAGAAAAAGGAAGCAGCAATGGGTACAATTCAAACTTAAAAAAATAGCTTGTTTAGGCACTATTAATAGTTTGTTTCGAATTTGTGTTTCTTTCACATTTGGAATTTGTGTTTCTGTTTTTATCCAAGTGATTATCAATGTATAAAAGACAAAGTATCTATGCAACTATGGGCAGGGTTTACATCATTTTCTAGTGAAAATGGAACTTGTTGTCTGACTATTAATGTTGAAATTTCAGACTTTAACAGGCAGAGGTATCTGTGCATGTAACTATGTCTGTAACTATATTTGCATGCATGTAACTATGTCTGTAACTATAGTTGCATGTTTGGGGGTAGACATGTATGCAGGTTAATGAATGTGACTATGTAATTATGCATCTAACTATAGATGTAACTATGCTTGTAACTGTAGATTTAACTATGTAACTATGCATGTAACTGTACATCTAACTATGTAACTATACATGTAACTGTAGATGTAACTATGCATGTAACTGTACATTTAACTATGTAACTACACATGTAACTGTAGGTGTAACTGTAGATCTAACTATGCAAGTATACATCTAACTATGTAACTATGAATGTAACTATAGATGTAACTATAGATATACAAATATAACTGTGTATGTAACTATGTATGGGAGCTCTTCTAGTGAGGACCTCTAAGTTGAGGACTAGTTGAGGACTTTTCAATTTATTCTGCTTTTCGATCTTATATCCACATCTTAACCGTTCATTTTATAAATATTTATGAGTAGATCATTTATGTAAATTTTCAACTGAATTGAAAATCGTTAAGGCATTCATAAGTGTGATTTACCAATTACAAACTTGAACGGTTCATGTTTGACAGATTTTGTTCGTCCATTGATTTGATCTACAACTAGTTCTTAACGATCACCAATTTGGCTGAAATTTTGTATGATTGATCTACTTATATAAATCTACAACTTCAACGGTTAAGATGTCAAAATTTGATCAAAAAGTTGGTCTAATAAACAATTAATTCAAAAGTCCTCAACTAGTCCTTAACTTAGAGGTCCTCATTAGAAGGGCTTCCAACTATGTATGTAGCAATGTACTAACATTATTTATTGATTGTGTACTATGCAGATAATATACAACAGCCAAGGTTCTAAAAATCGGTCTGGGCAGCCGCCTAGGCACTTGACAACGACAGCCCGTCCCGATTTCTGGCTAATCGTTTGGTCTGGACAGCTGTCCGATTTGTGGCCGAAAAATCAGGCTTGGCGGCGAGTAATCGACCTGGGCGGTGAGTAATCTTCCTCAGTGGGTGGGCAGGCAGAGCAGGTGGGATGACTTACTTCGATTGGGATCAACTTTGTTCGCTGTTAGAGATGAAAACTCAAAATGAAAGGAGGCGGTGTGCACTCTGACAACTCCACTATGTCTTTCTCCGGCACTCCGATCATCCGTCGATGTACAACACTGCAACCTCCTTGGTTGTCCGCCGATCCAAGTTTATAACTTAGAGAGATAGAAAGAGAGAGCAAGGTAGTTAAAGACGAAGAGTGTCTCAGTTCTTGCATGGCTTTGCCCAGCAAAGCTCATAAACATAGAACTGGATATATTCTTTTTTAGAAGATATGATCTAACCGTATATGATTGTAGTTATCCTCTACAACCATGAATTGATATTCTCGTTAAATAACAAGCTCAATTTAGTGTCATATGACTTGACGTGGCTCTTAGTGATTGGGAAATGGTAACTTTCTTTGGACTCAAAACACTATCTGTTGTTATCATAACACGTTTTAGACCTTTATTTCTACAATTATTTGTAATGCATAAATAAATAAAATAAAAAATAATAATTATATGTAATAAATATAGTAAAAAATATAAAAATATAAAACCGATTAATCCCTGATTAATCTCCCATTAATCCTCTGGGCGCTAGTCTTTAGCTGTCCGCCCGACTAGCGCCCAACATTTTTTAGAACCTTGACAGTATCACATCTCAGATAATGGAAAGAACATCGATGATACAGGGGACATTGCTCTCAGCCAAAACTCAGATGATTTTTTCATTGAAGCATTGAGCACGGTTGAGGAAGAGATTGAGAAGAAGAAGGAAGAGGACAAAAGATGTTGTGTGGTCATCGAAAATAGAAAGCAGACACCAAAGTCCCAACCGAGGACAATACCAAAAGTTGTTGCATGGTCACCGAAAACACCGGTGACTGACATGTCTTCTTTCGACTTAGGTATCTCTCAAAGACTGTTCGTAAACTGGAGTAGCCCATTGGTGACTGACACCATTAGACTTTCAAAAAAGAATTTCAACTATACACCAAGTCCAAAAGTCATTGACTAGAGTGTCATGGAACAAAATCCAAACAAATACCAGATCATTCTGTCTCCTGAGGTAACTATGACTCTGTAGTTTCAAAGGGTAGTTACATGGGTAGCTTAGTCTACTAGTTTATGGTTCTTTTTTTGCTGCCTTTGTGAATTAGGTGCAAAAGCAACCTATTGTCATATCTCCAACACCTGAAGCTGAAAAGCAAACAAGGGCAAAAAAGATCAGATTGCAGCTCAACGAAGAAGAATCTAGAAAAACACCCAACTCAATAGGTATGTACGTGACTGTGCAAGAAACTGTTAATGTGACTATGAATGTAACTAAAAATTAGTTGTGTCACTATGTTTGGGACTGAGCATTGAACAATACATGTAAACTTGTTGTATAAAATTAAATATGTTGTTCCCTCATATGCAGGTGTATACTCTTACGTTGTCAGAATCAAAAACCTGCAGATGGAGGCAAGAAAAATGGATAACATATACTGGTGGCCGAAAGTTAAGCAAAAACGAGAACGAGAAAGAAAGAACCTGAAGACAGAAGAAAAAAGGCAAATGAGGAAAAAACACTTAAAAAGGGAGAGATGCTCACCAAAGATGGAGGTTTGCTCATAGATATAGATGATTACTACCATTGCCAAACAGGGGATCAAATAGAGGGTCAAAGTGATGATCAAACAGTGAAAATAAGTGCAGGGGAAAAAAGGCAGAAGAGAAATGGAAGAAAGGAAAGTCTTCAACCTGCTGGATGAGACAACACAAAGGAGAATGATGAAGTACTTTGACAAGACGCAAGGGTAAAGATCTAAAATACATAAGGACTTTATATCCCTTAAAATATTTTCGTATAAAATATGCATGGGACTTTCTACTGTTCATTCATAATACAGATACAGTTAAGTCTATATATATATAACATTTGAAGATACTATGCATTTAGCACTGTAACTGTGTATGTAATTGTGCATGAAACTATGAATAAAACAATGTAACTAAGCATGTAACTATGTAAGTAACTATGCAGGGAATATCTATGAAAAAGCCCTATGACCACAGCAGAGATAAGAAAATTTGATCTGGTAAACTTGCTTGAGAATGATAGTGTTTCAACGAACCTGATTGAATACTATGGCGCACTGTTAAAATGAGAATTAAATAATAGACAATCTCAAGGAGAAACTGTTCCAGCTTTCATGTCAACGTTTAGTTGGGTAAGTACAAGTTTCTCTATTTCATATTTGCTTAGTACCGAATTTCTGTTTTAATTATCTTTTCAGCTTCCCGAATTTGAATCATGTGTTGGTTTTTAACCATGGCCTTGTTATTGAAACAGTAGAATCCTCTCTGTAGGAATGAATAATCCAAATAATTTCTTCTGTTTTCAGTGTGTATATTGTATAACTGTAACTACTTAAGTAACTAAGCAAGATGATATGAAACTAACTTAGAAACTGGTCATGTAACTAGTCATGATACAATGGCTACTTTTTTATATTCTGATTTTTTCATAAGCGGCAACGGAAGGCTTACTAGCAAAGGACCTTAACATGTTCCTTTTTGAGCCAATGTTTGAAGTCGTTGGCAAGTCCACAATGATTTTTTTTTCAATCAGACATGAATCCTATCACCATACACTAGTGGTGTTGGACATTGAAGCGAACAAGTTTTTTCATATGGATCCGATGACGCCAAGAACACCTAAAAGTGGACCAAGTTGGAAGGATGCCAAAAAAATGGTAAGCAATCTCGATTTAGGAAAAAATAACTATATATATGTCATGTATGCAGCTTTTCATAGCTCTGTTTTGTGTTATGTGTCACATAATGTAGTTTGAGATAATGTATGAAACTGTCCAGGTAACTATCAATATGCTGTTACATGAATAATTGCTTAGTTAGTTACATTGGTAGATACTTAAGTAGTTGTATTAGCTGATTCTTGGGTAGTTTCAAGTAACTAAATAAATAACTAGTCAATGTGAGAAAGTTTTAACATATATGTGATATACAAAAATGCAGGCATCAATGGTAAATGTATGGTTCACAGCAATCAAGGATCAAGCATAATTTCCATGACAGCAAATATGAGGTGCTTGCATTGGAGGAAGGGAAACATACTGAGTCAGAGAAGAGGACAATCAATTGGGTGAAGGAAAACTACACTGAAGAAATTGAAATTGTACAGTTCCCCAAGAAGGAAAACCT
The DNA here is from genome assembly GCA_951800085.1 of Comarum palustre. Taxonomy (NCBI): domain Eukaryota; kingdom Viridiplantae; phylum Streptophyta; class Magnoliopsida; order Rosales; family Rosaceae; genus Comarum; species Comarum palustre. Next base: position 12,304,703 of record OX637585.1, on the reverse strand, counting down.
CCCTCAACAAATTTCTAACTCGTAAGTTCAAACTCTATTTCAAAAGTCAGTGTTAAAAGTTTTAAAGCTTTAGAATATGTTAGGGTATTAGGGTCTGCTTTGATATTTTTGTGTTATGTTAAGATTTGTTTTGCTGCTCCTTTTGTGATGTTTTTACTCTGGTCTTTTTGTTATCCAGTTGTTATAAGCAGGCTGGATTGTGGAATTCTGGTCATGTACTACATGGAAAATCTATGCGCGCAAACAAAGATGAAGAAGAGGCTCACCAAGAATGAGGTTTTGATGTATAGGGCTGGAATCATCAAATCATTCATTAACAACCAACACAGCTGGAACAACATTTACAAGGAATTATAGTTTTCTATAATATAGTTTAATTTCTCTGATCAAATTCCTACTCTTTATAATATAGTATAGTATAGTTTAATTTTTCTGAAAAAGATTCTACTCTTTATTAAGACATGAACATTTGTTATATTTTCTATAGTTTAATTGTTCAGACCAGATTTCAAGCTTTGATTTGCAAACTTTTAGGTTATGTGTAAGATAATGTATCAAACTTTCCAGATAACAATCAGTATGTTGTTACATTCACAGTTACATGAGTAGTTACATTGTCAGTTACATAGACAATTGTATGGGTAGTTTCTTATAACTACCCATGAAACTACCTATGTAACTAGTCATGTAACTACCCAACTAACTAAGTAACTAGTCATGTAACTACCCAACTAATTAAGTAACTAGCCATGAAACTGACCATGTAACTACCTAAGTTACCAATGTGTGAGAATGTAGGTCGAAATTGTAAATGTATATACAATTTCTTGCAGCATGCCGCTGCACCGCGATGGCATCATTATATTGCTTGGTTTCGTCAGTAGTGTAACTACCCATGCAACTAGTCATGTAACTACCCAAATAACTAAGTAACTATCTATGTAATTGTAGATGTAACATTTCAACTATGCATGTAACTGTATATGTAACTAAGTAACTAGTCGGGATGTAGGCATGTATGCAAGTTAACGAATTTGACTATGTAACTATGTATGTAATTGTAGGTGTAACATTGCAACTATGCATGTAACTGTATGTGTAACTGTATATGAAACTAAGTAACTAGTCATGTAACTATATGGGAAGTTTCGAAAAACAAAAACGAGTTAAACAACATATTTTGCAGCGTGTCGCTGCACCGCGACAACAACATCACAATTTTTTAAAAAAAATGATCAAGAGAAAGAAATTGACATGAATCTCGTAGTAATGTTACATGGATAATTTCAACAAAAAGCGAAAACGATGAAAAAATTGAGCCTCTTAAAACAAATATTTTGCAACGTTCTGCTGCACTGCGATGGCAACAGAGCTACCGCTTGGCTAAAACCAAAAAGGACTAAGCAGAGAAATCAAATAAGAGCATGACATAGAAAGTGGCATGAATCTGGCATTGTAACTAGTAATGTAACTACAAATGTAACTATTTATGTAGCTATAAATGATCCAATGAAACTATATCTGTAACTGTCAAAGTCACTACATTATAACTATAAAAAAATTGTCATTTATGAACAACAGGGAGTTTTAAAGCTCAAAAAGTCTATATCAAATTGGAATCTGTAATTGAATCCATAAAATTTCATATCAAAATCTGTTTCAAATTACTTACAATCAGAAAACAATACAACTTAATGAAAATATTGTTGATCAAGTCAAGTAACTGTCAAACAACAACCAAAGGTAACAATTATATCAAACTACACAAATTCAAAAATAATAGTTAGAAACTGGAAACTAGTTATGAATGAAGCTATATAAAGTAACTGGAGGCTATATTGGAGCTTTACAACTGGTTCTGTTGTGTCCTGCTTTGGTACCTTTTTGCTCTTGGCCTTCCGACAGGTCTTTTAGTCAAAGGAGGCTGTAATGGAAATGAAGATCGACCAAGATCAACTGGCATCGAAATGGAAGGAACTGGGGTAATGATGTGAGAGTAGGTTTCTCGAAATTTATCCACCTTGAAAAAGAAGACAGAGTTTACATAATTAGTTACATTAGTAGATAAAACACATGTACCTAGAAAATGTAACTAAACAAAAGCAGAAAATGTATGAAAAATGAAAAAAAAAAGAGAGTAAAAGAGTAAACAAGAAAAGGTATGAAAAAATAGAGAGTAAATGAGTAGCACAGTATAATAGGGGCTGACATACGAGTACACAGAGACGACATGTTCTTGAATTACAACAAGGGCATGTGAACAAGGAAATCCATGAAATTTTCATTCCCCACATGAACAAAAGAAATCAACACCTAAGTTCACCATAACCCTATACTTTTGACACTGAATGAGTAGCACCGTATAATAGGGGCTGACATACGAGTACACAGAGACGACATGTTATTGAATTGCAACAAGGGCATGTGAACAAGGAAATCCATGAAATTTTCATTCCCCACATGAACAAAAGAAATCAACACCTAAGTTCAACATAACCCTATACTTTTGACACTGAATGAGTAGCACCGTATAATAGGGGCTGACATACGAGTACACAGAGACGACATGTTATTGAATTGCAACAAGGGCATGTGAACAAGGAAATCCATGAAATTTTCATTCCCCACATGAACAAAAGAAATCAACACCTAGTTCACCATAACCCTATATTTTTGACACTGAATTTCATAAACAAAAGTATCCGATCTCATCACTCTCTAATTTGGTCCAACCTCCAAGTTTTTAATCAACTTCTTTTCAATCACCGGACACAAAATATTGACCCACTTTTTTGACTCCTCCTTCCCCTCAGCTATTTTTCCATTGATTTGGTTCTAATACCATCGTTCAACTCATAAATTGGAAGACTTTTCAAGTCCCCAACCCAACTATTAAAATTCTCAGCTCAATTATTAGTCATTTCACCAAACCTCTCTCTATTAAAAAAAAGTAGAACACCAGCTCTCCTTGGGAAGACCTTTTAAAAAATCTTCAATAATAGAACCTCCTTCCTCCTTCAGTTTTAAAAGGTTGGTCTCATAATCCTCCGGGGTTCGAGAATAAGCACAACACATAAACAGGTAGGGAATGGAAACATGAAGGGGAGAGGATAATGGATACTTCTTGGCAAGATTGTCTTTAAGATGCCGAAAACAAAAAGCATGTGGATTATTGGAAAAGACATGAGGATATGCACTAAGAAGACCATTATTACGATCAGACCTGAATGTTACCCGCCTTATAGGGTATCTTGACAACACTTCAGACAAATACTCAAGAAAAAATCTCCAATTACTTTTAGTTTCAGAATCAACAATGGCATATGCAACTGGGAATAAACCTACAAATAAAAATAGATAAAGCAAATATAAGATGACAGTTAGATGAACAATTATATAAAAAATATTAAGCCCCTGGATTACAAGTAACTAGCATTGTAACTGTTAGAAAAATGAAACTGATCAAAAGTCATGCATGCTATGCATGTAACTACCCATGCAACTATGATTGAAACTATACTTATAACTATGCAGGGACTAGGGAAAAAATCACACGCAATCTAAAGTAATCGAAACTAAAACATCTGGAAACTAGAAAAATATCACACTAAAAAAAACTGAAAAATCTAAATTACAAAGGTACCTTAGTTTCCATCCTTGGCCGATGCACCAATAAGCTGGCCTCTGAATTTGTTGGTGATAAAGGTAGCATCGATGAACAAAATAGGTCAGTAAGACTGAAACCCCTTCATCCAAGCATCATAACAAACATTCGCTGAAACCTGCAACTTTCAGCTTCATACTCCACTTTCATGCTTGAGCCAGTGTTCACTTCCACTGCTTTCTGACAAAACCAAACTAACTGAACATAGGAATCAGCATCACAACCAAGAATAGATTCTCTAGCACTCTCTTTTCCATACCGAGCAATATGGTACGAAACCTTCAATCCATAATTTGACCGTATGTCATGTAATATATCTATAGCCTTCTTGTTAGGATTCTCTCGAAGCTTAACAAGCATTATAGCCTTTATAACCTTAGAACCCATCATCTTATTGTCCTTCAAGGAACAACACCTAAACAGGTATGTTCATTCACCAGATCAGATGACAAAAAAACCATTATACTCTGACAATGAAGCTTTCACACACCATCCACAATGCTCAGTCTCTCTCTTAGAACAATAAGCAACAACATTTTTCTTATTATTCCTACTATACTGATATTCAAATCCCATCTGAATTGCATACATCCGCAATTTTAATCTAAACTCTTCCACACCACCATGAAACTTTTAATTTGGAATAAATATATTTCTCCCACCCATTAGTACCAAGCCATTTTGCTTCCCCTAGTCTGTAGCATCCTAAGTAATCATTTTCATCAAAAGAAACACTAGACTCCTCACTAACATTGTTACTCAAAACACTTTCAAAAAAAGAAGCACTAACATCAAAGGAGCAAACCTCAACAAAGTCTGAATTATATCGTGCCAAAACTCTAAACATCATCTTCATATCGTCTTCATTTTCAAGTCAATAAACAGTATTATCAGGAAAGACGGTATACTTAAGCTTCACAATGCTTCTGCCCAATATGGGAAATCAGTCCCGAACAGATTTCACAAAGTCAAAAAATAAAACCCCCTGGTCAAAGGACAATGCTGCCCCTTCACCAAAGTACACAAGCTTTGCAGTGAAGCTACTATCCATAGTACCTGAACATAAAGGAACAAAATAACTAAGAAAATAGTCATGTAACTATAGATGTAACTTTGCATGCAACTGTAAATCTAACTATGTAGTTATGCATGTAACTGTAGGTGTAACTGTACATGTAACTACATAGATAATTAAGAAACTATTCATATAACTATCTAAGTAACTAGCCATGTAAATGATCATGTAAAAAATGAACAAAATAAATAAGAAAATAGTCATGTATCTACCTAAGTAACTGAGGAACGACTCATGTAACTAGTCACGTAACTACCTAAATAACTAAGTAATGAGCCATCTAACTACCCATGTAACTGGTCATGTAACTAAAAAAATACTCATGTAACTAAAAAATACTCATGTAACTACCTAAGTAACCAATCATGTGTGGGAGTACACGTCAAAATTGCAAAATTTATGTACAATTTCTTGCAGCGTGCCGCTGCACCACGATGACAGCATTCTGCTGTTTGGTTCCATCAATACTTATTCTCATGCAACAAAATTCTCTCAAACATATAAACAAAAAGGGCTCGCATATCAGAATTCTCTCAGACATCTAATATGTTCCGCAGTTAGCAATCACAGGAAAAATGGAGACTCAGATACAAAATTAGAACATCCTTAGTTAAAACTAGACCGAAACAAGTACCTAGTTTCTCTTTCCTCTCTAAATCTGTACTGACCAAAACCAATTGCTTCCTCAAGCAAAATCACCTAGGATAGAATCGGCAGATAACCATAACAAATCATCAGCACTCACACGCTCACGTTTCAAGCATCAAAGAACGACAACATCCTCCAACAAACCAAATGTAGACATTACAAAAAACAAGTCAGGCGGGGCTTCTTTCTCAAAACTATTGCTTTACTGGTCTCGAAGTTATGACACAAGACAAGCACATAACACAACTTCTAATCGAGTTCATACCACAAACTCAAACACAACATAAAGTAAGCAGGTCAGCGCTTAACCAAAATTTCAAAACAGATACACAAGCAGCTACACTAGCAACTCATTTCAGTAGCTAAAAAGTGCAAACACGATTTTCTACTTACCACACTTTAGGCACCTCGATTCTTTCAGAAACTACACAAACAAACCAAAACCACAGCAATCATTCAAAAAAATCAAATCACAATCTATTCAGCCAAACTAAAAACTAGTAGAGAATCGAAACAAGGAAAACAGATGAAACAAGCTGATGCAAACCAGTAACTCGCATATCAAACTAATCAACTTATGACTAAATCTGAATCCAAATCATATAAGTAAATCGAAACAAGAAGCAAAGATAAAACAAACCTGATGCAAACCAGAAACACGATAAAAACGATCAAAAATGGAAAAGCAAACCAAGGATTAGAGGCTGAAATTCATAAAATCAGAAAAGCGAAACAACAATTTGAAACCAGAAACTGAAAATGATGAAATCAGAAACTAAACCAAGGATTCAAAACCAAAAATTAAACGAAATCATACAAACCTGAAACACGATGAAGAAGCCGACCTGTTGCAGAAGCCGCACGAGATGTGGCGGAAGACGGACGCCGAAACAAAGAACGGAGGAGAAAAATCGACGCGGAGAAAAAATTTGGGAGAGAAATGATCTGTTTGAAACCAAAAAAAGAGGTTATAACAGAAACAAAATGAATTATAACGGAATGGTATAACGTTCAGAACAATTCTGTTAAATGGAGAGTTTTTTATCAAAACTAACCAATTTAATGACTATTTTATCATAAGGGATAAAATAACTGACTTTTTTATCACTTAGTATACTTTAAAGGGAGTCATTTTAACATATGGAACAATTGAATACTTTTTTATCATTTCTACCTTGAAATGATACTTTTCTGTTATTTGCCCTTTATTATTGGAATCTCCAAAATTTCCCATTTTCTTTTTATTTGCTTGCCTTGTTGTACTCGTTCTCACGTATTCATAGTTCAGCATCAAAGAACCATCTTTTCCAAATGTCCTGAAATTTCAACCTATTGGTGATTTGCTTGAAAATTATGTTTGCCTAACACAATAACATGGAAATACGAAAATCATCTAATAGCATGCAACTCCAAAAACAAGAACAAAATTATGGAAACAAGGAGAGGATCCATCCGGGAAATTTAAGATGATATAGAAGAAGAATGTGGGGGCCAATCTTACTCCGAGATGTGTCTTTAGATGGTCCATGAGATAAACTTAACAAATGAAGACAGAGAAAAATAACTAAAACACAAGTAGCGAATGCGACGTAGTTCATCCCAGTCATACAGCATAAACCATCTAGATAGAGTGTGCATGGACTCAAAAGCTTTGAGAATCAAATATCACAGTATCGTGTGCTCCTAAATCTGTTGCAAATTCTTGGTCATGAAAATTAAGAGCCAAGCAAATTAGTCGGTATCTTCATCTTGCAGCACATTAATATTGATCAATTGGGATAGAAGCTTTATTAGGTTGTATCGTGCCGACAAAGAGAGAGTTAGCCCTGGTGGTGAGCTGCGTGTGTTGAATGTATATAGATCGAGAGCAAGGTTACAGATTTTGATCTCAGTAGCATGAGTGGTGGATCATTGGTGTAAGAAGAATGTACGTAGTTAGGGTGGATGAATGAAAAAGTTAATTAATGGCGACAAAGCAGAGATTATAGCAATCATGGGGTCAGCACAAGAAAGTTGATTGAACATGGTATAGCTGGGAAGCAATAATGTATATGATCTTGCGGGAAGATATGCCTAGCCTGGTATACAGCTACATAGCAGCTGTGAAATCTAGGTAACATAGCTATCATGTGGCCATGGCTAACTCTATTATTCGGCTACTCGATCTCAACATGATCAAGATGTGGATATTGAGGAAGACAACGCTAGCTGTTGCTGGAGATCGAGCTAGAGCGATCATATATACCGCGACGTGTAGGATGCTCAACGTCAGGAATCCATGATCGGAAACTGATATTTCAGACTTCCGATATCGGTTCTTGGATCAGCTAGCTTGAGGATTATTTGCAGCAGGTATCTGTTGTCAAGGAAGTAGTTGCGCGCATAGAACTCTCATTGGTGGCCACAGCCTAGCTTTATGTATATGCGCAAGCCTAGCTAGCCTTAATTGGTAGCTAGCAACATACCAAATAGCTGATGATGTATGTGACAAGCTGAAGATGCATATGATTCCTACCAGCGAACTATGTCGGCTTGATTCATTACTTAAAATCACTGGAATTTAAGGTTTAGGGAATTTAAGTTTTCTCTAAAATCACTGGAATCGCCGGATTAACTCACCGTGGTCCGCCTACAACCGGCCGATAAATCTATAACCAAAAAACAAGTTATGATTTACGTGTTAATCAACCAGCTGAAAAGACCTAATCAGGTCACTGTATGTTAAGTCTTGTACGTACTTTCCTTTTTTCATTAGTGATTCGGAATGATTGAAAACATATACGTACATACACCACGATAAATGAACAATTACATAAATATCACAACAAACAATAAACATCAAGAATTGAGATCACTTAATAAGTAACATCAACAATTACTTAAAACCAATTATGCATTTCCCTATTGATGAATTTCGTTGTCTCTTTCATGAGTAGTTTTGCTTGAACGAATTTTTCATCAATCAATTAATTTCATCGCCATTCCCACCGTCCTCGTATCCCCTAACGAAATTTAGAGCAGTACCGCATATATAGATGTAATGTGTCGACTATATAGATTAGTCAGTTCTATAATAAATTCGACACCATCGATCTTCTTAACCCATAACCACTTTGATGTGTTGACAAATATCTACGCCCATAACCACTCTCTACGTATGAAGCAATTGCATTAAGTATGCAAAGCCACGTATAAAAGACCAAACCTGCAAGCTGCTAATCAAGGCAGGCTAGCTAGGGTAGAAAAGATTCAAAAATGGCTTCCAATCCTGGAATTCTGACTGAATGGCCATGGACACGTCTTGGAAGCTTTAAGGTCTCTTCGTGTTTTTGCTTATTCCTGTTCACATTCATATAGTTGAAGGGTACTAACTCTGGAATTTGGTTGCTTTGTTCTGTGCAGTATGTGGTGGTGGCTCCCTTCGCGATACACAGCACATACTCGTTCATTGTTAACGACCGAGAAGACAAGGATCTGTCTTACTTCCTCATATTTCCATTCATGTTGTTTAGGATGCTGCACAACCAGCTATGGATCTCTCTTTCTCGATATCGAACCAACAAAGGCAGCGGCCGGATCATCGACAAGGGCCTTGAGTTCGAACAAGTCGATAGAGAAAGAAACTGGTCTGTAGAGTTTTAAGGCTTCAGCTAGGGTTTACGATTTTTTCGGTTTACGTGATGATATTTTTTGTATGTATTACGTGTAAATATAGGGTGTAATTTTAGCGTTTATGACATAACTATGATTGTTTTTGTTTGTATTGCACATGCAGGGATGACCAAATTATATTCAATGCAATATTGTTCTACATCGGCAGAATGCGGCTGGAGGGAGGACGAAACGTTCCAATGTGGAGGGCTGATGGATTCGTCATAACATTTCTGCTTCACGCCGGTCCGGTGGAGTTTCTCTACTACTGGCTACACAGAGCTCTTCACCACCATTACCTCTACTCTCGCTACCATTCTCACCACCATTCCTCCATTGTCACCGAACCAATTACTTGTAAGACCTAGTTCGATATCCACAATATATATACACCATATATATTTTGTTTTTTGTTTTATAATTATCTATAGACAATAAAGTATAATAGATCACATATATCGTGCACAAAAGACTCTTATTATCTATTTGTATGATATAGATAGAGATAGTTTTAGAATAGTAAACATGGTACCGATCCTAGGCCATATGAAACATGACACCCCTATAGGAAGCGTGACCGTTTTTGACTCTATGATTAGAAATTGGACCTGCACCTTAATTATCTTTGTAAACAGTAACATCATGTTACATCGTCATCACCTAAGTGTGATATATGTCTGGAAAAAAAATTAATTGTCGACGGAGGGGATGGGTTGGTGAAGAAAAGCGACTTGTATATATGGTGGAGACGCACTAACAACCTCAAACTTTAATAAGCTAGTAATATCATGATATCTGCTATATGGTGGATACAAAATGCTATGACTTGGGTTGAAAGTAAATTAAAATTCTCATGGTTTAATTATATCGAAGAAGAAAAATCATATCTACAGACAGAGACTAACCTAATGATTTTCATTTTTTTTGAGAGAGATCAGTGGAAAGCTTTTATTCACTAATATTTTTACTTAGAGTTATAGGAACATAATTTCAACCCAAAAGTTTAACAAGAATTGATATTTTTGTATCATTGCAGCTGTAATTCACCCATTTGGGGAGCACATAGCATATTTCTTCCTTTTCGCAATACCCATGATGACAATGGCGTTGACGAAAACTGCCTCAATCATAACCTTTGCGGTTTATATTTCCTACATTGACGCTATGAACAACATGGGACACTGCAACTTCGAGCTCATTCCAAAATGGATCTTCTCTCTTATTCCTCCACTCAAGTATTTCATGTATACACCATCGTAAGTATTCTCTACTACTTTTGCATCAGAGGAGCAAGTCTACCATTAGTTTATATGGTGGCCGGAATCTGATATATATAAATGCAGGTATCACTCTTTGCATCATACCCTATTTCGGACCAACTACTCCCTCTTCATGCCAATCTATGACTACATTTATGGCACCATGGAAAAAACTAGTGATGAACTGCATGAATCTTCACTCAAAAGAAAGGATGACGCTCCAGATGTATTGCATCTAACCCATCTTACAACACCCGACTCCATCTATCAACTTCCACTGGGATTTGCTTCCTTGGCCTCAAAGCCGCACACTTCAACATGGTACTTGTGGTTGATGTGGCCGGTGACATTTTGGTCGATGATGCTCACTTGGATTTATGGTCGCACATTTGTCATCGAGAGGCAGCGATTTAATAAACTCAAAATACAAACTTGGGCGATCCCGAAGTACAATTTGCAAGTACGATTTGCAATAAACTTCAACTTTGTTTGCTCTGGCTATATATATCGATCTGGTTTATTGATGTCATTTCCAAATACAAATGATTTTATTTTATGACGTGCAGTACTTCATGCCAGGGCAAAATGAAGCTATCAACAGTTTGATTGAGGATGCTATACTTGAAGCTGATCAAAAGGGTGTCAAAGTCTTAAGTTTGGGGCTCTTAAACCAGGCAAGTCTCTAGTTTACTAATTGTCACAATATGATTATGTTGCCTTGAAGTTGAAGTACGGTCATCCAAAATAACATGATTTTACTATCAATTCATGAAAGAATGATTATTCATTTATGAATTGCAGGCTGAGGAGCTGAATAGATATGGTGGTCTATATACTCGGAGATATCCTCAGCTGAAAGTGAAGATAGTGGATGGAAGTAGCTTAGCTGTGGCTGTAATCCTCAACAGCATACCAAAAGAGACAAGCCAAGTTGTGCTTACAGGCAACCTCACCAAGGTTGCTTATGCTATTGCATTTGCTTTGAGCCAGAGGGGCATTGAGGTACATATTTGTTAGTTGTTACATATATTTCACATCATAACTCGAATCGAAGCCAATAAGAAGAATATTGATCTGTTTTCGTTCCTATAAATCTTCATACTTTGTGAAATGGGTTTATTTTAGGTAGCTACAATATACAAAGATGATTACTTGAAGCTCACCAAATCATTAAGTGCTACTAAGAGTACGGTGGTTCTTGCAAAAGGCTCTGCTTCAAAGGTCTACTCACTACCCTTGTAACAAAATAATCTCCTTTTGTTTTATTCAAAAATCAATAAAAAATAATCTCCTATTGTTTTATTCAAAAAATAATAATCTCCTTTTGTTTTATTCAAAAAATAATAATCTCCTTTTGTTTTATTCAAAAAATAATAATCTCCTTTTGCTGAGCCAACTTTACCCCCATATTCAAATTTACTATATCAAATATGCAGATCTGGTTAGTGGGAGATGGATTGAGTAAACAAACACAGCTACATGCACCAAAAGGAACAATCTTTGTTCCTTTCACCCAATTCCCCCTAAAAGAGCTGCGCAGGGACTGCTTCTACCATTTCCCTCCAGCAATGAAGATCCCTAAGTCTATTGAGAATGTGTACTCGTGTGAGGTAAGTTATAGTTTCTAGTTACTCATCAACTTTTAAGTTCATAATTTTTCCGAATTTAACTAATTACATTTGATATCTAGAACTGGTTGCCGAGAAGGGTGATGAGCGCGTGGCGCATAGCCGGAATAGTGCATGCCTCACAAGGTTGGAATGAACACGAGTGTGGTTACGCCATGTCAGACATTGAAAAGGTCTGGGATGCTACTCTTCGACTTGGTTTTAATCCTTTGATCCCCAATGCTACACTAAACAAATCTTAAGCCCGCCCTCGTCTCTTCCACAATATGTAATCGATCTCTTTGTCGATGAGTTATGGTTTGGTTGGTTAAGGTGTTTAACTGACAGCTTTGAGGTCACAGATTTAAATCTTACGGAAATATGTAGGGTGTGTGAGTTATTAATAAAAGTTTTTTTTAAAAAAAAACAATATGTAATCTCTTATATATGTTAATTTGTTGTGATTTATTTATATTTAGAACTGTCATTTATATAGAGACAGTTTGCAACTTTGTATTCAATAATTAAAACATTACCTTTAAAAATTCAGGGTCGTGATTAATTACTATAAGGGAAATACTTACGTCAATACCGCTATTGGCACGTGCGTGCATACTCTCATTTATTTACATACTTCTAACAATGTAAATTATAATCTTAATCGTTCTGAAAGTTTAATTAACCAATCAAGATCATCTCTGCAAAAAATCAATTTGAAAAAAAAGATCGTTTGCTCAACCAAATACATCAATCAAATGGACGGCAGTTCATGAGACTGCTAACTTTCACCATAACTGTCCATTTGATTGAAGCATTTGGTTGAGTAAACGATCATTTTCCACATTGATTTTTTGCATATGTGATCTTGATTGGATAATTAAACTTTTGAACTGCTAAGATTATGATTTACGCGTCAATACCGATATTGATTCAAGTATTTTCCTTATTGTAATAGGATTCGTTTTGTCATGGATGATTAAGAAAATTTCTACGGATATGACGTTGGTTACTTTCATTCCTTTTTGAGTTTTTTTTTTCACCAATGGTCTCTCAATTATGGTGCACCTACCGGTCTAATACCCTAACTCTTATTAGTACTATTGTAGTACCCACACTCTATTTTTGCCATCAATGAGATACTTCCACTAGATTTCTGTAACATCTGCGTTACAGAAGTGACATGGTGACTGTGGAGCCCAAACTTTTACCCAAACAGACCTAATCTTGATCAAAATCGGTATGTCTTCCATTATGTCGACTTTCATCTCATCTAAAATTGGCACCAAAAGTTAAAAAAATATTTGATGTCTTCAGGGTAGGAAATGAGTTTATATTCTAACTGAGGGTTAATTTCATCATTACCCCTCATTTTGGGCCATTTAGGTCACACATCCTTCGTGCCCCTGAACAAACATTACATTGAGAACCAAGTATGGTTTGGGCCTAAAAAACAAGTTGGGCTTCAATACTGAGCTGGGCACCCAAACCATATTGGAAATCCTTCCTCTTGCAACGCTCAACAATGTCCACCATCGCCGCCACACATGCAAGCTGCTGACGATTAGGGTTCCACCCTGAAATATTGTAGATTCTAGCATCGATCTTATCCTGTTGTAACGAGTGCAAGAAAAAACACAGATTTACGTGGTTCACTAACGATATGTTAGCTACGTCCACGGGCAGAGGAGAACAGTTTTATTATCTTGAGGAAAAACACAGAATACGGAATACAATTAGGTTTAGGACGTTTATATACTAAACCCTAAACCCTATATACTAAGCCCAACAGGAAACCATAACCCAGCATAACAGGTTTCGTGGGCCTCGGGGGCGTTGCCCCCGAACCCCCATCGGGGGCCACGTTGCGCAATCCCTGAATAGCTGATACCCCCAGATGGCTGGTTCAAGGCATATATTAACAAATCTCCACCTTGACTTGAATCCTCTCACAAATAACAGATGTACCAGATGCATCACAGTAATGCCAGATGTACAAATAACTCTTCTGCCTCAGATGTTGCCCCCAAAGGGCAACTAACAGCTTGTAACATTTAGCAAGTCCAAACAATGTTGGAACTTGCTGTGCGGAACGACTTGGTGAGCATATCAGCGGGATTATCAGCAGTACCCACTTTCTTCACTTTAATTCTGCTCACTTCTCAGAAAATGATACCTGACATCAATGTGCTTAGTCCTCTCATGATGAACCTGATCCTTTGCTAAACATATTGCACTCAAACTGTCACAATATACTATAGCCTGATCATGATGCAAACCAAGACTATTGACCAGTCCCTTCAACCATATTCCTTCCTTTGCAGCTGCTGTCAAAGCCATGTACTCTGCTTCAGTAGTAGACAAAGTCACTGTAGGCTGCAAAGTAGCTTTTCAACTAACAACAGAGCCACCAAGAGTAAAAACATAACCAGTCATAGATCTCCTAGTGTCAACATCTCCAGCATAATCGCTATCTGAATAGCCTGTTACTAAGCATTTTGTATCACCTCCATAAATGAGACCAACATCAGACGTACCTTTGAGATACCAAAAAATTCTCTTCACGGCTTGCCAATGCTCCTTTCCGGGCTCACCCATAAACCTGGTGACAACACTAACAACATGTGCAAGATCAGGCCTAGTGCAAACCATAGCATACATCAAGCTTCCTACTGCACTTGCATAGGGAACTCGAGACATGTATTCCTTCTCCTCAGCAGATTTAGGTGCAAACGCAGTAGACAAATGAATATTTGCAGCACTTGGAGTATCTATAGATTTTGATGTAGACATACCAAACCTGGACAGTATTTTCTGGATATAACCTTTCTGTGATAAGAAAAGCTTCTTCTGACTTCTATCCCTGTAAATCTCCATTCCCAAAATTTTCCGGGCTGCTCCCAAATCCTTCATCTCAAACTCTGCACTGAGGAAACCCTTCAACTTCTGGATATCTGACTTGTTTTCTGCAGCTATCAACATATCATCTACATACAGGACTAGATAAATGAGAGAACCATTTGTTACCTTGTTGTAGTAGACACAACAATCATACGGACTCCTGATGTAGCCTATCTCTATCATATAGCTATCAAACCTCTTGTACCACTGTCTAGGAGACTGCTTTAGTCCATACAAAGACTTCTTCAACTTGCAAACATAGTCTTCTTTTCCAGGAACTTGGAAACCATCTGGCTGAGTCATGTATATCTCTTCTTCCAATTCTCCATGTAGAAAAGCTGTCTTCACATCTAGTTGTTCAAGCTCCAGATTCTGATGTGCAACTATGGCTAGTAACACCCTGATAGAAGTATGTCTGACCACTGGCGAGAAAATCTCATTGTAGTCTACTCCCTCTTTCTGATGGAACCCTCTTGCAACTACTCTAGCTTTATACTTAATGCCCTCAGCAGGTGACAACCCTTCTTTCTTCTTGAAAACTCATTTACAAGTAATGATCTTTCTCCCCTGATCAGGTCGTTTGGTCAATTCCCAAGTCTGATTTCTCTGAAGTGACTCCATCTCATCTCCCATTGCAGCAAGCCATTGGGTTGACTCTATACATGTAATTGCTTCCTTGTAGGTGGATGGCTCATGAGGATCCACCTCTTCAGCAACCTGTAGTGCATAGGCCACCATGTCCTCAAACCCATACCTCGTGGGAGCTTTCCTAAAATTTGCTCTCCTAGATCGCTCATGAGTCAAAATATGCTGATTAACTACCGTTGGTTCTGTTTCTGAATGTAAGTGTTGATCTTCTTGTTGTGGTTCACTCTCATCTTCAGTGACTTGTTGCTCCACCTGTCTCTCAACACTACAATTTTCTGATACTACAATAGACTTCACAGTAGGGTTAAACATAGAATTTTCATCAAATACTACGTTTCTACTAAGTATAACCCTCTTTTCGGATGGAGACCAGATTCTGAAACCTTTAACCCCATCCCCATAGCCTACAAACACTCCCTTTTTAGCTCTTGGTTCTAACTTACCCTCACTTACATGATAATAAGCAGTACACCCAAAAACCCTCAGATTGGAGTAATCAGCGGACTTACCAGACCACATCTCATAAGGTGTTTTGAGATGTATACCTGTGTGAGGTCCACGATTTATCAGATAACATGCAGTACTCACCGCTTCTGCCCAGAACCTTCTCTCTAATCCAGCATTAGAGAGCATGCACCTAGCTCTCTCCAGAAGTGTCTGATTCATACGTTCTGCTACACCATTTTGTTGTGGTGTATTCCGGACTGTATGATGCCTTGCAATACCTTCAGACTTGCAGAACTCATCAAATTCATCAGAACAGAATTCCAAACCATTATCAGTTCGCAGCCTCTTGATCTTCTTCCCTGTTTGATTTTCCACTAATGTCTTCCACTGCTTGAAGTTCTTGAAGGCGTCACTTTTATGCTTCATCACGAACACCCAAGTCATTCTTGAGTAGTCATCAATCATAGACACGAAATATCTGTGACCTCCCAAAGAATCAACACGAGAAGGACCCCAACAATCAGAATGGATATAATCAAGCGTGCCTTTAGTTCTATGAATTGCTTTAGGAAATTTTCTGCGATGTAGCTTCCCAAAGATATAATGTTCACAGAAACCAAGATCCTTGACCTTGTGGCCACCAAGAAGATCATGTTTTGACAGAATTTGCATCCCTCTTTCACTCATATGACCGAGCCACATGTGCCATAGCTTGGTCATATCATCCTTGTAAACCTCCGATGATGCAACAGCAGCAGAACCTGACAGCGTAGAACCTTACAGAAAATACAAAGTACCCCGCTTGACACCTTTCAGAACCACATTGGAACCCTTGTAGACATTTAGGACTCCACATGAGCCTTTGTACCTGAACCCTTTACTGTCTAGTAGACCCAAAGAAATCAGATTCTTCGTCATGCGTGGAGCATGCCTAACATCATTCAATGTACAAAATTTACCATCATGTGTCCGTATTTTGATTGAGCCTATTCCAACCACCTTGCATGCATGGCTGTCAGCCATAGAAATATTGCCTCCATCTATCTGCTCATAGGTTAAAAACCACTCTCTACGTGGACATATATGATAAGATGCCCCGGTATCCAAAATCCACACATCCTTGTGATGTGTGTGTGCATCTGCAACCAAGGCCAAACCCTCTTCAGAATTGCTGTCAACTTCTGCTACAACAGCAGTACCTGATGCTTTCTCATGCTGCTTCTTCTTCTTTGGACATTCGTTTTTCCAATGTCCCTTTTTTTTACAGTAGTTACAGACATCATTAGATTTGGAACTCTTTGAAACTGGTTTCTTGAATTTCTTCTTCCCCGAGCTTCCCTGTCCCATACTTCCACTGGCTACCAACCCAGCAGCCTGACTGTCTGAACTTGTACCGGTCGCCTTATGATGCATCTCTCTAGTATGAAGAGATGATCTAACCTCCTCCAGAGTCACAGTATCTCTCCCACCAATAAAAGAATCCACAAAGTTCTCATACGACAAAGGTAGAGATACCAGCAGAATTAGGGCAGCATCTTCATCATCAACTTTAACATCAATGTTACGCAACTCTAATAGAATTGGTTTAACTGATCTAAGTGATCTCTTAGAGTCGTGCCTTCTTCCATTCGCAGACTGAACAGACGTCGCTTTAGAAGCAACTTGTTGGTTAAAAACTTCGTCATGTATAGACTCTCAAGCTTCAACCACAGACAAGCCGCAGTTTCCTCCTCTGCGACCTCGGTGATTATATCATCTGCAAGACACAACAAAATTGTCGAGTGTGCCTTCTCCTCCAGACTGGCAATCTCAGCGATTTCTGGATCCCCTGGCTTCTTCACAAGCGGTGCCCACATCCCTTATTGTTTTAACAAAGCTCGCATCTTGATCTGCCATAAACTGAAACTGTTTCTCCCCGTGAATTTATCGATCTTCACGTTCAAACCAGACATCTTTCTTCCCAGAATTCGAACCCCTCCTGGGCTCTGATACCAGTTTGTTGTAACGAGTGCAAGAAAGAACACAGATTTACGTGGTTCACTAACGATATGTTAGCTACGTCCACGGGCAGAGGAGAATAGTTTTATTATCTTGAGGAAAAACACAGAATACGGAATACAATTAGGTTTAGGACGTTTATATACTAAACCCTAAACCCTATATATTAAGCCCAACAGGAAACCATAACCCAGCATAACAGGTTTCGTGGGCCCCGAATAGCTGGTACCCCCAGATGGCTGGTTCAAGGCATATATTAACATATCCAACCAACACTAAGCAGCACAAAGAAAACAACCTTTGAGACAGGCCTGACACAGTCGAGTTCGACCAGATTCATCTTCCCCTAGGTGATGCATCGCCTATCTTACCAGCTTTCTTAGGTCCCACAGTTTTTCATCAAGTGAGAAATGAGACCACGAAAAGTCTCTGACCGACCTACCACTACCAAAAAACAACTTTAGCTGAAGAAAAAAACAGAGCGACGACAAAAAAAATTTCATCGGTGAAAATTTTTCCTCGTCGGTTAAATATTGAATCGTTGGCTAAAAGACTAGCTGAAAAAAAAAATATATTCGTCGCCTAAAGTTTGAAAATTTTTTGGCCTAAAGTATAAACTATAGGTAAAGAAAAATTTTTAGACTTTAGCAGAAGAAATTATATTTTTTGTCATCTAAAGTACTTTAACCGACGAATTTACATTTTTCGTCGTCTTAAGTAATTTTTTCTGTATGTTTCACACTTTAGCCGATGAGTAAGGGTATTCGACGGCTAAAGTGATCAGGTTTTAGGTCAAAACCCTATTTGACAGGACCCATCCCGAGATTTCCCAGTAAATCCCAAAATGACTCCTGCGGGACCCACCTAAAAGGGTAGTTACCGAAATTTCGGCATAATGTCCCCTAATAGTGAGTAACCCTTCACCTAAAATCAAAGTAAACACAGGCAGTATACACTTCTAATTCCATCCCCCTTCCTACTTGAGCCATCCTGCTCACATCAACACACAACCACCTCCACAAATACAACCACAATAATTAAAATCATTTTGAAACTTAATAATCTTCAACATAAATAAAAATCAGAAATTCCTGAAATAGTACCGAATAAGTTCCGTACTCTACCCCGAAACATAGTAATAATACACCCAGGTTATCAGAGCTCTAATATAAAGGAGGAAAAGTACACTTGTAGGTTTTCAGGAACCTACTAGTGAAAACTGTGAGGAGAGGTAATCACTATGCGCCTTCTAATTTGCTGGCCGAACTCTGCAGTCTGGGCATTTTAAGAAAAAAACAAAGGCCCAGGGGAGAAACATGGAAAATGTTAGAGTGAGTGGACGAAAAATAATCCATGAAACACTAAAAATTCACCACAATAATTAAAACCAATGTTTCATGCTCTCCCAAAGATTTATTGATTTAAATAACATTTATGCATGCCCACAATTACTAAAATTCCACAAATGCATGATAAAATAACCAAGTAAGGATTATGGGAAGAGAAATATTCACAAACATGATAAGTCTGACCTCTCAGACTAGGGTCGGAGCTAAGAGCTCTAGTTGCGCCCTCACGCTATGCTAGCTAGATAAAATAATACGGTCAACCCTTGTAATATCAACCTGACCTCTCAGACTTGTCTGTCCTCTCAGACCAGGGTCGGAGCTAAGAGCTCTAGATAAAGTGATAACGGTCAACCCTTATAATATCAACCTGACCTCTCAGGCTTGTCTGTCCTCTCAGACCAGGGTCGGAGCTAAGAGCTCTAGATAAAGTGGAAATGGTCAACCCTCATAGTGCACTACGTAATTTGCCTGACCTCTCAGGCTAGGGTCGGAACTAAGAGCTCTAGTAGCGCCCTCACGCTACTCTAGCTAGCATATTCATTGGTCAACCCTTATAATATAATTTCATAACAATACTTTACTCAATTCTCTTCCCAAAACAAATAAG
Source organism: Comarum palustre (assembly GCA_951800085.1). Classification (NCBI taxonomy): domain Eukaryota; kingdom Viridiplantae; phylum Streptophyta; class Magnoliopsida; order Rosales; family Rosaceae; genus Comarum; species Comarum palustre. Next base: position 12,284,852 of record OX637585.1, on the reverse strand, counting down.
TAAAACTATTCCTCGACATATATGCATAAATCCAAATACACATTCAAGAACCCGAGGAAATTATAATACTCGAAACAATCATATAAACCCTGCAAATAAATCAATAATTAGGGCATGCATTCATTTAAAAATAATCTATCCACTCACAGTAAAGGGACTAGCCCTAAGAGCGATCCTGTGCCTCCCCGGAACGTAAATCCTCACGTCCTGTTAAATGAAATAAATATGTTAATTATCCCAATTCGTAAAGTCGGGTCTCTGGAGACATTAGTATAAACTCCGTATTAAACTAGCTTAATTCTTGTATACTCTTAACAATCTTCGATCAATCCCGACCAACGATAACATGGAAGTCTCTTTCCGAACCGAAACGACATTTTGAATAATAATCGTAACTTAATCGATACGGCCATTAATCCTCCTCCACAATGTTTTATATACATAACTTCCCTTAATCCTTTTTACTTCCAATTCTCCAAAATTAACTTAGAATTATTTTTACCTTTACCCCTAACTCATTTTCCATAACTGTTAAAGTAATTTCTCAGTGAAAGGACAGAAATGCCCCTGTGAACAGTAAAATTCGGTCGCCGGCCAAATGGCCTCCGACCGGCGATCTTCGGCCATCTTCTTGCTCCTCTTAATCTCCCCTACAACTTTCATTTACAACTCAACAAACAAAATCAACTCTAACAACCACAAATCACTATGAACAGTAATAAAATCCTAAAATTTGGAATCCTTGATCAAATCCCTCACCTAGACTGTAATCGACCAATTCTCCGACTTTGGAAGGCTCGGAGGATGACTGTGGACCGGCCCCGAACGGCAGGTGACGGCACAGAGGCCTGACCCGACCGGAACCCGAGAGTGCAGACGGATCTCGAGAGTTTCCTCTCTCTCCACACAGCGGCGCTGCCCCTAAACGATGGCCTGCTGGGTTGCTGGACCTCCGCCGAGTCGAGGGAGACCGGTCACGCGCCCCACGGCAGCCGGTGGTGGCGGATCTCGGCGTGCACAGTGCAAATGCAGCACTGACCCAGGGAGAGGGACGAACGCGAGGAAGAAGAAAGAAGAAAGAAGAAAAGAAAAGAAAGTGACGCGCTGGAAACGGAAAGAGAAGTATAAATAAAAGTAGTAAGTTTCCAAACAAGGAAACTTTCTAGAACACAGGGAACCCCAAAATTTTCCTCCACTCCAAACCGGAATTTACCCCACTAAAATCCCCGATAATTTTTAAATTACCGTCAACAATCCCGACAGTTAATTTTATTGTTCAAACCTTATTATCGACACCGTAAATTCACGGATAACGGAGGGAAGGTAACTCGCAGTGAAATTATAAGATTCGGGGCGTGACACTATTTACCATAGGGAGCCCTATCTTCAAGGGGTAAATGCTCTAAAATTTTTAGATGGGCAGTTGCGTCTCATCATGATGAAAGTTTTTTGTGTTAATAGATGCAAAATACCTCATATAGATGCAAATATAAGTGTTTCTGTGTGTTTAGTGGTTATAAAATTAGGGTTGATCGTCCTGATCGAGCCTTTACTGTTGTCGATCGAGTTGACTTTTTTACCATAGACATCTTTCTGCATAATAATAATATCAGATGGTGGTATTTTTGTTTGTGAATATTGATCATCAGAATGACAACATGCCTACTAATGTTGTATAAATTGTTTACTAAGTTTTAAGTAAATGCAAAACTTTGAAAACCAACTCTACATAGAACTGAAAACCTCAAAACATCGTGAAATAAGATGTGACCGGAATGGTGAAATACGTCTACGATTGAAAAATCATGTAATTCGGGTAACTTTTTAGTGCCGATAGTAGCGGTCAACTCTATTTACCATTATTTATCCCTATGGGGAGCCCTATCTTCGAGGGGTAAATGTCTCAAAAATTTTATATGGGCGGTTGCGTCTCATCATGGTGAGAATTTGTAGTGTTGAAGGTTTGATTAAAATATCTCATATAGATGCAGATATGGGTGTTTCCGTGTGTTAAGTAGTTAGAAAAACTACATTTTGAAGTCATAAACGGACTCGGATGGCTAGAAAGACTCTTAGGTTTGACTCGTAGGGCCGTTCCGCTTCCAGATTGGTATCACAATAGTCTATCGGACACCAAACGTCAAATCTGCAATTTAGTCTGTAAAGGGTACTCTAGACAACGAAATACCACGTGTCGGTAAAGTATAGCCGACGACACGTGGCCATTCGTCGGCTAAAGTTCTCTCTATTTTTTTTGCGGCAAAATTCCCGCGAACAAATTTGAAATTTTTTTCTCTCCATTCTCTATCTTTCATCTCTTTCTGTCTCGTCCTCTTCATCTCTCTCCCTAGCCTCCTCCTCCTCCTTTTCCCTCGTCTGCTTCCTCCCCCACCACCAAAACGGTTCCTCCTCCTCCTTCTCTCTCGTCTGCTTGCTCCCCCACCACCACGGCTCCTTCTCCTCCTTCAAGCACGCAATTAGCCGGAGGAAAAAAACCAAAAGGAAGAAAAACCTAAAAGATACCCAGTTGGCTCCAGACAGTGGTGGTGGTGGCGGAAAAAATGAAAATGAAGAAACAAAATGAATCGAAAGGAAAAGACAGAAATAGAAAAGAAAATAAAAAAATAGCTGACGAGTTTCAAACATTAGCCGACAAAATTCAAACTTTAGCCGATAAGTTGTAAACTTTAGCTGACGAAATTCAAACTTTAGCTGACAAAATTTCGTCGGCTAAAGTTTACTCGGCCAACCATTTTGATCAATACGAGAATTTTGTCGGCTAAAGTTTACTCGGCTAACCATGTTGACCAATATAGGAAGTTTCAAGCGACGAAATATTATTTCATTGGCTAAAATCCAGACTTTATGCGAAGAATTACATTTATTTCGTCGGCTAAAGTACGGCCGATGACCTTTTCTCGATAACTGCTTAGCCGAAGAAACCTCGTCGGCTAAGACTTTAGCCGACAAAATTTTGTAACGGGCCGAGGAAAATTTTTTGTCGGCTGTAGTTGTTTTTCTGGTAGTGTACATAAAGTACATCAGTGACCTAAATTCAGGGAAACAATGACTACATAATTTTTATGCCATCAATTGTCAGCGGCTATAATCGCTAGACCAAATAGTATAGAGTACCATCATAATCTTTTTGGTCTTCTCTAATATTGAATTTTTGTTGAATGAATAATTCTCTAGGTGTGCCTTCGTTAAAGTAACTGACGAAGAGTTGATTATGCAATTAGCGATTAACGGATCTAATTACTCAATCAGTTATCAATTAGTCATTATTGTCATTATGTTTATTATAATTACCGTTGTAATCACACCTCTATATAAAGAAAATTTGCAATGAGATGAATAAACCAATTCACTGATTCCTATTTTCTATAACAATTTTTTCTTTTTGAAGTGAATGTTGAATTTTTTCTCTTTCCCATCTTTTAATTTAGAAAAATCATCATAAGGTAACTTTTGCCTATTGTATTTTTTAGTATTTAGACTTTCAAAACTACCCCAGATAGTACCTAAACTAAGACGTTAATCCCCCATTTGGTACTTCCGTCTGTTTTAGTCGTATTTGGTACTTCCGTCTGTTTTAGTCGTGAATTCCTTCTACCATACGTGGACTATAGGGATAAACTAGTCATAGCAGCTAGTATAGCCCTATGACATCGCAGAAAGCCAGAATAGAAATGTTATAGAAGTCTCATTTTCAACATTTTCTCCCTCATAAGTCCACCCTAACATTTTTGTCCATACAAGTCCACTTTCTGATCCAAACCTGCACTTTACTTTTATGATGTTCCTATACTACCCTCAACCCTACATCAGTTTCTCTATCCAAAAAAATTAGTCTCTCTCTCCTTTGTCTTCATCCTCCCTCTCTTCTCTGAGCTCGAATCTCCATCCATGGCGACATCTTAATCCAACACAGAGAAGATGCAGATCGGCCTAGCGATCTCCCGCCATGGCGACGTCTCAATCCAACACGGAGTAGATGCAGATCGGCCTAGCAATCTTTGGCCATGGCAGTATCTCAAGCTAACATCGGCTCGGCGCCGCAAGATAGATGACGAACGTCTCGACCTCAATGTTTTTGGCTCAGCTCGACTCGACGTCGCCAGATCAAAGACAACGAAGACAATGACGGTTGGATCTTGACACCATTGGATCGATAAAGACATTAGAGTGGAACCGCTGTCACCTCTAGATCAACGATAACGCCTTCTAATTTGATCTGCTCAACCATGTGCCTTCACCTTTTATGAAATCGACTACCTCTAGATCCGATCTAGATAAACCAGACTCTAGTGCAAGGTGATGGACTCAGTGACCACAGCAAAGTCAGCCATTACGTTCTCCGAAGTCGTAGGAAGTCACCGGAGATTGACAAAGACATTGCTAGGGAAGAGGTCGTCAGTGGTGAGAGTAGGTTTTGGTGGAGGTGAGAGTAGATTTCGGTGGACGTGAGAATAGTTTTTTTGCTATGTTCGTAGTAGGTTTTGGTTGAGGACGAGTGTAGGTTTCAGTGAAGGTGAGAGTAGTTTTTGTTGTGTTTAGCAGTAGGTTTCAGTGGAGCTAAGAGTATGTTTCAGTGGAGGTTAAAGTAGGATCCGACAGAGCTGAGAGTAGTTTTTGTTGTTTTTAGTAGCAGGTTTCGGTGGAGGTGATAGTAGGTTTCGGCAGAGGTGAAAGTAGTTTTTGCTGTGTTTGGTAGTAGGATTTGGTATTTTTTTTGGGATACCGTGCTTGATAGTAGTTTTAGCTCTGTGCATGATAGTAGTTTTAGCTCTGTTTTTGTAGTAGGTTTTGTTATGTTCAATAAGAGCTTTTGTTTCGTCCAGTAATAGCTTTTGTTTGATGGTGGTGGTGGTTTTCATAACTGAGTAATAGTTTTTGTTATTGGTAGTAACTTTTATAATTGGCAGTAGTAGTTTTTCTCAACGTCGGTAGTAGTTTTTCTCAAATGCGATAGTAACTTTTCAACATAGTGATAGTAGCTATTGTTGTTGGCAATAGTAGTTTTTGTTTTTAAAGATTATATGTTTAGGTATTGGTTACAATAGTTTTTACAGTAGTATCTTTCGTTAGTGGCATAAGTAGCTTTTGTGTCTTGTGATAGTATCTTTTGTAGCCGGTGGTAGTAGTTTTTGTAGCAGGTGGTAGTAGCTTTTAGTACTTAATGTAGTAGCTTTATTAGAAAATTTCATGAAAGTCCACTTTTGAACATTTTCTTCCTCATAAGTTCACCTAATATTTTTTGCACAAGCAAGTTCACTCCTCATAGTATTTTTTGATGTAGTAGGTTTTGTTGCCAGTTGTAGTAGCTTTTGTTGCCGGCGGCAGTATTTTTTATTGTGATGATCTGTGATCAAGATGACATTAGTTTTTTTGGTGTTGGATTAATCTTTAGTTATCAGTGATAGTAGCTTTTGTTGTTGGAGGAAGTATCTTTTACTGTTAGTGGTAATAACTTTTTTTGCTGGTGGCAATAGCTTTTGTTGGTTTTGGTAGTATTTTTTGTTGTCAGCAGTAGTAGCTTTTGTTGCTGGCGGTAGTAGCTTTTTATTGTTGCTAGAATCCTCATTGGAGGTCGGCCGGAGACTTTTCATAGAATGAATTGTATTTTTGTAAATATAAAAAGAAATGATCTATTTTTTTAGTTGGATGACAGTCTATACTTTTGTTAAACTTCAATACCTAATATAAAACTCTATTTAAACTCAGGTGGACTTATGTGAACAAAAATATTTTGATGGAGCTCCATGGGAAAAATGTCTCAAAGACGACTTTTGTGTAATTGTTCCAAGGCAGAAAGGCAGGTCCTCATCTTCTCAGTTCATCGTAAAAACTGAGAATTTCCTGCCAATACACAAAAATGATCCCTTCAGATCCCAACATGCCCACTAATCGAAGTTATGAAGGGATCCTCGTGGGAAGAATTCCCTCAAAACAAACCCATAAAACATTCAGAAACGAATTTGGGAAAAAATTGAATTCTGAGTTGGTTCTTTTGTAGGAGAATTAACCCTGACATTTGGATTGTGCAATTCCAAATATACTAGGGCATGAGATAAGAACGAAACATGCAAGAGTTTGCATCCTACATAAAAACCGAAAAACTAGAATGGATGCGAAGAATGGAGGTTCTTGTGGATTGACGATGGGATCAATTATATTAGAGGAAGAGAAAGCAACAATGGGGTTGTTAGAGTTGTTTGCCACTGCTGTAATTAGGGCTGACAAATTAAGGCTTGGCAAACCAGCCAACTGTGCATCAACCGTATCAAATATGTTGGTATGTCAAGAAGTTGGTAACCGAAAATTTGGTACGATAGAACCGCATTAAGTTTCTATATTCAGTTAGTACACGGTAGAAATTTATGTGCACCATCGGTACACGGTATGTACCAAGTTTTGAGTTTTTGACTCAAAACAACATACAAAATGATATACCATTTGTATATCATCTTTCTTCTCTCACCTTTTTCTTCTTCTATCTTCTTCGTACCGATAAAGTCGGCGACGGTTGGTATTGGTACAGAATTTTTTCTACCAATTAGAAATTGGTTGGTACATGGTATAGGCAAAAAACCTCGGTATACCAACCGAAGCCATCCCTAGCTGTAATTGCCTGATACTAAATTGTTGAGGGAAATGGTGAAATGGCCGCCTGCTCGCTACAACTTTTTTTTCTCTTTTTTTTCGATGGTGGAATGGAGCAACTTGAAGTGATAAGTTTTTTGTGGGGGTCAAATTACCATTTACCCATAGATTTTTGACATATTTGATTCGACGTACACAAACTTAATTGTAGAATTGATAGAAGTACCGAATGGATAAACATGGTTTTAGTTTCGGTACTACCAAAGTAGTTTTGAAAATCTAGATACCAAAAAATTAATAAATGATAATTCATGTAACATATGAGGATTTTTCTCTTTAATCAAATCTCATGACAACCTGCTTTAACAAAACATCTCAAGTTACTGATCAAAAGCCCAAATTGACCTTATCATTCAATCAAAAAAATCTCACCTTATTATTACCAAATAACACAACACCAATGAGTCAGTAAGTCTTATATCCGAACAAAGAAAGCCCACAATGATCCTATGACTAACGTTGACGTCAATACGGTGAACATGACTTTTTTGTACACTGTAGTTAATTGTTATGTTAATTATCGGTGAGCTGTAACTTGATTAGTTAAGATATTTAACCAACAACTTTAAAATTATAAGTTCAAATATTACTAACATATGTAATATAAATGAGTTATTAATAAAAAAAGTTTATTTAAAATAAAATTGTCACGTTGTTCTCAACGGCTTATCAACTATTAAAAGCACTAACGACCAAAAAACTATTAAAAGCACGTGGCGGGGACAATTTTGCCTTACTGTCTCAGGGTGTACGAATGGACTTAATTAGGATAGCTAACCAGCTTTTTTTCTTTCTTTCCCGTTACTTGAAACCTTATGTGTTTTGAACGTTTTTTTTAAAACAATGAGAGTTCATTAACAAATATACAAAATTACATACATCAGAGACATCCATGGTGTATTTATTTTAGACGTTAATCGCATCATTCGTATATCTTGAACATTGAGCTTCTCTTTTTTGGCTAATATCACATACAAAGTAGACAAGAAATCAAACTAACAATAACCACTCCCATTTGTTTATAGCCAGTATGTTAGGGGCCTCTGGGTTCATACACCAATAGCCGACAAATTAGTTTGATAATATTGAAATGCTCTCGTGGACCTCGATTTGAAGACTAATAAGTTAATGTGTTACCAACTCTCCCCCGTTAAGAAAAATAATTTAATCTAACAATATCGCTCAACGTACACACGTTTCACACTTGGATTGTGCAATTCCAGATATGCTAGGGCATGAGATAAGAACGAAACATGCAAGAGTTTGCATCCTACGTAAAAACCGATAAACTACTTGAATGGATGTGAAGAATGGAGGTGCTTGTGGATTGACGATGGGATCAATTATATTAGAGGAAGAGAAAGCAACAATGCGGTTGTTAGAGTTGTTTGCCACTGCTATAATTAGGGCTGCTGGCAAATTAAGGCTTGGCAAACCAACCAACTGTGCATCAACCGTATCAAGTATGTTGGTATGTCAAGAAGTTGGTAACCGAAAATTTGGTACGATAAAACCGTATCAAGTTTCTATATTCGGTTAGTACACGGTAGAAATTTATGGGCACCATCGGTACACGGTATGTACCAAGTTTTGAGTTTTTGACTCAAAACAACATACAAAGTGATATACCATTTGTATACCATCTTTCTTCTCTCACTTTTTTCTTCTTCTATCTTCACCTGCCACCTTCTTATCTGTGAGTACCGTACCAAGTTTTTGGCGCCTTCTCTCTCTTAGCACCGTACCAAGTTTATATACTCGGTTGTTAAGAGTTGAATTGAAGCATTACTACTTTGTTTGGTGTTTGCAAAGCTTCATGATTGAATTGGTGGTCTCTTGGACTTTGTTTGGAGTTGAATTGCTACCAGTAAGGATGAATTAGAGATTCTGAATAAGAGCTTATACCAACTTGGTACGTGGTCAATACCAACCATACCGATAAAGTCGGCGACGGTTGGTATTGGTACAGAATTTTTTCTACCAATTAGAAATTGGTTGGTACATGGTATAGGCAAAAAACCTCGGTATACCAACCGAAGCCAGCCCTAGCTGTAATTGCCTGATACTAAATTGTTGAGGGAAATGGTGAAATGGCCGCCTGCTCGCTACAACTTTTTTTTCTCTTTTTTTTCGATGGTGGAATGGAGCAACTTGAAGTGATAAGTTTTTTGTGTGGGTCAAATTACCATTTACCCATAGATTTTTGACGGATTTGATTCGACGTACACAAACTTAACTGTAGAATTGATAGAAATACCGAATGGATAAACATGGTTTTAGTTTCGGTACCACCAAAGTAGTTTTGAAAGTCTAGATACCAAAAAATTAATAAATGATAATTCAGATACCATATAAGGATTTTTCTCTTTAATCAAATCTCATGACAACGTACTTTAACAAAACATCTCAAGTTACTGATCAAAAGCCCAAACTGACCTTATCATTCAATCAAAAAAAATCTCACCTTATCATTACCAAATAACACAACACCAATGAGTCAGTAAGTCTTATATCCGAACAAAGAAAGCCCACAATGATCCTATGACTAAGGTCGACGTCGATACGGTGAACATGACTTTTTTTTACACTGTAGTTAATTGTCATGTTAATTGTCGGTGAACTGTAACTTCATTGGTTAAGGTGTTTAATCAACAACTTTAAAGTTATAAGTTCAAATATTACTGACATATGTAATATACGTGAGTTATTAATAAAAAAAAGTTTATTTAAAAAAAAATTATCAGGTTGTTCTCAACGGCTTATCAACTATTAAAAGCAATAACGACCAAAAAACTATTAAAAGCACGTGGCGGGGACAATGTTGCCTTACTGTCCCAGGGTGTACGAATGGACATAATTAGGATAGCGACTGGCTTTTTTTCTTTCTTTCCCGTTACTTGAAACCTTATGTGTTTTGAACGTTTTTTTTAAAACAATGAGAGTTCATTAACAAATATACAAAATTACATACATCAGAGACATCCATGGTGTATTTATTTTAGACGTTAATCGCATCATTCGTATATCTTGAACATTGAGCTTCTCTTTTTTGGCTAATATCACATACAAAGTAGACAAGAAATCAAACTAACAATAACCACTCCCATTTGTTTATAGCCAGTATGTTAGGGGCCTCTGGGTTCATACACGAATAGCCGACAAATTAGTTTGATAATATTGAAATACTCTCGTGGACCTCGATTTGAAGACTAAATGAGTGAATGTGTTACTAACTCTCCCACCCGATAAGAAAAATAATTTAATCTAACAATATCTCGCAACGTACACACAATTCACACTTTATGATAAAAGACGAGAATTTTAGTTACAACTTTAAATTTGATGTGTGTACCTTCGTTACTAAATGCACCTCAATTTTACTTTTTAACATATTAAAAATCTAAATATACCTCATTTCTTATTACCAAAATATCCTTTAATAATTTGTTCATGTTTACTTAATTGTTCATATTTTCAATTCGATGGGCCAATGAAATATCATCCCTTGGCAAACAAACAAAAGCTTGTTTATATAGTCCTCAAGCGAGCATGCTTTAATCATTGGCGGTCCTGCAATTTTTCTAGAATTGTGACTACTCGCAAAGTAGTCGATTCATGTCCCTAACCTTCAGACCAAAAGAACGTCGTCTATAACTGTCTACCAACTCATGAAGGGTACGCCGTGGACATCGGAACGATCACCTAAATACTTGCACGTTTAGATTAGATTCAACTCTAGTAGCTTATTTATAAATTTCATTTTCTTCATTTTAAGAAAATTCTTGTTAATGGTGAAAATGTAAGGAAGGGAAGGAGCCCGCCTAGAGAAATCTTTGCGAGATAAAGGTAGTCCGCAGGCAAATTGTCCGCGAGTGGATAATTCTTGGATGGAATTGTCTGTGAGTTCCAGCAAGATGAACAAACACATTAGGGAATTGTCCGGATTGCTTCAGACAATCACCCTCTGACGTTCAAGATAGGCATTTAAGTGGATAATTCGAGACTCAAAAAATGAGATTGAGTTCGCTACCTAAGCTTGTGAGGCTAAGCGTCAATTTATGGAGTCTGAACGAGCCTAATTGTCTTTGTGGTTAATGGCAGTGTGATACGTGCGAAACCTTCTGAAAGCGCGCATCAGATTAAGCCTCACATGTGTATGCACGTGTGCGGGCGAGATCCGCTTCAGGACAAGCTTAAGGTTGAGAGAACGCATACTCAAGCCTAATGTGAGCGCTTGGCAGTGGTTCCCACAACAGTCCCTCAAATCCCCAAGTAAATGGAATGACTTGGTTGGAGAGTTTCAAGTAAAATGATTGTATAAAGCGCTCATGTCCTCAGCGTTTCGAACACATTCGAATAAGTTTTGAGCGTATGAGCCCACATGGAGTCCCACAACTCCCCAAGAAAGGAATGACCAATGCTTGGGATTCTCTCTGAGAGAGTCTGTTGAGGGTCTCACACATGATTGCATTTGTGTGGATGCATGTGTGTGAGAGGAATCCGAGTGGGTGATGAGGAGCGACCCCATCTTCACCCAGTTGCATTGGGAATGTTCTTTAACCTGCAGGTGTCATGTTGTTCCCAGGGTGTGCTACTATGAATTTAGTTTATGCTTGCATGTTGGTATTCTGAGCGATTCATCTAGGAGGTGATCTTTTGACCCATAAGTGTCACCTTGTGTCACAGCGTAATGTCGCTTTAGTTGCATGCAAGCCTCTCGAGCTCAAGTTTTGCACGCAAGGGGGTTATGCGTACCCGTAATCGTCCCAATTATGCTGGGATGACGTGCATTGGGGACCAAACTACAAACACTCTAAAATCTTAGGGGCAGGGGAACCCCTTTGAAGCCTAGACGTACCCCCGCCCCTGCCTGTGACAGTTACCAAAATTACATTAGTCAAGAGCATGGCCACCTTTAAATTAATGAAACTATCCGAGCTATTCATCGTGAACTGTAACTCTAAATCGCAGCTTTAAACGCCTTAAAGATTATTAATTTGGCTGAAAATTTGTAAAGATGATCTACACATATATATCTAGAATCTGAACGGTTAAGATGAGAAAATATGATCGAGAAGTGGGTCAAATAATGAAATATGTTCTTTAGTTAAGGAACAGACATATATATATATATATATATATATATATATATATATATATATGAATTTGAATTATACTTGACTAGCATACATGCCCTCAAAACTTGGACAACCAACACTCTTAGAACCGTTCCTCCAACTCCAAGTTACTGTCAATTATCAGCATTGAGTCATTGTCCCTATTTCTTCTTCCGTTTATCCACCCTCGATCTTTCTGACGATAATCTCCCTCAAATTTGGAGGTCCTATATCTTGAGGAGAAAAGTTCACCATTAGTAACTTAACTCTTGTGACAAGGTCAATGTAATACCCAAATTTTCAAAGTCATCAACGTGATACCCAAACTATTATTTTCTTATCAAATGCATACCTCCATTGACTTATTCTGTTAATAGTAAGGGTAAAAACAACTTTTTTATATGTGTTGTATTTAGAATATTCTTACAAACTAAAAATAGTCATTTATCAACTTAAGAACTAGTCTTCAACATACCAAAACTTCACCTAATGACTTATTGTCTAAATGATTACTATGCTGGCGGAATCACTGCTGTCTTAAGGTGCAAAAATCATAGATTTTAGTATGCAAAAAAATCTCAAATACAGAATTCAAACAAACAACTGAAAGTAAAATAATTTTCAAACAAGAATTTTTTTCTGACGGAATTATGGGCACAAGCTAGAATTTATTTAATATAACATAACTACAAATACAGAACTCAGAGCCACGCTCTTGGGTAAACAGCTATAACGTATTTAGCTACTTATAATTATAATTACAAATATAAATACTTGTAATAAAAGCACATCACACAGAATGATTAAAGACTGAAATCTTCAAACAGTACTCATAGTCACACTTTTATTTCATACTATACTACAGACACTGTTTACGCACACTATTTCTCTAGCTTTCTCCTTATATAGCACACGGACTCCAAACTTGAATTAAACACAGCTAAGAGAAAGTGGGAGACATGAGGAATCAAACTTTACTTTAGCAAAAGTAAAGTTATTTGTTTCCATGTGTCGGTAGCAAAAAGAAGAACGTACTAACTTTAACAAAAGAAATGTCTTTTGTCATAATGCGTCGGTCATCACTCATTTCTCCATCATGTTTACTGTATTGTAATATTCTTCATCAGTGCAATCATAACCAGCCAACGAATCTTGACCCTCTTGTTCCCTTTCTGATGTTTTTTTTTCATCTTTTTTCTTCACTGTTAAAGTCTGAATCATAAGAAAAGGGATAAGAAATCCTATATCCTTTTTCTTTTTCTAACTTTTCAAGTCATTTTGTAATAGTTAGGGTGCAGTCAACTTCATTTCTCATGATGGCTGAGAAAAAGTCACAATTTACAGGTGGGGATGATTATAGCAAGAAACCATTATTTTTTCTCCACTTGCCAGAAGACTTGAATTATAATCCCTTCGCAACATGTCTTTGATGCACATGATTGTCATTGCATTCATCTATGAAATACTCTGATTTGGGCTCCCATTTCTGCTTGTCCTGTTTGATCCTTTAATCGGACCTTGAATTATCCTCACATAATGATAAGGAGAGATATAGTTCATTTGTTCTTTCAGCATTATCTATTCAGGTGGAGTTGATATGAACTTTAATCTCAGGATACTTCCAGCTGGCCAAATGTTTTTGACAGCTTGAACTATCGACTCTGGTAATCCCTCCAAGTCTTCATTAGATTTCGTCCAAAAATTATGAACAAAACCATTCTCTATTAGCCATAGTTTTTGTTTCTGAGGGTGTTCAGCTTAGACATTAATCAGATATCTCTCATAATATAGGGTAGGAACAACAGACAAAGTTGGTGGAAGCATCTTTCGGTTTCCCAGATGCTCATAGAATTGAACCATTCAGACCGTTTTATTGTTGTCATAGGGATCTTAGCATTTTTTGGATTTTTTAGGTATACTACCTTAGATTTTTCCTTCTCTTTTGCATGGATTCCATGCAATTCCTCTGTAAGTGCTTCAAGGGTTCCAAGCAGATGATCTTCATTTTCTTCATGGTATGCATAAAGAATATTGTCTATGATAATCTTTTGCTTGAACGCCAACAACCCACAACCTTTTCGTCTAGAAAACTGGTTCTTTAAAAATATTTAAAGACTGGTCATGTATAGTTTTCTTCCCTGTAACCACATGCGATTTATTTCCCCTAAAAGGGGCTATTCTGCTTTTTGGTAAAGTAGAAGTCATTAACGGACTTGATATGCCTTTACCGTCTGCCGTTTGAGACGGGCCAACTGGTCTTTTACCTTGAGACCGATCAGTTGAGGTTGTATTCTTGGGATACAACAAATACTCCTGAGTGAGCTTTTCTTCTACACTAGATTTTTCGGACTGGCTTTCATTTTGCAAGAAGAATTCTGAGTTTTTATCTCAATCAGCTGGTTTTATCCTGTGATGAACTGCTGCTTGACTTGTTTTAGCGGCTCCATAAGATACGATGAATTGATAACCTGGTCCGTCATGGAGAGGACCTACAATCTTATCACCGCTCTTGTATCTTTCTCAAAGATTCTTCTCCCTTGATTCTGGTTTTCTGTTTCTTGGGTTGCGTGCTTCATCCTTGTCATCTCTTTAAAACATTGGCATTTCTCTCGTAAGGGTGTCTGAAAAGAAATTCATGTTACATGCAACCATTTTAATATCATATTCATACAGAGATAATAACATTTGTCATCTCAGCACTCTTCTCCTATCTGCAGCATCAGTTAATTTGTAGTTTTTAAATTTTTTTACTCTTTTAATATCAGTCCTAACTACAAATTTGTTGCCCAAAAAGGTTCCAGCCCCTTTATACTCTTAATAACAGCAAGGATTTCTTTTGTCTCCAGTAGAATAGTTTAACTCTACTGCGTTAAACTTTTCCGGGAGAAATTTACAAATCTTCTCATGATTTGTATCTGGGGTAATAGCCAAGACAACTCCTACCCAGTAATAATCATTTGCATCAGTTTGCAAAATGATCGAATCTCCTTCTTCAGGTAACTGTAAAGGAGATAAGTTCTTGGTTAGCTCTTTGATTTTTCTGACAGTATTACTGTCATCTTCTGTGAATGATCATTTCTTTTTTGAGCTTGTTTTTTGCGAGAGTAGAGCAGTAACGCCATTAACTTGAGGAATAAAATCTCTCGCAAAGTTGACAACTCTCAAAAACCTCCGCAAGGATTTTGCATCAGGAATATGATCTGAGAACTGACGGATTTTTTTGATAATATGATCTTGGAGACGAATCTCTCCATCTTTAACACGAATGCCTAAGAAATCGATTTCTCCTTTTATGAGGTCAATCTTCTTTTGTCCAAGAACGATTCCCTTCTAGACAATCAACATTCATACTTGTTCAAGATGCTTCAGATGTTCGTTCATAGTTTGCGAGAAGGCAAGAATGTCATCTATATAAACTATATAAAAATCTGAGTAAGGTTTGAAAATATTATCCATTTTCATTTAGAAAACAGACAGGGTCTGCTTGAGGCCAAATGACATGACCAACCATTTATAGTGCCTTTGAGGTGTTCTGAATGTTGTTAAAGCAATGGAGTCTAGATGCATCATGACTAGCCAAAATCCTGATTTTGCATCCAATTTAGAGAAGATCTTGGCTTCTTTGAGTAGATTGAAAAACACTCTTACTTGGGCTATCTGGTAACCATCTTTGATTGCCTTTTTCTTTACATCTCTGTAGTCAATTATCATTCTAACCTTTCCTCTTACTTGCTCTGCATGATTTTTTACCAATAATGCTGGAGCATGATGTGGACTATTGGAAGGTCTAATCAATTTCTTTTCGAGCAACTCTTGAATTTGACTTTTCATCTCTTTTCTGTCATCTTCCATGTAATGAGGGATTGTTTTAAATGGCAAATAGTATTTGCGTCATGCATTTTGAGTTGACAGTGTACTGGATCTCTTTCCCGATACAACTGAGGATCTTCACTTATTACTGGCTTCAGCAAGTTTTATATTTCTGCAATAGTTAGCACTCTCTTCTGCTCGATCTCATTAGGATACACCTTTAGGTTATGCACTCTAATAAATTCGTCTTCTCCAGCTGAGCTTTCTTGCTCTATTAGGTCTGAATCAGACTCATCTAAATGGGATTCATACTTTTCTTCTGACTCAGAGTCTTCTGAATTCAACTCTTCAATTACCAATATTTCACTATAACCTTTCAAATAGTTTTTTAGCAGCAAAACTGGTTCTAAAACTGGCTTATAATCACCACTCTTCGTTGACGATCTCTGATATTGGTCTGTAAATCCTGGATTGGTAACGCGTACAGAGTTGGTAAGTCGAAATTCCTAAAAGAATTTTTTATTCTTTTAAAAAAAATCATGTATAGATTCTGAACTATCGTCTGCTGAAGAAGGAAGTCATTTCCAATCAATACATCTGCTCCTTAACTTTCACATTGTCAAATGATTTTTATGATAAAAGTTCATCCTTCCAAAGAAACTTTAATAACATGAGTCATAGTATCCATGATTATTTCATTCTCTCCCATTGTTATTCCAGTAACTGATCTTAGAGTCTTTTTGTAATATTCTTCAGGTATGGCATATATTTTGGCAAAAGTATATCATGTCCCACTATCTACAAAGGCATGTAGATGGTACTTTCTATATTTGGAAAATTTCAATCATATGGTGATGTAATTGCTGAATCTGCTCGTCTGGACCTGTTTTACTTGCTCTTTATTTTTTGCAGTTTTGCCAGAAAGATCAATGAAATGATTGATTTCTCTTTTATCTAACTCATTGATGGGATCAAAAGGCTTAACCTGTTGTATAACAGGTTCTGTGATAAGGTTTGCTTCCTGCCTTATTGCAGAATTATTGATGGAATTAAAGGACTTCTTTAATTCCTTGTTTTGGCTTAATGAAGTTACTAACTTCATTCTCTTCAAATCTTCTTCCAAGTTATGTCTCTGTTGTTCCTTAGCTTCGTAAAACTCTTTATATATTTTTGTTCTACCATGGTGTGAGCTTCATTGTCTTTGGTTTTTCTTCGTAATTCTGTAATGAAGCATTCTCGATGATAGCTTTCACATGTACTTTTACAGTACATGAGAATTTAATTACTATCATCACAGTTGCAGTAATCACATGTAAATATTCTTGGATTAGGGTGGAAGTTACTGATAATATCAGTAGTTTCTTTCTTTCAATTTAGGACCTTTTGTACAAACATAGGACGAGATATGTCCTCTTCTTCAGAATTTTCTGAACTGGTTTCTATTTCACTTCCTGATGGGAACTCAAGAGAATATATTGAATCATTCTCTTCATCAGAATAGGCTATCTCAAAACCCTTCAGGTTTGCATATTCTATTGTTGCATCATATTCTTTAATTAAAACCTTCGCAGATCTCTTGACCTTTTTAGACATTCATTTGCATAATGTCTTTCTGTCGTGCAAAGCCAACATCTGCACTTCTTCACTTCTCGAAAGGAATTCGAGGAATTGGTTCTTTTTCTTTTAAAAAATCTCTTCCTATGAGGAGATCTTTCCCTTGGAGAGCTTTTTTGAATGAGCTTTTCCTAAATTTATGCTTCTTGTTAGAAGCAAAATTCTCTCTGCTTGTTGTTAGAGAACTTTTTCTTGTATTTTTTCTCTAAGTGACATCGCCACTGCGTTGGTGTCTCTAATATCTTGGAACACATATTTTCAACTCCCCTGAGTTGCTTCTTCTCAGTTTGTAGATTTTCTGTTTTCAACGCATTGCTCTCTCAGGAGATTTCTGACTCTTTCAGCAATTAATCCTACTGTAAAAACGACAAAGGATTTTCTTCTAAAGATTGTGCTACTGTATCGTTCTATGATTATGGTAACTTCTTGTAAAAGGTTCTGACTAGATCTTCATTATCTAGGTCTCTAATGGTACAATAGTAATTTTAGAACTCATTAGTGTACTCTTCAAAGTACCTCATGTTGTAAATGCCCAACTTTTGAATATTTGTCTTAGCTCTTTCTTTAGACTGCTCACTATACCCAGTAACGTCTTCACAAAATTGTGCATATATAGGACATGTGAAATCTTAAGGATTATTGGTTTTCTCTAATTTGGTTGCCCAGTCAAGCCATAAAGAACTTCGTTTGAAAGACTTATACCATTTCTAGACTATGTCAGTTAAGGTCGACTCATAATATGTATGAGCTTCCTCGTAGGCATATTTTGACAACACCAAAGCCTGAGTTAGCCTCAAGGTAGCTAACCAGTTGTCTATTGTCTTTCTCTTATCTCATACCCTATTGAGATCAAGATAAACCCCTCTTTCAGATACTGATTGGCCCCATTTGGGTTCTGTATGGATGTACTTCTGAGAACTTTATTCTCCTAGTTTTCCTGTAGGAGTCAGTCCTTTATGAAGTTTAATCTTATTTTCCCGAATGATCTTAGTGGGGTAGTTCGTGATGTTTTGAACTTCAGTGCTTCCCTGAGGAATATTTTTGGTTTTCATTGTCGAGGATTCGCCTGGTTCTTCTTTTGCTGCTTGATAAGGAAGAATCTTCCTTTTGTTCTTTCTCAGTTGTACTTGGGAAATCTTTTTCATGATATTTTCAAGCTCCTCTGTAGATTCACAAATTTTCGCTTGTTCATACAAGCTCTTCAGTTCTTCTGTCTTTAGCATCATCCTTCAAGACAAGAAGTTGACTTGGTTCCAAAAGTGCTAGCTTCCTCATAGCTAGAGAATGAATGCCTATGAAATTGTAAGCTTATTTTTCCTCTCATATCTTCATAGATTGAAGCATTGATATTTTCTACATGTTAAATGCAAGAGGTGTCAGATTCCATTCTCTTGAAAATGTTACTTCATATCATTTTGTGAAATGCTTCTGTTCAGTATGATTTCTTGGATTTGTGAGGATTGATGTAGTAATCCCGGGACTATTGAGAAATCTAGTGTTTAGGGTTACATTCGAGCTCATCAGCTTATAATAGATTCGATAATCTATCACAAGCTTCATCATGCCTTTCTTCATGGAAATTTCATCTATCTTGTTTCACAATCTTAGACAGTATGATGCATCTCTGAGATGTGTGGTAAAGTTTGGTAATACATTGAAATATGCAACTTGGTTGCACGAATAAGCTTCTACTGTTTCTAACAGACTTTTCTTAAAGTATATTATTCTATCGTCTTGTAAGACACATAAAACAGAACAGTCTGTACCAACTCTAGCCAAAAGTTGTATTCCCACTTGAACTGATCCAATATGCATGTAGGAATATTTCTTCTGAGATGCTTCACTTACTTCTTTTGAAGTGATTAATATGATGTTGGTTTCTCCTCCTGTGGTAGGAACTGTCAGTTCAAGAATCTTGAATCTGTAAGAATCTATAAGGAAAGATTCTCTCATATAGATCTCATTGAGTTTGAATCTAGGAATTGATGTTTCTCGCACGCTAGATTCAATTACATTATACTCAAATTCTTAAGCGTTGATTAGTTGTACAGGCATAGTGTTTCTTTTACTAAGTATTCTGCTCAGCATCTTCATATCTCTTGTGGTTGAAGATATAGATTTGGACGAGGATCATGTAAGGAGTTTAGATTCACTAAACTTAAACTCAATTTCTCCTTTTGGTAAACGGGGTAGGATTATTTTACTAGCTACGTTTTGAGCTAGCTATTCTTCATTGATCCTTTCTCCTTCTTATATCTTCATTTTTTCTATGCTTGTTTGCAGTCTTGCTATCCTGCTGTTTAACTCTTGAAATTGGTTTTCGAGATCAATACTCATCTCTTGGAGATAAGCGATCTTGTAATTCTACTGATGAACTATTGCCTTGATATTATCATACACTGTCTCTGTAGGAAGGAAAAAGCTTAGAACTTTATCATTTTCTTGTTTTACTTTTAGTTCAATTCTATGATTCATCCTAATCGGGTGATCAGATTTTCTAAAAGTTTTTTTAGCGATTCTTGAGAAGAGTTTAGCTCAATTGCTTGTTGACGAATGTTGAAAGCAAGATGCTCAGTGCGAACTAACTTCTTTTCAATATCCAATAGATATTGTTTTTCTTGAGATAATCAAGCTTGACTTCAAGCTTACCAAGTATTGAACTCATCTTTTCAGGTTGCCTGAACTTGAGATGAAATCTCTCAAGTTGTATTGCTACCTTGTCTGAAGTCTTGTTCCTAGATAGATGATCTAGGTATTCAATTAAGCTTGGTCTGGAAGGATCAAACTCTTCAACTCTGACTTCTCTTTAGAAGTAGACAAGATCGTCGTAGTGCGTGTTTAATATTATACAGATGTACTCTATCGAGTATTGATCTTCTTAAATATGCTCTGAATGAAAGCATTTTTGTCACTTATCAGTACCTTTTTTAATACAGAATAACTGGTAATTTTTTAGTTTGGGTTCTCTCTTGTTAGTCAAGAGAAGCCAACTTTGTGGCATAAGCCTTGATAACCTACTTTTGAGCCAAGCAGGCTCTGATACCAGCTATGGCGGATCTAACTAAGGCTCAGAACGTTCAGAAGACTGGTCGTACTCAAAACCTTCATGTAGAACTTCAATCTGTTCTTTAGTACGTTTGATTCTGTGCTGAATTCTAAGGATAATATCCCAGTAATTTTTTATTTTTCTAGGAAGATTATCTCTATACTTTTTCAATCTTCTTAGTTTTGTTTTTTCGTCTTGCAATTCTTTGAAAAATCTTCGCATAAGCTAATAAATCAAGCTAGGTAGCTATTAAGTTTGTTATTGATATTAAAAAATAATTGTTTACCTTCGAGTAAGAGGATGAGTTTATATTTGCAGTATTACTAGATAAACAAAATCTTAGGTCCACCATGCTCCATCAAATTTAAAAGAAAAAATAGAAAACACAAAATAAGGTTATTTTGGTATTTTGAACAAAGTTAACTGAACATTCTTACAAAATATGCTTTAAATTAGAGTATAGACCCTTTGTTGGTAGCAAAATAAAAGTTTAGATATCACATTGATATGTTTTAAAATTTAGGTACTACATTAACCTTAGTAGCAAAGTTTAGGGACCTATGGTGAACTTACCCCTATCTTGAGTTGTACCAAGTTGCACCGCTATTATCCGCTCCGTTCATTGCACATGTCAATTTACCTTTTAAAAATAAAAATACAAATAAGTATGTAATTGGGTAAATTTATAAATAAATATTTAGTGGGACAAATATGTAAAATACAAATAGGTAAAACATATTTACATTCTTAACCTCTAATATTTTCAGATTTTCTAACATTTAACAATATCATGGGCAAATCTAGAAGTTTCATTATTTGGTGAACCTTTGACACCAAAGACATGCTTCACATTATAGGAGTTTAGATGGAGAGAAGCCAGCCTCACCGAAACACACACCCTTGCAATAAGCGCAAGAAGTTTCCCTGCTTGAAAAGATTGTGGCTGCCGGGGGAGGCTAGCCACACCATCTCGTCCACAGTTGGCATCAGCGAATAGAAACACAAGCTTACAGTTGCAAAACACAATGCTATATCAAATGGTCCAACACATTGCAAGAGAACCATATATAACCAATTTTGTATGATAATTTGAATCCACTGCTACAATGTTGGGAGTTGCTAAAACAGTTAAGGATTTCCTTCTCTTTTTCTGTTTCAATGAATAACGAATGCCTACCTCCACAGAATGTACAACCCAGTTTCAGCACCATGAGACTTTCATTACGGGAAAAATAAAATCAACAAATATCAGTCAGTAGTGCTACACATTTTGGTGTATCAGTCCACATCTGTCCCCTGACCTTCAAGCTTTCTTTTCAGCATTCACCCAACAAGATAGCTGTGTAGCCACAAATGGCCATATAGCTTGTGTTGATCCACAATTTGAAATCAAGGCTTAGTATTTCACTCATGTATCAGCCTGCATATAAAGACGGGTGATTTCAGAGTGAGTGTATTATAGAAACCATCCCACCTTGTAAGGACTTATGTGATGACTTAAATTCATGTGATATCTGTTTACCTCTGATTTTTATGCACCAACAACGGTTCTGAGGAGAGACTTCACATTTCGGGACTGACCATTAGGTCCCACACCTGGAGGTGCATGAACAACGATGGGAAGAACCCACTCACTTTTGTCTCTTCCCTCAACAAGAAGAGGATGATCGTACCTGGATATCAAAACGTCACAGTTATCAGGAAATCAAGGATATTAAAACAGCTGAATTAGCATCATTAGCAATCTGTGATCAATACCCAGCAACCTTTTTTAGGTGTAAACCCCCAAGTACTATAGACAGAATGTAAGACTATAACCCCAAACTAAAACTCAATGCTGACAAATAACTGTCTTGCACAATATACTTTGGTTAAGAAGTTTATACATGATGCTTTATTTTCATTACCTGGTCCAGTCAACATTCTTCGGAGTGGTCAAAAATTCAAACCGAAGGACCCATTTTATAGATACACAAGGAGTAGAAAATGACATAGGCCCATCCTTAGGAATGGAAAAGAGAAAACTTGTCTGCACCAAGTCAGCAACAACCTCGTAATGATCACTCTGAACCTACAAAAGATAACAAGACACATGACACATAGCAGAAAAGTATTTCATTGAATGAACTGTAAAAGCCATCAGCCTCCCATAACTGGAACACATTATAGGCTCAAGTATTTCAACGACACATAAAATCTATATTTTTACTTTCAAATAAAATATCTAGTTTTTTCCTTGAAATTACTCTACAATTTGTTGGCTTTCCCTCATCACTCTGAGCAATTAAATAAACAAGGATTGATATTGAAGCAATCTAATCTCTAAACAAACATGCCAACGACTACAACATGGCTGGATAATCATATTCAAACTACATGTGACTGCAGAAATTTACAATGAAAGAAGCAGAGAAGCAACAAGACCGACCACACTACCTTTAACCCTCTACAAAATCCGACACAGGACATTACAAAGTGATTTAGTTTGCATTTACAGTCAATCCAGTCATGCTTTTCCAATTTTTTTTGTTACATTGTTATTATTATTATAAGGGAACACCTTTATCAATTAAAACATGACAAGCTTACACAACAAGGAAAACAAGGAGTACACAAAAAGAAGACAGATGGGCTAAACTGCCAAACTAGCCTAGACAAAGAAACCTACCCTGCATGACGATAACCAAGGGCTTATTGTGTTTAAGGTCCAAGAAGGGTGACAAAGGAGATACTCTGTGGAATGGGAACTGAAGTTAATGAAAATAACACTGAAGAGAGAGGAATATACGGTTTGGAATTACACCAGAAGGGTTATCGTAATCGCACCAACAATCTTCTTATATAGAGCTACTGAATGTTTCAGAAACAGACACATTAGTCCATTACCCATATAAACAACTTCTAGGAATTGAAATAGTCAAATCATCAAGCATCGGATAGAACTTCCTTAGAAAACTAAAAATATGTATCTTAAATGAAACATCCAGAAGACTTGAGAACTTTTGATAAACTAGAAGACTTTAGCAAATCTAAATGATTACGGCCTCGTCTAGATTTTATCTCTCTTACTCTCTATCATCGCAACAGTTTTGAAAATCTCAAAAGTCCATATCTGATATCCACCAACTCTGTCTCACTTGACACTCTTGGCCTTCTAACAAATTGAAGCTCAGGTACAGCTCATAAAGAGGAGTAAGGCAAATCTACTCTTCTTTATCCCCAGGTACAATCTGAAAAGGTGATGGGCTGGTAGGGAGAGAGGCGGTATTTATAAAAGGTCGATGGCAATGGTGGTTTTACCATACAGTTAGGAAACACAAAGCTTTCTGTATTCCTTTGCTCATGGTATCTGTATATGGTGTAAGGTCAAATGCAATGGTTGAACTGACAGCGAGGTTCAAAAGAATGTCCAAAGCATATACATTGCTGCATATACTATTGCCACCAAAGAGACCTGTATATTTGGCCTTAAGTCATCCCTTTTATGTGCTGCAAACACATACCTGTTACCATTGCATATGTCATTTTGTCTCTTTCCTCCAGTCCTTACTAATCACTAGCAACATCTTCTGCAACATGGGAGTTCATTTATCATTCAGTTCTCTCTAGAGGTTCTTCATCCGTAAAGCATCTTCTGACTGTTTGAAGACCTCATCTTGACACTAACACATTTCCAAATAATCAATCAGCAATATTATCAGTGTCCCCCTAGCAAACCACATTTTTAATGAACCTGATGCTTTTGGGAGACCTTCAATGAAGCATTCGAAAGCTCAAGATAGGTTCTTCTTGAGTGAAAGTACAATACTTCTCTACCTAATACCTGAACCCTTATATTCCCACCGGTCTTGGAACATCAAACTTCAACTCTCTTGCTAGTAGATTTAACTTACCTATTCTCTTGATGGTCAGACCTAACTACGTACTAGTGCCGAATTGATATGACTCCCTATTGGTTAAACAGTTACTAATTGGATCCTATACAGCCTCAAAGAAAACCACATAACACAACCATGCCTTGGACAGACCAAGTAACTGGTATTTCTGCCATCAAGATACGATTTAAATACAAACAAATCATCTGAGGAAAACTAGCGAAAAATGGAATTTCTTTGAACAGAATCTCAGCCCACAAAGCCTCCCCCCTTCCTTCCTGTTTCTCATGAAAATCCTTCCATTTCTATTGATACACAACTCAAACCCCGCCATCAGTCCACACTCCAGAAGATTGCCCTTTTCCCCTATGAAAGCCCCACACTTTTCTACAAGTAACATCTGATCAACTATTCCTTCAATTTCCAATCTCAATAAATTTCTGATAAAGATTGGCTGAACTTTGGCATGCATTTACTACTAAAATACTGATATACCCTGTTTAGTATCTTTCATTTTCATGTATAGCCTATGTCACATACCTAAGTTCACAGTTTGCTAGGGTTTGATGAACCACCTACAGCATGTACGAGTCATTACAACTGATTTGGGGAAAGGGTTAGATACCCAATAATTTGTCTTCACCCTAATCATTTATAATTTAAACCATTACGTCCTTGCTTAACTGACTCTTGTTATGGACTATCTGAAAATTAAAATAAAACATTTCATCAATCGATCAACAAACAGAAAGAAATTACAATGTCTTACCTTTGTAATTGTAGGGGAATTTTTCCGAGAAGGATGGACATATCGCCGACTAATGGTTTCTGAAGTCTCCAGTGTTATAGAAACCTAAAAAGGAGTAATTCCATGGAGCAATGATTAGCGATTACTGTATAAATTTATCAATCACTGTAAATTACTTGTGATATTACTACCTCGAGGCATCTTCTAGCTCCTTCATGAAAGAAAGTAAGAGTTCCACCAATCTATTTGCAAGGAAAGTTGTTAAATATAAGCCGAAAACAACAAGGAAAAATATGAGGCAAGACAGGCAGAAGACACTACGAAAATGACATTACCATATCACTGTAGTAATAATTAGAATCAGAATTTTTCGGCGAGAATCTAAGCAGAACTTTGTCGTCCAGCCGGATATTGTAAGACCTCCCTCGAATGAAGCCTTCTGCTGCAGAAAATATTTGCAGAAAGTAAGTTTTCCAGGACTTGATGCACAAATATAAACCACAGAACTGAAGACGTATAACCATAGAAGAATGAAAATTGATGTACATGCTAAGGTTTCAGCAGCACCAGCTGCTGGTGAAGTAGATGCTCTTGCTTCATCTTCTAAAGAAAGGGACTTTGTTAGTTTCTGCTGCTTGCTTGGAGAGTCAATAGCATTGGAATTTTTGGGCGATTGAAGATCTGAAAGAAATGTCACTTAGAACATCTAGTAGCAACTACTCCGACAATAAAAAAAGAGAAAAACAAAATTCTTATTGAACAAAGGATAAACAATTGCAATATTAATTGCATGCAATAACAGCAAGAGAAACCTATCACAATAACTCGACCCCGTGGTTGTGAACACAAGGACACCATTCAGGTAACAAGAAGTTCAATACATGAAGCTAAATGAAAATTTTGCTTGGTCACATACTTACCAGGACCAGTATCATACATGACTTCAGCAGTGGACAGCAGTGGAAGTGCCAAATTTGAAGATAGACTTGTGCGTTCTCCTTCAAGATATGTATCCTTGTTTAAAGACCTTGCTGATTGCAACGATAATGAACTTCCAAAGGTTCTGTTCATATGGTCTTTCATAGGATTGTAAGATGAAACGGATGAGATCTCATCCCTTGAGCTGTCATAGCCATCCTCAATTCCGTCATATATATCATTTGCTTTCACCTGTCAGAGAAATTAGTTTTACCGTACCAAGGATAAGTTGATAGAGAAAAAAAAAAGTAATTTCCAAAATCCTACAGACAAGCATATTACTTAACTAAATAACTATAAGGATTATGCATTTCCAGGTAAATGTGGAAACAGAGATTAAGACAGAAATCAAAAGGAATAAAAGCCTACCCATTCAGAGTCACCAACCATCTCTTTCCAATACATATCAATTTGCATGGTTGATGAAGGAACAATCCCTGAAAACATAATTGACAATACTTCTCAAAATATTTTTAACATATTTGATATCAAAACTAACAAAAATAATCCAAAAATCATCAACATGAAGAAACATAGTCTATTGATGTTCTCAGGCCCACCTATCTTCCACCAATGGAATTATGATAATAATGACAATGACACAGCATTTTGAGCAAAAATAAGAAATTAATACCCAACAAAAATAAGAGCATATAAGTTGAGAACATAAATTTCCCAAGACATAACAATAAGGATAAGCACATCTTAAAGTAAAGATTGAATAAAACAAGTATTCTTGAGGGCCCACACTTTATACAAGCATATTTGTTTGCCATATACAGAAAACGTATTTGTGGATACACACTTATACAACTAAAGATATTAGTGTAAGCAAGCACCATGGATAGCACAACCCAGAATTTTTCTTATACCACTCTATCCTTAACTTTGACTTTTACATTCAAACTAAGAAATGACAAGATTGGCCAGCTATAGGACAAACGACATGTATAGCAGACACTAATCCCTTGGGTGGATATGAAACTTATCATCAAATAAACAATATCGTCGATAGAACTGATCCAAGGCTTCTCCATTCATTAGTCTTTGCAGTTAAAGTATATCTCTTTTCAAAAAGAAAATCATTCTTCATTGTAAAGTGTAGATCCATCATCAAAGTTATACAAAAGAAGTGAACAAGAAGTCCACTAGCAACAAGGAAAGAAAAAAGAACACCAGAACTAGACAGGACAACACTACAAATTCTTAATTTAAGCAGATAAGACTCCCAGAGAAGGTGAGCCTCAACTATACTTTCCCTCTCGTCAATCATAACTTAAGAAGTCCTGTAATTTCAAATTTCTAATGAAATAGAAGCCCATAAAGCTGCCAGGTATTTCATTCTAAGCCAAATTTCCTCTAACCCTACATCTCTGTAATCTTAAAAATTCCTTCTATCTCTTTCCAGCCAAAGCACCCAAATGATAGCTAGAACATAGCAACCCACAGAACCTTAGCCTTTTGGACTATATGATTATCAAGACAAAGTTACTTACAGTTCAACCTCTTCCCTCAATTTAACTATTTTTTGTCCTCAAACTTGCAATCTGGGACTTCAAATTAATTCTTGAGTAAATAATGCAAGTCATATATAGGCAACACCAAAGATTTAAGCCTAAACAATCTTATTTCACAACTGCTAAGTATTCATTCATGTGACAGGAACAGAAACACTCAAAACTTATCAACTAAGCAATAAAGGGACCACCAAATCTATGTGCTAGACATAACTTGTTGCTCAAATGCAACAAACATAGAAGTTAAAAGTCTGAGAATATGTAAGATACTAGGTTTGTTTGAAAATTCCACGCACAAAAGCTCTACGAAGGGGCATATGTTGTCCACCAGAAGCAGTTAAAGAAGGGGTTAAAATATAAAGAATGAAGTCACCATTTCCTAACAATGACTGTAGACCATCAGTAGGTAGACAACTCCAATTTCTGACAACAGCTCCATTTAAAGAATATAATGTACGATAAATGTCATCATTAGATAATCTAGGGATTCCACCAGTCTCTAAGAAAGAAAATAGGCCATTAATGGATGGATGTTATGATCCTAAGATGCAAAGAATACCCAATTCTACTACATCCTCCTAGCTCGATGTATAAGATATTCAATTTGGTCATCTCCTAAACAATGTTGTCAAATTTAGGTTAATCATTCCACATAGTTAAGACTAAACTACCAAACTATATGTGAACGGTTCTTCTAGTTTCATGAGATATAGCAAAAAAAATCTATCATCGAGTCATATGATATGATATATGTGAACAGTGCTTCAGAGATACACAGTAAAACAATTAAATTATCAGGCTGACAGTAAAAACTCCACAGAAAATGATGAACCTAAAGAGTCATATTTGAGATGGCGCCATTGATTTTTATAAGTTTACAAGACGTATGTAAAACTTAAGAAATAAAATAAAATAGAACTAAAAAGATGGAATACTAACCATCACTTTGACCCTCTTCTGTACCCAAGCCATTGGTCTTCTGACTGACCCATACTTGAAATGGAGTACGAGCTTCCTGAATGATTAAAGTTTAAGAGGCTCAAAAAGCTAAAGTGAGAATATATCAAATCGATAAAAAAAAGAAAAAAAAAAGAGCTAGGTATATAATTTAGCTTAAGTGTCTTTCAACCACCACATTTCTTAGCAGGTGGTTTTTGAATGAAGTCCATTCTTATTATTGATTACTGCACAGTAACACCAGAATGACTGGCAGCCCATTTGTTATTAATTAGGGTGAAGTATGGTAAAGCAATCCTACATCCTATGGATAAAACATAATCTACATCAAAGCAGAGCATAATTCTCTATCACATGACAAAATGCATGTCAAATGCATCCGAAACAGTCAAGAAGACCAACCATTTCTGGAAAATCTTTAACTGACTCTCCACGAGAATGGGCATTCTCCAGTATCAGCCATTGTCCAGACATTGTACTTCGAACATAGTACATATACCGAATGGTAGCACCTTTGTAAGATGGTGGTATAATGCTTGGCAGCACTGACCGCATCAGGTCTGCAGAATGTTGAAAATATTATTTAGACACCAAATTTTGGGTTAATCATCTCCTACCTAAATATCTCTTTCAATGAGCAAGCTACAAGCTCCATTTACCAACCTAACTGTTATGATCAACAGAACAGGCTCATTGTACTTTTCCTGAGACAAACTATTCTCGAAAGCTTGACAGCAAAAACACTACTCCATTCTAACATAAAAAACTCGGTTTAGTCATATCTCCATTTACATCCTAACACCTAAAATCAAACCTACTTAATAAAATCATCCTAATTTACACATTCAAAATGCTTCGAAATCACAAATTCTACTCACATGATTTCGTGGCCCCTGGCGAAACAATTTGATTGGCAACCAATGCCGGCGTTGAGGCCTCCATGAACACATATTCTCCTAAACGTCTCATGTAACAAAATGAAAAACACAAACACCGCAAATAAATTCCAAGCCACATTAAACGAAATTCACATTTCAATTTCCGGCTTACCTCTTCTCTGTCTGGATCCAGGCACTGGCTTCTGCGTAGCGAACCACTGCGAATCGAGCTTCTCAATCCCCTTAATCTCAAACCCCAACCGCTCGATCAGCAGCGAATACGCCATGTCGTCGTCGCCATTGCGGCAGCTAGGGTTGGAAATCTCGACGGTGATGACGATTTGATCGCCGGGGCGGTAGACTTCGCGGTCGGTCTGGACTTTGAGAGTGGGCTGGAGCTCGGCAGCGGCAGCCTTGGCGGTGGAACCGAGGCCTCCGAAGATGGCGGATAATCTGCGAGGCAACATTGCGGTTGAGACGCCTCCAATTTTGTGGTGGTTAGATCTTGAGGATAAGCGAGAGAGAGAGCTCTCAGAAGCTCATGGCTGGAGTGAGTGTGGAGGTTAGAGTGCGGATCGCGGTGAACGACGACGTTTTGGTAGCTCCATTTGCTGCTGTGTGAGTCTTGGTCTTCTTCGTCTGGGGGACTGTTTTTGGAATGGCGAGCTTTTTCAGTTGGGTAGATGGAGCAGTCTATTTGTGTGCTTTTATACAAGAGGGTGGATCACTTACACAAGTGTATGTTTTTATTGATTCATAATTTCTTGCAAGTTTGTTTTTTTGGTAAGAAAAAGTTTAGACAAGAGGGGAGCTTCCCTCCTTATCAAGGCCAGGGCAAACCCTGCGACCTAGGCCCGGAGGCTTTCGGATTTACTGACTGGGGGGAATTTCACCCACGTTTACTGAGAGGTGACACCCTCTTCAAGAGCCCGGAGGCATTGTTTGCGAATAATTTTGAAAAACAAACAGTAAATTTAAACGGTATTAAAACCGCATGTACGAATGTATTAATGTGTTATTTAATAAAGTGCAGATACCTTAATTATAAATGAACTAAAATTAATGTATTGTTTGTGTAATTTTTTCTATTAAAAAACATCAAAAATAAATATATGAAAATGTCCTTACTGCACTCTTCTGTTTGTTCAAGATGTAAGGGTTCAACTAGGGATGGCATGAAAAACCATGGATATGGTTAACCATGGATATTTATCCTAATGGACATAAATTATGGGTAATGGGTAGCATCATATTATCCATGGAGAAATGGGTAATGGATAATTGATACCCACATGGGTATGGGTATTTTCATGGTTAACCATTTACCCATATATGACTTTATAAATGTCGTTTTTTTTCTTTATCAAAACTGATTAAACTTTATGCTTTTAGACATATTTATTCTTTATTTTCTTAAATATCAATTAGAATAATTTTGAATTTAAAAAAAAGGATGAAATAATAAATCAAGGCGAGTGAGTTTTCCTGATTCTCAATCTTCATTATCCCAATTTGAATTATCAACCCCAAATCTTCTTCTCAAATTTAATTCTCTTCTCAACACCACAATTCGCGTCTCTATTCACTGATCTAGATTAATCATCATTTTATCAACCCCAAGTCTTGATCATGAGTTGTAGATCACAGAAAAAAATAAAAGAAATTGAAGAGAAAATTCATTCACATATCTTCATTGATATCCAGATCTTCTTCAAATGTGCAGATCTTCATCTTCAAATATATATATATATATATATATATATATATATATATATATATATATTTGTGGAGTCAAAGAAAATTAAAGCAAGAAATAAAAAGTCAAACGGATAAATGGTTAACCATTACCCAGTTGGGTATGGGTATGAAATATCCACAAAACAAAAAGATGGATATTTATCCAATGGACATTAACCATTTTTCTAGTGGGTGGGTATAATACCCGTGGGTATTACCCAATGGATACAATTGCCATCCTTAGGTTCAACAGAACCTTCTCTCCATGCTCTTTGGACTTGTTCAAAAGCTAAAACAGTTTGGGCACTTATTGATTTATGAGGAGTTGTGGGCGGTTGGAAAGGGAATAGTTTTGCAGCTATGTTCAAGTTTGCTATTTCAGTTCTCTCTATGTCTGAAATTGTGCTGGTGGATTTATGCTGGGGAATTTGGCAAGCTAGGAATGATGAGATATTTAGTTCAAAGTTTGTTAGTACCCAATATTTAGTTTCACAAGCTAAAAGGCTGCAACAAGATTTACTAGTGGTGTAAGGTGTTTGTCATTCTTCTGCTAAAACTACTGGCCGTTCTATGTGAGCCATTTCTTAGTTCATGAAGTATGCACAAGTATAATGTTACAATATGATAACTTCCAAACGTAGGAGTATAACAAATTGTGAATCGATCACGATTAGTTGATTAGTTCTTTTGGGTTTTGATATATAGGATGTTTTTCTTCTATTGTCATTGTCCATATATTTATAATTTTACTTATTCTTCTATTTGGTTAATCTGATTTTGTGTTGCAATTGTTATATTTTATCTGATCATGAATTTGAAAACAGAGAATTGAGAATTGCTGTTATATATGCATGAATGCATGTCTGCTTATATATACAAGCAAGAGCTGAGTAGTTAGAAGTTGGAACATGGTTATTATCAAAGTAACTCTCAAATTCAGTAGGGAACTTTAAACCATATACCATCACCAAATCCATGACGCATAGAATCTCTGTAGCTACAACTATGTACATTTTGCAATCTCAGCATCCCTCTTTTATGTGGCAGTAAATTTCAGTCATTTTATCCTCAATTTTCATATGTTTTCTAAATATTGACAGGTTGGAAGAAATCTTCAGATTAGCTCTTTTATTGCAATGACGGCCTTATGAATTATTACGACAATTTAAGATCAAAATGACTAATTCATTTGGTCTTGGATTTATTTTTCTCAATATTCTACATGTCATTGTGTAGTTAGTAGTTACTAAGTCTGTCTATTTGGATTGTTCACTGTCGTCGCAACGAAAGTTCCCATGTCAGATGATGTTCAGCAGAATGGAGTAGGGGCCTCTTTTCGTGCCTCAAATATAAAAAAATTGGCACTCTAAAGGAGATTTTCGAGTTTGAACCTTTGTGTCCATCTCTTTAAGTTCTCCTTATGCTTTTATGTACTTTTGTCCAGTTTTGGAAATATCTTTCATTGTTTTACTTCTTGGATAACTAGATGTCTTTAAGTAATAAGAAGACTCAATTTTTTTTTGTAATTGCTGATCTTCTTCAAACTTGAAATTTTTTTTGCCCTGTAGCTGAGTAATTATGTTTCTGTCTATTATTGTTTGGATCATAGGAATGAAGGAAAAAAACTAAGTAGAATTTTAGCGAATTATAGGCTGATATGTGAAGTAATCTGGTTTTACAGGATGAAACAGAGGTGATATATAAGATCATGGGAAAAAGGAATACTGATACACCCTCTCTTTAAAGTTATTGTTTTCTTCGGCAGATTTTGATTGAGTGTTCAGGTATAACTCAAACTTGAATGTTTGTTTGCCACATGGTTTACTTTTGATGTATGCGTTTTAGTTTTCACTCGGTAATGTAAACTTAAAATTTCGTTAGTTTTGCATGTTGATGATATAACATGAAGGGCTCATAGATGCAAGTGACCGGAGTGCTTCCATTTTGGTAATGTTAATATCTTTCATTTTGTGACTGATTTCAACTTGGATATGAGCTATCTTATTTAATATAGCTCAGCTTTGCGGGATTTTCATCTTTTATCATGTCTTTTTCTTTTGACGATGACAATTTTAACATGGTGTTGGTTATAACTAAATGTGACATGAAAATTGAAATAGTTTATGGTGTGTATATATCAACAACAAAGTCTATGACGATGTAATCGCTACAGAAAATGACTTTTGGTGTGCACATCACCGAGGTATCACCCCGCAGCAGCGTGCGGGGTTCCTGGCTAGTTATGTTACAAAGCAATAGCTATTAGATACCCTGTTTAAGTTTGGTTAGCTGCAGGAAGTAGCAAGAGGTCGCGAAGCAAGGTACTGAACGAAGTGAATTGCTTTTCGTATTATTGGAATGTAAAGTTTAATTTGGACGAGAATTTGGATTCCGGTAAATGGTTTGGGAACCTCGGAGCAACTGTATGTTATGAAGCGTTGATTTTCTGCTCTCTAGTAGTCATCTAGCAGACACTGTCAAAGTCAATTCTGTGGAGTTAGAGATGATGATTTTGATTGTTCCTTTTAGGATGATTTGCTTTAGTAACATAGTAACTTTATGACAAAACCAGTTAGATTTTATCACACAAATACATTCATAAACCTCTATTGCCCACAATCGTAGAAAGCTCCATTCTTGAGTGTCGATAATCACCTATATTGCCCACACTAAAATCTAACTAAATGCTCCGATTTGTGTCAGATGTGCAAAAAGTAGAAGTCTTTAATTATAATTTTTGCTCGACATCATGGGAACTTCCAAGGTTCAAGAATCAGGTTTTACCTGGAGTCAAATGCTTTGCCCTATTAACTTTTAACCTCAGAAATTTATTATCTATCTGCTTATGAATGCAGATTTCCTTTGTTTGATCTGCGTGGACACAGAGATCTCAAGGTGAGGCAGCAAACAGACCTAATAAGAAATCATGGGGTCAACGAACAGATATGTTTCTAAGGCCATTTTTACTGGATGTTTTCTTTTCAAAGCGATTTATCCATGCCAAAGTGATGCACCGGGGTACGAGCAAAGTAATATCTGCGGCAAGCACAAATGCCAAGGATTTGAGATTTTCAATGCAATGCCGCAAGCACATCGTCGGCTAAGTAAAAAATTTCGTCGACAGACAATTTCGTCGTCCGCTAAGAAGTTATCGGGAAAAAGCCTTCGGCCAAGACTTTAGCCGACAAAATTACTGTTCATCGTCGGCTAAAGACATTTATTTAGCCGACGAAGAAATTTTTCGTCGCTTACAGTCTGGACTTTAGCCGACGAATTTTTGGACCTTAGCCGACGAAAGTTTATTAAATTTCGTAGGCTATAGTAATTTATTTAATTATTTAACTTTAACTAACGAATTTTAATAAAATTCGTCGGCTATAGTTATTTATTTTATTAATTATTTATTTAACTTTATGAGACAAAATATATTAAAATTCGTCGGTTATAGTTATTTATTTATTTAACTTTAGCCGACGAATTTTAATAAATTTCGTTGGCTATAGTTAGTTATTGTATTTTTTTTCTTTCTTATTTAACTTTAGCCGACGAATTTTATTAAAATTCGTCGGCTATAGTTATTTCTTTTATTTCTTTTCTTTTAATTTTTTCTATTTTTGATTAATTTTTTTTCTTCTTTTTCTTTTTTTCACCGGTGGTGGAGGAGAAGAGGAGGAGGATGAGGAGGAGGAGAAGATCAAAGAGATCGAAGGAGGAGGCCAAGAAAAGATCAAAGTCTCGGTGCCGATAGTTGCTATCAATACAACTTTTCATTCTTTCTCCCTAGAGGTAGCCCTATCTCCGGTGGTTATTTTTCAAAAAAAAATATACCACTGGTTCCGTCTCATCAATTTGAAACTCTTTTCAGTTGAAGGTCCGGGGAAAATACATAATTTAGACGGTCAAATGATTGTTTCCGTGCGTTAAGGGGATTGACCGTAAGGATCAAGCCCTTAACGTTGTCGGATCAAGTTAAATTTTTTTCTATAGACATATTTTGACATAATGATCATATCAGACGGTCGGATTTTTGTTTCTCAACTTTGGTCATCGGAATCACAACATGCATACTAATGTTGTATAACTTATTTACTAAGTTTTAAGTAAATGTTTCGTTTCAAAAACAAACTCTACGTAGAAACTTCAAACGTAAAAAAGTCGTGAAATAAGATATGACCGGAATGGTGAAATACGTTACGGTTGAAAAATCATGTAACTCCGGTAAAGTCTCGGTGCTGATAATTGCAGTCAATACAAAAAATTCCAAGTTGCTTTACTTTGATCTATCTGCCATCTTCAGAAAACACTATCACAATTGACTTCGTTGTTCAGATAGATACACACTAGAAGTTTCACGTACGACAATCTTAAGCATAGGGCTGGGCACTTCGTACTGCAATCCTGATTCCGTCTTGATCCTGTACCAAAAATTAGGGGACAGCACGTGAAAAATTTTTAAAATGGCGATACCATCCCATCTCGATAGTTTGGAAGCTGGACGAGACGGGACGGGACCATCCCGAAGGTATAAATGTACTTGTATATGATCATAACTGTCTGATTTTTAGGGTGTATAATATCTTACAATGAACGTAAAAATACTCAATGAGACGTCCAAAACCTAAATATAAATTCACAATACTAGTTCCATACAACAAAAGTTAGATAATTTATTCACATTTGATGATGATGATCATATGAAAGATATCGGCAGCCACAACGAAGCTATGTAGTGATAACTGGAGCTCATTTGATTTTTCAAACTTGAGAGTTTTCTCGAGATCTTAATTAATTAGTTAGATACAAATTACAAGCATTTAATTAATTGGTTATTGATTTTCTTTTCATTTTTACAATTTTTGTTCGTCTTGTACTTATATAAAGTTAGGAGTTTAGAACTATGACAATTATACTATAAAAAATAACACCATAGAATATATATATATATATATATATATATGTGAGAAATTAATACACAATAAAACTCTCATCAATATTGGATGAATTCATATTGACTTTATAAAAATAGATATAAAATTTCTTTAAGAATTTTTGATCAATTTATCACTTCTATGTTTTTTTAATTTTTTTTTCTATCGTCCCAGGATCCCAGTCTCGTCCCGGTACCGAACGAGATAGTCTCGTATGAGATACGTTTTTAAAAATACAATCTCGTCCCGTCTCGATAATATATTTTCAAAACAGAAAGGGATTCAGCAAATCTCGTCTCATGCTAGCCCTACTTAAGCATAGACTGTTATTCAAACAATAGAATGAGGTCACCATATCCCTTCCCTCTCTGTATCGAGGAGAAACAAAAAAGGTCTAAGCGAGCACAACTCATGCCTAATACCAAATTTACTGAAATTTATTATTCCTATGAAGTATATTATCTGGAGCAGTTCAAGAGTAATGAAACCTTGAGAAACTCTATTAGGCTATGAACATTGAAAGGCATTCTGATTTCTAAACACCTAAGGATAATTATAGATAATTGAATACAAACTGAACAGTAGACCATTCTGAATACCTAAAGCACTTCATTTATACGGTTCTGGTTCGAGAAAGGACAACAGGTTAGCTTAGCATAACAGAATAGAAAAGCAACTATAAAAGGATGACACAGCAAATTATCACTTACAGCTCTCTCAAACAATAGGGTTCAAGAAACTTGAATCCACAAGATATCACAACAATAATCTTGGACTTGTGACAGTAAGATGTCAGTGTTCCTTGAAGAAATCCATCAACAAGACTAAAATCAGGCTCCAGAGGCCTTAATCAGACACTATAACTAAAATATATACTAAAATCAACAAGACTAGTAGAATACGGCCTAAAAAAGCAAGGGTCTATAACCCTCCTGAGGGTCCTTTCTAGCACCATGGAAGAAAAAGCCTGCAGTAATTGCCTTCCTGATCTTCGTAAAATTTTTTCCAGCACTCACAACATCCAGTTTTATACCTGAAAAAAAAAAAACAGAATCTGTAGTCAGAACGCAATTCAAACATCAAATGAGAGAACACTACACTTGAGAGTATTAATGTACCAAAACATAGAAAATTACATTTTTCAAGCAAATATGAATCTAGAAAAGAGTATCCACATAGCCGTTACAAACAGCATGGAGAATTTACGATCAGACTATAGCAATACAAATTAGAAGAACATACTTATCCATGATGCTTAGAAGCTGTTTCCGGACATCCCTCGGGTATTTGGAGTGAACAAAGTTCTCAAAACACCAAGGCCCTGAAAAATTCTTAGCTTTCCAAGCCTTGTACACTACAAGTAAAGTCAGATGATCTCCCTCTGGCTGGAAAAACTTGGGTCTCTTCTGATCAGCTTGGGCTTGCTTTTCCCTAGGCCTGTAAAATATCCTGTCTGAATCATAGCAATGATAGTCAGGATCTCAACACTACATCCAAGGTCCACACTGGCCAGAAGCATCTTAGATAATGGCGGATCCAGAGGAAACTCGGCCATTTCCTACCCAACTTGGTTAGAGGACTCTCTTCATCTAGCGCTCCTAAACTGTACAGTTGTTCCATAGCAGAAATGAGAGCTTGGGGTGAAGGAGGATCCATAAAAGCAAAAGACAACAGATCATTAACCCCCATTGTTTTCATCTCAAGTGTCCCAAGATTCATCCTCTGAATTTCTGGAACTGAAGTAGGGAACATCTCATTGCGTTATGCACTCACAGTGTAAAGGCAGTAACTTTTTCCAGGCCCAGCACGTCTAGCTCGCTGCTTGGCTGATGCTTGTGAAATCAGGGTAATGACCAGTGAATCTAGCCCCAGCTTTGAGTTATAAACATTTTTCTTTGCAAATCCATGGTCAATTACATAAAATATCCCATCGATGATGGTCAATTACATTCTGCTATATTAGTAGCCACAACTACTTTTCTCTTCCCAGGTGGGGCTGGATCAAATATCCTTGACTGCATTTCACTGGGAAGGGCACTATAAACTGGTAAGATAATCAACTCGGGCACATTTTACCAAGACCCTTCATCCTCTCATAAAGTGACTGTCATGTAAAATCAATTTCTTCCTGTCCCGTCAAGAAGAGAAGGATGTCACCTTCTGGCTCCGTTAAGTGAATTTGTACAATAGTGATTAACGATGCATTAAAGTAATCACTTTCTGGCTGCTTGGTGTAGAGTATCTCTACAGGAAAAGATCTTCCCAAGATATTGAAAATGTCAGTCAAAGAAATAACTTGGAAACTTCTCAGCATCCAAGGTAGCAGATGTGACAATCAAACAAAGGTCTGGTCTACACTTCACAAGTTTCATCAATAATCCAAAAAGAACATCTGTATGGATTGTTCTCTCATGAGCTTCATCAAGCATAACCACAAAGTATTGAAAAAGATTCTTGTCAATCAGTATCTCTCTAAGAAGCATACCATCGGTCATGTACTTGATTACAGTATCAGCCCAGTACAATCCTCAAAACAAATAGCATATCCAACTTCCTCCCCCAAATGACAACCAAACTCTTCAGCAACCCTCTTGGCTACAGATATCGCAGCCACCCTACGTGGTTGTGTACACCCAATCTTACACATTGTCGTGTAACCAGCTTCTGCAATATACTGTGTCACCTGAGTTGTCTTGCCTGAACCAGTCTCACCAATGACAAGAAGAACCTGATGGTCATGCACTGCCTGAACCAATTCATTCTTCAGCCTATAGATAGGCACTCCCTGCCTCTGTTCCTGAATTGAGAGCTTTGACCTCTGCCCAAAAGTGAGTCTTCCCAAAAGCATCCTTCTTCCAGTCTTTCCTGTGCAAGATGCCTCTCACCAGTCTCTGCATCCCAAGGTCGATGAGATCCTTTGGGATTGAATAACATGGTTCTTTGCTGCTGCTCACGCACTTCTCTACGCTCCTCAATGAGTGCAGATTGCATGACTCAATGACCCTTCTGGATTTTTAAAGATTTTCAGAGGTGACATATCTACTGAATACCTGGTTTTACCTTGCAAAAAGGCTGGCTCATCCTTCTTAAGTTCAATCTCAAGTTCTTCCTCAGCTCCCTCTTCTTCAAAAGGCATTCCATCTGTTTCTTCATCATACATCGGATACTCCCAAACACCCGAGGCAATCAACTGTTTGGCTTCCCATTTCTCTAGTGAGCTCATGTTCAAACAACCTGCATAATTAAATGGGGCCAACGAGTCAAAACTGCTTCCATGAATTCATCAATGACAACTAGAAACTCATCACCAATTCACCATCAAGACGATGTCTTTGCAATCCCGAATCTGGAATATAGAATACAATGGTTATTGAGCTCTGGTGATCAGATCAACTAAAAAACATAAGTACATGAAGGAAATGTTATGTGAAGTCTAAAATTAGCAATGTCATGAGTACACACAGAACTGACAGAAGTGACCTTATAAACAGAACTCAAAAGCGCAAGTTCATAGGCATATTATACAGATAGAGAAAAGCATTGAATCATCAAACATTACAACTATGTGTTTGACATAGTTGGTTATCAAGCATAGATTTTTTTTCTTTCCTTTGACTTCTATTTCTATATCTAAGCGCCACAGATGGTTTGCTTAATCAGAAAAACAGAATATAAATTCTAATTATATAAGCGAATGTAAATCAAATAGTATCATACAGGAAACTCTAGCATATTGGGTTAGATTCTGTATGTTCCTATTTCCTCAACTTTAAAAAGCTCATGTTTTACAGAGGTGCAGCACTATCCTTTTTGTACTGCACATTCTTATGATAATCATTGCATTATTCACTACTCAATAATGCATAGTGGAACCAAATATAAAATTAGATGTTGGAAAATTTTATAAGAGCAACCACTTGCAAATATATCTGTCATCAAATTAAGGTGAAACGCCAATAATGAGATATAAGCAGCAGCTTATTGCAAATGGAGGCATGAAAGATGAAAAGATTCCTTTCCCTACAAAATCAGCATTTCAGTTTCGGTTCCAACATCAACCATCACAGCTAGTACCTATATTGCGTGGAGCATCAGTGGTGAGTATGATGTTTGGTATGAATAAACATGAAGCTTCACCAGATGAAGTGATGAATATATAATGATCAAACAATGTAGAACCAGCCATAACCAATAAAGAACTAAAGCCACAGATATGAGTTCCCCCACACTCAAGGATCCCTTCCCTTTTTTGGTAATTTTAAGGGATTGCCTGTCATACCCAGTTCCTGATCCCATTTGGGCAAGACGGCAGTTCAAGTTTGAGGTCTCTATACATCATGCCCACATAAATCAAGCTGAGTTGGCAATCATTAAGGTACTGGACCAAATATACGTACAAACAATATGTCCAATATTGTTCAAGCATTCATGATTGTTAATCATTGGGCAGATTTGGTTTGTTCCTATATTACTATATTTCATACAAATACCTTAATGACAGCCAGCTCAGTTCAGTTGTACAGATATGTTCTATGTCGAGAGACCTAAAACTGAACGACCGGATTGCCAAAATGGGATGGGAAAGTAGATCCCTCAAGTGATCCTTGAAAATGCAGAAGAGAGGGTATCCCTTAGTGGAATGGCTTCGCGTATATATAAAACAGACCCAAAAGTCAACAGTAATTACGACCCTTTTGTACTTGAACTTTGAAAAAAATGTAAGTCTGCTCTATTATCACAAGAGCACCATAGTCACTTGCAATTTTCTTTATATCAGTGAATCCTAAAGATACAAAGAAGTACAGACAAGTTGACCATATAAGACGAACATGAATGTCCCTAAAATGCTTAAAAGCTGTACCCCACGAAGTACCAAGAGGGCTTATCTCCTTGGATTCTTCATGCTGTACATCTTCTTTTAAAAGAAATCGAGGCACTCATCTTCTTTCCTAAAATGCTGCATGCCTATCTTTAAAAATCTCTAAATTTAGCACACTGCAAATGCAGAATATGAACCAGTCCCACCCAAATTTGAACACTATATACTAGAAGGATACAATACACTCGAGCAAGTTTGTGAGATTGTTATACCAATCATTTGCCAACATACAAAGAAACTCTGATAAAGTTGGTCAGTTGATGAAAAATTGCAATGTATCACTAACAATCCTACTGGAAGGAATAAAATACTGTGTAGCATATTTGGATGCAAATTTTGAAAAACGAAACACATCACGAACAAAATTACATTATGACAGAAGATAAAAAAAGGAATGTGAAATGAGCAGTACGTTACCCTTTGAGGGTTTATTCCAGCAGCAGCGACATATAAATCCAGCTTTCCAATTGCGATTCCAATTCCCTGGACTCCAAGGTCTCCATGACCCAATATCCTACTCCCATCCATAACAACAATGATATCAACCTGAAAACAAATTCCATGTTTGATCACATACTGACATACATTAAGATACACTCTTTTCTGAAAAAGCAACTATGAAATGCACATATGATACTCACTTTGCATATCCCACAACTAAGGAGACACTAAAATGTGAGGATGGTACAAAAAAGGTTAACCTGTGTAATTTTATTTCCACCTTCAACATACTAATATAAAACATAAATAAATAAATTTGTAAAATCTTCATTTCAAACATATATTGACCTCAGAAAGATATTCTAGATGACCATATAACCCACGCCTCTCACTCTGAAATACTGAGTAGATTGTAACATCAAGTTTTCAAGGGAAAGAAAACGAAATGGTGCACTGAACTTAACTTCCAAATAAGGCACCAACAAACATACTGATATTTCACTAGATACACAAGTTAAACACAGAGAAGATGGGAAAAACCACCAGAAATCGAATATCTGTGTTATAATTGACCCACTGAGATTTAGAAAAGTGTATTTCGAAGACGATAAATGTAGCAGTCTGTAAACTAGCTCGAACGGCCA
This sequence comes from Comarum palustre, assembly GCA_951800085.1. Taxonomy (NCBI): domain Eukaryota; kingdom Viridiplantae; phylum Streptophyta; class Magnoliopsida; order Rosales; family Rosaceae; genus Comarum; species Comarum palustre. Next base: position 12,243,017 of record OX637585.1, on the reverse strand, counting down.
ATACATCAGAGTAAGCTGAAGTGTCTTAGAATTCTCAACCGGATGATTCTAGGTCCATCGGCAACGAGATCTATTTTCATTCAGGAAATGGAGAAGATGAAATTAAGAATAAAAATGTTACAAGCAAAGTGAACCACTAGCCAATCCACCCAACAAAAAAGAACAATGTCATAGGCACCTGATGGTAGTTCTTTTAAAATGTCCTAAAATTGATTGAGAAATTGAAGAAGATTAACAACCTGATCAGCTGGCCAATTATAAACCAGACATCATTTCTCCATGATCTTCACCACTGAAGTACATTGCCCTGGGCCTTCTAAACAGACCACTGCAATTCTGGCACAAAAGTCCAACAGTAGGAGTATAGACTGTAGGTGCATATTCGGCAATCTTGGCAATCAAAACCTGCAAAATTCAGAGATTTATTTATAAATGAAACATTTCAACAAACCCCAGCAGAATGGCAGGCAAAGAATGATATAGGTGCAAGTATAACATAGCTGGTAACTTTTTAGACAACCTAAGCCAAAACAAGGAGAAATAGTCCAGGATGATTCTATTAATGAAGAGACTTGGTCGTGATAGAAGATTTAGTCATGCACAGTTGATCACTGTTGGCTGACTAGATTATGGTGATGTTATTAATTTAGGTTCTACATAGCACCGAGGGTAATACGTTCTAACAACTTTCAAGAAACAGATTCTCCCTGTCTTCCCTAGTTGATATTTTATGCATCTGTCTTTAGGTGAAATGTCTTAAGATTATCTATCTGACAATGGAAACAGAGACTATAGTCACAACTCTCAAAATTCAAAGCTTGAATTCACGATCTTTTCATTCATTAATGGGATAATACTTCACTTGTGAAGGATATATGATAACCTATGTTCTACCTGAGCCAAATACTTTGACTTAAAAGTACATATAGCTTCACATGGTCATGTAAAATGTAGAAGTTTTCCTATTATACGATGCAGAGTGAGATATCATCAGAAAATTACTCTTGAGTTTTAGGGAAAGATCAAGACACACTATCTCCCTTGGTAGCATGATATCAAACTACAATATAGAGAAAACAAATGCAACAGAGAAGATGGGAGTTTGTAAATACAGGAGTTTGTAACTCACTGGACCACAAAATCATTAACTGCATCCTTATGTTTTTCAACCCCTAAAGATGTAGCATGTAATCACTATCAGAAGAACAAATAACAAGAAAACCTCTGAATTCGATATCTGTAAGGAAGCAGGCCAATCCTGTGCAAAAAAACTATGCTTGCCATGGTGCATCTCCATGGAGGCAAGTTGAGATGACTCTTCCTGTAAGCCACGAGCGATATTTCATCATTCTCCAATCTCCAGTCTCCACAATAAAAGGCTTCACATAACCTTTCTCTAACAGATTCTACTTGATTAGAGTCCTGTCCGTATTGACTGACAGTACTATGAGAAGAATAGTCCGAAAGGTTGCAATCCAAGAGCTAACGGAGTCCCCCCCAGTGAACAACATCCTGATCAAAGTTCAATGAAGTACACTTGTATAACATTCCAGATTAGTCCCTCTGCTCCTACCAGCTACCTAGTAAAGGGTATAGCCATATCCTCAGAAACTATACGGCCTTTAATTAGTCTAGGTCATAATCATTCAAACTTCCAAGTCAAATTTCAATCAGAACTCCAAAAATCAATACTAACAAGGCACACAGATTCAGATTTAAATACATCACATCTTATTCTTCCCCTCTTTAAAAGAAAATCATATTCATTGCTAAAACAGATAAGGAGGCTGTCATTGAGCTTCATCATATGCTATAGATCTTGCAATATTACCATGAACACCATATCTGAGGAAAAGCAGTTACTGAGAACACTCTCCATCTCTATTGTCTCCATTCTAGGCCTCAAAATCCAAGTCCACCTTCATATTCTCTCCACCTCATCTGTCCTCAATTTTATGTTCCAAATCCAGCTCCATATTCCCACCACCAGCTAACCGGCCATTCACTCTCCTATTCTTCAAGATCACTGCCGACTCATCCATCAACCTAATATACTTCTTTCTCACTTCCAACAATGGATGCTTCTCAATAGCAGACTCATCACAATAAGCCTCTTTAAGAATTGCTGTACAAGTCTTGTTCTTATGGGACAAATAGAAAATCTCAGGATGTCTCTCAAATGCTCTGTGCACTTTCTGCGGAAGTCCCATATACTTCTTAAGACAAAAGAGCTTCTTCCTCTCTGCTGAATGCTCAACAAATAGACAAAGCAACTCATGAAGAAGCCCCACAATTCGTTTCTCAGAAGCGTCAGTATCCGGCTGTAAATGTAAAAAATCCTCATAGGGTGAAACATAGGGAAGTCTCTGAAACTCCTCTAACCAATCTTTAATCTTGTACCTCAACCTCAGACCCTTGGAAGGGAAACGAGGAAACTCAACTGCCTCCATTGGGCCTCCGGAATATACCCCATTTTTCATTGCATTCCCTTGCACCACAGACAAGACCCTATCACCACTCTCAACAGCTAATCCCTCTAACCCATCTTCCATCGTCACAAACCGAAAAGACCCATCCAGATTCTTCTCCGGGTAGTGCAAAAAATCATCAGGCAAACCCAAATACCACTCCATCCCCTGAATAATTTTCAAAGGCAAAACCTTCTCTTTACTCATCAATATCAACTTTTTCAGCCTGTCCCTCAAATTCTCCCTACAATCCTCATACACCCTCTTCTCCTCCCTATCAATCTCAGCTGCTTCTGGGGTCAATTTAAACCAGGGATAATTGTGTTCCCCAGAAAACTCCTCAAATATTGATGGGTATTTCCTCAAAAACTTGGCAACCTTCATGGGTACATCTAATGCAAAACCCCTTTTGGAAACACGATAGATTGGGATACAGCCATTGGGATCTTCAGCAATGCAGTTCTTGAGGTTTATGATGGGTTTAAGCACTATGGACTTGTCAATATGCTCAATGGTGTCAAAGAATGAGTCTTTCTTCCATTTCATGTAGACATTAACATAGCTGGACTTCTGGGTGTAAATGTAAGCAGGGTTTTGGGGTTGGTACAAACAATAAAAGATTGGATTTTGATAGGGGAAGAGTAGCTTCCTGAGGGTTTTGGAAGTGGGTTTGTTGAGCAACATTTAGGAAGGTTTAATAGAATCAAAAAAAATTTGGGGGATTTGGAAAAGTTAGAGATTAAGGATTACCTGATATGAAGGAGAGATGTGGCTGCAGCAATGGCTTGGTTTCTGTTCAGATTTCAGCCACATCAAATTATACAAAGGTTTTAAGCGTCAGGTCCGGTTGTGGGCTGCAGTTGGTGTAGCGTTTCGGGTCGTCGAATTGCTTCACTTCGATCAAATACTGTTGGACAACCAAGTCAATTTCATCATTTTAATTAACTAAATTAAATTAGATAATCTGTGTGAATGAAACTTAATCACCAAAATAGTTTTTTCACCTGTTATGGTTGTTTAGGTTCTATAATATCTTAAAATGTTAAATAGAGTAGTTGTAGGTGTTAAATGAAATGGTAATGCAATGTTCTAAAAATCCCTACATAGACCAATTAATCTCTCGTCTAGGCGTTAGACGGTGCTTTACCGTTTTTCTTGAAACCGATTAATTCCTGTCATAAAACTTATTAATCCCCGTCTAAAATCGATTAATCCCCTAATTAATCTCTTAGGTGGTTGTCCGTCCGACTAGCGCCTAACGTTTTTTAGAACATTGGGTAGTGACCTTATGAAAGGTTGTAACTTAGATTTTTTCATTCATGACATTCATGCTGTCACACCCCGAATCTTATAATTTTACTGCGAATTACTTTCCTTACGTAATCCGTGGATTTACAGTGTTGAAATTAAGGTTTGAACAACAAAACAACGGTCGGAATTGTTGACGGTAATGTAAACATTTGTGGGGATTTTATTGGAAGATAATGAGTGAAATTAGAGGGTAAATTCATGTGGGAACGGAGGAAAAATTTTGAGGTTTCCTATATTTTTTAGGAAGTTTCCTCGTTTGGAAACTTATTTTCTTTCCTTTTTCTCCTGTTTCCTTTTTCTTCTCTTCTTCTCCGCGTTTTTTCTTTCCTCTTCGGGGTTCGTTCATTTCTCTTCCCAGGCGACCCTGCGCCTCACTGTGCCGAAGAGAACTACCACCGTCGGCCGCCGTGGGGCGCGTGACTGGCCTCCCTCGACTCGGTGGAGGTCCGGCAACCCAGCAAGCCTTCGGATCGGGGCAGCGCCGCCGCGTGGGGGGAGAGGAAACCTCCGGAAAGTTGCTGTGTTTTCGGGTTCCGGTCGGGTCAGGCTTCTGTGCCGTCTCCTGCCGTTCACAGCCGGTCCACAGTCATCCTCCGAGCCTTCCAAAGGCGGGGAATTGGACGATTTCGAGCTAGGTGAGAGGATTGATCAGGATTTCCCAGAATTGGGATTTTATACTGTTCATGTGATTTGTTGTTGTTAGAGTTGTTTTTGGTTGTTGAGTTGTAAAGGAAAGTTGTAGGGGAGATTGAGAGGAGCAAGAAGATGGCCGGAGATCGCCGGTCGGAGGCCATCTGGCCGGCGGCCGAATTTTACTGTTCACAGGGGCATTTCAGTCATTTCATGGAAAAATTTACTTTTAACAGTTATGGTAAATGAGTTAGGGGTAAAGGTAAAAATAATTCTAAGTTAAATTTTGGAGAATTGGAAGTAAAAAGGATTAAGGGAAGTTAAGTATATAAAATCTTGTGGAGGAGGATTAATGGCCGTATCGTTTAAGTTACGGTTATTGTTAAAAATGTCGTTTTGGTTCGGAAAGAGATTTCCATGTAATCGTTGGTCGGGAGTGAGCGAGGATTGTTAAGAGAATACAAGAATTGAGCTAGTTTAATACGGAGTTTATACTAATGTCTCCGGAGACCCGACTTTACGAATTGGAATAATTAACATGTTTATTTCATTTAACAGGACGTGAGGATTTACGTTCCGGGGTGGCACAGGATCGCTCCCAGGGCTAGTCCCGTTACTGTGAGTGGACAGATTATTTTATTTAAATGATTGCATGCCCTAATTGTTGATATAATTGCATGGTTTTTATGATTGTTCGAGTATGATATGTTCCTCGGGTGCTCGGATATTATATTTGGATTTATGCTTATATGTCGAGGAATAGATTTATTTATTTGTTTGGGAAGAGTATTCGAGTAAAGTATTGTTGGGAATTTCCTTTATGGGTTGTCCAATGATTATGCTAGCTAGAGTAGCGTGAGGGCGCTACTAGAGCTCTTAGCTCCGACCCTAGCCTGAGAGGTCAGGCAAATTACGTAGTGCACTATGAGGGTTGTCCATCACCATTTACCTAGAGCTCTTAGCTCCGACCCTGGTCTGAGAGGACAGACACGCCTGAGATGTCAGGTGGATATTCTAAGGGTTGTCCATCACCAGTTACCTAGAGCTCTTAGCTCCGACCCTGGTCTGAGAGGACAGACACGCCTGAGATGTCAGATGGATATTCTAAGGGTTGTCCATCACCAGTTACCTAGAGCTCTTAGCTCCGACCCTGGTCTGAGAGGACAGACACGCCTGAGATGTCAGGTGGATATTCTAAGGGTTGTCCATTACCGTTTTATATAGCTAGCATAGCGTGAAGGCGCAACCAGAGCTCTTAGCTCCGACCCTAGTCTGAGAGGCCAGATTTATTGTGCTTGTGAATGTTACTCTTCCCATAATCCTTATTGGTTTATATTATCATGCATTTGTGGAAATTTAGAAATTTTGGGCATGCATAAATGTTATTTAAATCAATAAATCTTTGGGAGAGCATGAAACATTGGTTTTAATTATTGTGGTGAATTTTTAGTGTTTCATGGATTATTTTTTTGTCCACTCACTCTAACATTTTCCATGTTTCTCCCCTGGGCCTTTGTTTTTCTTAAAATGCCCAGACTGCAGAGTTCGGCCAGCAAATTAGGAGGCGCATAGGGGTTACCTCTCCACACAGTTTTCACTAGTAGGTTTCTGAAAACCTACAAGTGTACTTTTCCTCCCTTATATTAGAGCTCTGATAACCTGGGGGTATTATTACTATGTTTCGGGGTAGAGTACGGAACTTTTTCGGTACTATTTCAGAAATTTCTGATTATTATTTATGTTGAAGATTATTTAGTTTCAAATGTTTTGTTGTTGTGGTTGTATTTGTGGAGATGGTTGTGTGTTGATGTGAGCAGGATGGCTCAAGTAGGAGAGGGGATGGAATTAGAAGTGTGTTTACTTTGTTTTTAGGTGAAGGGTTACCCACTATTAGGGGACATTATGCCGAAATTTTGGTAACTACCCTTTTAGGTGGGTCCCGCAGGAGTCATTTTGGGATTTACTGGGAAATCTCGGGATGGGTCCTGTCACATGCGGCTCCAAGGTTACCCCATATATAAATTGGTGATCTCTTCTTCATTCTCAACTCACCAATTCAAAAATCATCTCCTCCATCCTCTCTTGAGTTCTCTTTCTCTCTCTAGTTTATAGTGTTCTGGTGATAGATAGAAGGTACTACAAGTTCGTCGGAGTGTTCTTGGTAATAATGCAGCTCCAAAACACAAGTGGTCGTTGTATCCTGAGAGACAAGTGTCATCAAGTCTTTTGTATCGATAAAGGAGACATAAATTGTCTTAAGAAAAGTATGTGAGACATACGACTCGACTTCATCATTTTCCTATTCCCCTATATACGAGTTGGTAACATTGGTGTTCTTCATGTTCTTCTTGTGTTTGTCATTTTATAATTATTTATTTTAATTATAAAATTTAATTTATGAATACATATATTTGCAATATCTAATCCAATTTTGTTACAATCTTAAGACAATTTACTCATATTTGGTTACCATTCTTTCCAACTAGACGTACTCAGTTGGGCACGGTGTCTAAGCTAGAACAATCGAAGGAATGTACTTAAGCGGGCCTCGCCCCACTGAATCCTCATCATCTTACCTGGTCGTGTCTGATTAGAATTACTGAACGGATTGAGTAGTAACCAAATTAATATTGATGTTGCTTATGTATATATGAACAATTAGTTTGTAATGCATGTTGTTAATTATTTTTGGCTCGAATAAATAATTTAACATATTTTAACTTATTCTTACAAATTGAACTTGATTCTGAAAAATCTGTGGCTAGAAGTACTTTAAAGACTACTAAGCTTTTGTTGAAAGTAAGAGATTTTTGTTGACTAAGTTTGAGGGTATTGGCCGAGGGTATCGTTATTGCTGTTTGGTCTAGAATTTGCAGTCCTTCAAACAACCGGCTTGTAAATTTGTGCTAGGCGTGCCAGTACCTTTGGGTCAGGTACAACCTTGAAGTTGGATGCTACTTGCGTCCCTCTTCTGACTTCTTCTCACAGCGACTGTGACAGACGCCGATCTTCTTCCTCTGTGCTAGGTTCCCTTCTTAGACCTACAAGGGAAAAGTCCCTCTAGGATTTTTCTCCAACCTTTGAGGATGGCCGAATCTTACTTAGTATGCAAAGAAACTAAGCAGCGGGTATCAAGATATAAACTGGCGAACGGATTCTCCAGAACTGGTTGCGGGAGTAAAACTGCTCAACGGATCGAACAGGGGAGTAGAGAGATTTCAACGGATTGAAACCTGTCAGACTTAACGGATTAAGTCCCTTTTGCAGCTTGACGGATCAGGCTACGGTTGCTGACGGATCAGGCTTGGTTGCTCCGGAGAGGCTTGAAGACTTTCGCGTGGCGAAGTTGTTGTCTGTTTGTTGATAGATGTAGTTGTGTTTTTCTCTTGCACCTCAACCCTTTATATAGTGAATACTAGGGTAGATGTTTCCTTGCGAATCAAGGTATGGCCTCAAATAATCCTCCTCGTAGTGCAAGACTAATTCTTAAAGCCCAATCATGTAAGCCCAAAACCATTCTAGTGGTAACTTTAACCTCCTGCAACCACGTGTCTAATTTCTTATAATACCCTCGCGAATGCTTTTCCAACTGCAAACGTATTCTGTTAACACACGCCCCGCTTCGCGAGCGCGTTTCCCCCTGTGAACAAATTATCCCCTTTCGCGAGCGTACTTTGTTACTGTGCTCCCTGCGAGCGCTTTTGACTTTTCAAGCGTCCTCTGACCTTCTTGACCGCAGGCGTCGGTCCACTTGCCTTTCTATAAATGGGCTTTTTACTTCTGGATCCAACATTGCCCCCCAGTTCTTGAGATTAAGCCCGTTTGCGAAAATCGAAAAGAGCTATACCTTAGCATTGATTTAACCAAAAGCAAACGTCTTTTCATTGTCACTCCTCAGAACACTCAACCATCATTTCCCTCTGCAACTCCTTTCAAACCTTCCTGAGATAATCTGCCGCCGTTCCTACTTCCAAATCAATGGCACCCAAACACACCTTCTCTGCTGTGAAAACCGCACCCAGAACCCCTTCTGAGCATGAAGCCCTAAACTTTGTCCAAGCCATGGCTGGCCTCCGACCTGCTCCAAAACCCAAGGGTTCTTGGTTGAGAGTTAAGATTGATCAAACCTGCGACCTAGGTCCCTGGGTCGATGTCTTCCCAAACCCACTTGAACTGCCTTACCGTCAACATGCATCTCGAATTCCCCCTTTAATCTTTCGCAAGGAAGAAGCTTCATTCGTCGACTGGCAGAAGTCAGACGCCCAGACCAGATTTGGACAGTGGCCAAACACTAATGACGCCGAGATCCAGTGGTACCAACAACGCCGTAGCAAAGACCTTGAACGATGGCAGGCCGTTGGAATCGCCGATCCTATTGACCTCTGCTTCTCCCTGAAGTCTGGTTGTAACAGAGCTCCCCTGGCAGCAGCAATTTGCTTCTGGGACACTTCATCAAACACCTTTCATCTCCCCGCAGGCCCAATGGGTATCACCCTCCTGGATGTGTATACAATTACCGGATTTCCATTCGCCAACGCACCGAGTCCTCTCAACGACCTTGCTCTGGAACATCAAATCCCCTCTGATCAGCCTCGCCCCAACTCATACGCCGCGTGGGTCAATCATTACGGGAGTACTGACGATGATCTAAGTGGCCTAGCATTTCTGGAATTCTGGCTACTCAAATATGTTGAATGTAGCGCCACCAACAAACCCACTTTCGCCTGGGCCAGAACGGCTGAGCTCCTTTACAACGGTATCCCTCTCAACCTTTTAGAGTTAGCCACCGGATTACTATATAGGTCACTATACTTTCTATCCTTAGAGCCCTTTAAACACAGAACTGTTAGCGGTCCTCTTTGGATTTTGGACTTGTGGCTTCAAACCTATTTCCCTGTTTTCCGCTCTTCTTCCGTTACCAGCTTCCTAAAAGATAAGGTTTTAGGCCAAACCATCGTGTCCGCTCCACATCCTCCAGCCATTAGTTATTCGCGTTGTTTCCACCATCTGTATAGTATGGAAAGCCTGCCTTCAGATTCTATTACCGTTATCTGCAGACGCACATACCCTTCTCTTGTAAACGAAGGTTTTATTTTCCGTAACCGCCACAACGTCCTGCAGCTCTTTTTCTTTCTACGCCTCCTTTCCAATCGCGACCTCAAACTACCAGGGAGAGCCGGAGTAGAAATCTATGCCCCCAACTTCTTCACGAGGCAATTTGGAATGTGCCAAAACATTCCATATCCCCCATTGGCTAGCCGCAACCATTTCACTTCGTGGCGAGAAACCTATAATGCTGGGATTGATCCTGATTCCATCCCCTCCAGCTTCAAAGACATCATTCAGCCTGTCAACACCTATCCCCTCGGCGGAGTACGTCTGAGCTTCGAGGCCACTAATGAGTTTACTAGGTGGTGGACATCAATCAACGAAGGCAAATGGCACCCAGACCAACTATCTGTGTTTAGGCAGATTTTCCAGCCATATCAGAAACAATTCCGCCATGCCGAAGACTTGGTTGTTTTTGCTATCGATGGCCCTCACCAAAGCGTTGAATCTTCCTTGGTTCCTGAGGTGCGAACAGAAGTGCTTCCTGCCCCCCAGGTATTTAAAACTCTTTAACTATGTTTATCAATTTTCTGATCTGTATCCCTTTTTCCGACCATCTTCCTTCCTTGCAGCGTCCTCAAAGAACCAAGAAGCGCGCGAACAAGAATGGAGATCATCCACTCAAGAGGCTCAAACCAAATCTTCCTACAGAAGGAAATGCTCTCCAACCCCAGGTATGGGTTCATTTAATTTGAAAACTCGTATGCTCATGTAGCCAAGTCAATTAATCATATAATTGCCTTCTAGGTGGATCAGCTTATGCAGTCTAGCCCTGAAGACGTACAATCCCTCGAAGAATGCAATCAACATCCTGCTGTTTCTGGTGCCCCAAACCTAACTGTTCTAGCTGAAGTAACCTCTGCCGTGGCCCAAGAGGCGATTCCTCCCACAGCTAACCTGGACACTGGGACTCCTGCTGAAACAGGTCAAGAGGTATTGTTTCGATAAACCATTCAATTGACAATATTTCAATGAACTTGAGCTCAATTGTGCTTCTGTTGTTTCAGGGACCGATTCCTGTATTTGAAGTTAGCTCTTCCTCCGAGTCAGTTGCTTCCCCGATCCTGGATACTATGATGGGGGAGATTTTCAGTGAAAGTGCCAAGCTCGTTCCACTTCAAACTGTTGCTGCGAATGAGCCTTTTCCCCGCGAGGCAACCTCCTGTTCGCCTCAGAGAAAAACGACTGATACTCGCGCGAATGAAATTCCCCCCGCGAACGCAGTCTCTCCGGCGAACGAAACTGCTGTCGCGAATGCCGATCGCGCGACTGATATTGTTCAACCAGTGCTTCAACCGGTAATCCCAACTGAAACTGACCCAAAGGTAACAATTTTTACTCTGCAGCTTCTGTTTGTACTCTTACAAACACTTATTGTTTCTTTACTTGCCAGGTTCCGGAAAACCTTCCAGTGACCTCCCCTTCTGATCACGCTACGCCTTCCCTCATCGAGCAAGTTCAACTGATGCTGGATCCTTTTCAAGCAAACCAATCCATCGCTGATGCGACACTATTCCTCCGCAACCTAGAACATGAAGATCTTCTCCACCCACATACTAGGGTCCAAATTGAAGATGCTGTTCGTCTCCTTCGAGTTCAAGCTGATGAAAGACTCTTGAAGAAATTGCAGCGTCTGTGGGAATTCACAACCAAAGCTGCAACTTTGTCTGAGCGTGTCAGAGCCACGCGATTGGAGGCTCCTCAGTATTATCAACAGAAAGAGGAGTTCCAAGCCGAACGGGTTGTCAAAGCCACCAATCTTGCCAAACTTGTCCATAACGCGACCCAGTTGTTTCCTAACCGACTTGCTGAGCTCAAACGTCAAAAAGCTGAGATTGAGGCCCAAATAGTAATTGTTGAAGAGGAAACCCGGAACAACTTAGACGCCCTGGAGCAAGAGAAGAATTCCTATCAGACTCTGCAACAAATGATCAACCAGGTGGACGACAGGATCGAGGATTCCCTGATCCACGAAGAAAATATCAAAAACGCCCTTGATACTGCTTTAGCGAACATTAAGCACATCAGTAAATTTATTTAACTGGCTATCTGTTCTGACTTTGTTCGCGAGTGTTATTCTGAATGCAGAAGATCTTTTCAAATTAATTCCATATCCTTGACCTCTCGAAAACTGTTCCCAACTTTAACTGCAACGTCGCACCATTAACTTGCGCATTTACCGCATTCAACAAACACAGCACGCGTGATAAATGCTTGACCAATGAACGAATAGCAAACCATTCAGTTCCCTTCGGTGAAGACCTAGCATTTCGCCTATAAATGTCGATCAATTCCTTTCATCACCTTCAACAACCAAGAACATGTATTCTCCCTTCAGTCTCAAAGCAATTCCGCCAGACCTCTTTCTTCAACCTTTCTGTCCTCTAGGCTTCACAACCAAACCTCAAATCCTGGGTAGGCTTTACAACCTAACCTCAGGAATAAGATCTGATGCGCCCAACCCTGAAGTCGCATCAAAGTGCATCACTGGAACCAAATTCCACTTGATGAGGGGATTGACTTCTGGTATTGGACCGAAGAAGGCTTCTGTGCCGACAGGATTCCTCTTGCCGAGCCTCTTCCGCGCCAGGTCAGACCAAGTTGCTTCTACTCCCATCACCGTCGACTTGCTTTCAACAAGCTGGCCGCGCAAGGTGGAAGATGAAGCAAAACCTGCAACAGTTTGAAGAGAGACTTTATGAAAGGAGTTGTAATAGTTTTTTCTTCAAACAGCTCTGTTCTTGTTCAACACTGTATTTGTTGCAATCAGTTCTTGTTCAACACTGTATTTGTTGCAATCAGTTCTTGTTCAACACTGTATTTGTTATCCATAATAAACACAAATTGTTTATGTTCAATGTATAAACCACAGGTGTTGGTTCAAAAAATAAATTAGGGCTTGAAAACCACATTAATAAACAAATTCTAGAAAAAAAAACCACATTAATTGGGTTGTATATCTATGGTGCCCCCCCAGTTTAATCATGTGCGCAGAAAACCAAAACCTCAAACAGGTTAAGCGTTTAAGCAACATGAATAAAACTGACAAGATCCCAGTTCTGCAAACAAGATCCTAAGGCTCTAAACTCTGCCCCCCTTGCTGGCAAACAGGCTGTTCTGTCATCTGTGACGGCGAAGGATCGTCAGAAGCCCAAACACTTGGAAAGTACTGTTTCAGATGCCTCCCATTAATAGGGTTATTATGGACTTCTCCATCCAAATTTCGCAAATAATAAGCACCTTTACCCACGATCTGGTCAATCACAAAAGGCCCCTGCCACGTAGGCGACCACTTACCCCTGCCGCGAACGTGTTCGCCAAAGGGAAGTACTGCTTTCCAAACCAAATCGCCAACTCCAAAACTTCTGCCACGTGTCCTGGCGTCATATGCGCGAGCAACTCGTTGTTTTTCAACGATTATATGATCTAAGGCTTCCACACGAGTAGTATCCAACTGTTCATGCTCCTGAAACATGGCCTGAACATAATCCTCTCCTACCAACTGATGTTGTTCGCGAACCCTTAAAGAATTAACACTTATCTCCATGGGTAACACTGCATCATGCCCGAACATCAAGGCATAGGGTGTGGTTCCTGTAGGTGACCGCTTAGATGTTCGATATGCCCACAGAGTATGATCAAGCTCGTTATGCCAATCTCTAGGATTATCAATCAGCATCTTTCGCAAGATGTTGATTATGACTTTGTTACTAGCCTCAGCTTGTCCATTCGCCTGAGCATAATATGGTGTGGAATGCAGAAACTTAATTCCATAGTCAGTAATGAAGTCTTCGGTTTCTTTTGCTAGAAACGCTGCCCCCCTGTCTGCAACTAAACACTCTGGGATACCATACCTGCTAATGATGTTGCTGAAGATGAAGCTGCAAACTGTTCGAGCAGATGCATCTTTTAAAGGTACAGCCTCCACCCATTTTGTGAAATAATCGGTCGCTAATAGGATGAACTTATGCTGCTGAGACGAAGCTGGATGAATAATTCCAATAAAATCCAACGCCCATCCTCTTGCTGGCCAAGGCTTAATAATGGGTTGCATGGGCACATCTGGAACATGCCGCACCGGTCCATGCGCTTGACACTCCTGACAACCTTGAGCAAAAGTGATGCAATCTTTCAAGATTGAAGGCCAAAAGTAACCATAACGACGGATAAGCCACCTCATCTTTGGTCCAGCCTGGTGCGAACCACACACTCCTAAGTGTACCTCTCTCATTACTCGCTTAGCTTCCTTTCCAAAGATACACCTAAGATAAACTCCATCCTCTCCCCTGCGTAAGAGTTCGCCACCTCGTAGCACATAGTTAGTGGCAAAGTATCTGACTTTTCTACCCACTGGAGTAGATGGATTATCCAAGTAATTAATAAGTGGTTGACGCCAATCTGTATCGATAGCCTCTATCGTAGCGACGTACCATTCATCCGCGTCTACCCTTCGAGCCATGAAAGAAGGTAACGTCCTTCTTTCCACCTTCAAAATCCGCTCGCAGACTCCATCAGCCAAAGTTATGCCAGTGGCGATTTGGGCTAATTCATTCGCCGCGACGTTGTGTGCTCTTGGGATATAATCCAGAGTGACATCACTGAATTGCTCCAACAACTCTGTAGCCCTTTCCCAAAAAGGAACCAAAGTAAAGGTTGTACATTTGTATAACCCCTTAAGCTGATTGATCACCAACAAGGAGTCACCGAACACACTTACCACTGTTGCCCCCATTGCGAGCAACATTTCCAATCCAATTATGAGTGCTTCATATTCAGCCTGATTGTTGGTGCATTTCCACTCTAGTTGGAAAGAATATGCATGACGAACCCCGAGTGGACTTACTAGAGATATCCCAGCGCCAGATAAACTCTCAGTACTGCTCCCATCAAAGTATAATTCCCAGGGCTGCATCAGAATGGCCACCACATCTAACTCCCTGTATTGTAAATCTTGTTCCACAGGATGATGAAGCAAAAAATCTGAAACCGCTTGTCCGGTTTGTGCCTTCAAAGGTGCATATTGTAGTGAGAACTCCGACAAAGCTAACACCCATTTACCAATTCGACCCCTAAGAATGGGTCTAGTTAACATGTATTTCACCAAGTCCGTCTGTGCCACCACTACCGTTGTGAAAGATAACATGTAATGGCGTAATTTGCAACCGGCGAAATACAACGCAAGGCACAACCGTTCCATGTCACTGTACCTGGTTTCTGCATCTATCAACGTCCTGCTAAGGTAATACACAGCATGCTCAACCACTTTATCATCATCTTGGTGTTCATCTTGTGCTAAAAGTGCAGCGATGGATGTCTCGCATGCTGAAATGTAAAGCTTCAAAGGGTGACCCGGCCGTGGAGGCATCAGAACTGGCGGTGAAACTAGGTACTGCTTTATTCTGTCGAACGCTTCCTGGTGACTTGTCTCCCAACGAAACTCCGTATCTGCCCTCAATTTTAACAGAGATGTAAAGGGTTGAATCTTTCCTGCTGAATTCGAGATGAACCTACGCAAGAAGTTAATCTTTCCTAGTAACTGCTGCAACTCCTTCTTGTTAGCTGGGGCAGGAGCTTCTATGACTGACTTGACCTTGTCCGCTGGAATCTCGATCCCCCGCTGATGGACCACAAACCCTAGGAAATCGCCTGACTGAACCCCAAAGACACATTTAGCTGGGTTCATTCTGAGTTTATGTTTTCGCATCCTTATGAAGACTTTTCGTAGATCCTCTATGTGGTCTGCCTTAATCTTGGACTTTACTACCACATCGTCAATATAAACCTCCAATATCTTCCCTAATATGTCATGGAAGATAAGGTTCATCGCCCTTTGATATGTGGCACCAGCATTCTTAAGCCCAAAAGGCATGACTTGGTATTCGAATGCTCCTGTAAATCCCGGACATCTGAAAGCCGTCTTGTGCTTGTCTTCCTCCTCCACAGGAATCTGGTGATATCCCGCGGTTCCATCCATGAACGATAACAACTCATGCCCTGCCACTGCATCTACCAGCATGTCCGCCATGGGCATAGGATACACGTCCTTCGGTGTGGCAGTATTTAGATTCCTGTAATCCACGCACACCCTCATCTTACCATTCTTTTTCCTGACTGGTACTATGTTAGACAACCACTTGGCATACTTTGTAGGTCGAATAATTCCTGACTTAAGCATCTTTTCCACCTCTTCCTTAACTGAAGCCGCTGTGTCGGCATGCATTCGCCTAGGTTCTTGTCTGACTGGCCTGTAACCATCCATGATTGGTAGCTTATGACAAACTAACTCCGGTGCTAAACCAGGCATGTCCTCGTATTTCTCTGCGAAGCAATCCTTGTACTCGTGAAGTAGCTCAATGAGCTTCTGTTTTTGTTCAGGCTCCAAATACACACTTATTCCAACCTCTATTGGTTCCTCTAGGGTCCCCAGGTTGACCTTCTCTACTGGATCCTTGACCTTAGGTGGAGTATCATCCAAGGCTGCCGGAGCTGCCTGGATAATCTCCTCCTCTTCCTCGTAATACTCCAAAACATCATCGTTAACGCACTCTACTGCCGCCACCTGTCGGAAAGCCTCTTGCTCCTGCCTAAAAATAGATAATCTCTGATGCAGGGAAGCGTAGGCTTCCAACTCCTCCTTGCTGAGTTGTGGCTTCATTGATTGTTTCGGGGTAAAACCATGGAGATTGGTCTACTGGCGTCTGCTTGAAGTTGCGCCAATCCCCATTGCGTAAGCTCAGTGGAGGTCACCCCATATGGATGTCCTTTCTTTGTGATGCCACTGACTCTTAAAGGCCTCATGTCTTCACTGTAATAACTTGCATCAACAAAGCAAGCTGCTACTGAGAATGGTCTAGGATCGGCCTTGATTATTTCAGACTCATCAGTTTCTGGGTTCCAGATAGCGAGCTCTTGATGGAGCGATGATGGAACACAACCGGCCTGATGAAGCCAATCTCTGCCCAGAATCATAGTATAAGGAGCAGTGCACTCAGCTACGAAGAAAGTTTGATACATCTCTGATGGGCCAACCCTAATTTTTAGTATCACTACACCGAGTGTCTGAGCTATGTTTCCAGCAAAACTTTTCACCTTCATCTTGCTGTCTAGAATTTTCTCCTTCGGAACCTGAAGGAAATTCATGGTCTGTACGGTAAGGACACTTACAGCAGCCCCTGTATCCACCAATATCCTACTGACCCTTTTGTCCATCATATCAGCAGATACGTACAATGGACGCAAATGCTGCCTCATGGCGAATGTGGGCTTGGAGAACAAAACGTACTTCCTTCTCAAATCAGGGTCCATGTCCTCTTTATCCTTCTTTACAGCCAACTCCTCTCTGCGAACGGATGACTCCACTCCAGTCTCATCTTCTGATATGTTGAGGAAGACTTCAGACGAAATTGGCTCATCCAATGCATACATAGAAGGTAAGACATACACCATATTGCAATAAGTGTTTGTCTCTGGAACTGGTATCACAGCTTCGGTCGTCACGTACACCTGAGCAGATTCAGATTGGTCTGAAATCATCTCACCATGCTCGTTTTCCACATAAAGCACGCTACACGGCAAACTTTCGTCCATACCCCCGGTTTCATCTTCCTCAGTTTCCTCTATATCATCTTCTATGACTCGAGGTATATCGACTTCTGACTCTTCTTCTACGCGGGCAAATGCTTCAGCCATCTGCTTTACCAAAGAAACCTCTGGAACAGGTCTCTGTTGCTCAACCTCAATCATAGGTCCAACCTTATCTGTTTCTTGGGACCCCGGATCCTGACGCTGAACTACTTTTGGTCTCCATTCGAACTTTGTTTTCGACGTCTTGATATTGTCTCCGTTCTTAGGGACTTCTGATATCCTAACCCTTTTCGCCGGAGACGTCTCAGGTGTCTTACTAAAGGTGGAAATAGATATTTCACCCACCACCTTTTTACCTACCCGTGACCAGACTGGTTCTCGCGTATGTTGACTTTTGTCAATGCTCACCCTTGACCATACAGACTTTCGTTCGCCGCTATTTTCTTCTCGCGAGACTCTCTTCTGTCCGCTATGTTTCGTGGTAGAAGTCTCGGTGGTATCGCGAACGTTTCTGATAGGGCAATAAGGTCTAGCTGACAATAAATCCAGCTTCCGCCTTAACTGTTCCGGAGTCTCCCTGATCTGGTCTGGGCTGACTAGGCCTTTATCCAATGCCTCCAAAAGCCTCTTGGTTTTGCCATATCTTCGCTGCACGTTCCTAGTCTGAGTAGGTGTGGCTTCTACCACCTTTCCTCTCTCTCTGACCATCCATACGTTGTCTTTGAGGATATTCCGTGAAGCTGGTGGTATATAAGGCTTAGTTATTACGTCCTGCGGGTAGACCACTGGCTTCTTCTGCTCCATTCTTGCCTGGCGTAAACGCAAGTAGAGGTTGGAATCCCTCTGACTAGGGCTTGCTGATCTCCTCATCTGCTTCGGGCTGTGTGGCTGATATGCTTCAGGGGGTGTAGCAAACGCACTCTTCTGCTCGTGTTGTGGCTCTTTAGCAATGCCACATTCAGTTTTGCACCTATCACACAACATGACTGCTGATGTACCTGCCATTGGTTCTTTCCGTTTGACAACTTCTGTTTCTCCAGCTATAGTGCTCAGGTCAAGCGTCAGTTTTCTGCTACCCCGAGCCAAATCAACCACAGCCACATCTGCTACCGCTGGATCACAAAAGGTGATTGACCCCTCATTGACCCATTGTTGTATCTGATCTTTGAGCTGCATGCACTGAGAAGTCTTGTGAGTCCACAAGTTATGAAACTTACAATAGGTCTTACCAGCTATTGCCTCTTCTGGGGGGAAGACTCCCCAAGGGATGGCCACCTCGTTGGCCATGATCAGCTTGTTCAGGATAATATGAGCCCTACTGGCATCATAAGTGTATTCTTTGAACTTCGGCCTTGTTGGCAGTGGCTTTTCCTTCTTCCCTTCGCATGGCGCTAAATCAATCATATTGATTGTGGGAAAAAGATCGATGTCCACCCAAGCCGCAGTCTTCTCCTCATTCGCTCCGAGCTTTCCCTCGTTGATCCAAGTCTGGATAGTGTCCTTCAAGCGAATGCACTCCGATGTGTTATGGTTCCAAAGATTATGGAACCTGCAGTACTTCTTTCCTTTGAGCTGTTCCTGTGTAGGGGGAGGTCCAAAGTCATTCCTTACCTTCCCCAATGCCGTCAGATCTTCCAAAATTTCTGGTGCCTTGTGTGCATTATATGTATAGGCTTCGTACTCCGGCTTGGCGAACGCGGCGAACGAAATCTTTACTGGCTCTTTAGACATTTTTAACACCTGGGACTTGATAGGCTGTCTACCTGCTAACTCTACCGCTGCGACTTCTTCCTCATAACCCATCATGTATGGGTCTGCATAGGGCATAGCTTGTGGGGCCGAATAGTAGGGATCCATATGGGAATATATTGCCCCCACAGTCTTGTGCCTTGCTGGAGGCATTCTGGGCCTCAGCGTTCCTGGGATGAGAGCTAAGTTGTTCCTGGAATTGTTAGCGTCTTCGTCCAGCTCATTCAGGAAGTACTGGTAACTGCCAACCCTGTTCATTAAGTCAGCCATGCTAGAGAACACTCCATCGTGGTGTTTTGCTCTCTGTCTCTTCTCCAACCCACGAATTGCAATTTTGATCAAGTCAGGCTCTGGGATTGGAGTTTTGCACTTGGCCTGTTGAATCTTGAACCGCTTGAGGAATTCTACAGATGACTCCATAGGTTGCTGATACATCGCTGTCAAAGAAGACGAGTCAACCTCTGGTTCCACAGTTCCAAATGTGGTTCTAAACATGGTCTCCATCACGTTCCAGTCAGGGACCGATCTTGGTATCAACTTGGTATACCATGTCAGTGCTGACCCTGACAATGAGGCACCGAATGTGCGTAACTTGAAAACAGTGTCCGCACCATATGGTCCACACTCGCCTGTGAATCTTGCGATGTGGGTGGCTGCGTCTTCAGATCCTTCTCCTGAGAACGAAGTGAATCTTATCTGCCGATAATGTTCCGGCCATGGGCTTTCAGCCACCCATTCTGGATACGGGTGTGCGTATGCAGTGTTCACAGCAACAACGGGAGTTGCCCTTATTGCCTCCTGTATCATATTCTGGACTGCATCCCAGTCCAGCTGAGGTCTCCTTTGATTAGGTGTTGGCGAACGACGTGGTTGCTGCCTTGGAGCCCTCTGTCGTCCTCTAGCCCCTACAGGGTTCTGATTATTGTGCACCGCTAATTGGTCATCACCCACACGAAGTGGACCAAATCCCTCCCGGTGCACGGTTCTTCTATCCACCTGGTGATCGACCTCTTCTAGCAACTCTTCTTCTAGAGGCTGTTGGCGGACAAGCTGCTCAGTTCTCATGGCATTTAAAGCCTCCATGAACATATCCATCCTCTTATTCAGCGCTTGCTGATTTTCGTTCATCTTAGTTGCTAGGTCTGCATACCTTAGGTCCTGAATCTCGGCCTTTTTGTCTTGTTGCCGGGCTCGGTCGCGGACCTCCTGGAAACCTTTAGTCAGGTTATCCAATGATGAGCTTAATGCTCCTACGTGTTCAGCAAGGTTCTGTGACTGTCCTTCGTTAGTCATGGCACCAAACTTGCTAATAGCTTGTTCTGCAGATAGCTTCCTACAGTAAGCCGAATTATGTGGTCTTGCGACTACGTGTTCCGGTTTGGAACACGAAGGATATTCCTTTTGATATTCGCCGAAGCCTGTAATCTTGACACTGTCCCACTGGGCGTGCCAGATGTTTGGTCTAGAATTTGCAGTCCTTCAAACAACCGGCTTGTAAATTTGTGCTAGGCGTGCCAGTACCTTTGGGTCAGGTACAACCTTGAAGTTGGATGCTACTTGCGTCCCTCTTCTGACTTCTTCTCACAGCGACTGTGACAGACGCCGATCTTCTTCCTCTGTGCTAGGTTCCCTTCTTAGACCTACAAGGGAAAAGTCCCTCTAGGATTTTTCTCCAACCTTTGAGGATGGCCGAATCTTACTTAGTATGCAAAGAAACTAAGCAGCGGGTATCAAGATATAAACTGGCGAACGGATTCTCCAGAACTGGTTGCGGGAGTAAAACTGCTCAACGGATCGAACAGGGGAGTAGAGAGATTTCAACGGATTGAAACCTGTCAGACTTAACGGATTAAGTCCCTTTTGCAGCTTGACGGATCAGGCTACGGTTGCTGACGGATCAGGCTTGGTTGCTCCGGAGAGGCTTGAAGACTTTCGCGTGGCGAAGTTGTTGTCTGTTTGTTGATAGATGTAGTTGTGTTTTTCTCTTGCACCTCAACCCTTTATATAGTGAATACTAGGGTAGATGTTTCCTTGCGAATCAAGGTATGGCCTCAAATAATCCTCCTCGTAGTGCAAGACTAATTCTTAAAGCCCAATCATGTAAGCCCAAAACCATTCTAGTGGTAACTTTAACCTCCTGCAACCACGTGTCTAATTTCTTATAATACCCTCGCGAATGCTTTTCCAACTGCAAACGTATTCTGTTAACACACGCCCCGCTTCGCGAGCGCGTTTCCCCCTGTGAACAAATTATCCCCTTTCGCGAGCGTACTTTGTTACTGTGCTCCCTGCGAGCGCTTTTGACTTTTCAAGCGTCCTCTGACCTTCTTGACCGCAGGCGTCGGTCCACTTGCCTTTCTATAAATGGGCTTTTTACTTCTGGATCCAACAATTGCTAATATTAAATAATTTTTTTCGTTTGGCGATCGGGATTTAATATTAATCGTTGAACAGGAGATGAGGAGTTCTTGTTTGGGAAGCGATCCGGAAACGATAATCTAATGCTCTGATACCAACTGTTAGGACCCACCCCGGGTTAACCCCTTTAACCCGAAGTAAACCCTGCGGGGTTCACCTCAAAGGAAATTTTTACCGGAAACCCCCTATGAAATGGACAACCCTACCGGCAATCCAACAAAAACGCTTCCACAATCAAATACAACTAAACACTATACTGGGGTATTCAGAGCATTCTACATTGAAGCAATAACTAAATAGACTAAATAGAGACAGCAGAATAATTTGACTATGCCTCGTCTTCAGTACGCATGACCTACTCTTAGCAACCCTGCAACATTAGGTATTTGAAAACGAATAGCCCAGGAGAAAACATTTAAAAACACAACGTTAGAGTGAGTGGACAACAAGAATATCCAAGTGTGTGAAAATAATCAATTTATGTTCTCCTTTTGAATTTCCAGAAAATTCATATGCATGCCTCGTCGGGAAAGAATCTCAAATAATCGTTCCGAAAACCAAAACGTAAAATGCCAATCTTATTGGCTTGTAAATCAATATTAAAAATAGGGGAAGTGGTTTCACCATGACGGAGAGTCTCTCAGACTAGGGTCGGAATCTTTAAGGCTATTTAGTAATATGACGACCCTTTATAGCGGAGAGATTCCACAATGACAATGAGCCTCTCAGGCTAGAGTCGGACCCTCTAGGGCTACTATTGCCCCGCTCCACTTCCAAAGTGAGGGGGCCGTATGGCTAATTAGCATCTTTATATATATGATGACCCTTCATGATGATGATGAAGAAAACGAGCAAATACGAAAAGTCATTATTATATGACTCATCCCCCGTAAATTAAAACATGCATCTCATGCATGAGGCACGGTTCCCCGACCGTTCTCAAAACTATGGTCATAAAACAATGCATTTCCAAATATAATCGAGATAACATAAATTTCAGCCGACATAACACAAGGGCTTACGGAAGGGGAGCAACCCTTCTTCCCGGCCCCACCGGCTCATTAAATCAATAAAAATCATGTTTAGTATAAAAACATGACATGCATTAATTCAAAACAAATGTCTACTCACAGTACTTAATGCGACCTCCTCACTGCTCGGAATGCCCCTCGAGCGCAACCTCGAAATATTCACATGACCGAATCCGTCTCACGTTCGACCAAAGACTGTACAATTAATCTAACATATTAGTCTTAATACTGTTGACTTGTACTTTTTCTAGTTTGACTCGGAAGTCCTAATTTGACCAGGAGTTGACCAAACTCATTTCCTTTAACGATTTTGCAACTAATAGAAATATTTTCTATTATCGACTTGATATTTAGTTTCCGACTTCATATCCTTAACACCTCAAATTGTCTTTCTATTTGATTTGATGTTACGTAACCTATAGTAATTTGGAGAATTACTATGGACACTCAATCAACCGCTTAACCAATTTACTAATTGTGAGTCGATATTTCGAGTATGAAATTATCCGAATTATTTACAACGATCAACTCGATTTCTGACTAAGATTCATGAGTTGACCAGATTCTTATTTAAAGATCCAATTGACTTGTTTTTACCGGTTAACTAAGATTGACTTTTCCCTTTTTCCTTTTTACCGGTCAACTTTCCAAAAATGGAAACCTTCCAAAAAGAGGAAAGTTTTTCAAAATGGAAACTTCCTATTTAAGGCAAGTTTTCCGTAATTAGCCCTATTTACGATTTAGCGAAAACCTTACGACTTAAAGGTTAACAAGGGAATCGATTTCTACCTCTTCGGCTCTCTGCCGGAAATTTTGTTGTTTCACCAGATTCCGGCAAGTTATCGGAATATTCTGCCGGATTATGACAATCTTGCCGGAAAAAGGCCATGGCTTCGCCAAAGCTTCATTTTATCAAGTTCTCTACATACATGCAAACAAACAGACTAAAATTATGACCCAATCACAGCACAACCACCACAAAGTAAAACACATAAATGCCTAGACTAAAAGAGGTCGCCGGATTCCTTCCCAGGCAAAGCCTCTGGCTTGGTCTGACCACCACCAACATCCTCCACCACTCCCTCCAAGCTTTCCAGCAGCTCTTCCAAGCACCCTTGCCTCACAGCAGAGCAGCACTACCTCCAATCGCTCCCAACACGTTGCTTGGGCCTAACGATGCTCCTTAAGGCTCAAGAAAGACGCAAAACCCCTATTACAACCTCATCGGAGCTCTACCGTGAAAACCCAGAAAACCAAAAAGAGGCAGAGATTAGGATTTTTCCAAATGAAGCTCGAATTAAGAAATTACAAATATAGAGAGGAAGTGAAGGAGAAGAGGAGCAAGAAAATACCCTTGATTTGTTGAATCTCTGCCTGAGTCACCGGAAAATGACAAACACAACCGAGCTCCTCCTCGACCGATCTCCTTCATCGATTGATGAATGTCGAATTGAGTGACTAGGCTTTGTAGAGGAAGGTGAGAGGAGTGTTTTGGAGGTGGTGCGTCGATCGATGGTGGCCGAAGTCGCCGGCGTTGAGTGGTGGACGTCAGAGCAAAAGGAGAGCTCGGAAGAGCTCGAGTTGACCCGAGTTGGGAGGTTTGACCTCTCTTCTCTTTTTATAGAGAAATGGAAGGCTGAGATCAGATCTTGAAAAGATCTGACGGTCCAGATTTAATGAAGGGTAAAAGTAAATGGTTAAATGGTAAAACATATTTACCAGAATTGTAATTAAAAATTATCAGAAACTTCAGAAATTCATAGAAAATAAATGAAAGCTCCGAAAAATATTCCGAAAATACATGGAGACTCGTGTCGACACGAACTACAACATCGAGTCATTAAATGAGGAATTTGGAGAGTTTATAAAAACTCAAAAATAAACTCGAGCAATAACTTTATAATTCACCTGTTGTAGTTAAAAGCTCTCGACAAGCTGGGCGCTGACGCGAAAATCGGCCGCCTAGACGGCCCGATTAGTTTTTTTAATTATGAAATACATAAAAGTCTATCTAAAAATGAGTAAAATCAAACACAATATTATAATCTAAAGTCTAAACAAAGGATACTATTGTATTTTTATTATTTCTAAGAATATTGTTGTTTTATTATATATATTTTTGAAGTATTTTTGCTATTTTAGAACATAAAAGTGTTTTTTATAATTTTTATTTATATAATTATATTTATTAAATAAATAATAAATTAATAATAGGTAAAATATAAAACCGTCTAGACGTTTTGGGTGCTAAACACTGGCTGTCTGCCCTAGTAGCGTCAAGCGTCTTTTAGAACCTTGCTCGTAAATTATGGTAAAAATGTAACTATTATGTAGAGAGTTATGATCCATCATGCAAAACCAACATACAGATAAGCTCCCTTCCCAATAGAATTTGCTTATATATATCATATAGAATTGTGAAAGCCACATGTCTCAATTTTGCAACACTACTGATATAGGGGCACCTGCCAAAGAGCTTAATTCCTAAATTTGCAATATGATATATGCCAGGGCATAGTTTGTATAATATATATATATATAGTTATATACTCATATTGATGTGTAGCGTCAGTAGTGAACTCGCATGCTATATATATATATATATATATATATATATATATATGTCAACCATGATCTTAACTAAAGCACGCATCCAGCCAACATAATTATTAGCTTTACATGAGTCTGATGAAATTTGTCAGCGCTTATAACGATTCCATGACCACATATATACAGACTCACATCCCCCATGTGCGGCCTTTTACAAAAAAGTAACTCAAAAGTGACCCTAGGCGGCACTTGTTAAATAGCATGCCATAATTAACTTCGCTGTCTGCATATACATGAGGGCATGAGTAATTATATTCACCAGCAAGTGAACACACACTTCCACCACTACCATAGTTTCTTGTGGCCGTTATCATGCCAATTTATACTTATTTGTAATATCTCTTTACGAGTTGAAAATGCATGAAAAGGGCTCATACGGCTAATAAGCTCACGAGTTGTAGTCTACGACAAATCACTTCAAATTAGGCCTCATATACAAAGTCATGACAACTTATTGGGAGAAATTCTGCTATCGCATGGAGCGTCATGTCTGAACAACTCCAACATGACTCAGGGACAACTAAATTTCACTCCAACACGACTACAAATCGATATGAGATAAGAAATGGTTAACCATCTCTTTATCTTTGTAATAAGAGCTATTATCGTTTCAAACATGCTTAGACATAACGTACAAACACTTATTATGTTTCACAAAACTTATGACATGTTTAACTCAATCAAATGAACTAGAGAATTTTATAAGCAAATCATATGATGCTTAAAGATGTTGGGATATTAAAACTTTCAACTACAATATGATGAAGTACAAAATTGTTAGCGGTTACGAGCATGGCTATACGCTTCATCGGGATCGCTCCATAAGCAACACCTACCCGCTGACACAACCCAACTTGCAAAATACCTCCATCATGTTTTAGTTAAGCATTGATCATTACCTCACCATACTTCATATCATTAGCGGAAAACACGACCAAAGTTACATTTGTTATTGAATTAGCAAAGTTTGCATGTAAAGACTACTTATACCGCTTACTAAATGTTATTTGATTCACTATGAAGCAAATATCGGAGCAATCCCTAATTAACTAGCGGAACTCGGGGACTTAGACAAATTTTCATGCCGAAATGAAAAATGTGTGAGCGTGGATCCACCCACCAACATTCAAATCCCGAGGACTTCTCGGCCACAATACTTTTAATTATTTCACTTGTTATGATATGTACAAGTAGTGAAAGAAGTAAGATTACATCTTACTCATACCATTTATTAAATTTTACTAGCGCTATCAAGTCAAAATATACGTGTTCAAATTTGTAATGCTACTATGTTAAGCCCATGGACTACTTGGCAAGTGCGAGATGCCTCCTCTAGGACATGGTGAACCGCTTGCCAATCCCTCGTAAATACGAGATGCCTCCTCTAGGAGAGACTAGCGATGTTTATCCGCTAAAACATAACGAGCCGCAACGTTAGCAATGTTTATCCACTAAGGCATGACGAACCGCTCGTTAACATCCAGGTACATATGAGATGCCTCCTCTTGAAGTGATTAGCGATGCTTAGCCACTAATGCATGGCAAACAACTCGCTATGATGCTTATTTGTCAAGACATATCAAAACGCTAGCACACAAGCTGACAACATGCCCACTTGGGCGGAAGGCGTCACAAATTTCATACGTATGACAAAAAGTTTCTCCAGCGGAATACTAGTGGCGATCATCTGCTAGAGAACTCACGGAGACCGAAACAACCGCCCCTAGAATGTTAAAAATGACTCACCGTTACCTTCACACTGACGATATATCAATGCCAAGAATTTGCCTCACTCTTCGGGAAACCCTCGCTGATTAAGAGGATACAGGGAGACCGGATCAACCGCCCTTCAAAGGTTAAAAACGACTCACTGTTACCTTCACACTGACGATATATCAACGCCAAGAATTTGCATCACTCTTTGGGAGACCCTCGCTGACTGAGAGAACAACTGGGTAGCCCTAAAATATGCAAAGCGATGATCAACCGTGAAACGTGTAAACGCACCACCAGTGTAAGACCTGTCACAAAGACGAAGCTACTTGTAACCGCCAGTAAAACCCTTTGAGCCACACACCCAAGTTTAAGGGATGTCTTAGTTGTGAAGTGAGGGACTATGAGGTACCTACTAGTAAACGTGACAGTCTTGATTTAAATTATATCTCATCACATATGAGAGAATAACGACGCTTAACCACTAGGGATTCATTCCAATATTCATGGGACCTATCTCACAATTCTCGAGATCCTAGTGAAGACCACCTGCTAAAGACATCCACCAGTAAGACTGGAACATGGATAAAACCGTTAGCATAACCGCCAACGGTTCACCTCACAACATGTTAACTACTAGTGAAGTTCAACTGTTGAAAAAATTACCTCACCAGGTGAGAGAACGGCAAAGGTAAGACTAACCGCCAATCAACTTGCCTCATTATGCAAAGAGAATGACAAAACGTTCACAATCAACCAAGCACCTAGCAGTTCTCCGTAACATAAGAGTCAGCAACTCTAACCACTCAATTAGCGGTTAGCGCACACTTGGCAATCGGTCACTTAACGTGCAACTAGCACTCATTCACTGGTCATTCAGCAAGCAGACAATGTTCGCCCACTAGTCATTCAGCTAACGCCTAGCATTGACCCTCCAAGACATTATAGCCAACATTGGTTTCTATCAACAAGATGAACTGCTTGTCTCTGAAAGCCTTTGAAGACCCTTCTTGCTTAAGGAGTTCGAGGACTAGTAGGGGTTGGGCGCCACTGCGATGTCACTTATGCTTGGTGACAATGATTTCAACTTCCCAAGTAAGAAGTGTCTCTTACTCGGGGACTTCAGGGACTTGTTGACATACCATGTATATTATGCCACCAACCATAATTGACACCCTACTTGTGGGCCCATGAGATGTAATGAGACCCGACTATGACATGTATCTTGAAGCCTGATGAACAAGCTGTGCAATGTTACCAAGCATGTGCCATTCCTTTACCCGAAGTCATATACTCGGTCTCACCAACATACCCTCATACAACACTACTAGGACTCTAGTCCCACATCAGACAATATGTAAAAGAAGGAGTCTCCTTCCCCTTATAAAAGGAGACTCATTCCCCCTTACTATGAACATCATTACTACTACTTGTAATACTTTGGGGAGCCACCAAGACACCCAACACATAATATATATTAAGTGAATGTAGCATTGCCCACCGATGTCAAGGTGAACCACTATAAGTGGATGTACCCAAATTGTTCAAAATCAATCTCTAATATCACTTCTAACATACATGTAGATGCAACCGTATCAACAATGTTCTCATGCTCATGATGCTGTAGTGAACAATTTGGGCCTTAAAACTTGGTGTTGACTATTTGGCCTATTCTAATACTATTTACGAAGCATATGGATAGTTACGACATCAGGTATTTAATTAACTTCATTGATAGCCAACTTATTCCACTTACTCGTATAATCTAGTTAAACCTCAAAATTATCCAAACAAACCACTCATTTCTACATTGATAATCTCCACGTAATCTATCACTTTTCTGAAGCTCGACCACTCTTTTTATGTATACTTAGAACCGTTTAACATCTTACCTCTGAACACATTGATATATTCCCGAATCATTGATTATAACTGAGTCACAAAACTCTTTTCATCCCTACTCCAACCCATTTACCAAATTGGGTACGACACTGCCTACCAATATTTGTTTATGATCCATCAAATCCCCCGCTTGTAAAAAGTAACGTTTATTTCCAAAAGAACTATAAAATGTATTGTGCACCGGAAACATCATTTGAATACAGTTCCATGTTGCCTAAACCAGAACATATATACCTATAGGCTTGTTCACGCTTTTCCACGTGCTGAAAGTAGCTAACCTGAACAAAGAGCAAAAATTTAGTTCCAGCGATGGGTGTGAACCCTCTGACGTCCTGAAACAAACTTGTCATAACACTACTCACCAATTCGACATCAAACCCCACTTGTTAAAGAACTATAATTCATGCATTCATACATCCTCAAGCGATATAATAACCATCTAATCGTACTGATTGATGATTCATACCTTGCAATAATTGTAGAAAACAAAATTCTAACTTTGAAATATGTCATCCACATCACAATCCAAATGAGTCATAAACATTACTTATATCGTAGAGCCTTGACAACCATCAACTTTCGTTTACTTCAAGTGGCCTTTCACACAACCTTTGTCGTTGTATCTCTGAAGTGAAAGACACACTTTTCTTTCTACCTCCATTAATAATAATTAGTTTAACAATAGATTACGAGTCAAAATTAGATATACTCAAATATCTTATACCTCTCAGGTGCCACTACTTCTCTACTGATACAATTCTAACAATGAAATCACTAGCGTACTACGCGTGTGATGAACACCAAGTCATATCTCACAAAACAAAATAGTTTCCAACTAACACCACAAAATAAGTTTCGCAACCTACCGAGTCTTATACTGGGGTAGAAGTCAAATCACATATTCACTCTCAGCTTTAGCTCGAGAGGAAACAAATCTCTAACTTCAATCTCAAAAATTATGTACATCTCCATCATACATTAATAGCATGATTCGAAAACTGTGTCCATAGTCTACATAAACATTAAAAGGCTTGATAAACCTTGACTCATAATACCTCTTGAGTCAACATGAAAACCCCTTTCCCTTACTCATGCTGTTCATACTCATTGTACTACAGACAACTATTCAACCGCACCTTGCGACTCTCTTGCTCCACTCAAAACTTGTGGCTCTAAGATTTGTTACTCAATGGGACCCTGATTCACATTGGATCACTACTTAATTATCAATTACCTCTGACTTCTACACTACAGTCAAGTCTGCACTCTTCTTGGGAATCCAACAAACCATCCAGAATCTCTAACTTTTAATTATAGTGTTCGCACCTCACAATGTCCAAATGTGAGGATGTTACCCAATACTGTAGTAAATACATTTTTATATATCCCCAAACGCATCCTAACTAAAAACTATGATTTGATTCGCCCAAATAATCATAAGGTGTCAGGACCCACCCCGAGTTAAATCCCTTTAACCCGAAGTAAATCCTGCGGGGACCACCTCAAGGGAACTTCTTACCGAAACCCCCTTGAAATGGCCAACCCTTCCTACGTACCAACTCAGCACTTCCATGAGTATCTAACAACAATCCCTAACTCAAGAAAGCATCCTGCTCCCTAACTTACTTAATTAGCTAAAATGGGTTAGTCAGAGCAGTCTACTAAGAAGATTACCCTAAGGAAATGCGGCAGCAACAGAATGATCGACTATGCCTCGACTTTTGTACGCGCACGACCTCCGCTCTAGAACCCTGCACCACTGGGCATTTGAAAACGAAGGGCCCAGGGGAGAAACATTGAAAAACTGTTAGAGTGAGTGGACGAAAATCAAATATAAAAACTCTTCTTCCTTTAATGCTCTCCCAACAATTTATTGATTTAAATATCATTTATGCATGCCCACAAATACTAAATATCCCACAAATGCATGATATGGTAAACAAGTAAAGAATATGGGAAGAGAAAATGTTCACAAATAATAATAAGTCTGACTTCTCAGAGTAGGGTCGGAGCTAAGAGCTCTAGTAGCGCCATCACGCTATGCTAGCTATATAAAATAATAACGGACAACCCTTATAATATTAACCTGACTTCTCAGGCTTGTCTGTCCTCTCAGACCAGGGTCGGAGCTAAGAGCTCTAGGTAAAATGGTAATGGACAACCCTTATAATATTAAACTGACTTCTCAGGCTTGTCTGTCCTCTCAGACCAGGGTCGGAGCTAAGAGCTCTAGGTAAAATGGTAATGGATAACCCTTATAATATTAACCTGACCTCTCAGGCTTGTCTGTCCTCTCAGACCAGGGTCGGAGCTAAGAGCTCTAGGTAAAATGGTAGTGGACAACCCTCATAGTGCACTACGTAGTTTGCCTGACCTCTCAGGCTAGGGTCGGAGCTAAGAGCTCTAGTAGCGCCCTCACGCTACTCTAGCTAGCATATTCATTGGTCAACCCTTATAATAAAAATTCATAACAATAATTTACTCAAATTCTCTTTCCAATTTAAATCTCTTCCCAAAACAAATAAGTAAAATAATTCCTTGTCATATGTGAATAAATCCAATTTCCAATAAAGTCTCGGGTTCAATTCCATTCGAAGGACGGGTCATCCCCGTCTATAACCATTTTCAGAAAGAAATAGAAAATTGGAGTAATAATGGTAAATACGTTCAAGCATAAAAAATCAATACCTCAAACATAATAAAGAAGATCTTTAACCGAGGTTCCCGCTAAACTTTATCCAAATAACACATCCAAGAACCCGAGAACAAATATAATTCTCGAAAACAATCATAAAAAAACCATGCAATTAAATCAATAATTAAGGCATGCATTCATTTAAAATAATATTTCCACTCACAGTACTATTGCGACATTCTTCCCGCTCGGAAAGCTCCTCGAGCGAAACCCTCGAACTAACCACGTAGTCGAGCTCGTCTCACGTTCAACCAGAGACTGTACAAACAACCCAATACATTAGTCATTTCATCGTTGACTTGGTATTTTCCTAGTTTGACCAGGAAATCATATCTAACAACGTGTTGACCAAGTTCCTTTCTTTTTAACAACTTTTCAACAAATAGATTCGTTTCTGATTACCCAATCGTAACACCGACTTTCTCTAATAATTCACTTTAGGTTCACCCATAATAATTTGTAGAATTACTATGGACACCCATTCAACCACTTCACCAATACCTTAGGAGTCCTTAAAATAATACTTAAACCTTAACCGGCATTAATCGATGATCGGAATAATATTTAATTATCTGCCAATAATACTAAAATAGAAAATTCCAAAACCTAACCAAAACTCCTCCAAAAAATACCAAATTTTAACCATAGACTCCTCACAATATGTACTAATTAATGGGCATGAAAAACTGCCCAAAAAGTGGCGGCACCGCCGCCAGCTCCGCCGCCGACGGTGGCCGCCGGCAGAAATTCCGGCCAAAATTCCGGCGACCTCCGATCGCCACCAAATTTTACCAGTAGCTTCGTCTCATCATTTGGGACAACTTTCTAGTTCAACTCGAAGGCCAATTCGGCCTCTAACTAGGTCAAAAACTCGATGAACAGTAGACCCCGAAAATTTACACTTCAAAACTTCAAATCCTCAATTCTTCCTACACACTTCGAATCAAGCTACCAAATTCTAGGGGATTGTAGTACTCCTAAAACCCATCCTAAACATATAAAGAACTCAACAAATGGTGATCTAGGGAGGGAGAAATCAGATCAAGAACAAACACTGTACACTTGAAGAACAAACCGGAATGTCTCCCGATTTACAGCGAGTTAGGTCGGAAAACTTACCTAGGAATGAAGTAGACTCGGAGGCCGAACTTTTGGAACCGGTGTGGAGGCCTGGGGTGGCCGGACGGCGGCGCGGTGGCGGCCGAAAGCTCCGGCAGCGTTTCCGTCGGGGAAGAGGAGAGAGAAGCCGGGTGAAAAATCTGATTTTTCACCCCGGTAACTCCTATATATAGCCGTTTTACCGCATAGTAACTTTATACGTTTGTTCATAACTTTCTCATACGAACTCCGATTTGAGCGTGCTACGTGTCCACGAACTCGTAACGACGCCCTCTACAACTTTCAAGAAGGAAGTTTTCCCAAATTCTTGACTTATCAAAAAGTCAACTTTACCATCATTGTACGGTTAAACGGTTACTTTAAATGGTAAAAGACCAAAGTAACCAACCGTAAAATAATTCCAGGATCGGGATGTGACATAAGGTGAGTGAACAGATCTTCACATCAATGTGTCTCAGTTGATCACCACTTACAATCAAAATAATATTAGTAACCAACTTCGACTACAAATTCAAGACTTTTGAGAATAATTCCTTAGCAATACCTCCTGAAATAAAATATAGCATTCTTACTCTTACCCCATAATTATGTGGGCTTTGTTCACTCCATCACTACCACTTCCACTAACACCACTCAACCTTAACATAATGCGTTAGAAAACCTAATAAAAACATGTATTAAATTCTCTATCTATTGCCATCAAGTTGAAGCATCAACCACCATTTCATCTCCGACCTACCATTAAAATTCAAAGCTTGGAATTTGTCTTTGACTTCTTCATGAAAGTTGTTTGGAATGTTGAGACGAAGTTGCTACTAGATTTTGGATAGGATTAGAGATGGTTGGAATTTGGTTCTCGGTCGGCCGCCGGCGGTGTCAAAGTTGCCACTTTTTGAGTAATTGTTCATGCCAAATAAATTGTATAAAATGAGAGGAGTCTAATGATATGAAGTTTGTAATTTTTGGAGGAGTTTTGGTTAGGTTATAGATTTTTCCAAGATTAGTATTTTGACGGATAAGAAAATATTATTTTGGTCATCAGTTAGTGTCTGCTAAGTTATGTAAATGTGTTTTAAGGACTCCTAAGCTTTTAGTGAAAGTCGAATCTGATGGTGTAAGATTTGAGAGGTTAGACAAGGATGAACAAGTCGTATGCTCACCTTTTTATTATTTTCTAGATCATTATTTATTGTTGAGACACTGATGACTTGATAATATTTGTTGAACAATATGTGAGAAGTACTCGCTTGAGAAGCGATTCAGAGTTCGTCAAGCAAATGCCTACATTTGTGAGTGAAACTTTATTTTGAATTAATTGTATGCCATGAATTTTTATAAAAACAATGATTATATTTCATGAAATTTTAAATGACGGGATTGATTCCCCTTTTTATGAACTATTTTTCCACGAAGAAATTTTCGGAAGCAAATGGTCATATTTTTAGATAACTTATTTTTTTTGAAAAGTTTTGGAAAATGTCAGTTTCTAATGGGATTAATATTATATTTGTTATGGCCATATATCAAGCGGGGAGTTAAGTTTGAGTTTAAATTATTTATTGAATTTTGTGCTGGGAAAGAGGGTTCATGTCTTTCCAGTGAGCATTATTTGATTATCCGGATTTAATTATTGATTTTATTTTACATGTGGGCATGTCGAGTGATTTATCATATATATCGTTAATGCACCTATAATTTTGTTTAATTATATTTTCGTACATTTGGGACTTGCACTTGGTGCATTGGATTTGTTTTATATTTGGAAAGTTGAAAGATGATTATCGAAAAATAGATTTCTTCTGTTACATTTATTTATTACGGCGATATTGATCAAGAGAATTATAGCGGTCCTCACCATAAGGTGAGCTGGGCATGGGTCCTCACCGTAAGGTGAGCTGGTCGTGGGATAGATGGATTGTTCATGCCAATTATATTTATTTTTCCCAAAGTCTGGACCTTTGTTGAGGCATGTGTAAATAATATTTTTTGGTAAATATTTTGGGATAGCATTATTGACCGTTTTAATCTTAAGATAAGTATTTTTCTTTAGATTTTTATTTTAGTCACTCAAGCTAATGTTTTTAAAATGTTTCCCCTATAAATGAGTAATGTTACTGTAATTTGTGAAATGTTGATATGGATTTGGGGGAGCAAGATAACTCCAGGCGACAAAGCAGGATTATGTTTATTGGAAGTGTTTGTTTGACTTGCAGGTATTGTAGTCCACTTTTGAATGAGGTTATGCCGAAATTTTGGTAGAATTTCCTTTGAAGGTGGACCTGCAAGATAAACCCAGGATTTTTTAGGGTGAAATTCAGGGTGAGTCCTGACAATTGTTGAAAACCAATTGCTTGAATGACAGATTAAAATATCTGGAACTAGCTCCTAGAAGCTTGTTTTAGTCCGTATAAGGACTTGTGAAGTCGATAAACCAAGTTCTCTCCTTGTCGACGATAATCAAGAGGTTCCTCAGCTAGTTCACCATGTAAGAAAACATTTTGGATATCCATCTGGTGTAACAATTAGTGTCGAACAACAACAATAGCTAGCAAGCAATGCACAATGATCAATTTGGCCACAAGAGTAAAAGTGTCTTTGTAATCAATCCCTTCTTGCTGGTTAAAAGCACGTTCGTGGTTACAGTAATAGATATGGAGAAGGAAGTTTCATGCAACATGGTGTATGCGTGCATTTGATGGCATTGTAGATATTTATGTGATGCACTATTACTAAATGGTTCTTGTTAGAATATTTAGGTGATCTAGGGTTTCATGATATTGTTTTAGGGCGTTGTTACACTAGAGAGTTTGAGTTTAATGTACTTTCTTATCTTCTGTAGTTTTATTAATAGTTACGGCGTGAACATAACTTTAGCCCATTATCATAAAAAAAAACTTTCAAAATTATTTCCAAAAAGATAAAAATCAAAATTTATATATTTCCTTTCCCTTTCAAAATTGATTTTGAACAAGTAAATAGGGTAGAGAATCAAAGATAACAAAGAGAATGGAAAATTATCATCTTATTTATTGATAGAAGTCTCTTTATATATAGGAATATAAAATACAATTTTGGTATAGATAAGAAAACATAATCCTATTTTATCTTGTAATCCAAGTTACATAAGGCCGAGGCACACATGTCACAATATTCTAGAACACTTCTCTTTGTGTCACGCACCTTCATGCATGTGATGCTTCTATGTTGCCTCGTCAAGTAACAAAAACCTAGTGGGAGAAACTAAACCTTGATCGTAAGAGAAAAAGAGTGCAACACATTAACTACTTCATTGAGAACTCAATCATTGATGAACAACTTCATGTTGATCAATGATCTCTGCAAGAGACAAGCGGTGCATGCGATTTTGTCTCATTAAAAACCTTGCCAAGAAAAAACTCAGAGGGACAAAAGTCTTGCTCTAAGGAAAAAAGAGCACAACCACACCCTTCATATTTAATAGTGACATGTATGTGCTATGTCAATCAATGATCTCTGCAAGAGACAAGCGGTGCATGCGATTTTGTCTCATTAAAAACCTTGTTAAAAAAAACCCGGTGGAACAAAAGTCTTGGTCTAAGGAAAAAAGAGCACAACCGGAACTTTCACATTTGATAGTGACATGTATATGCTAGACTCTTCATGAAATATGCATCTATCCATGATTCTTAGATCATTCATATGAGTTTGGATAATTCAACATATCAATCCGTTTTGTCATGTCTTCAAATGTGGCATAAGTCAATGATTAACTAAATCTTGCCGGATTGTTCTTAAAATTGATCTCTTACATTTAGATCTTGAGGAGAAGGCTGTTTGGGAACTCAAATTATAAGCTCACGCTAAAAGTCAAATTCTTGCACAGCATGACCTTCGGATACTAGAACAGCTGTAACTTTCTCTAGAAAATACATACGAACGAACCGTAAACGATTTTGGAAACTAAAGTCATGTAGCTTTCTAACTGTATATTATACAAATTCTGATTTATTCAGAGATATTTACAAAGCTCTGTTGAAATTGGTTGTTCAGCGAAAGAAAATTTTTGAAACAGATCCATCATACTTTATAAAAATAACCATAACTCACTCAATATGATAACTATGATCAAATGGTTAGTGTACCTGAAAAGTAGACACATAGTCACATCGACCTTTCTAATGATACTAATTGCATAGTTTTTCAGTGAGCGAGCGGTCATATAGGTCCCGTGGAAGTTAGCTTACGAAACTTGAGAGATTATGATTTTTTATGTGTTTTCCTTATGTGGGGATGAAATTGCCCGGAGCTTTCATACACAAGTATCGAAAGGATGTCCATATGCAATTAGAATGGCGTTGCGCTACACTTAGTTTTTCACTTTTTCATAACGAATGAGAGGTCAAGTCATTCATATCGTATTAAGTATATTGATGCATCTTTGCGTACTTAGATGGTGAATATTAACTCAATAGCTGCTGATAACGTGAACAAGTAAATAGAGTCGAGAATAAGAGATATCAAAGATCATGAAGAATTCATGATCTTATTCATTGATTTAAGTCTTTTTACATAAAGGAATATAAAATACCATTTCAGTAAAGACAAGAAAACATAATTTCATTATATCTTGTAATCCAAGTTAAATAAGACTCAGATATACATGGTCAGAATATTCTAAAATAAATTTTAATTTTTCTCATTATTCGGTCCAAATTTCGATCCTTGATTTTTGCCCTGTAAATAAATTGAAAACGTCACCTTGTGTGCCTCCAAGTTCCAACACACAATATGCAGCTTCCATAATCACACAATTAGTTAATTTCTAACAATAGAAACTAATAATGAGCTGTCGTCCAAAGCCGCCAAAACCCCCCAAAGATTCTCGTACCGTTAGCAACAGTGGAATAGACCGTAGACGGGGGGGTCCACTGACGTAACTCAAACACACCAATTCAGCTTCTTTTTTATTATTACTCTCTTGACCATTCAAATTTCAAAATTTTGAAACGCGTCTCGCATCCCCTGCCCTCCCAGTGGACCCCTACCCTTATCCAAACCGGGTCGCCCTTTCAAAACCCGACCTGTTACCAAACCCATTACAAATAGTGCCTCCGGATATTTTGACCCGTTTTGATTATTCTCCATTTCCATTCTAAGTCCAACTTCATCCTTCATCTTTCTTCTTCTTCTTCTTCTTCTTCTTCTTCTTCTTAACCGCTAAGTGAAACAGCAGCTAGGGTTTTCCAGAAGATGGCGACCATGGAGAGCTTGATCGGCTTGGTTAATCGTATACAGCGGGCCTGTACTGTGCTCGGCGACTACGGCGGTGGCGACAGCACTTTCTCTTCCCTGTGGGAAGCTCTCCCTTCTGTTGCCGTCGTCGGCGGCCAGGTCTGCTTCTCTCATCTTCAATTTTAGTGTTTCGTGTGAAAATTTGAGTTTCTACTTGGTAGAATTGGAAATTGAGTAGGGTTTTACGAACTATTTTACTCTGTGGAGCTGGTTTTTATTGCTAATTTAGTTCATTTTTAATTTTTTAACAGAGTTCGGGTAAGTCTTCGGTGCTGGAGAGCATTGTGGGGCGTGATTTTCTTCCCAGAGGATCAGGTGAAGTTTTCAAGCGTTGGATGTTGCACTAATTGTTTTAGATTTTCGGCTTTGGTTTTCGATTTTTCGTTATAGTTTTGTTTTTGTGTGATTTGCAGGAATTGTGACGAGGAGGCCGTTGGTGTTGCAGCTCCACAAGACTGATGAAGGAACTCCGGAGTATGCCGAGTTTCTTCATCTCTCCAAGAGAAGATATACTGATTTTGGTATTCAAATTACCACTCTCGTGTTTTGTAATTTCCTGTGTGCTTGATGTCCTTTTTGGTCCAGAGTTAGTTTTTGTCGACTAATAAATGTAGACAATTTAATGGAATCATATGTGAGTACACTATTTAGAGTTGGCCACCTGCTGAGATTGCAGGACCTCCTCTGATTAGAATGAGAGTATATTGAGTTCACATTGCTTGTTTTTTGAATTTTTATGAAGGCACATTCAAATTTGTTTTTTCTGTTGATTACTGTATGACCAGTATGAACTTGTTTGCCAATTGATTTTTATCTTTATTTCTGTGTTAATATTGTGCTCTTGATAGGAACTTTCTGTCATGAGTTAGAGCTATTAAATTGCATAATTTATGTGAAGATTATGGAACTGCTTCGTATCACATTAGTTGTTGCAAGATAACGCTATGCCAGAACTAATCTGCTGTTGTCTCTCTGCAGCTGCGGTTCGAAAGGAAATTCAGGATGAAACTGATAGGGTAACAGGAAAGTCGAAAATGATATCTCCTGTTCCTATCCATCTCAGTATCTATTCCCCCAACGGTGTGTTACTCTTTCCCTTAATTTCCTTACTTTTTGAATAAGGTCCATGATATCCCTAGCCACCCATGCCAATATTGGTAAAATTGTGAATTGTATCCTTTTATGTTGCTCTTTCTTTTTGGTCTCTGCATCCTCTTGCATATTAATATGATATTGTGTTTGTCACTCTTGTGCCAATGCCGCTCCCAGCAATCTTCTGTTCATTGCACATATAAACTGGTAAAATTGTATAGAATATATTGAAAACAAGATGATTATTACATTAGGGGTATAGCAATTCATAAGCTACATATATATCTATTCTTAGAATTATCAGAGAGGAAGTTATTTTTGTAAATCCTTGTACATCAACATCAACTTTGCATTATTATGTGATCTGGCTTTTCCCCATTTAAAATTGTAGACATTGTACTTTATTTGCACACCATCTGTCCATTTCATCTTTCCAAATTCCTCACTGTACACTTTGATGACATAAGTGAGGGAGGAATTGGAATCTCATTTATGTACTCTGTTATTATCCATACACTGAACTACTCATTTTCTTCATTTGGCAGTTGTCAACTTGACCCTAATTGATTTACCTGGTTTGACGAAAGTTGCTGTTGGTACGTTTTCATCTAGTGTTAATTATACACTAAACTTCTGTTGTTCGTGATGTGATTTTGTTTATCAGTCATCAATAAGTCAGTTATTCTTTTCAGAGGGCCAGCCTGAAAGTATTGTCGAAGATATTGAAACCATGGTTCGATCTTATGTTCAGAAGGTAATATAATTATATTGTCATAAACCCACACAAACACATTCATACATAGCATACACATTCATAGAAGTTATAAGGTCACGTACTGTTTGCTAAAAAACAATAATATTGATTAATTGACTGAAACATGCAACTGATGTTGATAAAAAAAAATTGTTTGTCATTGTCCATTTTAATTTTTGTGGAGCAAATAATGTAACCTACTTATCTTTCTCACTTGTTTTGTGCTTTAAATTTAGGGATGTGAAATCCACACACCCAAATTGAAATCCACACACTTTCCTTTTTTGGTTTTCACATTCACAAAAAGTCAAAGTTTAAGTCGCTATAAGAAAAAGGGTGTTGATTTCAATTTGGGGTGTGTGATTTTCACATCCCTAATTTTTATCATGTTTAGTGATAACATTAGACCAGCTAAAGCTTAAGTTGTTAAAAAATTGACCACTAATTCAAGTCAACCTGTTTCTGTACACTGTTGTATTGATAAATATTAAAACATTAACATAGTTTTATCAGAAGAATTGTTCTACCATTTTATTTTCCTTCATTTTTGGTAATGATCAAGTCGTTTGGTAGAGTGCAGTCTTTTTGAAGAACGTCATTTTTGTTCTGATTGAATGATTTTGTGCTTATTGTAGCCTAATAGCATCATACTAGCAATATCCCCAGCCAACCAAGATATAGCTACATCTGATGCTATCAAACTTGCACGGGAAGTGGATCCACACGGTATACTATGTCTTCTGGTTAGAGTAAACCATTTCCCCTGCTTCTGGCCTTTTGTACAATTAATTTGCCTCATACACTTCTATTTATAACTTACACACAGGTGAAAGAACGTTTGGGGTGATGACAAAGCTTGATTTGATGGACAAAGGAACTAATGCTTTGGATGTATGATCTCTCACTCTCTCTCTCTCTCTCTCTTCCTCTCTTCCTGTTCTGTACGATGTTCTTGGAAATGTGTTTTGCAATGAGCATCTTCTGTTCAGTTATATAATAATCCAAAAATAGTTCTGCATTCCAAAACAACTGTTGTCACCATATTTAAGGCATGTGTTGTTTTAAATGGGTGTGAGCCGTAAAACTCTTGTTATTGTTTTGTTTACGTTTTCCCATTCTTGTTGCATCCGTGCCTTTTTGCACCCATCAACAAAGAAATATTGGTATTACTAATGTCTTACATGTTTTACCCGAAAGGTTATTGAAGGAAGATCTTACCGCTTGCAACGTCCTTGGGTTGGAGTTGTGAACCGTTCCCAAGCGGATATTAATAAAAACACGGACATGATTGTCGCAAGGCGCAAGGAACGTGAGTACTTTGCAACCAGTCCTGACTATGGGCACTTGGCTAATAGAATGGGTTCAGAGTACCTTGCTAAACTTCTGTCACAGGTTTGAGCACAAATATCTTTGTTGCAAATAAGACTATCTTGCTCCTTCAAACAAACTATCCATTTTGATGCATTGATCTTGTTTATAGCACTTGGAGTCTGTAATTAGGGCTCGTATCCCAAGTATCACATCCTTGATCAACAAAAGCATTGACGAACTTGAATCCGAGATGGATCATCTTGGTAGGCCTATAGCCGTTGACGCTGGAGTGAGTTAACTACTCTATATTGTAAATATCATGTATATATTATCCAATTTTGAGTTTGTAACCAAGGTTATGTATTGTAGGCTCAGTTGTACACTATCCTGGAACTTTGCCGTGCATTTGACCGAATATTTAAAGAGCATTTAGATGGAGGGTAAGATTTGTTCATTAAACTTTCAATTTTTACTCATCACTGTATTTAAAATTCAGTTTTTAGATGCAAAACTTATGTAGATCTACAAGGCCATTTTGCAGTCTAAGTTGAAATGGAGCCTCCTAGACTGTTATATTGATTAGATTACTTGGTTTTTTTGGTGGAATACTTTAATATAGTCTCCGAATAGTCAACTATCAGCTCTTTAGTAAATGTGGCATATTCATCTCACAAATGCATTATACTGGAAACTTAGTATTTTATTTTATTTTTTTATTTTCTTATATCTAGTTAGAATGCTTAATTAAAAGGGGGTTTTTGTAGGAAAATTCTTTCAACAGCCGAGGTTTGTCAATTTGTAGTAGTCCGTACTGGGGTTTTAGGTGGCAGAGCTAATCTTTAGTTTCTACCTGAATAGTTTAGTGATAAGCATTGGTGTGCTATTATCACATTGGGTCATTGACTATATATACGTCTTTGTAATGTTAAATGAACATAATATGAACTGGTAAGCATTGGTTGCTTCATTTATTTATCAATCACGAGGCAGGGTTGATAGAGCTAATCTTTAGTTTCTACCTGAGTAGTTTAGTGATAAGCATTGGTGTGCTATTATCACATTGGGTCATTGACTATATACGTCTTTGTAATGTTAAATGAACATAATATGAGCTGATATGCATTGGTTGCTTCATTTATTTATCAATCACGAGGCAGGGTTGATAGAACCTTACCCTTCATTGGATTTGGTATATTAATTTTTCACGAAAAGAAACCCTCTGCAACACTACTCTGTGTCTATAACTCTATGCTTGATTACCTTGCTAGCATTCCCTTCATTGGATTTGGTATATTAATTTTTCACGAAAAGAAATCCTCTGCAACACTACTCTGTGTCTATAACTCTATGCTTGATGTTTTTCATGTAGGCGACCCGGAGGTGATAGGATTTATGGTGTCTTTGACAACCAGCTACCTGCTGCTTTGAGGAAGCTTCCATTTGATCGACACCTCTCTTTGCAGAATGTAAAGAAAGTGGTTTCAGAGGCTGATGGTTATCAGCCACACTTGATTGCCCCAGAGCAAGGTTATCGCCGTCTTATCGAGGGATCACTGAATTACTTTAGGGGGCCAGCTGAGGCTTCTGTTGATGCTGTAAGTATAAAGTATTCATTTTTTTCCAATGATTTTCTGAAGTGTAATCAGTTAAGAACTTCTGGTAAATCTTTATTTTTGACTGGCTGAAAGTCCATATTATAGGTCCACTTTGTCTTGAAAGAACTTGTGAGGAAGTCATTGGCAGAAACTCAGGTGAACCAATCTTGTCTGGCATTTTTGCTGCTTAACAAGTTGTTCTTATTGTTGTTGTTGTTGTTATTATTATTATTTTATTTTTTTGAATAAGAACAAATGTTGTGTCAGTGGTGAAGAGATTAATGATTTTGATGTTTGTTACTTTTAGGAGTTGAGACGGTTTCCGACTCTGACAGCTGAAATAGCTGGTGCTTGTAATGAATCATTGGAAAGGTTCCGTGGTGAGAGTAAGAAGGCGACTCTGCGCTTAGTGGACATGGAATCTTCATACTTGACTGTGGAGTTCTTTCGAAGACTTCCACAGGAAGTGGAGAAACCAGTAAACCCAGAAGGAAAACCAGGAAACCCAGGTGGAAATCCAGCTGCAAACGCTGCTGCTGCTATGGACCGCTATTCAGAGGGTCATTTTCGGAGGATAGGATCAAACGTGTCCTCTTATATTGGGATGGTGTCTGACACACTGAGGAATACAATTCCCAAGGCTGTCGTTCACTGTCAAGTCAGGGAGGCAAAAACGTCGTTGCTAAATCACTTCTATATTCAAATAGGAAAGAGAGAGGTACTCTCTCTCTCTCTCTATCTCTATCTCTATCTCTATCTCTCCAAAAAATAAACACTCTTTAGAGCTCATTGAATTCTACAGGTTATGCAGTATATAAATAATAGCTGAAGACTGGTTAAATACTGAAGAAGCTTACAGCCTCTTAAAAATTTCTATGGATGTTTACTGGTGTATTTTCATGAGTCAGAATTTTCATTTGTAGTGTTGTGGAGCCTAATTCATTTATAGGACAAGCTTGTTTTGACTGTTTTTTTTATGGTGGTGGGGTTCTCTACCATTTAGCTATCGTTGATTCAAAATTGTGAGTTACTAATATGAAATCAGGACTTCCATTAGGGGCGCTCTGCCTTCAAGCATGACTTGTTATAATTCTAAGTCTTGATTATTTGAGCTTGGATACTTTTGTTTCATTCTGTTTTAGGTTAATGGTTGCTTTGGCTTGTGTTTTAGGGTAAGCAGTTGGGACAACTGCTTGACGAAGACCCGGCATTGATGGAGAGGAGGCTACAGTGTGCAAAAAGGCTTGAATTATACAAGTCAGCTAGGGATGAGGTTGATTCTGTATCATGGACCCGCTGAGTGTCAGAATGTCATCACAATTTCTGCTATCGAGGTTTTTCCTTTTCATCTGATTATGTTGTTGACCAAAGTTCTCATGCTTTGGGATGGGGAGGTGAATTCTATCTTATTGTTTGATTATATTTGCTGTGTATTTACCTTTTGTATATGTGTAGAACTTATGTAATGAACTCTTTTATAGTATTATCAGGTTGAGGTTGATGTTGATGTTGCATGGCTTATGTAATTGATTCTTCCCGTTCCCCCTTTTCTCTGTTATTTTGCTATTGATTTCATGGTTGCAATTTGGTCCAGCTCCTTGGAAAGGGCTGAGATTACTTTGTTGGAGTTGCTTTCTACTTCCAAGTGATTGACACCCCTACTTGTCTACACATTTGGAGATGGTGATATAGCAAATTTTCCAGCGCGAGAATAGTAGTCCAGGCAGCAGCTTGTGCCATGCAGACAGTACTTTCCTTAGCTATCTTACACAACCATATCAAGTCTGTCAGAACTCACCCCGAGTTAAACCCTTTTATCCGAAGTAAATCATGCGGGGACCACCTTAAGGGAACTTACCGAAACCCCCTTGAAATGTACAACCCTTCCTACAAACCAACTCAACACTTCCATGAGTATTTAAAAACAACCCTTAACTCATAAAGTTATCCTGCTCCTCAAATCATATCTATGCTTCACTAACCTATTCAACTAGCTAAGCTGTGTTAGTCAGAGTAGTCTACATGGAAGTTTTACCTAAAACAATGTGCAAGCAGCAACGAATTAATCGACTATGCCCTGATTATTGTACGTGCGACCTCTGCTCAAGAACCCTGCAACACTAGGCATTTGAAAACGAAGGGCCCAGGGAAGAAACATTTAAAAATAACATTAGCGTGAGTGGACAAAAATAAAAGAATAAAGATAAATATCTTTTACTGCTCTTCCGTTAGTTTTCCAAAATCCACATGCAAGTAATTCATAGTAAATGAATAGATAAA
Organism: Comarum palustre; assembly: GCA_951800085.1. Lineage (NCBI taxonomy): Eukaryota > Viridiplantae > Streptophyta > Magnoliopsida > Rosales > Rosaceae > Comarum > Comarum palustre. The sequence goes on along the minus strand of OX637585.1, from coordinate 12,198,375 downwards.
TCGTAAAGCAAATCTCTTGGCTCAAATCCATAATTAAATGTGGGGTATTAACCTCAACCACGAGAAGCAACCGACCCGCTCTACCACGAGAGGGTCTATTGACCTCAAGAATAAAGATAAATATCTTTTACTGCTCTTCCGTTAGTTTTCCAAAATCCACATGCAAGTAATTCATAGTAAATGAATAGATAAATCGTAAAGCAAATCTCTTGGCTCAAATCCATAATTAAATGTGGGGTATTAACCTCAACCACGAGAAGCAACCGACCCGCTCTACCACGAGAGGGTCTATTGACTGGCTCAATCGGAGAGGGTCTTATGACCCGCTCTACTCGGAGGGTCCAACTGACCAGCTACCACCGAAGAGAGTCCTGACCTGCTCTATCCGGGAGGGTCCTCCTGACCAGCTACCACCGAAGAGGGTCAGACCAGCTATTATCCAGAGAGGGTACAATCTCCATCTGGAGAGGGTCCATACTAGCATGCAATACATATAACCATATCCTTGAAAATCCTTTAAAAACCTCGTGGTAAAATAATTCGAAAACCAAGTCAAAATTCTCATGACTTTACCCCAAATATATTGGATTTAAAACATTTCCAGGAACCTGAAACCGGTTCTCTAACTTTACTTTAAAATCGTTAAATCTAAGAGCCAAGTTCCTTTTTAAAATAATTCCCCTCAAAAACCCAAAATGGTGATAACAATTAAAAACCATATTCTGGGAAAATCCTTTAAAATCACGGGAAAGGTAGGAACCTCTTCTCCGGCTCACTTATCTTTAAAAAGTATTATATTCCCATTTTCCCAAAATCACCATAAAACTTAAAATTGAGGAAATTCATAAATTAAAGGAGAAACTAAATAAAAGCTATTGTATGCATTACATTTAAAATAAAAGTCCACTCACACTACTTAATGCAGCCTCCTCAATGCTCGGAACACTCCTCGAACGCCATCTCGAAAGATTCACATGGTCGAGTCCAATCCCACGTTCGATCATTGGCTGTAAAATTAAACCAATATATTAATCTTTATATCGTTGACTTGATCTTTTTCTAGTTTGACTAGGAAATCCTATTTGACCAAGAGTTGACCAAAATCCTTTCTTTTAACAACTTTTCAATCATCACGCTTAAATCCGATTATCGACTCGAAGTTTGGTTTCCGTTTACGCCACCTTAGCACATGTATTTTTCTTTACTACATCAATTGACGGTAGGTAACACATAGTAATTTGTGGAATTACTATGGACACCCACATAGTAATTTGTGGAATTACTATGGGCACCCAAACAACCACTTAACCAATTTACGGGTTATGAGTCGATATAACCAGTAAGAAATTATCTGAATTATATACAGCACCCAACTCGGTTTCTGACTAAGATTCCTGAGTTGCTTAGAATCTCACTTAAAGATTCGGTTGTCTTAATTTAATAGGTTAACTAAGATTGACCTTTCCCTTTTTCCTTTTATCGGTCAACTTTCTATAAATGGAAACCTTCCAAAAAAGGAAAAGTTTCCCAAAATGGAAACTTCCCATTTACGGTAAGTTTTCCGCAAATACTCGATTTACGAATTAATAGAAACTTTAGGACTTATGGCTTAACGAAGGAATCGATTTCTACCTTTTCGGCACTCTGCCGGAAAACTGTTGCTTTGCCGGATTCCGGTGACTTGCCGGAACCTCATGCCGGATTCCGGTCAACTTGCCGGAATTTTCGGCAGAGTTTCCCGTTTTCTCCGAATCACCAAGTTCTTGAAATGTTCAACAAAAACAACAAATTAAATACAGTTCAACAAGAACAACAACAGAAATTACAAAATCTAAACCCAAGGAGTTCCTTGTCTGCTCTTAACTCTAACCCCCTGCCGAGGGTGACCTCTGCACCCACAGGGCATCACAGTAGCCCCTTCGACCCACCCTTCCCCAATCTTCCTTCTCCTTCATCTCCAAAGCCACAACAACAACACAAAAAAACATCAAAAACTCAGAAAAACTCCTAACTGTCGAAACAACCAAAATCCCAGAAAAACACCAAACTCGGTGAAATCGAGCTAGGAGGAAAATCAAACTTACCCAACTGTTAGGGATGACGAACCAAGCCTCCTAGAGCTCAGGGGACTCGCCTGAACCCGAGAACTGGCCCGCCGGTGACTCGCTGTCGGAACAAAAAAAAAAGTGAATGTGATAATTTTGAAACAGGGCTCGAATCAAACATCAAAGGACAGGGAAAGGAAGAAGAAGAAGAAGGGAGCACAACCATACCAGTCACGCGCCTTGGCGCCGCTTGGATTGCCAGAAAATCTGCGAGCACAGTCGCGTCTCTACTCGGCCAATCTTCTTCCATAATTGTTGCTGGACTGAATTGGTAGGGGGGTTTTGAAGAGGAGAGGAAGATATTGGTGGTGGTGCGCCGGTGTGGGGTGGATGGACGCGGTGGAGATACCGTTCAGGGACGACGGGGCGACGCTGTGTCGCGAGAGGGAGGGAGAGAGAAGAAACTCGGGTTTGACCCGATTTTGGCTTTGACCAAAGTCAACCCAATAACTTCCTTTTTATACTTGAATGAACGGTCCAGATCAATTCCTCAAATGATCCGACAGTCCAGATTTAAAGAAGGTAAAAAGTAAAAAGGTTAAATGGTAAAAACTATTTACCGGAATAGTAATTGAAAATTATTATAAACTTCAGAAATTCACAGAAAATAGACGGAAGCTCCGGAAAATGTTCCGAAAATACCGGGAGACTCGTGTCGACACGTACTACAACATCGAGTCATTAAATGAGGAATTCAGAGAGTTTAGAAAAGCTCGAAAATAAACTCGAGTGATAACTTAATAAATTACCGGTCGCAATTAAAAAAATTCTCGGTAACTCACAAGCCCTTATAAAAAGATAACTTTTAGGTACGAGATGTTACAAAGCCCGTCCAGCTTCTTTTGTTATTGTCTATTGCTGCATCATTATTCAACTTGGTACAGCAGGTGTACTTAGACAATCAGCCTCTTATGTTTTGCATCTTTGGTAACAATCTCATTAAACCTTTGTACGTGCTGGAGGTTTCTTGGTCATTCCTTGCAATTTGTTTCCATCATCCACAAGATCTTCACGTTTGAACTCGTTCCTACTTTTCTTCAATAACCAATAGATGATACTAAACAAATCAAGCTCATCTTTTAACCAAATGTGCCACATGCTTAATTGCTCAAACTCGTGGATGAAACCTGGTTCTCTCCATCTTCTAGTAAGTTGCTATTTGGTTCCACCTAACAAATTCCACCCATTTATTGTGGAAGTGTACCGTCCCTCTGTACATTTCTTGCTTGTGTTTACATGTCAATTTTTTATTGGTTGGGTGTAGAATTCGTTGTTAGTCGCGGGAGCAGCAGATGGCCAGTGGTGAAGACATGTTTGAGACATTTTCTTTTATAGAGGTTTCACCTAAATATTTTTGTTCATATAAGTCCAATTGAGCTTAAATAGTTTTATATTAAGTATTGAAGTTTAACAAAATTACAGACTGTCATTCAACTAAAAAATAGATTATTTCTCTTTATATTTACAAAAATACTATTCATACTTTAGGAAATTTTACAGAGTGCCTCGACTAGAAGCCATTCATTATTTTAGTGTATTAAGTTCTAAAACTATTAGATTGGTGCCCCAACAATAAAACACTTGTTCCATTTGGTACTGCCGATTTTAGTGTATTAAGTTCTAAAACTATTAGATTGGTGCCCCAACAATAAAACACTTGTTCCATTTGGTACTGCCGTTCTTAACAGCGTTAAGCCTCTGCTTTTTCAAGGATATTTTTGTCTTTCTGATGGTAGCTCATGCTCTGTTCTTGCCTAATTCTCTCTCATAATAATGTCTCTTTGTCATATCAAGATTCAGCCAGCCTTAGGGCCCTTGTGCTTAATCAAGAAGTTTTCTTCAAACTAGCTAGCATCAAGCTTTGAACGTTAATCGATCCACTGGATCTGAAGTAACACATGGGTCTTCCGGGTGTTCAACCAACACCATCGACGATCTCCAAATCTCCCCCTTTTAGTTGCATGTGTTTGCATCTGGAATTGAGGAAGATGAAGGGAGCCTGCATTTCTGGTTTGTTCGCCGGAGTTGATCGGAGATGGGGATAGATTCGAGTCTCGAATAGATAGAAATCTCCATTTGGATAGGTTTTTGAACGCTAGCCATTTGTATTTGGCGATAGCCTTGTTAATTTCCTTCGATGCCATCACAAAATGCGAGGGTTTTCAGAGCTCCGACACCTCAAATTTATTGTAGAGATAGAACTCGAAACGTTTCGGTGATCTTCTCTCTCTTCTCTGGTTTATGGTGATGGTACTGAGAATAGTGAAGAACAAAGAGTCAAAGATACAGATAATGTGTGTGGTACGGAGAGATGTGATCGGGGAGAACATAGAAACAAAAAGGAAAAACAAGAAATTGAGAATGTGAAAAGACATATGTGCCCATGAGATAGCGCATAAGGATGGAGTTAACACAGTTGTAGATGGTGGGCACTAAAAGTCGTTCCTATTTTAACGTTAGTGCACTGATATGATAGTTTTTCAACTTCACACACAAGTGATGAATGGTTTTAATTTGAGGTAACGTATGTAAAATTTCTTCTTCGTTTTAAGAAAAGTCTCCGGCCGATCTCCGGTAAATTTTTCGACCGACCTTCAATGAGTATTTTGACGAAATTAAAAAGTTACTACCATCGGCAATAAAAGCTACTACTGCTGACAACAAAAGATGTTATAGGTAACAAAAACTACTACCTCTAGAGTAAAAAATTACTACCAATATAAACAAAAGATACTATCACCAACAACAAAAGCTACTACAGTCAGCAACAAAAGCTACTAACAGTGGCACTAAAAGCTACTTCCTATAACTACAAGGACTAAAAGCTACTACCACTGGCACCAAAAGCTATTACCACAAGCTACAAAAGCTACTACCAATGATACAAAAAGATGTAGTTTTCAACAATGATAAAATTATTTACACATCTACTTCTATAATAGTAAAAAACTACTACTGTAGTTTCAGAAATATATTACAATAGTTTTATAAAACTATTGTCAGCTTTCAAAAGTGATGCTCCAAACCATACGCATAATCCCCCTTGTAAGCACGAGACTTCATATCAAATATTTCTTAGCTGGTCCATGATTTCTTGGTTAACGGAGGCTTCAATATAATAATTCACATGATTTCGAAATCTACAACCATAATTCCAAAGCGAAGAATTGTGTAAGAGCAAGAGTAAAACAAAATGTAATATTAGTATTTTAAATGAAAATAGAAGTTATTGAGGAGAAACATACCGACATCATCTTCAAAATATACTAGCCTAGAAAGAAGGATATTATCACTAGGTTGAAAAGATACTAATACAGATACATAAAAATACTATCAGAATGTTAAGAGGATACTAACAAAAACATAATGATACTAACACAATCCATAAACCTAGATTGTGACTATGTAAGGATGATGAGATGAGATTAATCCAACATGATACTACATGAAGCAATGCGATAACATAATGATACTAGCACAATCCATAATCTAGGTGATGCAACGCGATAACATAGCAGAAGATACTGCGGTAACTATAGAAAGCTACTATCACTATATCATAGTATCAATTGGTCCTGATTAAAACCAGTGACACACTAATATCTGTAACATAATTACAAGCTCTCTACTTAGCAAACATCTTCATCTCTTCCAAGCACTACTTCTGTCTTTATAAAAAGCTACTACTGTAGTTCCAGAAATCTACTAAAGTAGTAATGTAAAACTACTATCAGAGTGTCAGGACTCAGGATGTCACGTCCCGACCCAAGTTTACCTACCTAAACCTGGGTTAGGACGTGCGAGACCCATCCCAAGAGAGATTTACTCAAAATTCCCTTGAGAAAGGATAACCCTCTTTCCAAACCAATTTCAAACAGTCTAAACGATACCGGAATAGACCTCACAACCGGAGGTTATCCCGATTTCCGTATTTGGATCTCAAACCAAACATTTAGGGGACCTAGGGTTCTAATAATATTTGTGACTGCACTCCAATCCCGGTCAGGCTGCCTACATACCCTGTCCTCATGGATCAAGCCACGCGTAGCTCTTATTTTAATTAATGTTCTAACCGGGTGAATCCCGCTTTTCTATTTATCGGTAGAAAACCTATTTTGGATGGCGTACGACTAAGGCCATTCCGGAGTTTAACCTCTCCGTTGAGGTATTCACCGCCCAACTATCTATCTGGATTATCCCGAACATTCCACCACAATTATAAACAACATTCATACATAAAAAATATAACATAAAAGTGCATCCACGTAAATAACAAATCCCTTAGGGGTAATATTGTCAACTGAAGGGTACCCTTCTAATTATCTTAAACTATCAAGGGTAGTATAGTCAATTCACCCTCAATGGCAGCTTGGTAAATATACAAATCTGTCAAGGACATTTCTGAGATTTAAGCCTCAATGTAATCAAATAAAACAGTCAAGGGTATTCATGGAATTTTCGACTTAGTGACATGTAACATCCCACATTGACCAACGGAGAGGGTGATGTACCATATATGTACATCGGTGACACCCATCTAGCACGAGGCCTTTTGGGAGCTCAGTGGCTTTGGAGGGGATGAGAACTCCGAAGTTAAGCTTGCTAAGCTTAGAGCAATCTCATGATGGGTGACCCCCTGGGAAGTTGCTCTGAGAGCTCCTAGAAACAAAACCGTGAGGGTCGGCGGGCTTAAAGCGGACAATATCGTGCTATGGCGGAGATGGTCCGGGATGTAACAGATTGGTATCAGAGCCACTCTGCCGAGGGGTGCGAGTGTGCCGACGAGGACGTCGGGCCCCCTAAGGGGGGTGGATGTAACATCCCACATTGACCAACGGAGAGGGTGATGTACCATATATGTACATCGGTGACACCCATCTAGCACGAGGCTTTTTGGGAGCTCAGTGGCTTTTGAGGGGATGAGAACTCTGAAGTTAAGCTTAATAAGCTTAGAGCAATCCCATGATGGGTGACCCCTTGGGAAGTTGCTCTGAGAGCTCCTGGAAACAAAACCGTGAGGGTCGGCAGGCCTAAAGCGGACAATATCGTGCTACGGCGGAGATGGTCCGGGATGTAACAGATTGGTATCAGAGCCACTCTGCCGAGGGGTGCGAGTGTGCCGACGAGGACGTCGGGCCCCCTAAGGGGGGTGGATGTAACATCCCACATTGACTAACGGAGAGGGTGATGTACCATATATGTACATCGGTGACACCCATCTAGCACGAGGCCTTTTGGGAGCTCAGTGGCTTTGGAGGGGATGAGAACTCTGAAGTTAAGCTTGATAAGCTTAGAGCAATCCCATGATGGGTGACCCCTGAGAAGTTGCTCTGAGAGCTCCTGAAAACAAAACCGTGAGGGCCGGCGGGCCTAAAGCGGACAATATCGTGCTACGGCGGAGATGGTCCGGGATGTAACAGATATGTAACATCCCACATCGACCAACGGAGAGGGTGATGTACCATATATGTACATCGGTGACACCCATCTAGCACGAGGCCTTTTGGGAGCTCAGTGACTTTGGAGGGGATGAGAACTCCGAAGTTAAGCTTGCTAAGCTTAGAGCAATCCCATGATGGGTGACCCCCTGGGAATTTGCTCTGAGAGCTCCTAGAAACAAAACCGTGAGGGCCGGCAGGCCCAAAGCGGACAATATCGTGCTACGGCGGAGATGGTCCGGGATGTGACATGACAGCCTTATAAATAGACAAAGCTGTCAGGGGTATTCTGAGATTGCACACTCAGTGAAGGATTACTCACCTCGAAATCCTGCTGCGTCAACTATCGTCACAGGGTAAATCCTCAACACTTGGTCGACCAATAAACACCTACAATTATGTAATCGACCTTAGTTACCACACACTTGGTCGACCAATAAACACCTACAATTATGTAATCGACCTTAGTTACCACACGAAGGTAATAAAGACTCGATTCGACTAAACGTCACACTAAACGATAACTGAAACCGGCAAATTATATATCCACGTGCTCGTAACGACGAGTACATGATTCTGGGACAACTCACTGCCCCTGAGGATGTCAAACACGCCGCCACACGCCACCACCCTCAAACAGGTCAACTTCATCCTAAAACCACCTACATGCAACCACAACAAGCCTAGAAGGCCTATAGGAGCAACCAGAACTCCTAGAACTGGCGGACGCGCCTACACGCGCAGCCACAGCCGGCGACACATGGGCATCACGCGCCTCCACCCAAAACACCGAATTTCAACAAACTCCAAACATGAAAGTTGTAGATCACAGCAAGGAGAGCAACTTTTGTCAGGACCCACCCCGGGTTAAACCCCTTTAACCCGAAGTAAATCCTGCGGGGACCACCTCAAGGGAACTTCTTACCGAAACCCCCTTGAAATGGCCAACCCTTCCTACAAAACTAGCTAAAATAGGTTAATCAGAGCAGACTATAAAGAAGATTATTCTCATGAATTTGCAGCAGCGACAGATTTATCGACTATGCCTCGACTCTTGTACGCGCACGACCTCCTCTCAAGAACCCTGCATCACTGGGCATTTAAAAACGAAGAGCCCAGGGGAGAAACATCGAAAACTGTTAGAGTGAGTGGACGAAAATCAAATAATAGAAATCTATTCCCTTTAATGTTCTCCCAAAAAAAATTTATTGATTTAAAAATCATTTAAACATGTCCACAAAATACTGAATTTCCCACAAATGCATGACAAGGTAAACAAATAAAGAATATGGGAAGAGAAATGTTCACAATAATAATAAGTCTGACCTCTCAGACTAGGGTCGGAGCTAAGAGCTCTAGTTGCGCCCTCACGCTATGCTAGCTAGATAAAATAATACGGTCAACCCTTATAATATCAACCTGACCTCTCAGGCTTGTCTGTCCACTCAGACCAGGGTCGGAGCTAAGAGCTCTAGATAAAGTGATAACGGTAAACCCTTATAATATCAACCTGACCTCTCAGGCTTGTCTGTCCACTCAGACCAGGGTCGGAGCTAAGAGCTCTAAATAAAATGATACGGTCAACCCTCATAGTGCACTACGTAGTTTGCCTGACCTCTCAGGCTAGGGTCGGAGCTAAGAGCTCTAGTAGCGCCCTCACGCTACTCTAGCTAGCATATTTATTGGTCAACCCTTATAATATAAAATTCATACAATAATTTACTCAAATTCTCTATCCAAATAAATCTCTTCCCAAAACAATCAAGTAAAACAAATCCTTGTCATATATGAATAAATCCAAATCCAAATAAAGTCTCGGGTTCAATTCTGTTCGGATGACGGGCCATCCCCGTCTATAACCATTTTCAGAAAGAAATAGAAAATTGGAGTAAAAATGGTAAATACGTTCAATCATCAAATCAATGCCTCAACATGATAAAAATCATCAACCGAGGTTCCCGCTAAACTTTATCCAGATAAAACATCCAAGAACCCGAGAAAAATATAATTCTCGAAAACCATCATAAAAACCATGCAATTAAATCCGTAATTAAAGCATGCATTCATTTAAAATAATATGTCCACTCACAGTACTATTGCGACCTTTCCGCTCGGAAAGCTCCTCGAGCGAAACCCTCGAACTACCCGCGTAGTCGAGCCCGTCTCACGTCTGACCAGAGACTGTACAACAAATCATCATATTAGTCGTTCACAGTTGACTTGGTCTTTTCCTAGTTTGACCAGGAATTCCTATTTGACCACGTGTTGACCAAGTTCCTTTTTATGGCACTTTAACATTTTTGACTTTCTTTCCCGGTTATCGACTCTTAACTCAATTTACTGGAACTTCCGAACTTTCTTTTATTACTTTAACTTGACGTTAGGGTGTCACGTATTAATTCGTTGAATTACTATGGACACCTAACGTGTCACATTAACCAATATATTTAACCTCGAGTCGATTTACCGATTTAACATTTTCTCATAAATGGAAACCTTCCAAAAATGGAAAGTCTCCCAAAATGGAAAGTTCCCTAAATGGAAACTTTCCCAAAATGGAAAGTTCCCTAACATGGCAAGTATTCTTTAGCATGGGAAGTTCCCCAAACTGGAAACTTCCTATTTACGTCCAATTTTCCGTAATTGTCTCATTTACGAATTAACCGTACTTTTTGACTCGAGTAACGAGGATTCGATTTCTACCTCTTCGGCATTCTGCCGGTTTACGGTATCACCGGAATCGTCGCCGGATTCCGGTAACTTGCCGGAATTTCGCCAGAGTTTCCCCGTTTCCTTCGTCACCAAGTTATCGACCACACATGCAGGAAAACCAACAATACCACACGATCAACAACTTAACAACACTAATTCAACACAAATTGCATAACACAATAGCTCTAGATTTCGGACTCACCCTCACAGTCAAACTGAGACTGCAACCCAGTAGTCTCCCCCAAGATTCTACCCACAGCTCTTCAACCTCCAACATCCCTAACTACTCCAGTCAACAACAACTCTGCCCTGCTCCTCCTTGGCAAGGCACCGAACCACTGCCTCTGCCAGGGGACACTACAATGGCGCTCCAAGCTTCCCTTCGTGCTCAAGTTGGCAAAGAGAAGATCGAGTCGCTGTCGAGGGGAAGAAAAGACATCAGAACCCGTCACCGGAGGGAGGAGGTGAAAACCAGATACATGAACAGTGAAATAGAGATTCTCCGATTTTTGCCTAAATCGAGATTTCAAGAGTAGGGGAGTAAAGAGGAAGAAAGGAGGAGCAAGAATCCAACCTCAGATTCCTGGTTCGCCGCCTGGATTGTCGGAGATCTCCAAGGACAGTCGCCGTCCTCCACCTCCAATCCTCACCGTTGATGGTTGAACGTCGGAGAAGTTGACTGGGCTTGTAAGAAGAGAAGTAAAGGAGAAGATTGGCGGTGGTCTCGTGAGCTAGGGTGGCCTAGCTGTGGAGCGCACGGCGGAGCGACTGCCGCGACGGAGAACGAGTGAAAGGAGAGAGAGAGTTGGTCAACTCTCCATTTCAGTTTTGACCGAAGTCAACCTTCCTCCAACCTATTTATACATGAATCAACGGTTAAGATTAAAACCCTAATAGATCTAATGGTTCAGATTAAAGAAGGTGAAAAGTGAAAAGGTTAAATGGTAGAAACTATTTACCAGAATAGTAATTGGAAATTACCGTAAACTTCAGAAATTCACAGAAATTAGCCGGAAGCTCCGAAAAATATTCCGAAAATACCGGGAGACTCGTGTCGACACGTACTATGACATCGAGTCATTAAATCAAGTATTTGGAGAACTTTGTAAAACTCGAAATTTAATTCGAGCGATAACTTATCGAATTACCGATCACAATTAAAAGTCCTCGGTAACTCGTGAATCTCAGTGAAAGGTAACTTTTATTAACTTCAAAAGATTCGGGGTGTGACAACTTTAATACCTGAGGTTTTGATCAACTCGGCCAAGAACCGTCGCGAAGCTTCTCCTCCGATCCAGTAACAGTACACCTCGAATTGAACTTCAAGACAACTATGGATCGACCCAGAACGCCTAGAGCAACATTTATGGGTTGGTTTCAGGTCTCGCCGCCGCCCCACGCTAGACAATAAGTCTGGTCAAAAACCGGGTTCGACGCCGTACTGTTAAGGCCCAAAATGCACCGTTTCAGGCCGAACTGGACCACGCCACCACCACAGGGAGGCTCGCACGGAGGAGAAGAAGAGATCCCGACCGACCTCGACGTCTTCGGTGACCGGAGCTCGCCATAAAATTCAGGTCGGGTCGGCCGGGTTCGGGTCGGGTCAATTAGAATTTTCGGATAATGAAGGAACGCGCGAGCGCGTGGAAGGGGAGAAGAAAATGGAATATTTCCATTTTTGGAAATCCACCCTTTATATTTATATACTTTCTAAAAAGAGAAACCAACTTTCGTTTACCATAAATTCCTCACACGGTATTCGATTCACACCTGCCGCGTGTCCACAGACTCGTATCGTCGAGCACTTCAACTCTCGTGAAGGAAGTTTTTTGAGAAACTCGACGTAGTAAAAAGTCAACCTTTGACCCCTTCAAATAAGTCGTTTCCACGCGTCCCTTAACTCCGAACACTTGAGCACTTTTCCCGAAGGTACGAATACGTACCAATATCACTAAAATTTCCAAACTTTACACTCGGTAAAACTTCGGGGAAACTAACAGCGCAGTTACAACCCTTCGTAACCCATCTAATCCCGGTAAAAAGGTAAATTTCGGGACGAGGTGTTACACAAGAGGATCGTTGTAATTTGAATCCAATCACAATCCGGCAACACATATGCGAATCATACTCACATATCTCGTGTTCAGATTTACATAATCGTAGAGAGAAACAACAATTGAAAAAAGAATTGAGTTACCCCTATTAGATATGAAGTAGAACTAGATCGAGATTGATTTGACTCTGGCGATCATGACATCAAGAGGTCACAACTTCGACGTTAGAGAATTCGATCCTAGAGTGAGGAGGAAGGATATAGATGGAGCTGAAATCACAGGTCTTGTTGATCTTTATCTTAATTTCGCTCTGGATTGACGAGTTGGTGTGGTTGACGATTCGATTTGGAACGGAGTTAACATCACATAGTGCCTTCGAGCTCTTTGATTTGGATCGTCGATTGAAGCCGATCTATGACACGGTCGATTAGGATACGCGCTGGAGTTGTCCTTCTTGATCGAGGTTTTTATCAATGGCATCGGCGACGATGGAGTTGATCTTGGTGGGAGAGAGGCGTTGTCGGTGACAGAGTCGAGCTTGGTGGAGAGAGAGAGATTTCATAGAGTCAAGTATGTCGATGGTATATTAGGTATCAGATAAAAAAGAGCTAATGTGTTTGGATCTGAGATGGACTTACATGAACAAAAATGTTTGGATAGACCTCTATAGGATAAAACGTGTGAAAGGAGACTTCTATGACATTTTCTATTGCATCTTTATATAATTACATGAATCCCATAATAATTTTATGAACTTGCAGATATAGATGATCTTGAGAGATATTTTCCAGTGCTACTGTGCCAACGAGTCCTCCAAGAGTTCCTTCTCGTAATGAAGGGGCAGAATCCTCAGCCACCAGACATGGTAAATTAGGTGGAGATGATCTAGATTTCATGTTTAGTACAGGTTTTCGATCTAGCAGTGTGCCAAAGTCAAGGGTTAAAAAACCGGTGAGAAGCTAATGTCGTAAATATGCAATTTTTCAACAACAGTGGATGTATTAGTTGCTTACTGATGCAATTTTCAGGACCCGATATTTGAAGCACACAGACAACAGAGGAGGGCCTAGGCCCCAAGGGACATCTTCTAGGACCTCAGGTAGCATGAAGAAGTCCACTTCTGCAAGTGGTATTTTTGGTGATCTCTTTTTAATGGATGAAAGTGATTAATTATTTGATTTGACTTCACAAGCAGCAATTATGTATGTCCTTCCTTTCTTTTAACTGATTTCTTTGATGTTTTTTGTTTGCATCAGGTTCTCCAATGGTTGCGGAATTTGAGGAAGTTGAAGGTGAAATTGAAGAAACACGAAAAGCCAGATTGGGAAGACACCATAGAACAAAGGAGAAGCGGCTCGTGTTTTTCCACTCTCATCATATCCCCAATTTTTCCTCTCTCTCGCTCTCGGTAGCTGATAGATATGATGTTTACAATAATAAAGATACAACAATGCACTTCACATGATGAACGACCATTACATTCCATGATCTTTAGTTTGTTTTCCCTCAACGAAGCAGTCCAGATATTTACATGCATTACTTCTGCGACCTTATAATATGAGCATAATGTTGTCAAATACAAAGTCATAAGTTAGTAAGTTACTTACAAGCAGTTGGCTGCTGTTTATATCTTCACCCTGATGCTAGGTTTCTAGTACATAACAGTAGTTCTGATGGAGCAGTATCTGGCCTATTATTTTTTCATAATTATTGTCCTTAATTCTCTATTTAAGTTGGGTATCTCTGGCATACCTTGACACTTCTAATTGTTATTATTCAGTTGCAAGCAGTGGCAGATATGAACCAACACTATTTTTGTACTCAGCAGGAGCAGGAACAGAGGCATGTAATTAAGTAGTATTTCAGACATTTCCTGAGCAGCTGGTACATTTATCCTGTTATTTGTATAAGAATTCTTTACAAATGGGTTGCATTCTTTCTCAAAAACTTAAAATGTTGTATTTGATTGGTCTCTTTCTGTGTTAGGGTACAGGAGTGACTATATATTTGTTAGTATACAGATTTCTAATACCACTGTGTTTCTTTGTGTCGTCATAGCTTTCTATATGTAGTAACTAATTATGTTTTGCATTTTGCTTTGCAGAGAATTGCTGAGGCTATGGATACTAAAATCAAGAGCTGGGCTGCAGGGAAAGAAGGGAATATGCGTGCACTATTGTCTTCATTGCAATATGTATGTTAATATGTTATTTCACTCGGTAGTTTCCTTGTGATTTTGTACTGTAAATATATTGTTGAGCTACCGCTGCTGCGTAATCCTGCTGATTGCGTGCATTGGGTAACTGTGAGATTGTGAATGTGTATTGTTAGGCAGTGTCTTGTGGTGTGCGTCCATGTGAGACCCTCTCTAAGTTATCACAAGCAGTATCTTCATTTTTTTTGCTGTAAAATGCAAATGAATGCAGTTAGTGCTTATTCTCCAACATGATATCGCTGGTCTCCTAGTCCTAGACTGAAGTGAAATTTAATAATATAATGAGCAACATTTTCTGCTGTTTTGAGACTCCAGCCCCTGTTCCTCCTAAACAGAATGAAAAAAAACATACAGGTGATCTTCTGATAGTTCATTGAATTTGGTAGAGTTTGAGTTCATTCACATCTCAAAACCATAACAATAATTTCTCTCTTTTCCACTTTCGTTCCCGATCAGAACTTGAAGCAAGAACATGGCAGCTGAAGTAGAACTGGTTACCGTTCTCCTTGATCGTTTGGCTACGATGGCCCTTGACAAAATCGGAGAAGAGTTCAAACTGGTCATTGGGGTCGAGAGTTCAATCTGGAAGCTATTATAGTGCAGATATATATGAGAGTAGCGTGTTTAGAGAGTTATACAACATTGGGGTATAGATCGTTAAAGCGAGAGTATTCGGTACACCTGATAAAGATAAAAAAAGGGAAATACTTGCGTCAATACCAGTATTGACGCGTGTGTGCATACTCTCCTTTATTTACATACTTCTAACAAGGTAAATTATAATCTGTCATTCCAAAAGTTTAATTAACCAATCAAGACCATTTCTGCAAAAAATCAATTTGAAAAAAGATCGTTTGCTTAACCAAATGCATCAATCAAATGGACGGCAATTTATGAGGCTGCTAACTTTCACTATAACTGTCCATTTGATTGAAGTATTTGATTGAATAAACGATCATTTTTCAAATTGATTTTTTGCATATGTGATCTTGATTGGTTAATTAAAGTTTTGAACGGCTAAGATTATGATTTACATTGGTAAAAATATATAAATAAAGAAGAGTATGCACGCACGCGTCAATACCGGTATTGATGCAAGTATTTTTCATAAAAAAATGTAAACAGTACATACATTTAATAGTAAGAATGCAATCGGACAATGTGAGATGGACATGTCACGTGCACCGAATAATTTTCGATTGTTAGGTGTGACAGGTTACCTCTTGCTGCAAAGACAAGAAGCCACATGGGTCATAAAAAATCCATGAACGGCGAGGTGTTTTAAATGGGAGAGTATTCCATACACCGCTAAAAAAATGTACAGTGCATATATATGACGGTGAGGAGATAATCAGACGGTGTGAATTTAGCGGGTGGACACCGAATAATTTTCAATTTTAAATAGCAAGACATAAGAATTGAAAGAGATTCAACCAGATGTTTTTCGACCACTACTATTAAGTTATATTGATTTGACTCCCTCAACCAAACATGTGTTATATTTCCGAATGATCATATATATGATAAGAATCATTTAATTGAATTGTGGGTGTCACAAGATTATTTGAATGTCCAAGAAAGTAAAGACAAGATAACAGTTGGTCAAAATTATTTTGCTGACTTAGTAACGCTTATTCTTTCAAGTTATTGAGGTAGATGATGAGAATGGAAACATAACTTGCAAGATTCATGATATTATGCATGACTTTGTACAACATGTGAGCAAGAGTGAATGTTTGATTTTGGATTCTGAGTTTGTCGCTAGAATGGATTGGGTGCCGAATGATAAATTTCACCATTTGACCTTTGCGCTTGCGATCGAAAGTGAATCTTGATATCCTTTGTCCTCAATTGTAAAAAATTGCGTATATTCAGTTATAGATTCACCTGGGAATTGCATTGACTCATTATCTGAGTTGATAGCTGTTTATATGTGGAACCTAATATTTCTCCTTTACCGGGTTACAATTTAAGAAATAACACCAAGTGTGGTCAATTATTAAATATGCATCGTTTATTATGCTTGAAGTACTGTTTACAGGGCCAAAGGCCAGTCAGACTTGAGAAGCCACTCTGGGTCCTTTGTCAGGGCCCAGTTCATTGTAAGTTTGAGGCAAAGCAAGGGAGTTCATTCCCACATTGGAAAAAGACAAAGTGCAGCCTTTAATGCTACTATAAATACCGGTGAGGACCTCCCGGTAAGAGGACGGACAATTCCTTAACTACTCTTGAGTTTTCTGCTTATCTGACAGTGTCTGACTTAAGCATCGGAGTGGCTTCCCTCGGTAAACCCGGGGACGCCCTTTGACGTGTTTGCTCTTTACACAGGAAAACTCGGGAGTACAAGGAAGTTCGCTATTTCTGGAACCGTGCAACCCGCTAAAGGGGCCATGAGCATCCCCGGAAACAATTGGTGCTCTCGTTGAGAGCTGAACTCAAGGCCTCCCAAATACGTATTTCGAAGAACGATGGAAATGGCAGGAGAACAAGATCCAACTAGAAGGCTTAATTTCTCAGGGGATGATAACCCAGGGACCTCCGGGACCCAGTTTGGCCAAACAGATTTAGCAGCAGCATTCGAGCTCTTGAAAAAGGACTTTCTCGCTCAAAAGGAGCAATCTACTCGAGAACATGCCGAGTTAATAACGGTAAGGGAGCAGTTAGCGACTATCCAGGCCGAGCATGGGCTTCTTCAAGCAACCTTAACTCAAAGAGCGAATGCCATGGGGGCGTCAGCCAGACTTGCTGATATCATCACCCCAGAAGGGAATCCTCCGGGTTGTGGAAACCCGCGAACTTTTGACAGTGCATACATACCACCCGCTATTCTCCCAACCACTGCCCACCCTAACCCAAATCCACAAATGATCCATCTCTCCAATCCTTTGTTTAATCACAATCTTACAGGACCTCCTCCACCCCCAGAGCCGTTGTTAAATCAACCACTTCCCCCAGCAGATGCCCAGACCCAGCTGCTGTTACAGTTGACACAAACTGTGACCCAACTTGAGCAGCGGCTAAACTCGGGAACGGGACCACAACAATATCAACCCTTTATTACCCGTGCAAGCCCATTCTCCGCACGGGTTCAAGCAGACAAAAAGCCACCAGAAGCAAAGCCATTTAAGATTAAGAGATATGCCGGAATGGGGTGCCCGTATGCACACCTTGAGTTGTTCCAGTCTCAGTTGGATTCAACCCGGTTCACAGACGCCCAAGCATGCCATGCTTTCCAGGAAACACTCAGTGAGGAGGCATTGAGTTGGTTCCTCAAGTTACCGGCTTTGTCAATAGAGACCTATGGTCAGTTGACACAGAGGTTCCTGTCCCGGTTTATCCTGCTGTCAAGTGCCAACCGAAGCACCACTTCGTTATTCAAAGTCCAGCAAAGGGATGATGAAAGCTTGAAAATTTTTGTAACCCGTTGGCTGTCCACGACTTCCAAGTGTGGGCACTTGGACGAGTCAGTAGCATCAGAGGCGTTCTTACAGGCGCTCAAACCAACCCGCTTTGTGGTGGAGCTCAGGAAGCAGCGGTTCAGGTGCTACGACGATCTAATTAATGAAGTAACTCGGCAAGCTCAAGCCGAGTACGACACCTTCGGGGAACGCCGGACGAACACCGGGTTCACAAGCCAGCGAGCTGATGGATGGAAAAAGGAAGGGCAGCATAAGAGTGGCCAGGGATACTACGGCAAAAGTTCAAACAGACCAAGGGAGAAACCAAGAGAGGCTCCATACCTTCGTCATCCAACCCGGGAGGAAAAGAACACTTACATCCCTCGATATGAAGTGTTAACCAACTTGACTGCCTCCTATGAAGAAATTTGGAACCGCCATAGGAATGAAGTTCCCCCGGCTCCAAAAAGAAAGTTTCCCAAAAGGACAGGGCCGGACAACGGGCAACATTGTGCCTATCACAACGAGTCTGGCCACACAACCGACCGGTGCTTTTCTCTTCGGAACACCATTGAGTACATGATCCAGAACGGCAAGTTACAGCAGTATAAGTCACCCGCCACAGGTGTCAACCTCATTGAAGTATATGGGGAGATAATGACGATTCACGGGGGTGGCACCCAAGGGGTGTCCGGTCACCGGGCCAAAAGACTCTGCCCAAGAGGCCCGGAGTTTGAGATAATGCAGCTTCGTCAGGAATGCCGCAAGGAGCTGGTTCCTTGGGATACCGTGTCATTTTCTCAGTCTGAAGACACGCTGAAAGTGCATCACAATGATCCTTTCATTATCACTCTTCAGATTGACCACTAGAGAACTCGGAGGGTTCTAATAGACACGGGAGCCGCTGTCAGCGTCATGTTCAGCAGTTGCTATAAGGGGTTTAAACGAGGACGAGATAAGCTCTATAGGAACCACGAGCCATTGATCAGTTTTTCAGGAGAGACGACTCAACCGTTGGGGTCTGATCAACTAACGGTTACAGTTGGAACCGGCCACCAGTCCACAAGAATTGTAGTTCCCTTCATAATTGTGGACTGCCCATCCTCCTACAATGCCATACTCGGGAGAGATGCACTCTGGGGCCTACAAAGTGTTATAGCGGGTCACATGCTGCTTATGAAGGTGCCTACACCCGGGGGTTGGGTTACAATTCGCGGAGACCAAGAAGCCGCTGTCAGATGCAACGCGATAGCAACTCAGTCCCAGCACGAGATGTTTTCGGCCGGTTTTTCCTTGTCTCCATTTGACAAACCCGATGACCCCAGGGATGACCCGGATTCTTTGCCCATCAGCAAGACGGCACAAAAGAAGAGCCAGAAGTATCCTGCCAAGTTCCCCCGGCCAGCCCCAATTGAAGCAACAGAATGGATTCATATTTCAGAAGAATACCCGGAGAGGAAGATTTGCATTGGCACAGGCCTTGACCCCGAGGTCAGAAACCGAATGGTTGAGCTGCTAACCCGGAAACAGAAGGTGTTCGCATGGTCATATGCAGACATGCCCGGGATTTCTCCAGACGTTATGACACATTCCCTCAATATTATCCCGGGTGTTAAACCGGTAAGACAGAAGCGTCGTGCATTTTGCGCAGAGAAGTACAAGGCCATTCAAGCAGAAGTTAAACGTCTTAAAGACATCGGGTTCATTGGAGATGCAACATACCCGGATTGGTTGGCCAATGTGGTGATGGTCAAGAAGGCAAACGGAAAGTGGAGGATGTGCGTCGACTACACAGATCTGAATAAGGCTTGCCCGAAGGATAGTTTTCCCCTTCCAAAGATTGATCAACTGGTGGATTCAACCGCGGGCCACCCCCAGTTGAGCTTTATAGATGCATACTCGGGATTTAACCAAGTTCCGATGAATCCCGCGGATCAACAGCACACATCTTTTACAACAGACAAGGGGATGTATTATTACAGAGTGATGCCTTTTGGACTCCGGAATGCAGGAGCCACGTTCCAGCGCCTCGTAGTGGGCATGTTTGCAAACCAACTCGGGGATACTATGGAGGTTTATATAGACGATATGCTGGTCAAAAGCCGGGAAACAAGCAAACACCCGGATGACTTGGAGACCGTCATCGACATTGCCTTGAGCAAGGGGATGAGGTTAAACCCGGAGAAGTGTGTGTTCGGTGTTTCAGGAGGAAAGTTTCTCGGGTTCATGGTCAGCGCTCGGGGAATTGAGGCAAACCCCGACAAAATTCAAGCCGTCTTGGCCATGCAACCGCCGAAAACCAGGAATGAAGTTCAGCAACTTACTGGCAGGCTGGTAGCCTTATCCCGGTTTATATCCAGGTTAACAGATAAATGTGCCCCCTTCTTCAAAATTCTCAAGAGTCAACACCGCGAGCGGATTACATGGCAGGAAGAGCACAATCAAGCTTTTGAAAAGTTGAAGGAATACTTGGCGTCAGTCCCTTCTTTATCCAGACCAAACCCTGGGGAAATACTCTATCTGTACCTCGCGGTGTCTCAAACAGCTGTCAGTTGTGCCTTGATAAGAAAGCCAGACTCTGAAGAACTGCCGGTCTACTATACTGGGAAAGGATTCAATGATCCTGAAACTCGTTATCCAGATATTGAAAAACTGGCCCTGGCCTTGGTTGTAGCAGCAAGGAAGTTAAGACCCTATTTTCAAGCACATTCCATCCATGTACTCACCAACCAACCGCTACGGCAGGTTCTGCAAAACCCGGCGACTTCGGGCAGACTGGTCAAATGGGCAATTGAGTTGGGGGAGCATGATTTGCACTTTAAACCGCGAACGGCAATCAAAGGGCAAGCAGCAGCAGACTTCATTGCCGAGTTAATCCCAACAGATTCAACAGTTGCTGAAACTCTTCCTACACAAGCTGAACCGGAGAGTTGGCAAATATTTGTAGATGGATCAGTCAATCAGAGGCAATGTGGAGCGGGCATTACGTTGGTAGACCCGGAGGGTAATATGTTTGACTATGCCTTACGCTTTAACTTCAAAGCATCAAACAACACGGCTGAGTACGAAGCCCTAATCAAAGGGCTCCAACTCGCTAAAGATATGGGCGCCCGGCATCTCCGCATACTAAGTGATTCACAGCTGGTAGTGCAGCAGGTTAACGGCGGATTTCAGGCAAAGGAAGCACATCTTTCGTCCTATCAAAAGTTAGCGGCTTTCTTGCTGGAGAAATTTGATAGCTTTGAGGTTACTCAGATACCGAGGCAGCAGAATGTGAGAGCAGATACCCTGGCTAGGATTGCAACAGGGGACGATTCCAATACCGAGTTTAAAAGCTTACTGGTCGAGACATTGGAGAAACCAAGCATCTCACTCTCCTTTTCTGAGATTTTCGCGGTAGAGGCAAACCCGCCACCGTCTTGGATGGATGAGTTCATCAACTTCATCCAACATGGAACCCTACCTGAGGACCCGGTAGCGGCCAAACGACTACGGGTTCGAGCGGCTCGGTATAGTATCCGTGATGGGAAACTGTACAGACGAGGACAAACTTTTCCTGATTTGAAGTGTATTACACCCGAGGAAGGAGCCCGGGTTTTGCAGTCGCTTCATAGCGGGGTATGTGGAAATCACTTTGGAGCCCGTAACCTGGCTTTCAAAACCCTAAGAATGGGATATTACTGGCCTTCTTTGGAACACGATGCCAGAATTGTCGTAGATTCCTGTCTTCAATGTCACCGATTTGCAAGCTTTCCACGTGCACCATCAGTCCCACTATCAGTGATAATTTCTCCATATCCATTTTGCATGTGGGGGATCGATTTCATCGGGCCGCTACCCACAGCTCCGGGACAGCTCAAACATGCCATTGTCTCAGTAGACTATAATTCCAAGTGGATAGAAGCTCAACCCCTGGCACGGATCACGACCGCAAATGTTAAGAAATTCCTTTGGAACAATGTCTTTTGCCGGTTTGGAATCCCGGAGACGTTTATCACAGATAACGGGACGCAGTTTGACAACGATGAGTTCCGGGAATTCTTACACTCTAATGGGACAAAGGTCCTATATGCCTCCCCTGCACACCCGCAGACTAATGGACAAACTGAAGCCGTTAACAAGCTCATCAAGCAAGTTCTGAAGAAGAAGCTGGAGGACGCAAAGGGTTTATGGGCTGAGAAACTTCCAGAGGTTTTGTGGGCACTAAGGACAACTCTAACAGAAGCCAATGGGGAGAGCCCATTTCTTATGACTTTTGGATCTGAAGCGGTGATCCCGGTAGAGATGGAAGTCCCGAGTGACCGGGTACAACTGTTTGACAGGGAAACCAACGATGAAGGCATCCGCCTTAACATGGACCTCCTGGAGGAACGCCGGGAGCGTGCACATCTTCGAAATATCAACAAGAAGCAAAAGGTGGCTAAACACTACAATTCCTGGGTTATCAACCGCCCACTCAAACTCGGGGATTGGGTAATGAAGGAGGTTATCCCTAAGCCAACGGGGTTTAAAGCTCCATGGGAGGGTCCATATGAAATCGTTGAAGTCGTGGGCCCGGCAACGTTTTACATCCGAGGTACAGATGGAGTTACGCTTCCACGACCATGGAACGCCCAACATCTGCATCTTTTCCCCAAATAGGTACCGAGTTATCTATGAATGTCCAATTTTATTGTTTATGATGTTGTATATAAAGCCTTTCAGGCCCACAATGCATGAATTCCCCTACCGGGTTATGTTTTATTAAAGAGTTTGTTGAAGTGAATGCAGCCTTTAGCGGCCCTACTTGTATGCCAATCGCCAAGCTCCGATAATCTCCGATAATCTCCATGACATGAAATATTGCAAGCCTTTCACGGCCTTATTTCATGGTCAAAACTCGCCAAGCTCCGATAATCTCCGATAATCTCCATGACATGAAATATTGCAAGCCTTTCACGGCCTTATTTCATGGTCAAAACTCGCCAAGCTCCGATAATCTCTGATAATCTCCATGACATGAAATATTGCAAGCCTTTCACGGCCTTATTTCATGGTCAAAACTCGCCAAGCTCCGATAATCTCCGATAATCTCCATGACATGAAATATTGCAAGCCTTTCACGGCCTTATTTCATGATCAAAACTCGCCAAGCTACGATAAGCTCCGATAATCTCCATGACATGAGATATTGCAAGCCTTTCACGGCCTTATTTCATGATCAAAACTCGGCAAGCTCCGATAGATCTCTAATAATCTCTGGTAATCTCCATAACTTGAAATATTGCAAGCCTATCACGGCCTTGTTTCAGTCTTTGAAAGTCTTAACGAACCCATACAGCCCTAGCGGCATTATTTTTACTTACATGCTAAACCGGCATTATATGTGTAAATTATCACACTTGCATATTTTGCATCAGATTACCGTGTTGTTTGGCAAAGACGCCCTTGAAAGTCCTAACGGACCCGTAAAGCCTTACTGGCCCTATTTTCACTTTATAATGTTAACATGCCAACCCGGCACTATGTGTGAGTTGTCAACACTTGCAGGTTATGCATCGGGTTGAAAGTCCTTATGAACCCGTAAAGCCCTAGCGGGACTTTTCATTTCCCATAAACCGGCATTATATATGTGAATTTTCTCAACACTTGCAGGTTATGCATCGGGTTGGAATTCCTAACGGATCCATAAAGCCCTAGAGACCTTTAAAGCCTTAGCGACACTATCTTTATTCACATAGAAAACCGGCGTTATATGTACATTTTTGTACTTATCAGGTTACCGTGTTTTGTCACAGGAAGGATTACGAGAAGGAAAAATTTTATTACTTCAAAAATATCGATTACAAAAAAGTAGCAAACCGCTACAGGTAGACTAATCTTACAGAAATGAAAAACATCCTAAGGCTCCGTTGACGACCCCCTACCCCGGCCAGTGCTAGAACCGCCACGACCTCCCCGGGGCTGTATGATGAACTGACCCCTACGCAGAGGTGGCCGGTTCCTAGGACCACCCACAATCCCACCACGGGAAGCACCTCTCCCGGCTGCTGAAGAACGAACTGGGGGACTCCGAGCCGGGTTCGCAGGAGCCCTAGGGTTCGCAGCCACGGCAGGAGTCGACCGGGAGGTGCCTGCAGCCTCGTCGGGTCTAACATGACCTTGATGACCGTCATAACCCGCCTTGTCCAGCCAGCCTTGGCGAATACCAGCGCTAACTATTTCGGCACGAGCCTCGGCCCTGGCCGACCGCAGCTTCAGGTCAAACTCTGCGCTCGCCAGAAACTCGGAGACCGCTAAGTCCTTGGCCCGGGAAACTGCCTGGAGCAAGTCTCCTTTTTGTTGCTCCAGGGAGGTGACCTGTTGCTGCAGCCCCTGGTTTTGCTCGGTCAGCTGGGCTATCGCGGCGTCTTGAGCACACCGGTCCTCCCGGTGACCTTCGATAACATTCTCCAGTTCAGAGTTCTTGGCCACCAGGTCTGCTATGTGTTCTTCCGCCTCGGCCAACTTCGCACTCGATGCGATCGCTGATGCGCTTGCGAATTCCCGGACCCGAGCCAGGTTTTCTTCGCTTGCCGTCACCTGGTCCCGGGCGGCCCGGAGATCATCCCTGAGGACTCTCTCTCGCTCGGGGATGCCTTCGGTTATGAGCCGGTCAGTCGCCAAGTACGACAACCTGACAGCCTACACAAATAAAACAACGGGTTAGTACAAGGAACCAAAAACAAAAATATAACGAGTTACAGCAGAAGACTAACTTACCCGCATCAGCTTCTCCTGCGCCCTCCGGGCTACAGTCAACGGGTCCTCGTGCTCCAGGACATAGGAGTCAGCGGCGCAATTCTTCAAATCCGCTACCATCCTTTGGATGGCCGCGTCCGCCATTCCTGCACTCGCCAACTCCTCCATTATTTCAGTAGTGTCCCGCTGCTGCTTTCTCTCCCTCCTCTCCTTCCTCTCCTTCCTTCTCTTCCTCCTCTCGGACCTCCCCGAGCTGGATGCCTCCCGGGTACGCTTGCGAGAAGGCACGGGCTCCACTTCAAGAACCTCGTCACTCTCCTCACTCCCCTCCGGGTTCTCACTACCTATTTCCCTTTCCAACCCTCCAACCTCTTCACCCCCTTCGTCATCCTCCTCGGTAAATTCCTCCTCGCCCGGGAACACAGACGAGGGAACCGCGCTCATCACCGGTTCTTCAGTCTCATCGGCAAACGGTTCTGCAAATACCGGGTTGTCGTCCGCCTCCGAGGGATTCCCTTCAACCTCCTCTCCTTCTGGGTAGACTTCCGGCCCGAGAATCTCAGCCAAGTACGCGGGAACCTCGTTGTAGTAAGAGACGTCAACGTGGAACTGCCGGGTTTCCCCTTGCTCGGCGTCTGGGCGCAGAAAAGCCGCCTTCGATGTCAGGTCGATATCGTACGCCAGCCCCTCCGTGCCTTGCGCCCGGATCCCGGCCCATACAGCCTTGTCCTCGAACCCGTCGTATATCCCCGGGTTCTTTCGCTTCGTGAACTCCATCGGGAGAAGAGCTGCAACAAAAGATATAACCTGTTAGACCGAAGCATGTAAACAAAAATTGTAAAGGAAACGAGACAAACCTGGAAGCTCCATCAATCGGCAACGGCTGTACACATACAGCCTGCAAAGCCGGTACGAGCTCCGGTCATCTTGACCTCTGAAGGCCCATAGCATCCTCCGGATCCTCTTCTCCATCACCGGCTCCAGAGGAATGTCGGGAACATCTGCAAAACATACAATATAATTATAACCCGGGAAAGATAAAAGAGAAAAATCCGGAGAGAAAGGACTTACTCATCAGTGGCTGGAAGTCACCCGGTACTTGAAACGCGTGTCCCGGGTCTTGAAAGTTTCTTATCAAGAAACTTTTTTCCCTCCAGGTCCGGCTCACGGAGGTAGGCAGGTCCTCCACGATCTTCCTGAAGACCCCTTTGGACTTCAGTTGGATGGTCCCACTGAAACCCGCCTTCCGGGAGTACTCGGCCCGGTACATGGCGTGTAACTCGTGGTAACTCGGCATCTGCTGCTTCAACACCTTGTACATCACGCACAATCCTAGCAGCTGCCTCCACATATTCGGGCCAACTTGCCCGATGGCGAAGTTGCTCGCAGCCAGGAGATACTGCACCTCCACCTTTAGCGGGAGTGACAGACCGCAACGTAGCTGGTACTCGTGGCATAGCGTCCACCCATCCCCGGGAACGAAGAACTGATCCTCGGGTTCTAAAGTCCGAATTTCAACAGACTCGGGAATCTTCCAATTGCTCCTTAGCTCCACAATCTCCTCCGCGGTCAACGAGTACCCGGGAGGGTCAAGAGCGGTACCATCAGTGAAGGTAACTGAGGCAAACTCGGGGACATGAGCATCCATTGCGGGGTTTGTCATCTGCAAAACAAGAAACACGGGGACATTGTCAAAAACCCAGATAACCCCGGCGACTACAACGATAAACGCACCCACTAACGCAGCAACCCAGTTTGGAACCAAGAAAACAGTACACAATATCGACCCAAAACATTCAAAAACATCGGAACAGAGAACAGTACCTTACTTGTAAGGGTTTCAAAGGATTTGGATGTCGATTTACGTTTGGAAATCCAACAAGCACAGCGACAACAGAGGACGAGAGCAAAAGCACGAAAAAGTTTTCGATTTCGAAGGTACGACAAAACTGTCACCCTCAACCCCTATTTATACAGTTAAGAGACGTACACTGAAGGGACGTTTGAGAGACGTACACTGAAAGGACGTTTCGGTTTTTCGAGAAAATCGACACGTGTCGCGCATGCCGCGTCCCAAAACTGAAAAACTTTTCTGTTTCCCCCACTTTAAAACTGAAAACTTTTCGTTTTCCCCCACTTCAAACCGAAAACTTTTCATATTCCCCCACTACAACACGGAGACGTCATTTTCAGTTCCCATAGTCAACGTGTCTGCGGGGCACCCTTGCGTACGGACTTGGGGGACTGGGTACACCGGGTCTGGGTGATACCCTTGTAACCCGGTAAAGAAATGGTTTCAAGTCCCCACCCAAGCGTACCCCTTGACTGAGGACTTGGGGGACTTGTTTATATGTGGAACCTAATATTTCTCCTTTACCGGGTTACAATTCAAGAAATAACACCAAGTGTGGTCAATTATTAAATATGCATCGTTTATTATGCTTGAAGTACTGTTTACAGGGCCAAAGGCCAGTCAGACTTGAGAAGCCACTCTGGGTCCTTTGTCAGGGCCCAGTTCATTGTAAGTTTGAGGCAAAGCAAGGGAGTTCATTCCCACATTGGAAAAAGACAAAGTGCAGCCTTTAATGCTACTATAAATACCGGTGAGGACCTCCCGGTAAGAGGACGGACAATTCCTTAACTACTCTTGAGTTTTCTGCTTATCTGACAGTGTCTGACTTAAGCATCGGAGTGGCTTCCCTCGGTAAACCCGGGGACGCCCTTTGACGTGTTTGCTCTTTACACAGGAAAACTCGGGAGTACAAGGAAGTTCGCTATTTCTGGAACCGTGCAACCCGCTAAAGGGGCCACGAGCATCCCCGGAAACAATAGCACAACTAAAATGTCTTAGGACAATAATCTTCTGTCCTCGGTGGAACAGTGGTCTTGTAGAAATTCCTAACAGAATAGGTGGATTAATACATTTGAGGTATCTTGATTTATCCGGTAACACGAGGTTGAAGGAATTTTCAAGCGCATGGGTAGCATATACAACTAGCAAACCTTGCGACTTGTTGAATGTGAGAGACTCGAAAAGGTAGATGTGGGACGGCTGATTAACTTGAGGCATCTATATGTTGAATGCTGTAGAGCCCTAGAGTTAATTAAAGGAATTAAGAAGTTTTTTTAACACCTCCAAAGACCAGATGAGTTTCGTGTAGAAAAGGGTGATGAAGGAAACAAATTGGATGATCTGAAAACCTTAAACCAGCTTCAAGGGAGTCTTGGTATTGAGATTTATGGAAAACCAAAGATGGGGGAGAATTGAGGAATATTGCTGAATAAGCCTCATCTCTGGAAATTGAGACTAAAGTCCCTTGGAGGAACGAAGGAGAGAAAGGAGAAATGATGGAAATGTTAGAGCCGCGTCCATCTTTGGAATCTTCAGATATCTTTCATTATAAAGGTGGCGCCTTTTCCTATTGGTTGTCTTTACACAGCTTGAGAGTCCTCACCCTTGAACGGCGCCGAAACTGTAAGATGTTGCCTCCTTCAGGAAAACTGGCGTCCCTTGAATCACTGAAAATTGCGAGGCTCCATAGAGTCAAAGCGAGGAGTTGAGTTTTTGGGAATAGAGCAAGGGCAAACCTCATCCTCGTCGTCTTTCATTTTCATATCATTCCCCAATCTCAAACAACTCTCCATCGATGACATGGAGTCATGGGAAGAGTGGCAAGGAGTAGAACATGAGAATTCTGAGTATTACTATAATACCTTGCCGCTCTCACTTGACAATTAAAGAATGCGACAAGCTAAAAGCACTGCCTGACTTCCTTTCGAGGACACCACTACAGAAATTGCACATCATCCATTCTGGATATCTCCAAGAGCTTTATGGACGAAAAAAAGATGAGTGGGCCAAGATTTAGATTTCTCACATCCTAAGCATCAACACAAAAGACCTTCCTGGTTGGTTATGGAACTCTTCCTCTTCAGTCCCCAACAAAGCACCATTCCACTAATGACGACGAGATGACCCTCGGGTACTCTAGTGTGAAAATTTTCCAGAACACTTCAAAACAGATTAGGTAGCGGATCAAAACCTTATGTAGTTATGTTAAGTAGGAATATTAATTTCTTTCAATACAAGATACAGTGAAGTCTAACCTATGTATTTAACTATCTATTGCAGATGAAAATCGCACGAAGCCACCAACACATTTGTGCAGCTCACACTGAGGCTTCATTTAGAATGGCCTTGGAGTTGTACAGCTGACGGGATGCAGATATAGTACTCTGTCATAACTTTAATTCCTTAGTTCATGTGTTTTTGGCTATGCAGAGCCATCTGAGACTGAGTTAAGGATCACAAATTAATCTTTTCTGGTTATCTGGGTCCGTAAGATGGACAGTTTGTGTTGGCATAAGGTTAATTGGCAGTCCTATATCACCAAAACACAATGAAGAATTTCAAAGATCAGTAACAAGTACAATGCACTTATCAAACATCTCATACATAGCTGGTTGCAGGTAAAAATCATACGTATATCATAGTTTTCACTGAGAATAGCGAAGTCTAGAAATTCTTCTCTCAAGCAGGTCGTCTAAAAAGAATGCGGTAGGGATTTCGTTGTAGCACTCATAGTTTTGGAATTTTAATATAATTGGAAGTTTAATAGAATTTTGTAGAATAATTAAGTAACAATATTCTAGATGATAAAACAAAACATAGAACTGTAATTTGTAGGGCTTTACCCCGAAGGGAACCCTTCCAGAAATTCTCGAGAGCCCTGAGATAACCCAGGACCCAGGGGGTTTGGAAATAGTTTTCAACCAGCAATAGACGCGTCTCGGTTAGAACCTCATTAACTGCGTCATTGCCCCAAGCGCAAAGATGAACTAAAGGTAAGCCTTGGCTCTTATTTTATACTACCTCATCTACTCTGTATGTTTCACTTCTTCGATGTGGGACTCTAGCACCTTGATAATTAAAAATGTGAAAACTCCATTACATCAAAGACCAGGCTACACACACGAATGTGAAAAGCATAAGATGAGGGTAACTAAAAACAGTACGAGCACTGTAACCAAGATAAAAAGCGTTTGTCTAGCACTAAATGAAATTCCTATACTAATAAAACCGCAGTTCTCAAAGCTTAGACTCAGTTTGAGGGGCACCCACAGAGGTGATCCCTTCCAAAAATAGGCGTATGCCACTTTAAGCGCCGCGCACACGGTATTCTTTAGTAAAAGGCGAAAGAATAGTTCGCTATGTGCTCAACGCATGGCTCCGTGCTTCTAACTAATGCAAGCTGCTCTTTTTATACTAGTAAAACTACACGCTCTTCTTCTCTATATGGATGTGGGACGTCTGGTTACCGTTCACTTCTCATAGTCGTATGCTTCTCGCAGTCCAACTTTCACACACTACCTGGCCATTCTTCTTCTCCCTCATAAGAAAAACCATACCTGCTACTCAGATAAATGTTTAGTCCATTCATGATCCATCCATTAGCTTTGTGATTTTGATTGCTCTCCCTCTGTTTCCACGACACTCTTATTCTTTTCTTATCTAACTTTACATATCCTTCAATTATATTTAGTTTTCACATAAACCCCCATCAATCTGTTCCAGTCCCACAGAACAAATAGAAGAGTTGACAGGGTTTAGGGTTTATAGCGAAGAAGATGAGTGGGGTAGGGAAGCCAGACTTTTTCTACGGAGAAGCTCAGCGTCTGGGTTATGTAGCTCGCTCCGCCTTCAAGGTAGTATTGATTGATTGATTTACTTATTCAACTCAGAAATTTGGTTTAGTTTACTGAATCATCCATGTTTGAACAGCTTCTTCAGATTCAAAAGCAGTACAGGGTCATAACACCAGGCTGTTCTGGACCTTGGTTGTGCTCCTGGTGCTTGGCTTCAGGTTCTTTCTTCATTTCAAAGATGCAAACTTTATGTTCACAATTACTTGTAATTTGATACCATTGATGGGACTTGATTGATGTTTTGGTAGGTGGCTTGTCAGAGCTTGGGTCCAATCAAAAATGGTGGACTTGTTGTTGGGATTGATTTCAAGGTCTCAATATACTTGTAGCTCTGGTTTAGTTCAAGTTTTGTGCTTTTTTTGGTTTTTGGGTAGTTTAGATTCATAATTGAATACGTGACAATGTGAAATGTGCAGAACAAAAGGTGAAGGTTCCAGCTATGCATTGTGATTCAAGGGTTCAAACTGTTTGTGCTGATATTATGAAGCTCCCCAAAACCTCAGTCAGGGAACTTTCTCCACAGGTATCTTTTTCGTTGAATTAACAGTTATGATTTATGGGTTCAATGTGCGTTCCATGATTCATGTCCTCAGTTTGGGGCCAATCAATCTGCATAGGCCAATTCTTATTGCAAGAAATGTGTTGACCCTTTTGTTAACTTAGTTCACTGTGCTCCTTGGCCTTCTTGTAGTTTTAGGCCGGAATTTGTTATTTCAAGATTTATGTGAACCCTTGTCCATATGCTTGTTATTCTCCTGATTATGTTAGCCAGCAACCTTTTTCTACTGCCACACTTGTTATGTCTTTGCGTTGCTTGCAAACTTTTCAGCAGTGAACCATCTTACTATAATTTCAACTTGAAAAACACTGTTAGTTTGTCTAAGGCAATACCATTTTCAGGATTTTTCACTAGTGTAGGAATACAAGTATTTATGTTTTTGTCATTCTGTTTATGCAGAAAGGGTTTTCTGTGATACTCTCAGATATGTGCCCCCTCGTTTCTGGGATAGCAAGACTGGATCTGGCTGTTGGTGGAGCAGCATTAGCTAATTCCAACAATGAAACTGAAGAAGTGTCAGTGAATCTAATACATGTTCAGATGTTAATGGAGTATTCTTGTCATGAAGCTTTTAGAGAGTGAAGATGTGCAATCCTAATCCCTTTCCTAAAAACAGGTTCCTATTGTCATTGCATCTCTGTTTGGATATGTTGTTAACTCTTTTCTTGCTGTGTATTCTGTAGATTTTAACCGCATCTGCAAACCACTGTTTAGAAAGGCATCATTGCTGAGGCCTAAAGCTACAAAATCAACATCAAGAGAGATTTATTTGATTTGTCAATGTCTGCAGTCACAAGCTAGAACATAGAAGCTAGAATGTACCCAAATTGCAAGTCCAACAGATTGAACCAGAATGATGTAGCAGGAAATTCCAGTTATTTACAGTCATTTATTTATAGAAGCACAACTTGAGACTCAAATCATGGTTTGTTCATTAAGCTGTCCAACTTCAGCTATTCTTGTAAAGTTTTTGCTCAGATAAGAGATGTTACTGAAGAATGCATGTTTTCCATTATGGTTTTGACTTCATTCCACTCAATGTTGCCTCTAGTCCCAACTCCCAACTCTACTAAACTATCAATGTTGAATCTCCAAGTGTTGTCGGAGCGTAGCTGGATAATAAGATAACCATATTATTAGGAATCATGTTTCTAAGTCATTTTTTCCAAAATGTATTTGGTGTCAAAATTGCAGTCATTTCCAATGCCTTGGAGCACGATCCATTCAATGGCAGGGAGTGAACCTTTTTAATGAGACATGATGCACGTAAAGCTTCTTGAACTTTTCTTTATATTGCCCACAAAAATTTATACACCCACTTACAGTACAAAACAATATCACAGCAAAGGTCTACATTTCTGTTGATTTTATGCTTCAATTTTATCTTTCTAAGTCCAAAGTAAAACTTTGCAATGACCATATTCATTATCCTCAATTGTCTCTTTTCAATCCTAAAAAAAATCACTGATCCAGATTACATTGCTACATTTAAAGTTGTCCAAAGTAAAACTTTGCAATGACCATATTCATTATCCTCAATTGTCTCTTTTCAATCCTAAAAAAAATCACTGATCCAGATTACATTGCTACATTTAAAGTTGAGGTATATAACTAGATAACCCTGACAACAGCTCAAACCTAAAAACCTTTACAAACTATTATCGTTAGCAATGGCATTCTCATAGAAATTAGATGTCTGGGAATTCAGACTAACTCATCCAATCATGCTATTTGGTCTAATCTAAAGATGCAAATAAGCCAATTACGAGTGCATTATATCCTAATCACATATTTCCCTCCCTAACTCGTATAATTGTGATCA
The DNA here is from genome assembly GCA_951800085.1 of Comarum palustre. NCBI lineage: Eukaryota > Viridiplantae > Streptophyta > Magnoliopsida > Rosales > Rosaceae > Comarum > Comarum palustre. The sequence continues at coordinate 12,165,646 of OX637585.1, read as the reverse complement.
TCAACATTGATGCAGTATGAAATTTTAGCCAAAATTAGCAAAGAATCTCGAAAAGAAAGAAGCGGCGCAAATTAAGAATGATTTGAATATCGAAAAGTGGTATTCAAATAGGCTTCTTAATGATAAAATTAATCATAAGTTACTCTTTTAGATATATCGGGATTCTCGAGCAAAAAGACAGAATATTCTGGATCATGAGTCGGGTTGGAGCAGAAGACGGTCATAACATCAGTTTGGCACGCATAATACATTCCCGTCAGATTTAGAAGAAAGATGTCGTTGTGATATTCCGATTTGGCATTTGATGTTATTCTACAATTTCTAGTTCGTTTAGGTTTTATTATTTTCTAGTTCTATTCTAAATAGATTTTAGTTATGTGTTAGGGCCTATATAAAGACACCTCTATGTTGTAATCAATAATTCAATGAATCAATCATATTATTAACGATTAATCTTAGAGCTTTCTCTTATCTTCTAGCAAATTCCAGAATTCTACCTAGGATTTTACACTTGTAAGCTCTCTATATTTTCTAGAACTTAACGCTGGTTAGTCTCCTGTGTTTCCCGTTGCATTAGGTGGTACTAGAGCGGGTTTCTCCCATCTCATTTATCTACTTAATTATCCATGACCTATGAACTAGTTATTAGAGCAGATTTGTATTGCCTTTTTGCTCAGACAACTGGCACTATTAAAACCCTTCAAGCTGAGATTAGAGGATTTCCAACGAACAACAACAACTGCAAGAGAGATTGATGAAGAGAATCCAAGGGGCAAAATCACTTTGATAATCAAAATTTCTTATCTACAACATAAATTCCCTATTTCTCTAGCTACATGCATCCAGACAATTTTCTAGATTGGTTTGATGAAGTGGATAGATTCTTTTGAAATCATGAAGGTTCCAGAAGACAAGCAAGCAAAGGTTGTTTCTTCCAAACTTAAGAGCATTGCTGTCGATTTGAGAGATGATTTGAAAAGAGTCAGAAAATTACAATGTAAAGAGCCTGTTCCAACATGGAAGAAGATGAGAGGTCTTCTTAGATGAAAATTTCTACCTAGAGATTTTTCTATAAAGAAGTATCATCCGAAGGTGGAAGTGAGGAAATTAACAGCTGGACAATTTGCTTGGCCCATTGAGAGTAATATTTTAATTGAAGAAAAGCTAAAATAATTTCCAATTGAAGTAGCTGTACCAGAAATTGTACATGAATTTCAATAGAAAAGGCTACACCAGAAATTATCTGTGAAATTCCGACAGAAGAAGCTACGCAAGAAACTATTCATGAAATTCAGATGGAAGAAGCTCCACAAGAAATTATCCAAGAACTTCCAATGAAAGAAATCCCTTAAAAAACATCCAAGAACAGGATATAGAAGAAATTGCATGTGCTAACACAGTTGAACAAAGCTTGCAACCTTAAGTAAAAAATTCGGAACCAGATGACGTTAAAGAATATATGCAATTTTGAGTGCCTAAAAGAATCCGACCAAGTTGGCTATGACAAACTCATCTTTAGCGTAGAGTTCATGATTGTGCCGTCAGAGTATGCAAAGAATCATGCCAATAATCCAGAGGTTCTATTGTCCAAGTCATTAGCGATTTTGTCTACAAATTATCGTCTTTCTTTAAATATGAACTCGAGGGCAAGTTCTTTCCAAGTGGAGGAGACTGATGCATGACGAGATTCTAGCCAAAATCAGCAAAGAATCTCGAAAAGAAAGAACCAGTATCACATTAAGAAGAATGATTTGAATATCGAAAATTGGTATTCAAATAGGTTTCTTAATGATGAAATTAATCATAAGTTACTCTTTTGGATATATCGGGATTCTCAAACGAAAAGACAGTTTATGGATTATGAGTCGGGTTGGAGCAAAAGACGGCCAGAACATCGGTTTGGCACGCATAATACCTTCCCGTCAGATTTAGGAGAAAGATGTTCTGATATTCCAATTTGGCATATGATGTTATTCTGGGATTTCTAGTTCGATTATGTTTTATTATTTTATAGTTCTATTCTAAATAGGTTTTAGTTATGTGTTACAATCTATATAAAGATACATTCTATGTTGTAATCAATAATTCAATGAATCAATCATATTATTAATGATCAAGCATATTATTAACGATTAAACTTAGAGTTTTCTCTTATCTCACAATTCTATTTAGGAGTTTACGCTTAAGCTTGCCAAATTGGAATATCAGAACATCTTTCTCCTAAATCTGACGGGAAGGTATTATGCGTGCCAAACCGATGTTTTGGCCGTCTTCTGCTCCAACCTGACTCATAATCCATAATCTGTCTTTTCGCTTGAGAATCCCAATATATCCAGAATAGTAACTTATGATTAATTTCATCATTAAGAAACCTATTTGAATACCAATTTTCGATATTCAAATTCCCTTGTGTTTCCCACTGCTGCGTTAAACATACAGAAATCCATGGCATGAATCAAATTGCATATCATTTGAGCCATCTTTACGGTGATGAACAATTTTGCAATGTGATAACAAACAGTTGTGAATGCACAAATTGTAAATGAGATAGATACCTGTGGAGTGGGGGAGAGTCTGATGAAATGGGCATCCTGGTAAGAAAAGTAGAGCCTCGTCGTCTAGTGAGGTTTGGTGTTTGCAAATGGGTTTTGGGAGAAGTGGTTGTCGTGATAGTGAAGAAGCTGAGGTAGAGCTACCAGCCTACCATAGTATATGCAAGTTGAGCAGTCTGATAACTGAAAGGCTTCTGTCTTTGTTGTGTGCCTAGCAAATGGGATGGTTTCCTACCCTAGTTGTTACTTTATAGGAATATTTGTGACCGGTATATTCCTTGCTCTTTAGTACTGAAACCGAAAACGGGTTTGGGTCTTCGAACCGAAAGTCCTAAACCACTAGATAAACCTCTACTCCAAAATCTTCAAAAAGTCTGTCCTTTAAAACTTGGCCTTTGTTTTGTACCCAACAAATTCGTCAGAGGAAGAAGAAGAAGAAGAAGAAGAAGAAGAAGAACCTAAAGAGAGATGAGCAGAGCTTGCAGTCTCTTTCAACTGTGGCACAGTCCCCAAGACACCAGATTATTACTCTCCATCTCCAAAGGTTGTGCCTCATTCCCTATCTCTATATATCCTTTAGTTTCTGATACTGAAAACGACAAAAGCACCAAACTTTTTTATCTGGGTTTGCCTTGAAAATGCTTGGTTCTTGATTATTGCCGCCAAGTTTTGAACTTGGGTGTGTGGAACTGCTTTTTATGGTGATTATGATACTGGGTTTTTTTGGCTAAAAGAGTTTTGCACCGATTGCAAATGCAGGGAAATACTTGATACGAAGTGCCAGAAGTTATCCGGGTCTGTGCTTCTATAAGAGTTTACAGACTTCTGCATACGAAGTTGTCAAGGGAAGCTATGTACCCACTGCCCAGATTAAACAAGAAAGCAAAACTGAGGTGCCTTTTCTTGGTTTTGATATTTATTTTGTTTTGTATACATATTGAACAGAAACACAAAGAATTTACTAGGCAAGCAGTGTGTAGTTGTGGAAGTAGAAGCAAATGTATACTTATAAATAGTGTTTGAAGGAAGTAAGAACTACTCGAGCTGTGTTAGTACCAATTGCTTGTTGAGAGAGTCGGGTAGACCTTAGGAATGAGTATCAGGGCCCTAAAGACGTGTTAATTTACATATTTTGAGTATTAAGCGATTGATAGTATGATGGGTATGCCCATTTGCAAGACTTTGGTTTTTGATCAATGACTGGTCTACATAGGTTTTGGGATTAGGATGGCAGTTTGAGTACTGGGAGATATTGGAGTCTAAAGAGTGATTGACTGCACAATGTGGCAGAAATATTATTGAAAATAAGTACAATATAAGAAACAAGCAATGCAGTGGACCAATTCAACATTGTTTTGCCCTGTTACTGAGGGTAATCCATCAAATATAGAGCCGTATAAGTGAAATTATGCATTGATCAATATAATGCACTGTGTACAATTTTGGGGATCATTAACAGCTTTGCTTATGAGTAGTAAAGGTTGAAATATCCCTTTTATCAATTAGTTTTACGAAGGACAGGTGTATACAATTCATTTCTTATTAATGGTGCATTGAAATGGCTTTTAACCTCCTGAAGTTGAAGTTGAACTCGCAAGTTTTGACATTGTTCGATCTTCATGCTAGTTATGTTGTTGCACTGTTATTGTTTTTGTTACTTAGATAGTCTAGTTTGATAATTTTGAAGGACTGGCTATCAGGTTTAAATAAACTTTAGCTTATCAACTCGTTTTCCCTATCAGCATAAATTTGTTTTGCATTGCATGCTGTTAAGATTTCTTGGTACCATACTATTGAAAGAAAAAGTGGTGATATTGTTTTTCTACATTTTGTAAATCTAGGAAAAATCTCCTGAGAAACTTGATGGTGTTGGTGCATTTCAAAAGCTACCAATGGTAATGCCATCTGTAGACATCCTGTATTCAGCACTAAGGAAGGCTAAGAAAGTTGCACCAACAAAAGGTATTTGCAGCTGGCATGTGGTTTGTATTGATAGTGACTGGACGACAATAGATTCACATTAGAACAGACTTCATTTGTAGCACCTGCTTCTACCCTTGATGTGTGTGTGTGTGTTTTTTTTGTTTCAGGCATTGCCAATATTGCAAAGAGAGAAAGAAATAGAGGTGCAAAGCAACTTGATGCATTGATGAAAGTTTGTTTTTTAACTTTATATTTCAAATTTTTGGACATAGAGCTTATTTCTATTTTACATTTCTCATACAGAACAAATTATCAGAGATGACAGTTAGCCTTCTGTTTATGTTCTCAGGAAATAGCAGTTCCATTGAGGACATATTCTGAGAACTTTCCCAATAAAAAGTATCTTCACCCTTATGAGCGATCTCTTATCGAATTAACTCTCGGGGATGGAAACTATGAACAGGTACAAGAAAATAATGGGCAATTTCCGTTTGTGTAAATTAGGAATCTTATAAACTTTTGATAAATAAAAATACGTCAAAGTGTGTGGTATACCACATTATCGCATCCTATATCTGTACTAATATGAATTATGCATTTACTTTGATGATTTTTACACAGTTTTTGATTTTGATGAAGTTATAATTTCTGTTTCTACATCTGGAGTGATGTATATAATTCACTATTTTGATGCACTAGATGAATGCACAAAGGTGTGATCTTTTAGACCCTTAATAGTTGCCTACGTAATTGTTTTTTATATGATATTACAGGTGCTGGGGAAGGTGGATGCTCTGAGGAAAAAAGTTGTGTCTGTTGGCAAGGAACATGCATCTCTTTGTGCAAAGGTATGATGTATCGATTTTCAAGTACCTAAGATACAGTATCAGCAATGGAAACTATGACCTTTTGATTTTTTTTTAATTTAATTTTTTTATGTTGTCCAGTCATTGTTTTACATGATGTAACTGTAGTTGTCAGCATCTCGTTCTTTCTTGATTTCAAATGACACCTGCTAAGGTATGTTGGGTGTAATTTAGTCTTGAATTAATTAGAAGTTAATAGATGTAGGATGTCTGGGGAAGTATGTTGGGTCAGTGATGTTGCCTTCATGCACAAGTTTTTAATACACCATAAGTTTTTATACTGTCGTACTTTCTGTTGCTCTATAAGTGTGGTCATTGGTCAGGTTGTTCTTCTTTTACCCTCTCTAGACATGCAATTAATATAAGGGAATGACCCACACATAGTGCGTAACATAAAAAGTCTAGGATGTAAGACTTTTTACTAGCATTTTTGTGTCTCAACGTCCCTGTATAAGGGATACTAGTTTGAAACTATGTTTTATCCCGGTATTGAGAATTAAGATGAAGAGGGCATAACTTTCTCTCATATTTCAATAAAATTTAATTAAACACTTGGTTAGATTAGGTTTTTGGTGCTCCTTTGTGTCTTTCCTCTCTGTCTCACTCTTCCTGTGACTAACTTTATCAAGCTCTTCATTGATAATTTTGCAGTCAACATCTAAGAAGGAAGCAGAGACAAGACTTAGTGAGGTAATTCTAATCTCTTACCCCTCCGTTCTCTATCTTGTGTGGATATACTTACAATGTTACTATTTTCTCCAGGGTTTAAAGAAAGTTGAAGAGACATATATTCGACAAGGAAAATATGTTGATGATTTGTTACACATAGCCAAGGTACTGTCCTATCAAGGTCTTGTATTTTGTGTTTTTACTATTTTGACTATATCAGTGTGCATGTGTTTTGTTGTATAACACATACCTTAACTCTAATTCTTATGTATGCAATCTTGTGCTGCATTTTTGTGAATTTGTGTGTAATCTGATGCATTTTGTCCGTGTTATGAAAGTTGATTTACCATAATAAAGGGCATTCTTTTTGTTCTCTTTTGGACTTTGTGGGTCTTTAATAAATGCTTTTTAAAAGATTAAAGTGTTTAATCTACAAATAATTTGAGATATGGAAGCTATCATTTCTGACTTGTGTCATAATTCAGTACCTTTTGTTGTCCTGGGATGTCGTTTTTCTCTAACGAGTTATGTATGCAGACATTGCGAGCAATGCCTGTAGTTGATCTAGAAACGCCAACACTTTGTCTTGTTGGAGCTCCTAATGTTGGAAAGTCATCTTTGGTCCGTATACTCTCCACAGGGAAGCCTGAGGTATGCACAATTTCAAAGGATAACTATCATATGCATTTCTGCACAATTTCATTTATATAATTTGATATAGTATTTGAATATCTATAAGAAATTGTAGAAATTACATATTAATTATTTCTTTTACATATAAAAGCGAACCCCATTTAGATTCAGGCATGATACACATTTTAGTTATTGGGAGTACCCAAGTACTCTCCTTCGGATCCAGGAAATAGCTCTCAGAGATCTTTTTCCCTTTTGGAAGATACATGAGTGAAACATTGATGAAACTAAATAGAGATGTTAATGAGCCAATTAGAATATATGGTGGAGCTTATTTCATTATTTAATGATGTAGTTGGAAATAATCAGTATAATGTAGTCACTACGAAAGGAGTTTTGAAATGTCCCCATTTTTTCTAAGATAAATAACTTAGCAAAATGATGAATACGAAAAACGGAAGAGTACAGAGAAAAAGAGGCATTTATATTCAAAAGGTGGATCAAAGTTACCAAGGAAAAAGAAGAAGCACGTGGTAGATGAAAATTTTCACATAGTAGAAGGTTTTGGTGGATTTTAATTTTGATTTGCCTCATAGTTTGATAAAAGTGCCAAGGTGGAGTGTCAGAAAAGAGAGAGAGAGAGAGCCATACATGTCTTCCTGCTTAAAGCTTTCATGGTGATCAGCTGAAAGGAATTACGCTGGCTACACATTTGTATCAACATAGTTTCTCTGAGTGAGCTTCAACACTTGAAATTGAAAGATTTTTTCCCGGTCGATGATATACAAGAACAATAATTGAAGAAAGGGAGACAAATGGTTTTGGTCCTTCGGGCGGCAGGCGCTCCATTGGTTGACAAGAAGAAAAAGGATTCTTCCCTTGTTATATTTGGTACATGATGATAAAGGGGTAGCGGATTGACAGAGTTCTTGGCATTGCTTTAGGGTGGAGACTAGTTTTCTAACAGGGAGGATGTGTCATATTTATCAAAGGCAAAATGTGTTTAGTGTAAAGTAGGGGGTTTCATAGTGGGTGTTACATGCTATTGCACTTTTCTTTAGGTTGGGAGTGGCAGGATAATTTTTTATTTTTCGTGTTACCAGGTGCGCAGTATGGTTTTGGTGAGTTCTGCTGGGTAGCAGGGTAGTCATACTAAGAGAGTAGCTAGTGTTTGTTAAGCTGCTACTGTACATATCTCCGAGAACTGTGTTTGTAACTTTGAATTAGCCATTCTTGATTGGGTTTGGCATCTGTTATTTAGGAAGTTATGATTCACTTCTTTCATAGAATGAAGAATTGCTTTTCATTATTCCTATCAACTTTGATCATTTGGTTATAATTTAATTTAGGTTTGCAACTACCCTTTCACAACAAGAGGAATACTTATGGGTCATATCATTTTAAACCACGAGACTTTTCAGGTCAGTCAGTCTCTTATTTTGCAGTGTAAATCTTGAATCTTATATTTTAGTTTTCGTTATATTTTGAAATTGTCTGCAGGTGACTGATACTCCAGGCCTACTGAAGAGATGTGACGGTAAGCCTCCGAAAGCTGTTGATTTTCTGTATTGTATAGGATTCTTATATGGACTTGTACTTGGTAATCCAATATGCAAATCATCATATATTATGTTGCACAAGTTGAGCTAATGTCATTTTATATCAAGTTGAACATTTCAGGGGAGAACATTTAAGACCGTCTCTCGCCAGTTTTTTTATCTGTTGGATATTTGGAAAACATGTTATTGAAACAAGAAATTTTAAAGAAACATTAGTTTCTTAGTTTTAGAGCAGGATTTTCATGTAGGCTCTACAGGGACGTGCACTCCCTGTCACCTAATATATGTTTGTGTGTTTAGCTTAACTCATGCCACATGTGAGATGTTGACAGTATTTCCCACATTGGGAATAAAGCTTCACCTAACGATTGGCAATTTCCAGTGTCTTAAAGCCATTTCCAACAGGATTTGTGTTGACTGCTTCAAAAATGAATATCTAGAAATGTTAAAATAGTTTATGCTTTACAAAGAATCTTGTTGAGTAATGTAGCCTACTATAAAACTGGATCATTTGGCCTTCTATATAATCCAATAGGATAGAATATGGATACTTTGGCCTTGCTTTTGTATTTTCTATTGAGAAACAATATGATTAAGCTAATAAAGAGTACCACAGAGTACTTGGACTCACCCGTTTTTCAACAAGGTAATTAAGAAATATTACAAGCCTAACAGCCCTATGAGAGCACATTTAACAAAGAGAGAGCAATCTCGTCTAAGATGCAGCAGCTGTCCAATCTATTTAGGCAATTTAGCTGTCCCAAAGTTTATGTCTAACATCCTGTTTTTGCCCCCATGAAGGACCATCTTTATGTGACGTTTTCAAGGACTTATAAATCTCCTGCTCAGGATAGAAATAATTCTAACGTTTACTGCATTGAGTTATGCAAGTGTCTCATGCTACATCCCAACTTTTTTTCCCTTCATGGTGCACAACTCCATTTTTCAGTTACATCACTAATTATGATTAGTGAGAATTTATGATATGGGTCTGCAGTTTGTCATTGTTGCTCGTGTTTGTCAAGCGTTAGTTTTGTATGTATGTGCTTGGTTTTTGTTGATCTTCGTAATGGACTTCCATATTGATGTGCACCATTCACATCTTAATAGATTGGTTATTTTGAGTAATGAAATATGCTGTTGCAATTGGTACATACTTTTTGTTTGTTGTGCTATTGATTTGTCATTGCATCTTCTCTGTGTTTCAGAGGAACGAAATAATTTGGAAAAGTTGACACTTGCAGTCCTCTCACATCTACCAACTGCAGTATTGTATGTCCATGATCTTTCTGGCGAATGTGGGATGTCACCTTCTGATCAGGTATTATTTGGTTTATATAGTATTGTTGATTCCAATAGAAGATCAGTAACTTGATTTGACAATGCGTTTATTATATGAACCTCTCTTTTACAGCTCACAACAGATGAGTATTTGTCTGTTGCTTGTGCATTATGTTACATGATTTGGTGCGATTTATTTTTGCTGCTGGTTTTTGAGTTTTATGACTGACTTCCAATGCTTATCTTGTTTTCCCTTGGTGAAATAGATTATTCACTACAATTTGTGTCCTTCTGCTCTTCGTTATTCCTTTCCATTATGTTAACTCCATGTTTGTTGTGACGGTCATGCAGTTTGTCATTTACAATGAAATAAAGGAGAAATTTGGTGACCATCTGTGGCTTGATGTTGTGTCGAAATGTGATCTGTTGCAAGAGTCTCCAGTGATATTTGCTACTGATAATGGCGATCATAATGATCTTAGCCTGGAAAGATACCTGAAGTTGGGCCCTGAGGGAGCTCTTCATGTGTCAGTGAAAAATGAAGTAGGGCTCCCAGAGGTAAAATCGCTACTATAATGATTTTACTCTGTTTGTCCATTGTAGTCAGTGCCTTTATTTTACAAGGACATCAGCTACGATATCTTTAATCAGTGTTGAAGCTATCTGTTAAACTCACTTTGTGGTGCCTATATGTTACTCTACTAGGCAATTATGAAAATTCAGAACCCTTGAGCGGCCACGTTGTGAACCCAAAATGCCCTGTCTTGAACAAACTTGTTTCTTACATTTTTAGTTTCATATTGAACATGAAGCAAAGTTAATAATTGTAACTTAGCGACTCGAGTTTTTGCGCTGCAGTTGAAAAGAAGAGTTCATGAACTGCTGAATACCCAAATGACCATGATCCAGAAAAGAAGAGTGCATGAACCGCTGAATACCCAAATGACCAGGTTCCAAAGTCAGGAAACCAACCAAGAAACTCTTCGAGTTCTTACTTGAGAGATCATATTCTAGGCTCAGTGATTTGTGGCTGCTGGATGAAAGTAACGATCGATGTCCAGATTTCTTCATTCCCAAGGATGAGAAGCCACTTGTGGACACTAAGTTGTGCTTTGTGAAAAGTTGAAAATCTGGACCGTAAATGAGCTTGTCAATACTAAACTGCCAAATATTCAGATTGCTTTGGTTATTGCCATTGTGAAAATCTATTTGGCAATCAAGATGGAATATAGGAGATGACTATATGCATCGAATACTGCATTAACCTCCTATTCATAATGAGTGAAGGGAGAAAAAACAGTATGCAAGGTATTTTCTTTTTCCTGCCTAATGAACAAGCTGTGTTAAAACAGTTGCCCATGTTTGCATGGTCAAGTTTGAACTGTTGATATTATCTAATCATGCATCATATGTACAGTTTTGTTTTTCTTCTGATGAGGTAAATATAGTGGCAAACATTAAGACTTTAAGCTTCGTTCTTTTGTATACTTACCTGACTTTTTTGGTCGAATACTTGAGATGTATTACTTATCTAAATTGAGATATACTATTTTTTGATTAATATACATCTTTTGTCTGTGCCTTCTGGGATTGAACTCTCCGGTAGGGTTTACTATGTAGTCTGTGTTTTAATTCCCTTTCAGTGCTGACTTGTTCTAGTTATAAAACTGTGCATTACTTGGCAAAGACACCCTTGATTTTATTGATTCAGCGAATCCTCTGATGGATTGGAATGTCACTGCTCAATGTGGCTAAGACAATGTGCCTCTTAGTATGCTCCAGCTGACTTTGGAGTTTGGCACTTTACTCAGCGAGCTTTCAAGGTGCAAAAGGTTAGTTTGTGTCTCTTGGCAGAGGGGGTGCTAATCGATTTGGACTTTGGTAATGCTTTTGGCGCAGATTTTGGAGAACAAGCTGGCATCAAAAATCAAAATTTGTCTCGAAGATTCTAAATGGTTATGTAGCCAACATGGAAAATGTAGTTATGCGGCAAATGGAGGTCTCAAGTCCTTGTGCTGTTTATGAGAGCTCGGTGGAATCTGTGGAACGTCTTACTCAGATTGTGTTTTTGCATTGCACACGGTTCTTGGCTAAATGTCTACTCAATAACATCTCAGTTTTGAAGCTTGGGTGAAGCGAAGTTTGGGATTGTTGCAGTCGGACAAATGGGAGGAACTTGTAGGACTTGTGGAGAGATTGTGATCTTCAAATCTTAAGCATGGACTATTAGAGTGCGTGCTCGATGGCGTAAATCCTTGCGTGGTATTATATGCCTGGATGGGGCTTTTAGCTGTGTGTTTTTTTGGGGGGAGCTGTGGCTAGAGATAGCAATGGGCATTGTTTGGGGGTATCTGTTCCTACAACATGCAAATTCTGCAGTTCATGTGGAGTTGCAGGCGGCTCTTGAAGCGTCATCACTGGCATGTGAGTTGTGACGGGTTGCCGGTTACGACAGCGCAATTTAAAAAAAACCTTATAGCTGTAGTAAAGATAAGTAGAGATCGTTCAAGTGGAAGACACTAGGGAGGATTATTGATACAACAAAACATGTTAGTCATATACAAGATAAATAATCATACACATAACATATACAATTATTTGTCACATTATACTAGTACAAATAAAACATATACATATAATACAAGAAATCGGCAAATATACAAGAAATCGAAATATACACCAAAATCGAAACACATGTATACATATATAGAAATCGACAATGCAATATGTGCAAAATAAATACAAAATATAAGTACGAATTATTTACATAATCACACGATTTATAATGGGGGTTTTAATAATTTCCTGGATTAATTCTACTCCTAAGTCCTAAACTAATATATACAATGGTGGTCGATTGATACTCAAGCACATAACATAATAAACACCGAAATAAGCATATAACAATTTCATGCAACATTAAACAGTGATGTTCTTACTATTCTATGTTTTAATTAATTTCAACCTCTTATGACTTTTCAAGTGTTTTAGGAACTTCGAATATGTCTGAACCTAAAACATATATGTGTCACCTTGTTTAGACTATCAAATATGCCTAATCTAAACAAGATACACTTACGAACTGGAGTCAGTTGAAGACATGATCTTAGACATGACGTTACTCATCCTATTAGCATGTAAATTACTCACCCTAGAAACCCTTAGCAGCAACTGGAATCAAACTATCAAATATACCTAATTTGATCTCAGATTACTAGAGCTTATTAAACCTCCCCTTAGAAACATCTAGGCCTAGATTATCCTTAGGTTCGATTACATGATCAGGTGATGATTAATCAACTAACACATAATACACATAAGAACACACAGCAACTTAAACTAAATCATGAACTTAAAACATGCTTAAGACGTTATACATCACACACGGTTTCAAGAAAATCACAAAGAACTTAAAAACACATGCAACATATAAAACCATAAAATAATTTATAATTAAGCATGAATAAACACAGTAAATCATTACACAAAGCTTTCATGAACTCCATACTTAGACCTACCTATATAGGTCGGCTAGGGTAGAGGGAAAGATCGGCGGCAGAATGGCTGCAGTTCGGCGGTGGCTGGTGTGGCGGTAGCTTTGTGCAATTTTCTATACTTAGGGTTTTTAGATAGAGCTTGGCTATACTATGGCTTAAACAAAGATTGATTTCCCCTAAAACTATGTATGTACATAACTATATATAGAGGAACAATAAGGAGGCCGGCCATTCTTTACTTCAAATCCAAATAGAACTTTGTTTCCTTGTGTGACTATGATTTCTTATGTCTTGAAGATTTGCTGCTTCATGAGCTCTTTAGGTCAGACCCTTATCCTTATCCTTCATCAATAACTTGGTCTTCAAGTCTCCTCATGGCTAGGCTGCATGGATTGGTCCAATTGACTTCCCTGGATGCACCAGGAACACCTTTGCTAGCTTCACCAAGTCTGATCTAGATTCGGTAGTCTGAACTTTGGGCGATGTTTCAGGCATATCTCCTTCCAGACTTGTCCAAATGCTGTGATTCCAAAACCATTGGAAAATAGACTCCTCAAGATTTCCATCCAAATATGGCTCGTTTCATGGTTCATCTTGAGTCATCCTGGAGAATTTTTACAAGTCGGTGCAAGTTTCCAGTAAACCCCGTAACTTACTGCATCTGAACTTGTTGCCGTCTTTTCTATGCCTTTTTGAACTCCGATTCAAATAATGACAATGTATAATAAATAAAATCACAAGGATAACGTCGAAACGTTACGAAACAGCATTTATACGATTAAACATAATTTCCTCTATATTATCCTAACTTTAGCCAATGCTCTACAGAAAAACCCTTATGATAAATAAATACAAATACTACATTAATAACGGATAATCAAAACATAAATGAGGGTAAATACATATTAAGAACGTAGCATAAAATGCTCCTATCATGTTGAGGCTAGAGAATGCAGTCTTTCAAACGAATTGTTCTCAATTTGCTCTTGTTCTTAAATTCTTTCTGTTGTTGCTATATAATTTGTGCATGCCCGTTTATGTAGGAAAGCAAGTTGTTTGCCTACAGAGAACAAGAGCAGTTTTAAATTCTTAAATGTCATTATTTGGTTATAATAGCAAGAATAAAGACGTGCTGGAATCCAGCAACAAGGGTACGCAGAAAGTTCTGAAGGGCCAAGAACACAAGCACCCCTTATCACGAAAAAGGAACTTAACAACTCCAAATGAGACGCATAACTTTGTTCTCCTAATATGCAATATCTCTTCCATGGCTGATCATTTTCTTTGGGTGGATACAGGAAAACAAATTCCGATTCAGAAGACTAATTGCTGATAAAAGTTGCTTCTCATGTGCTGCTGATAATGCCTGTTGCTCCATTTGTACAGCTGATCGTGCTTCTTTCTGTCTGGATGTGCTTCTTGCGCTCAATGTAATGCTGAGAAGTTATACGTAATTTGTTTGAGATAATTTATCAACCAGTCATACACTACTAACACTAGTCATAATTGTTTAGTTGCAACCATAGTTGTAAAAGCAACGCAACTTAGTTTGTAAATCCACTATGATTGAGTGAATCGAAAAGGATTAATTGCATTTGACGCGATGGACATCAACGACGTCGGCCATGAGAAGCTCTACAAATAAGTCTAATTTGTTATAGACGGGTCACGGGTATCCTGGGGTTTAGAAAAGTTGAAAAATTTGAAACTGTGAAGGTGTGTGGTAAGGAATTGGAGATGTGTTGGATAAAATTTCTCTATTACTATCAAAACCATGCTCACACACGGTTGCTTTGTGCTATTTGAACATGGCATGATTGATTCTGTCAATACTGATATCAGATATGGGTTCAATAGGTTGATCATCACTCGTCATTTGACCCGAACTTGCAGGATCCCTACTGAACTCATCTGCATAAGAAAATCAAATGAGCTGAAAGCCTGAAAGAAAGACTCGAAACTTCAAGCAAATAAGAAATACAATCACCTCTCACCATATACTGTATATAAGGAGGATGGGGAAGGGGTGCACATGAAGTTGAGGCCACAGTAAAATACTAATGCCAGCACCACTGTCATCATTGCATAAGCTGGAATAGCCAATGCCCAATACCTGAAAATAATGTACCAGGAATTTCAAAAGAAACCCAAAGTGTGAAAACATGACACAGCTTATCACTGAGGAACACAAAATGAGAAATCAAATAGTGAGTTGATTGTTATGAACTATACATTAGGACACCAAATATCATGGGGACAAGAATCAGAATTACCAGCAGAGTAATTCTTCTTCTGTCGAAAGTTCTGTCTCAGATAGACTGTATGACTTTAGCAGGTCATAAAGAGAGAGACACGAGATTGAAGACAAAAATTTGCTCCCAGATAACCACAGTAGCTTTTGTGTATAACTTTCAAATTTTCTAAAACTATATCAGGCAAGCTTCACGTTGACTGACCCTCACAGTTCAAGGATGGCCGGGAAGTTTCAGCAACTATGGTTGAAACTCTTGCTGACCTACATTCTCCCAAAGTCCTAGATAATGGATGGCAATCTAGGTTGATACCAAAAATTCAAGAAGGCCAAGTTTCTGCTGTATCTGAATATGCATAGCTTTTCTGTGCCCCGACGACAACAAAATATGCAGGTCTCAAATGCAGCTTCCGCTATGTTTTGCAACAAGCCACACTGCTCAGGAAGTCTGGAATTCCAATACTTACTCTCATGAATCCCCAGCCCTCAAGAAGTTTATATTGTAAATACTTCTGCGATAAAACAGAAATTGTTACAACACCCTGCTCAGGTCAGGCCTCAAAAGCCATGAGACTTGGATGGTTCTTCCAAATGCTACTGGACAGCAGTATCCTATATGGCTATATCTCATGCTCTTTCCAACGCCGTCTGTCAGGCTATCAACATGGATGTTGATATGTCTTACAGACTGGTTACTGAAAATCAGGCGCATCTCTTTGTCAGCAGGGGGGTCTAAATCTGTCAAATGCCAATGGATCTGCTTTGCTCAATAGCTCTGAAGCCATTTTTTTGCATGAAAATCCTGGTCCAAACTCAGAAGGCATGCGACAAACAAGCTTTTGAGTCTCAGATTCGACCTAAGGTGGAGTCTGCTCTACTGCGACAATTCAGATCCCAACACCTTAAAATTAAACATGGTGGTCACCCGAACAACAACAACAAGTCATTATGCTCCGGTTAAAACAGATTCCGACATTAAGCAGTCAAGGTCGTAAGTGAACCACTTATTTGATGCAGCAATTTGTATCCGGTGCAAGCACCAACTTTCTTGTTACAACACAAAGCTTGCTAGTTGCTACTCATATCTAAAGTCGAAAAAAGCTTATCTTGTAACATTATTCGAGTCAAATCACAGGATCTGCAGAGTGTGAGCTATACTGATCCAAGTCTGCAGTGTGCTCTATTGATCCAAGTAGTGTATACTGTATACGGGCTCATGTTAGTGTAGTCTATTGATCCAAGTAGTGTATACAAGCTCGTGTTAGTGTAGTCAGTAAATAGAATAGAATACAACAATTGTCTTGGCCACAACATTTTCGTTTTGACTACCTTCATGTATCTCCTAGGAAGACTACATGTTTCATCAAGTGTATTATAGAACCGATATCCTAGACTTAGAACAGTATTGTATGGTTGTGTAAGTGTTACAAACGAATACTGTTGAGTTAAACAATTAAAGAAAACAGGCAGTTCATAGTTTCAAGTAGCTAATCATTGAACAAGAATGGAAGCTAAAAATCCTAAACAAACCACAAAAAACAGATGAAAGAAACCAACCAAACTGACCTGCTAGGGTAGTAAAAGATTCCAATCGAATGTAGCCAAGACTCTGGCACATATGCCCACACCAACAGAATAACTGCTCAAACACAAAAAAAACCATATTAACAAAAAACCCAACAAAGTTGCCTACAAAAAATTCAAAGCAAGAGAACCCAGAAAGCCATAAACGTGAGAAATGGACCTGTGGCCACGACAGTTGTGATAGAACCCACAAAGCCATAAACTTCAGCAGGTTTGGGACCATGAAACCCAGAAGCCTTAATATCAGGATCTGCAAAAGACACAGTTGCCTCCCTTCTCTTCTTTGACACACTCAGAATTCTTCTGGGACTACAAACAGAGTATGACTCTTCCATCCCCTATATCTTCTGAGACTCTGCATACATTACAACAAGAACAAGAGTGCAATTTTGGTGGGTCAGTTTGTAAATATAGGCAGAGAGATCACCAATCCATAAATTATTGGACACAAGTAAAAGTATTTGCAGAAAACGGAAAACAAAATGTGAATTGATGCAAGAATTGTTTGAACATTTTGAATTTTGTTATTCAGAAAGGGAGAGAGCACCTGGAATCGACCACTTTGAAGCCAGTTAAATGGGGGGACTCGGAGATGAGTGTTTGACTTGCTTTTCAGGCCAGAGAATGTGGAGCAGTAAAATTGAATTCACAAAAGGATAAAAGTGAAGTGACGCATATTTAACCTTTTTAAAATTTCGAGATTAAAAACTTGACTGTTTATTTGTGAACTCTTACATCCCAAATTCAAATCTCGCCGGCAATGAAGAAAATGAGTAGTTGATTACTTTGTTAGATGATTGCAACTATGTTGTAGGGACACAGTGACATGACACGGTGTGACCTAATGACATAGTAAGTTTTAAAAATTAGAGTTCTGATATGGCTTAGACATAGGGGTGGACTCGGTTCAATCGGTTTGGTTTTAAGACAAGAATCGAGAATCGGATCGTATTTTTCGGTTACATAGTTCTCAAAACTAAAACCGTAAAGAACATACAAGAAACCGCACCAGTCGGTTAACCGAAATTCGGTACGGTTTCGGTTACAAAACATATTTTCTGAAATAATTTTCACACATGTTAAATAAAAGAAAAAAAATTAGGATGCTTGAAGTTATGGAAACATAGAAATACAAACTTTGTGAACCAACTCTAAATAGGGAATACTACATGAGAGAGAATTAGGTTAGTGTTTCCGGGTAAACTCGTGGCCCCTTTAGCGGGTTGCACGGTTCCAGAAATAGCGAACTTCCTTGTACTCCGAGTTTTCCTGTGTAAAGAACAAACACGTCAAAGGGCGTCCCCGGGTTTACCGAGGGAAGCCACTCCGATGCTTAAGTCAGACACTGTCAGATAAGCAGAAAACTCAAGAGTAGTTAAGAAATTGTCCGTCCTCTTACCGGGAGGTCCTCACCGGTATTTATAGTAGCATTAAAAGCAGCACTTTGTCTTTTTCCAATGTGGGAATGAACTCCCTTGCTTTACCTCAACTTTACAATGAACTGGGCCCTGACAAAGGACCCAGAGTGGCTTCTCAAATCTGACTGGGCTTTGACCCTGTAAACAGTACTTCAAGCATAATAAACGATGCACATTTAACAATTGACCACACTTGGTGTTATTTCTTGAATTGTAACCCGGTAAAGGGGAAATATTAGGTTCCACCTATAAACAAGTCCCCCAAGTCCTCAGTCAAGGGGTACGCTTGGGTGGGGACTTGAAATCATTTCTTTACCGGGTTACAAAGGTATCATCCAGACCCGGTGTACCCAGTCCCCCAAGTCCGTACGCAAGGGTGCCCCGCAGACACGTTGACTATGGGAATTGAAAACGACGTCTCCGGGTTGTAGTGGGGGAAACTGAAAAGTTTTCAGTTTGAAGTGGGGGAAAACGAAAAGTTTTCAGTTTTGAAGTGGGGGAAACTGAAAAGTTTTTCGGTTTTGGGACGCGGCATGCACGACACGTGTCGATTTTCTCGAAAAACCGAAACGTCCCTTCAGTGTACGTCTCTAACTGTATAAATAGGGGTTGAGGGTGACAGTTTTGTCGCACCTTCGAAACCGATAACTTTTTCGTGCTTTTGCTCTCATCCTCTGTTGTCGCTGTGCTTGTTGGATTTCCAAACTCAAATCGACCTCAAAATCCTTTCAAACCCTCACAAGTAAGGTACTGTTTTCTCTTCCGATGTTTTTGAGTGTTTTGGATCGATCTTGTGTACTGTTTTCTGGGATCCAATCTGGGTTTCTGCGTTAGTGTGTGCGTTTATCGTTGTGGTCGCCGGGGTTATCTGGGTTTCTGACGACGTTCCCGTGTTTCTTGTTTTGCAGATGACAAACCCCGCAATGGATGCTCACGTCCCCGAGTTTGCCTCAGTAACCTTCACTGATGGGACCGCTCTCGACCCTCCCGGGTACTCTCTGACCGCGGAGGAGATTGTGGAGCTAAGGAGCAATTGGAAGATTCCCGAGTCTGTTGAAATTTGGACTTTAGAACCCGAGGATCAGTTCTTCGCTCCCGGGGATGGGTGGACGCTATGCCACGAGTACCAGCTACGCTGCGGCCTGTCACTCCCGCTAAAGGTGGAGGTGCAGTATCTCCTGGCTGCGAGCAACTTCGCCATCGGGCAAGTTGGCCCGAATATGTGGAGGCAGCTACTAGGGTTGTGCGTGATGTACAAGGTGTTGAAGCAGCAGATGCCGACCTACCACGAGTTACACGCCATGTACCGGGCCGAGTACTCCCGGAAGGCGGGTTTCAGTGGGACCATCCAACTGAAGTCCAAAGGGGTCTTCAAGAAGATCATCGAGGACCTGCCGACCTCCGTGAGCCGGACCTGGAGGGAAAAAAGTTTCTTGATAAGAAACTTTCAAGACCCGGGACACGCGCTTCAAGTACCGGGTGACTTCCAGCCACTGATGAGTAAGTCCTCTGCCTTAAGGTTTGTCTTTTCTCTGTCCCGAGTTGTACTTACATATGTTGTGTTGCAGACGTCCCTGACATTCCTTTGGAGCCGGTGATGGAGAAAAGGATCCGGAGGATGCTATGGGCCTTCAGGGGTCAAGATGACCGGAGCTCGTACCGGCTTTGTAGGCTGTATGTGTACAGCCGGTGCCGGTTGATGGAGCTTCCAGGTTTGTCTCGTTTCATTCACAATTTTTGTTGTTTACATGCTCCGGTCTAACGGGTTATGTCTTTTGTTGCAGCTCTTCTCCCGATGAAGTTCACGAAGCGAAAGAACCCGGGAATATACGACGGCTTCGAGGACAAAGCTGTATGGGCCGGGATCCGGGCGCAAGGGACGGAGGGGCTGGCATACGACATCGACCTGACATCAAAAGCGGCTTTCCTGCGCCCAGACGCCGAGCAAGGGGACGTTCAGCAGTTCCATGTCGACACGCTGTACTACAGCGAGATCCCCGAGTACTTGGCTGAGGTTCTCGGGCCAGAGGTTTTCCAGGAGGGGGAGGAAGTCGAAGGGAATCCCTCGGAGGCGGATTACAACCCGCTATTTGAAGAACCGGGGAGGGAATCTTCCATCGCCGACGAAGAGACCGAAGAACCGGTGATGAGCGCGGTTCCATCGTCTGTGCTCCCCGGTGAGGAGTTTACTGAAGAGGATGACAACGGAGGTGAAGAGGTTGGAGGGTTGGAAAGGGGAATAAGGAGTGAGAACCCAGAGGGGAGTGACGGGAGTGATGAAGTGCAAGAAGTGGAGCCCGTTCCCTCTCGCAAACGCACCCGTGAGGCATCCAGCTCGGGGAGGTCCGAGAGGAGGAAGAGAAGGAAGGAGAGGAAAGAGAGGAGGGAGAGAAAGCAGCACCGGGACACCACAGAAATAATGGAGGAGTTGGCGAGCGCGGGAATGGCGGACGTGGCCATCCAGAGAATGGTAGCGGATTTGAAGAACTGCGCCGCCGACTCCTATGTCCTGGAGCATGAGGACCCGTTGACTGTAGCCCGGAGGGCGCAGGAGAAGCTGATGCGGGTAAGTTAGTCTTCTCCTTTAACTCGTTCTCTTTTTGTTTTTGGTTCCTTGCACTAACCCGTTATTTTATTTGTGTAGGCTGTCAGGTTGTCGTACTTGGCAACTGACCGGCTCATAACCGAAGGCATCCCCGAGCGAGAGAGAGTCCTCAGGGATGATCTCCGGGCCGCCCGGGACCAGGTGACGGCGAGTGAAGAAAACCTGGCTCGGGTCCGGGAATTCGCAAGCGCATCAGCGATCGCGTCGAGTGCGAAGTTGGCCAAGGCGGAAGAACACATAGCAGACCTGGTGGCCAAGAACTCGGAATTGGAGAAAGTTATCGAAGGTCACCGGGAGGACCGGTGTGCTCAAGACGCCGCGATAGCCCAGCTGACCGAGCAAAACCAGGGGCTGCAGCAACAGGTTACTTCCCTGGAGCAACAAAAAGGAGATTTGCTCCAGGCAGTTTCCCGGGCCAAGGACTCAGCAGTCTCCGAGTTTCTGGCGAGCCCAGAGTTTGACATGAAGCTGCGGTCGGCAAGGGCCGAGGCTCGTGCCGAAATAGTGAGCGCTGGGATTCGCCAAGGCTGGCTCGACAAGGCTGGTTATGACGGTTATCAAGGTCATGTCAGACCCGACGAGGCTGCAGGCACCTCCCGGTTGACTCCTGCCATGGCTGCAAACCCTAGGGCTCCTGCGAACCCGGCTCGGAGTCCCCCGGTTCGTTCTTCAGCAGCCGGGAGAGGTACTTCCCGTGGTGGGATTGTGGGTGGTCCTAGAAACCGGCCACCTCTGCGTAGGGGTCAGTTCATCATACAGCCCCGGGGAGGACGTGGCGGGTCTAGCACTGGCGGGGGTAGGGGGTCGGCAGCGCCATGAACCGGAGCCTTAGGATGTTTTTCATTTCTGTAATAGATTGGTTTACCTGTAGCGGTTTGCTACTTTTTGTAATTGATATTTTTGAAGTAATCAAATTTTTCCTTCTCGCAATCCTTCCTGTGCCAAAACACGGTAACCTGATGAACAGTTCAAAAATTTACATATAACCCCGGTTTGCCATGTGAATAAAGATAGTGCCGCTAAGGGTTACTTGTCCGTTAGGACTTCCATGGGCCGCTAAGGCCTTGCGCGAAAATGTCCTTCTATAACACGGGTTTTTTTTTGTAAAACAACACGTTAAACTGATGCATAATTTGCAAATGTTAACAAAATATACACATAGTGCCGGTTCGGCATGTGAATAAAATTAGGGCCGCTAAGGCTTTACGGGTCCGTAAGGACTTTCAAGGACCGCTAGGGCTTTAAGGGTCCGTTAGGACTTCCAACCCGATGCATAACCTGCAAGTGTTGACAAAATTCACATATACAATGCCGGGTTGGCATGTTAACATTATAAAGTGAAAATAGGGCCGGTAAGGCTTTACGGGTCCGTTAGGACTTCCAAGGGTTTCCTGCCAAATAACACGGTAATCTGATGCAAAATATGCAAATGTGACAAAATTTGCACATATAATGCCGGTTTGGCATGTAAGTAAAAATAGTGCCGCTAAGGCTGTATGAGTCCGTTAAGACTTTCAAAGACTGAAATAAGGCCGTGAAAGGCTTGCAATATTTCAAGTTATGGAGATTACCAGAGATTGTCAGAGATTGTCGAGTTTGACAGTGAAATAAGGCCGTCAAGGCTTGCAATATTTCACGTCATGTAGACCGGAGATTATCGGAGATTATAAGAGAATGGCGAGTTTTGACAGTGAAATAAGGCCGTTAAGGCTTGCAATATTTCACGTCATGTAGACCGGAGATTATCGGAGATTATCGGAGAATGCCGAGTTTGACAGTGAAATAAGGCCGTTAAGGCTTGCAATATTTCACGTCATGTAGACCGGAGATTATCGGAGATTATCGGAGAATGCCGAGTTTGACAGTGAAATAAGGCCGTTAAGGCTTGCAATATTTCACGTCATGTAGACCGGAGATTAACCGAGATTATCGGAGAATGGAGATTAAGGCATACAAGTAGGGCCGCTAAAGGCTGCATTCACTTCAACAAACTGTTTAATAAAACATAACCCGGTAGGGGGTTTCATGCATTGTGGGCCTGAAAGGCTTTATATACAACATAAACAATAAATTTGGACATTCATAGATAACTCGGTACCTATTTGGGGAAGAGATGCAGATGTTGGGCGTTCCATGGTCGTGGAAGCGTAACTCAATCTGTACCCCGGATGTAAAACGTTGCCGGGCCCACGACTTCAACAATTTCATATGGACCCTCCCATGGAGCTTTGAACCCCGTTGGCTTAGGGATAACCTCCTTCATGACCCAATCCCCGAGTTTGAGTGGGCGCTTGATAACCCGGGAATTGTAGTGTTTAGCCACTTTTTGCTTCTTGTTGATATTTCGGAGATGTGCACGCTCCCGGCGTTCCTCCAGGAGGTCCAGGTTAAGGCGGATGCCTTCATTGTTGGTTTCCCTGTCAAACAGTTGTACCCGGTCACTCGGGACTTCCATCTCTACCGGGATCACTGCCTCAGAGCCAAAGGTCATAAGAAATGGGCTCTCCCCATTGGCTTCTGTTGGAGTTGTCCTAAGCGCCCACAAAACCTCTGGAAGTTTCTCAGCCCATAGACCCTTTGCGTCCTCCAGCTTCTTCTTCAGAACTTGCTTGATGAGCTTGTTAACGGCTTCAGTTTGTCCATTAGTCTGCGGGTGTGCAGGGGAGGCATATAGGACCTGACAGGACCCACCCCAGGTTAAACCCTTTTAACCCGAAGTAAATCCTGCGGGGACCACCTCAAGGGAACTTCTTACCGAATCCCCCTTGAAATGGCCAACCCTTCCTACTAAACTAACTAAACCGGGTTAGTCAGAGCAGTCTACAGAGATAGTTACCCCAAAGAATTTTTCGCAGCAACGGAATGATCGACTATGCCTCGACTCTCGTACGCGCTCGACCTCCTCTCAAGAACCCTGCATCACTGGGCATTTAAAAACGAAAGGCCCAGGGGAGAAACATTTAAAAACTGTTAGAGTGAGTGGACGAAAATCACAGATAAAAACTTCATTTCCTGTAATGTTCTCCCAAAAGTATATCAATTTAAAAATCAATTATGCATGCCCACAATTACTAAATTTCCACAAGTGCATAATAAGATAAACCAACAAGGAATATGGGAAGAGAAATGTTCACAAACATAATAAGTCTGACCTCTCAGACTAGGGTCGGAGCTAAGAGCTCTAGTGGCGCCCTCACGCCATGCTATGCTAGCTAGATAAAATAATACGGTCAACCCTTATGATATCAACCTGACCTCTCAGGCTTGTCTGTCCTCTCAGACCAGGGTCGGAGCTAAGAGCTCTAGAATATGTGATAACGGTCAACCCTTATAATATCAACCTGACCTCTCAGGCTTGTCTGACCTCTCAGACCAGGGTCGGAGCTAAGAGCTCTGGATAAAGTGGAAATGGTCAACCCTCATAGTGCACTACGTAATTTGCCTGACCTCTCAGGCTAGGGTCGGAGCTAAGAGCTCTGGATAAAGTGGAAATGGTCAACCCTCATAGTGCACTACGTAATTTGCCTGACCTCTCAGGCTAGGGTCGGAGCTAAGAGCTCTAGTAGCGCCCTCACGCTACTCTAGCTAGCATAATCATTGGTCAACCCTTAAAATATAATTCACAACAATACTTTAATCAAATTCTCTTCCCAAAATAAATAAGTAAACAATTCCTTGACATATATGCATAGACCCAATCTCCAACGAAGTCTCGGGTTCAATTCCATTCGTAGGACGGCCCTCACCGTCTATAACCATTTTCGGAAGAAATAGAAAATCGAGTAATAACGTAAATACGTTCAAGAACCCGAGAGATATATAATTCTCGAAAACAATCATAAACATCATGCAATTAACTCAATAATTAAGGCATGCATTTATTTAAAACAATATGTCCACTCACAGTACTATTGCGACATTTCCGCTCGGAAAGCTCCTCGAGCGAAACCCTCGAACTACCCGCGTAGTCGAGCCCGTCTCACATCCGACCAGAGACTGTACAACAAATCATCAAATTAGTCATACCACAGTTGACTTGGTCTTTTCCTAGTTTGACCAGGAAGTCCTATTTGACCACAAGTTGACTGAGTTCCTTTTTATGACATTTTACCCTTTTTGACTTTCTTTCCCGGTTATCGACTCTTAACTCAATTTATCGGAAGTCCGGCTCAGTTTCCGAACTTTCCTTTATTACTTTAACTTGACGTTAGGGTGTCACGTATTAAACAATAAATATAACCTCGAGTCGATATACCGATTTAACATTTTCTCATAAATTCCAGTTATCAATTTCCGATAACAATTTAACTCTTTACCCAATTAACCAAAAATTGTCACATTCAATGAGCTTCAGTTCTTAACCCATTTTTCTGAAAATGCCACTTTCCCAAAGTGAAAGCTTTCCTTTAATGGAAACTTTCCCAAAATGGAAAGTTTCCCAAATTAACAGGTTTCCAAACTTGGGAGGTTTCCCAAAATGGAAACTTCCTAATTACGTCCATTTCTCCGTAAATGTCTCAACTTAGGAATTAACCGTACTTTTTGACTAAAAGCCTAACAAGGATTCGATTTCTACCTCTTCGGCTTTCTGCCGGAACCATTACGTTTCACCGAATTCCGGTAACGTGCGGGATTTTCGCCAGAGTTTCCCCCGTTTCCTTCGTCACCAAGTTATCGACCACACATGCACAAAACAACTCAATTTCAGCAACAGGGCACAACACACACAACAACACAACACAACCTGCAGGAGACAACAACCCAAACTCACCTTACAGTTGCCACCAGTCCCTATAACTCCCTCTACCAGCACCACTACAGCTCCGGCAGCACCTCCACCCTTGCTTGTCGTTGTCCCGAGCACAGAGGCTTCCCACTGCCCAGACTCACCAACTAGGGCCTCCTCTGCCTCAGTCCCTAGTCTCCAGCCTCTTCGGAACTCCTATCACCACCAGAACAACCCAGAACTCCTCGTCGGAGACGAGGACTCAGAAACCCAGCAAGCACAGTGAACACCGAAAAGGAAGAATTCGCTCAGGCTCAAATCGAACATTCAAAGACATGGAAAAGGAAGAGGAAGTGCAGAGGAGAAGAACCTTACCCTCCACGCGCCCTAACTCCGCCTGAAACGGCCGAAATCCGGCGAAGACCGCCGCCTGGTATCGTCGTTGATCTCCCTTCACGGTGGACGTTACAGTGAAAAGAGGGATGGGCTAGGACGAGAAGGTGGAGTGGAGTTGGATGGTGTTGGTCCGCCGGCGTGTAGTGGCCGGACGCAGCTCCGGTGAGGAAGAGCAGACGGAGGTCGAAGGAGAGGGGAGACTCGGGTTTGACCCGAGTTTCTGGTTTGACCCAGTCAACCAACTCACTTCCAATTTAAACTTGAATGGACGGTCCAGATTCATTCTCCAAATGATCTGACGGTCCAGATTTAAAGAGAGTGAAAAGTAAAAAGGTTAAATGGTAAAACTCCCTTTTTACCGGATGGATAATTAAAAATTACCATAAACTTCTGAAATTCACAGAAATTAGCCGGAAGCTCCGAAAAATATTCCGGAAATACCGGGAGACTCGTGTTGACACGTACTACAACATCGAGTCATCAATTCAGGTATTTGGTATACTTGTAAAAACTCGAAAATTAACTCGAGCGATAACTTATCGAATTACCGATCGCAATTAAAATCCTCGGTAACTCGTGAATTTCTGTGAAAGGTAACTTTTATTAACTTGACAAGATTCGGGGTGTGACAATTCTCCCCACCTTATAAAAATTTCGTCCTCGAAATTTCTATACTCAAAGTCCAATACTGTGGGGGATAGTACCACTTAAAATAATAATATTGTTCTCCAATATCACTTCCTTCTGAGAACTCATTTGAAACGTCTCACGAATAGCATTGTCAAAACTCTAAACACATGCCCTTTACGCTCAACATAATAACTTCGACCAGTAACCAACCTCCTATCCCTTCTGGTTTAGCCAACTAAACACCACCCAATATTCTTACTAACCACAAGTGACGTCGTCACAATACTACTAATACTCGTCTGATCCAATAACACCTCGCTTGTCGCGAGTAAAATTTCTTCAAGAACACTCGTATTCTTTCGTTGAATTTAGATATCAACTCAACACATTCCCTCTGCAGGAAATGACTATCACGCCCGAGGAGTAGGGTCCGATGTCACTAATGGATTTAAATCCTCTGGTAACACAATACCACGTGGAGCCAAATCTACTGATAACAAGTCCACGAGAAAACCATGATCACATTGTGTTACACAACCATCACCTCATTTGAACCGGGCTCCCTGATTTGGTTTACGCTTTCTAGAAACTATTCTGTCATGTTGTAGAGTAATTGTCTTCCCTTACTCTATCATTACTCAAACCATAGTACACCCAGGACACGAGTTGCCATGAGTTTTAGCGTAAATCCAAAATCATAGCCTTTTAATCAGGGAGATACAAATCTCCAGACATCGAGATCCAACAATACTTACTCCTCGCATGAAGACAATGGTCAGACTACGTACTACTCACGTAACTATTCTGACACAAATCCTGACTTTTACTCACAATCCAAACATTAGAGTCACCAACTCAATTATCACTTGGTGATGTCATAGCGTACTTTACAACTGGTAATACATACCCGTACCACTCAAAGGTGAGGTGCCACTGGCCTCTCTGTCCCTTACCTTAACCTGGAATGACGCATAGTACAGAACTTGCACTTCAACCATAACCGTGCGTCTATTAAACATTATCCGCATCTCAATCTGGAATAGACTTACCATTAAAAGACTCCTAGAGTCTTACCCGCTCAACAAGGACATTTCATTCTTGGATGTCTCCATTACCACAACGTCCGGTAGTAACCAGCAACTTTGGACATTTAACTAGATCAGACATCTACATAAAATTCAGTGCCACTGGTGCACACCCAAAGGAAATCTTGATCCAAGCATCGGGAAAATTAATTCCGCCTGAACTTAGCCATATTGATCACCGAGCATCCAGTTATCAAGGCACAAATTAACCAATGTCATCACCGCACTGGGCACGTGAACATCACAGAGCCAACTCGCACAACTGGACAGTTTCTAACAAAACTGTCCCCCATGCCCTGCTCGTTTACCATCCACCGCATCTTTTATTTGGTAAAATTCAAAATTCACAATACCACTTCAGATCCTCGAATACAAGATCCACTAACACACATTAACATCCCCTCATATCATAACTTAATCTGGACGTGGCTTAATCACTCCACGATTTCCCATGAAGTGTTGCTCAACTTATCAACATACCTTACCAATCTCAGTAACAATTATTACCAAACTTAGACTCGTAATACTTTTTGAGTCATCGAGGAAAAATCTTTCCTGGTTCCACCACAATTCGTACTCACCGAAATATTGACAATTTCGTGAGTCACCTCCAATGATCTTTCTTGCTACCACTCTACACTCGTGGTGCCAAGAACTGCCGCTAGGTCAACATTCATAACAATTAGGGTCACTACTCAAATGACCAATGACCATAGCAATGCCAACAATACTGTAATCCTCTCAGGATTTCCTTAAATTAACCTCAATAATTGATCTTCCAGATCTTAATCCTTATTCCACATAACAAGATTGAGAATATTTCCGGTCACTGCAGTGGATGTAACTTATGAACTCCAAACACGTCTAAGTACACCTTCGGTCGCAATATTTGATTAGACCACAGCCAGTGGGTGCACAAATTCCCATGTCATCAAGCTCAGTTAATCGTCCTCACAGAAACCAAGTGTCATAACAGATGACTTGGGTTGCAGGTTCAAGCTTGACCATCTACAACATTCTCACTCCTATTCAACGATTCAGTAAACCTTGCCTCACTGCTGTCACTTCATCACTTTCGTGCATTTAGCCCAGAAAACATCAGACCACCTACTAACGACATTTAATAATTTCACAACCATCATAAAAGTCGGAGCCACTAACAATAACCTCCTTCCGACTTGTACTTAAATGGTTAGACCCTTTAATTGACGTTTAGCACAGAACTGCTAATCAAACGTCCTTAATCTCCGTTCTCAATAAATGGAACTCTCATGACACATTCTTAAGATGATGTCATCATCAGCCTGAGTCACTTACCTGATGTCATTTTTGACCACCCACAGCTGTACACCATAATTATGCCTTACATGTATGTGCTACCCAAATTTCAATTTACCACTTCCCAACATAGGAAGGTACATGTGCTCATTTGGGGTATTCCCATGTACAACTTCGGCCGTCGAAACAATACCGTTTGCACAATGACCGGTTCCTACACCACAATAATACAAAGTCAATCAAGGCTCGTCTCCCTATCTCCGGTACCCCAAGCACTCTTGGTCCACGACCCGGTGGCTTATTGCCACTTCCAACATGTTCCTTTAAATCCTGAAACCAATTACGCTTAGCTACAACTGATAACACTCGTTCGATCTGTAAATCAGACTCTAACACAGCCAACCTGGAGACTCCTCCACAGGTGTACCAATTAAAATACTTTGATCACAGGTGGATAACCCACCTTATGGTTGACATGAGCCCCAAGATCTGGTGACACAATTTAATTACTGCCTCCACGATAAATGGTCCAATGTTCATTGTCACCAACCATTCAAATCACGCTTGGACTCACCAACAAATCAAACCTTCTAGTACCCCAATCATGGGTGGCTGGAACGAAGAGAATCTGGTCGTAGCTGACGACAACCATGTCAGCACCAAAAGTGACCCAAACCATCAGTTTCAGTGATTGTCCCATAAAGCGTCAAGGGACCAATCAGCCTTTACTTTCTTAACCTTCTCCAGTAGTGTCATCATGGACTCGTCACTAGATCCAAGTCCATTGATCCCAAAATGACTACACTCATTTTCCTTGAGTCATTCCACTTTCATAAGTCCGTTGGTTTCTCCAAAACCACACTAATGACGAACCTCAACAAAGTCGTGACAATCGTCAAAACTCAATATTCATCCTTTCTGAACAATCGCGTTTGGCAGGATGAAATCTCTTTCATTAACTCGTACGACTCTCCACCGCTAAGAGTCTCATAACTCGAACACCAAAGCCTTATCTTAGGCTTCTACAGCATCCCTGTCAACAACCATGACAGCCTTCCAGGTGTGAATTAACTGTTTCACCACCGAATATTCACACAAATGTTCAAGCTCGTTAAATAGCGGGAGTTTACAGCTCGATCCCCAACTCAAATCTCATAAATCAATGGGAAATACAAAACATAAATACGTAATGAGCTTACCTTGTTCCTTACAGGAACTCTCTATGAGGTCGCGCGTACTGAGGCATAGTCTTGAAGATTCGATCGTTTACAGGACCACTCGGTCCATATCTCAATCAGGAAGTACTAACTCATATCCTCAATAAACACTAAGCGTCCAAGCATAAAATGCCGATGGATCCGCCGCGGTCGGACCATCACTCTATAGACACTAAGTGATACCAAGTATATGAGGTAGTAACAGGAAACGATAACCTAATGCTCTGATACCATTGACAGGACCCACCCCAGGTTAAACCCTTTTAACCCGAAGTAAATCCTGCGGGGACCACCTCAAGGGAACTTCTTACCGAATCCCCCTTGAAATGGCCAACCCTTCCTACTAAACTAACTAAACCGGGTTAGTCAGAGCAGTCTACAGAGATAGTTACCCCAAAGAATTTTTCGCAGCAACGGAATGATCGACTATGCCTCGACTCTCGTACGCGCTCGACCTCCTCTCAAGAACCCTGCATCACTGGGCATTTAAAAACGAAAGGCCCAGGGGAGAAACATTTAAAAACTGTTAGAGTGAGTGGACGAAAATCACAGATAAAAACTTCATTTCCTGTAATGTTCTCCCAAAAGTATATCAATTTAAAAATCAATTATGCATGCCCACAATTACTAAATTTCCACAAGTGCATAATAAGATAAACCAACAAGGAATATGGGAAGAGAAATGTTCACAAACATAATAAGTCTGACCTCTCAGACTAGGGTCGGAGCTAAGAGCTCTAGTGGCGCCCTCACGCCATGCTATGCTAGCTAGATAAAATAATACGGTCAACCCTTATGATATCAACCTGACCTCTCAGGCTTGTCTGTCCTCTCAGACCAGGGTCGGAGCTAAGAGCTCTAGAATATGTGATAACGGTCAACCCTTATAATATCAACCTGACCTCTCAGGCTTGTCTGACCTCTCAGACCAGGGTCGGAGCTAAGAGCTCTGGATAAAGTGGAAATGGTCAACCCTCATAGTGCACTACGTAATTTGCCTGACCTCTCAGGCTAGGGTCGGAGCTAAGAGCTCTGGATAAAGTGGAAATGGTCAACCCTCATAGTGCACTACGTAATTTGCCTGACCTCTCAGGCTAGGGTCGGAGCTAAGAGCTCTAGTAGCGCCCTCACGCTACTCTAGCTAGCATAATCATTGGTCAACCCTTAAAATATAATTCACAACAATACTTTAATCAAATTCTCTTCCCAAAATAAATAAGTAAACAATTCCTTGACATATATGCATAGACCCAATCTCCAACGAAGTCTCGGGTTCAATTCCATTCGTAGGACGGCCCTCACCGTCTATAACCATTTTCGGAAGAAATAGAAAATCGAGTAATAACGTAAATACGTTCAAGAACCCGAGAGATATATAATTCTCGAAAACAATCATAAACATCATGCAATTAACTCAATAATTAAGGCATGCATTTATTTAAAACAATATGTCCACTCACAGTACTATTGCGACATTTCCGCTCGGAAAGCTCCTCGAGCGAAACCCTCGAACTACCCGCGTAGTCGAGCCCGTCTCACATCCGACCAGAGACTGTACAACAAATCATCAAATTAGTCATACCACAGTTGACTTGGTCTTTTCCTAGTTTGACCAGGAAGTCCTATTTGACCACAAGTTGACTGAGTTCCTTTTTATGACATTTTACCCTTTTTGACTTTCTTTCCCGGTTATCGACTCTTAACTCAATTTATCGGAAGTCCGGCTCAGTTTCCGAACTTTCCTTTATTACTTTAACTTGACGTTAGGGTGTCACGTATTAAACAATAAATATAACCTCGAGTCGATATACCGATTTAACATTTTCTCATAAATTCCAGTTATCAATTTCCGATAACAATTTAACTCTTTACCCAATTAACCAAAAATTGTCACATTCAATGAGCTTCAGTTCTTAACCCATTTTTCTGAAAATGCCACTTTCCCAAAGTGAAAGCTTTCCTTTAATGGAAACTTTCCCAAAATGGAAAGTTTCCCAAATTAACAGGTTTCCAAACTTGGGAGGTTTCCCAAAATGGAAACTTCCTAATTACGTCCATTTCTCCGTAAATGTCTCAACTTAGGAATTAACCGTACTTTTTGACTAAAAGCCTAACAAGGATTCGATTTCTACCTCTTCGGCTTTCTGCCGGAACCATTACGTTTCACCGAATTCCGGTAACGTGCGGGATTTTCGCCAGAGTTTCCCCCGTTTCCTTCGTCACCAAGTTATCGACCACACATGCACAAAACAACTCAATTTCAGCAACAGGGCACAACACACACAACAACACAACACAACCTGCAGGAGACAACAACCCAAACTCACCTTACAGTTGCCACCAGTCCCTATAACTCCCTCTACCAGCACCACTACAGCTCCGGCAGCACCTCCACCCTTGCTTGTCGTTGTCCCGAGCACAGAGGCTTCCCACTGCCCAGACTCACCAACTAGGGCCTCCTCTGCCTCAGTCCCTAGTCTCCAGCCTCTTCGGAACTCCTATCACCACCAGAACAACCCAGAACTCCTCGTCGGAGACGAGGACTCAGAAACCCAGCAAGCACAGTGAACACCGAAAAGGAAGAATTCGCTCAGGCTCAAATCGAACATTCAAAGACATGGAAAAGGAAGAGGAAGTGCAGAGGAGAAGAACCTTACCCTCCACGCGCCCTAACTCCGCCTGAAACGGCCGAAATCCGGCGAAGACCGCCGCCTGGTATCGTCGTTGATCTCCCTTCACGGTGGACGTTACAGTGAAAAGAGGGATGGGCTAGGACGAGAAGGTGGAGTGGAGTTGGATGGTGTTGGTCCGCCGGCGTGTAGTGGCCGGACGCAGCTCCGGTGAGGAAGAGCAGACGGAGGTCGAAGGAGAGGGGAGACTCGGGTTTGACCCGAGTTTCTGGTTTGACCCAGTCAACCAACTCACTTCCAATTTAAACTTGAATGGACGGTCCAGATTCATTCTCCAAATGATCTGACGGTCCAGATTTAAAGAGAGTGAAAAGTAAAAAGGTTAAATGGTAAAACTCCCTTTTTACCGGATGGATAATTAAAAATTACCATAAACTTCTGAAATTCACAGAAATTAGCCGGAAGCTCCGAAAAATATTCCGGAAATACCGGGAGACTCGTGTTGACACGTACTACAACATCGAGTCATCAATTCAGGTATTTGGTATACTTGTAAAAACTCGAAAATTAACTCGAGCGATAACTTATCGAATTACCGATCGCAATTAAAATCCTCGGTAACTCGTGAATTTCTGTGAAAGGTAACTTTTATTAACTTGACAAGATTCGGGGTGTGACAGGACCTTTGTCCCATTGGAATGTAAGAATTCCCGGAACTCATCGTTGTCAAACTGCGTCCCGTTATCTGTGATAAACGTCTCTGGGATTCCAAACCGGCAAAAGACATTGTTCCAAAGGAATTTCTTAACATTTGCAGTCGTGATCCGTGCCAGGGGTTGAGCTTCTATCCACTTGGAATTATAGTCCACTGAGACAATGGCATGTTTGAGCTGTCCCGGAGCTGTGGGTAGAGGCCCGATGAAATCAATCCCCCACATGCAAAATGGATATGGAGAAATTATTACTGATAGTGGGACTGATGGGGCACGGGGAAAGCTTGCAAATCGGTGACATTGAAGACAGGAATCTACGACGACTCTGGCATCGTGTTCCAAAGAAGGCCAGTAATATCCCATTCTTAGGGTTTTGAAAGCCAGGTTACGGGCTCCAAAGTGATTTCCACATACCCCGCTATGAAGCGACTGCAAAACCCGGTCTCCTTCCTCGGGTGTAATACACTTCAAATCAGGAAAAGTATGTCCTCGTCGATAGAGTTTCCCATCACGGATACTATACCGCGCCGCTCGAACCCGTAGTCGTTTGGCCGCTACCGGGTCCTCAGGTAGGGTTCCATGTTGGATGAAGTTGATGAACTCATCCATCCAAGACGGTGGCGGGTTTGCCTCTACCGCGAAAATCTCAGAAAAGGAGAGTGAGATGCTTGGTTTCTCCAATGTCTCGACCAGTAAGCTTTTAAACTCGGTATTGGAATCGTCCCCTGTTGCAATCCTAGCCAGGGTATCTGCTCTCACATTCTGCTGCCTCGGTATCTGAGTAACCTCAAAGGTGTCAAATTTCTCCAGCAAGAAAGCCGCTAACTTTTGATAGGACGAAAGATGTGCTTCCTTTGCCTGAAATCCGCCGTTAACCTGCTGCACTACCAGTTGTGAATCACTTAGTATGCGGAGATGCCGGGCGCCCATATCTTTAGCGAGTTGGAGCCCTTTGATTAGGGCTTCGTACTCAGCCGTGTTGTTTGATGCTTTGAAGTTAAAGCGTAAGGCATAGTCAAACATATTACCCTCCGGGTCTACCAATGTAATGCCTGCTCCACATTGCCTCTGATTGACTGATCCATCTACAAATATCTGCCAACTCTCCGGTTCAGCTTGTGTAGGAAGAGTTTCAGCAACTGTTGAATCTGCTGGGATTAACTCGGCAATGAAGTCTGCTGCTGCCTGCCCTTTGATTGCCGTTCGCGGTTTAAAGTGCAAATCATGCTCCCCCAACTCAATTGCCCATTTGACCAGTCTTCCTGAAGTCGCCGGCTTTTGCAGAACCTGCCGTAGCGGTTGGTTGGTGAGTACATGGATGGAATGTGCTTGAAAATAGGGTCTTAACTTCCTTGCTGCTACAACCATGGCCAGGGCCAGTTTTTCAATATCTGGATAACGAGTTTCAGGATCATTGAATCCTTTTCCAGTATAGTAGACCGGCAGTTCTTCAGACTCTGGCTTTCTTATCAAGGCACAACTGACAGCCGTTTGAGATACCGCCAGGTACAGATAGAGTATTTCCCCAGGGTTTGGTCTGGATAAAGAAGGAACTGACGCCAAGTATTCCTTCAACTTTTCAAAAGCTTGATTGTGCTCTTCCTGCCATGTAATCCGCTCGCGGTGTTGACTCTTGAGAATTTTGAAGAAGGGGGCACATTTATCTGTTAACCTGGATATAAACCGGGATAAGGCTACCAGCCTGCCAGTAAGTTACTGAACTTCATTCCTGGTTTTTGGCGGTTGCATGGCCAAGACGGCTTGAATTTTGTCGGGGTTTGCCTCAATTCCCCGAGCGCTGACCATAAACCCGAGAAACTTTCCTCCCGAAACACCGAACACACACTTCTCCGGGTTTAACCTCATCCCCTTGCTCAAGGCAATGTCGATAACGGTCTCCAAGTCATCCGGGTGTTTGCTTGTTTCCCGGCTTTTGACCAGCATATAATCTATATAAACCTCCATAGTATCCCCGAGTTGGTTTGCAAACATGCCCACTACGAGGCGCTGGAACGTGGCTCCTGCATTCCGGAGTCCAAAAGGCATCACTCTGTAATAATACATCCCCTTGTCTGTTGTAAAAGATGTGTGCTGTTGATCCGCGGGATTCATCGGAACTTGGTTAAATCCCGAGTATGCATCTATAAAGCTCAACTGGGGGTGGCCCGCGGTTGAATCCACCAGTTGATCAATCTTTGGAAGGGGAAAACTATCCTTCGGGCAAGCCTTATTCAGATCTGTGTAGTCGACGCACATCCTCCACTTTCCGTTTGCCTTCTTGACCATCACCACATTGGCCAACCAATCCGGGTATGTTGCATCTTCAATGAACCCGATGTCTTTAAGACGTTTAACTTCTGCTTGAATGGCCTTGTACTTCTCTGCGCAAAATGCACGACGCTTCTGTCTTACCGGTTTAACACCCGGGATAATATTGAGGGAATGCGTCATAACGTCTGGAGAAATCCCGGGCATGTCTGCATATGACCATGCGAACACCTTCTGTTTCCGGGTTAGCAGCTCAACCATTCGGGTTCTGACCTCGGGGTCAAGGCCTGTGCCAATGCAAATCTTCCTCTCCAGGTATTCTTCTGAAATCTGAATCCATTCTGTTGCTTCAATTGGGGCTGGCCGGGGGAACTTGGCAGGATACTTCTGGCTCTTCTTTTGTGCCGTCTTGCTGATGGGCAAAGAATCCGGGTCATCCCTGGGGTCATCGGGTTTGTCAAATGGGGACAGGGAAAAACCGGCCGAAAACATCTCATGCTGGGACTGAGTTGCTATCGCGTTGCATCTGACAGCGGCTTCTTGGTCTCCGCGAATTGTAACCCAACCCTCGGGTGTAGGTACCTTCATAAGCAGCATGTGACCCGCTATAAAACTTTGTAGGCCCCAGAGTGCATCTCTCCCGAGTATGGCATTGTAGGAGGATGGGCAGTCCACAATTATGAAGGGAACTACAATTCTTGTGGACTGGTGCCCGGTTCCAACTGTAACCGTTAGCTGATCAGACCCCAACGGTTGAGTCGTCTCACCTGAAAAACTGATCAATGGCTCGTGGTTTCTATAGAGCTTATCTCTTCCTCTCTTAAACCCCTTATAGCAACTGCTGAACATGACGCTGACAGCGGCTCCCGTGTCTATTAGAACCCTCCGAGTTCTCCAGTGGTCAATCTGAAGAGTGATAATGAAAGGATCATTGTGATGCACTTTCAGCGTGTCTTCAGACTGAGAAAATGACACGGTATCCCAAGGAACCAGCTCCTTGCGGCATTCCTGACGAAGCTGCATTATCTCAAACTCCGGGCCTCTTGGGCAGAGTCTTTTGGCCCGGTGACCGGACACCCCTTGGGTGCCACCCCCGTGAATCGTCATTATCTCCCCATATACTTCAATCAGGTTGACACCTGTGGCGGGTGACTTATACTGCTGTAACTTGCCGTTCTGGATCATGTACTCAATGGTGTTCCGAAGAGAAAAGCACCGGTCGGTTGTGTGGCCAGACTCGTTGTGATAGGCACAATGTTGCCCGTTGTCCGGCCCTGCCCTTTTGGGAAACTTTCTTTTTGGAGCCGGGGGAACTTCATTCCTATGGCGGTTCCAAATTTCTTCATAGGAGGCAGTCAAGTTGGTCAACACTTCATATCGAGGGATGTAAGTGTTCTTTTCCTCCCGAGTTGGATGTCTTGGGTATGGAGCCTCTCTTGGTTTCTCCCTTGGTCTGTTTGAACTTTTGCCGTAGTATCCCTGGCCACTCTTATGTTGCCCTTCCTTTTTCCATCCATCAGCTCGCTGGCTTGTGAACCCGGTGTTCGTCCGGCGTTCCCCGAAGGTGTCGTACTCGGCTTGAGCTTGCCGAGTTACTTCATTAATTAAATCGTCGTAGCACCTGAACCGCTGCTTCCTGAGCTCCACCACAAAGCGGGTTGGTTTGAGCGCCTGTAAGAACGCCTCTGATGCTACTGACTCGTCCAAGTGCCCACACTTGGAAGTTGTGGACAGCCAACGGGTTACAAAAATTTTCAAGCTTTCATCATCCCTTTGCTGGACTTTGAATAACGAAGTGGTGCTTCGGTTGGCACTAGACAGCAGGATAAACCGGGACAGGAACCTCTGTGTCAGCTGACCATAGGTCTCTATTGACAAAGCCGGTAACTTGAGGAACCAACTCAATGCCTCCTCACTGAGTGTTTCCTGGAAAGCATGGCATGCTTGGGCGTCTGTGAACCGGGTTGAATCCAACTGAGACTGGAACAACTCAAGGTGTGCATACGGGCACCCCGTTCCGGCATATCTCTTAATCTTAAATGGCTTTGCTTCCGGTGGCTTTTTGTCTGCTTGAACCCGTGCGGAGAATGGGCTTGCACGGGTAATAAAGGGTTGGTATTGTTGTGGTCCCGTTCCCGAGTTAAGGCGCTGCTCAAGTTGGGTCACAGTTTGTGTCAACTGTAACAGCAGCTGGGTCTGGGCATCTGCTGGGGGAAGTGGTTGATTTAACAACGGCTCTGGGGGTGGAGGAGGTCCTGTAAGATTGTGATTAAACAAAGGATTGGAGAGATGGATAATTTGTGGATTTGGGTTAGGGTGGGCAGTGGTTGGGAGAATAGCGGGTGGTATGTATGCACTGTCAAGAGTTCGCGGGTTTCCACAACCCGGAGGATTCCCTTCTGGGGTGATGATATCAGCAAGTCTGGCTGACGTCCCCATGGCATTCGCCCTTTGAGTTAAGGTTGCTTGAAGAAGCCCATGCTCGGCCTGGATAGTCGCTAACTGCTCCCTTACCGTCATTAACTCGGCATGTTCTCGAGTAGATTGCTCCTTTTGAGCGAGAAAGTCCTTTTTCAAGAGCTCGAATGCTGCTGCCAAATCTGTTTGGCCAAACTGGGTCCCGGAGGTCCCTGGGTTATCATCCCCTGAGAAATTAAGCCTCCTAGTTGGATCTTGTTCTCCTGTCATTTCCACCGTCCTTCGAAATATTAAGCGGGAGGTCTTGAGTTCGACTCTCAACGAGAGCACCAATTGTTTCAGGGTAAACTCGTGGCCCCTTTAGCGGGTTGCACGGTTCCAGAAATAGCGAACTTCCTTGTACTCCGAGTTTTCCTGTGTAAAGAACAAACACGTCAAAGGGCGTCCCCGGGTTTACCGAGGGAAGCCACTCCGATGCTTAAGTCAGACACTGTCAGATAAGCAGAAAACTCAAGAGTAGTTAAGAAATTGTCCGTCCTCTTACCGGGAGGTCCTCACCGGTATTTATAGTAGCATTAAAGGCAGCACTTTGTCTTTTTCCAATGTGGGAATGAACTCCCTTGCTTTACCTCAACTTTACAATGAACTGGGCCCTGACAAAGGACCCAGAGTGGCTTCTCAAATCTGACTGGGCTTTGACCCTGTAAACAGTACTTCAAGCATAATAAACGATGCACATTTAACAATTGACCACACTTGGTGTTATTTCTTGAATTGTAACCCGGTAAAGGGGAAATATTAGGTTCCACCTATAAACAGTTAGACTTAAACACTTTAAAATATAAACATGTTTGTGAAAGTCTACTATTTGTAACTTATAATCAATAAGAACATGACACATAATGTAAAATTAAGTATTAATAAATAAATGAATATATTTCGGTTCGGTTTAATTGGTTTTTAGAAAGCACGTAACCACAAACCGAAACCGCACTAGTCGGTTTTTGCGAATTCTAAAACCGATTGTCTCGGTTCTATTCGATTTCAGTTATTCGGTGTCGGTACGGCTTTGACCGGTTTCGGTTTTTTCGATGCCTAAAAGTCCACCCCTACTTAGACGATAAATAATTAATATTTTTTATATAATTTTAGTATATTAAAATTACTAAACACTAAAAAACCTTAAAATGTACTAAAAGCTTCTAAAGTATATTTTTTGGGGTTCCTTTTGTTTTTTTTAGCCGAGATTACATATTTATACCCACTAACTCCCACCCCTCTCTGCTTTCTAACTAAACCCAACAACCCACCCAACCATGTCGCCTCTTCTTCTTCTTCTTCTTTAATCTTATATCAAATTTCAGTTTAAATTTCAAAACAGTAATCGTCACACTTCGGCCCGAGTTTACCTCCTTAAATCAAAGATAGATGTGCGGGACCCATCTCAAGAGAGATTCTCTTAAAATCCCCCTTGAGGATGGATAACTCTTTACTCAAACCATTTTTAACAGTCCAAACAACAACGAAATAGACCTCTCGAAATCTGAGGTTATTCCGATTACCGAATTGGATTTCATACCAATTACTTTAGAGGACATATGGTCTAAATATTATTGGTGATTGCACCCGAAACCTGGTCAGGCTGCCTATGTACCCATGTACTCAGGGATCAAGCCACACGTAGCTCTTATATTAAATAACGTCTTAACAGGGCGAATCCCGCTTTTCTATTTAATAGGTCCCTTTAATAAACCCGATAAAAGTAATCCTATCGTAAACCCGCTAGGGTAGTATTAAACATCTATTTATCTGGATTATCCTATGCATACTTTATACCGATATACCCAACCAAATGTACAACATAAGATAAATATGAATCACAAAAATAAATATAATGACAACCACGTAAATAATAAATCCACCAGAGATATAATAGACAAATTATCTATAATGCCATTCTTGTAAATATCTTAAACTTCTAGGTGCACTATTATCAATTCAGCCTTAATGGCAGCTGGATAATTACGCTAATTGACAGGGACATTTCTAGAATTTCAACCTCAAGGGCAGCCTTGTAATTAACTAGAAC
This sequence comes from Comarum palustre, assembly GCA_951800085.1. Taxonomy (NCBI): domain Eukaryota; kingdom Viridiplantae; phylum Streptophyta; class Magnoliopsida; order Rosales; family Rosaceae; genus Comarum; species Comarum palustre. The sequence goes on along the minus strand of OX637585.1, from coordinate 12,125,358 downwards.
TGTCAGGGGCAGTATTGTCTTTTTGGCCTCAGTGGCAGTCTTGTAAATATACAAGTCTACCAAGGGTATTTCTGATATTTTAGCCTTAGTAGCATCCCTGTAATTAACCTGAACTGTCAGGGGCAGTTCTAACATTTCACACATGCGGTAAATGATAAAATGCAAAATCTACTGCGGTAAAAACCTAGAAAATTACCCCCTCTCTACCTCGGCCTAACCGGACGGCCTACCAGCCAATTTCGGCTATCTTCCCCTTTCTTCTACCCATCCCTAACCATACAACAACCCTAACAACAACAACAACACAGAAACATCAACACAGGGAAATCAAACTTACCCTCTGTCGATCTCAAACCCGAACCCAAAAGCTTCACCCTTGCTGTATGAGCTCCTACCAACTGCCACAGGCTTGTCCCAGCTCCAAAAGCCTACCTGAAGTCCAAGAACATCTCGTTAGAGACGAGAACCTGAAACCCAGAAAAACAGTAAGAAAGGGTTTTCGGATTAGGACCTTGATTTGAAGGTTGCATGGATAGGAAGAAGAAGAAGAAGAGGGAAGAAAAACTTTACCTGTCACACGCCCTAACGCCGTTTGAATGGCCGGAAATTGGTCGTTGACCGCCACGTCTCTTCTTAGTCAATCTCCCTCCACGGTGGACGCTTGGGTGATCTGTGGTCTGGGCTAAAAGTAGAGGAAGAGAGGAGAAGGTTTATGATGGTCCGTCGGTGAGTGGTGGCGGGAGTCACCGGCATCGGGCGAAGGGCGCCGGAGAGCATAGAGAGCTTAGGGAGCTCGAGTTGACCTGAAATAGGGTCTTTTACTTCGGTCAAAGGCCTCAAGCCTTATTATAGGAAAATGGACGGCCCAGATTTAATCTGGATCCAACGGTCCAGATTTAATAATAGAACGTTACCGTGAACAGTAAATAGATATTTATTTACTATTTACCACGCAATAACTATACATTATCTGGATCCAACGTTCCAGATTTTATATACATTTACCGCGCATTCAAACTCTGATTAAATCATAGGACATACCCACGAGTTCGTATTAACGTCCTCTACAACTTTCTCAAAGGAAGTTTTCCCGAATTTTTGACTTATCGCAAAGTCACCTCTTTACGGTAAAGTAAATAACATTTATAAGTCCCGTCAACTGAATAAATTCATATTAAACAGCCCGTAGCTTCAAAAAATATTCCGGACATACCGGAGGACTCGTAGTAACATAAACTACCACCTCAGGACATTAATTTTATCTTCCCCCAGAATCGAGAATATCTCGATATTAAACTAGAATATTAGTTCGGGGAGAGCTAATAGCGCGGTTGCAACCCTCTGTAACCTGCCTGATCCTGGTAAAAGGGTGAATTTTGAGACAGGGTGTTATAGTAATCATACCACCTCTCTCTCTCTTGAAGCCCAAATCAATTCTCTTTCAGTTTCAATTTCAAAACCCTAATCAAATCTCTTTCATCATAGATCTTGTATTTGATGACTGCCACCAGCTGTCGGTAGAGAAGCCTTCGGCAAAGAGGACCCTTACGGGAAGAGGATCTTGACTCGAGAATCGATCCTCTCTTTTTCTTCTTCCATTTTAGCTAAAAGACTAGACTAAGAAGTTGATGACGTGGCATGCCCGAGTCTGACGTGGAGTGTCAGTCAATGTGTCAGAAAAGTCAACATTTTCTAACAACCCACATGGCGTGTCAGACACATTTTGAGTTGTGTCAGGCGCGTGTCGTCGTGTCTGGCGTGTTGGACACTACAACACTCCACCACCGAGATCTCACATTGTTGTAATGGCTGGTTATATTATATAAAGTTTTACTTTCTTAAAAAAATTGTATTATTGTTAATATCAAAACTGTATATTGTTATTCACCTGCTAAATGCATGGATCTAACTTTTCTAACCAAAAGAAAATAATTACTAGAGCCATCTAATCCTAATCCTAACTTCGTTAACATGATTCTGGTTATACTATTAGTCAAGGCCATCACACATCGATTCTATTTAAATACATGGGTTGGTTTTGCTAAGTAATTAAGATTTTGATACCAAATTAATCCACAATCAAGGAAGATTTTTTAGTTGGTTAATTGTCCCACCGTTTAGGCAAGGGTGTCCCTCCTTTTGGGCCAGGGTGTTAGGGTTTTGGGGTTTGTGTCATTTGGTGGTTTTGGTTAGGTCATAATTGGTGTCATGTTCAGGGATGATTGGCGTTAACATTAGTGTTTTCTTGTTGTCAATATAATGAATAGGTTGCCCCTGCATATATACTGGTTGTTTTGTTATATAGTGTTTGACGGGATTATTTCTTCTTGAGGTTGGTTGTAAGGAGGTATCGAGACTTCTGAATAGGGTTTGAAGTAGGTTGCATTTGGACCCGTTCCGGTTCATAGTCATCTAATTGCTGGTATGTGGATAAGGAGGAGTGTGATGACTTATTGTCTAATGTCGAGATCTCCTATGGTTGTAATATTATTATCTTTAATAAAATTCTGGATAATTTTTCTAAAAATAAATAATTAGTGGCATCTCTTGTTTGAGTCCTTTTTGCTTTTGTAAAAGAAGAAATGTGACGATACTAATATTTCGAAGCAATCATGTTCACTAGCTCACTTTCTTTTTTACTCCGTTGTAAACATAACCGCTTTCCATAAACATAACCGCTTTCCATAAATTCATTACAAAATTGCTTGTTTCGATAAGACAAGACGGTTGAATGATTTGCAGTAACCTCTTAATTAGTAGATTAAGATTATTCCAAATAAAAAGAAACAAACATCACGATAAAAAAATTGATTTGTTAATTTCAATAAAATTTCTACGATAAATATATTGTCATTCGAACTTATAATCTTTTATTTATAAAAAGAGACTATACCGATAGAAAAAATGATACTGGGCTACATTCAAAAATTTTAATGGCAAAGTTAGATTAATAATATCTCCTACATGGACAATATCTAGCGATATTAGTTAAACTAAATTAAAAAGAGAAAAAAAAATGATGATACACTAAAAATATGATTTAATAGATGAAACTCTAAAACTATAGATATACTGTTAGCGGGTTAGTCTCTAACACTGTATATGTTGCCAACAAATCAAAATACATTTCTCGACCACAGGTGCCGTGAAAATAATGTTTGAACAAATGTCATTAAAATTCTGTGAGGCTGTAAATGTTTTAGGATTAATTTCTTACTACATATTTGTACACAATTGATTTCATAAATCAAGAATCATAAAAAAGTAAAGAATATTTTAGATCCAACAATATGGGATGAACACACTTTTTAGAAGTTAAGAACATGTTATTCCCCATTGATAATGATGAAATCCAACATCAAATTAAATATTTGAAATGCTTCCGAAAAAGCCCATATGCTTGGCTTTTCAAGTGGGATTTACTTAACTAGCACGGATATGAGTACGCGTGTTCGTATCCGACACAATACAATACGCGGACAAGTTAAATTTAAAATATATAGATACAGATACGTGATAGACACGTTAATAAAAATTATTTTTAATATATATTAATATACATATAATTAAAAATACTTAGTAGTCCATCTTAGAGTTACAATGTCATATTCACTCTTTATTTGCTAGCTAGCTAATTAGCAATAAATTGATTCCCTTTATGCAATTAATTAAGAAGGGAGCAATTGATTAATGTGAACAGGTTATTTGTATATTATTCAATACAAGTTAGCAAATGAGGTTGATTAGTTCTCACATAGAATTAGTAAATTTACAGAGACCTATATAGTATACATAAATCAATAATAAGATGACAGATTAGTTGTTTGCAGTCACAATATTTGATGGCATATTACCAGATACATAAACTAGCAATAATTTGGTCAAAAATCACTTAAATAGGAAAAACAATTTCATTGTTTTCCTTACCCGTAAAATATATATAAATCTCATCTCTGACTCCATTGGTTTATTTTTCATTTTTTCCTTTCCATTATTACTCACAGCTGTAAGCTAGCTCTGGTTGTGTGTGAGAGAGAAGCTTCAGAGCTCTAGAGAGACATGGTTGAAGACCCTTGACATAGCTTGCCCTTACGGATTAGATTGTGACCGGACTAGTGACGTCGTCCTTTGAGGGATCTACCAAAGTGCTGAGGATTTCTGTTTGGTCTTCTACGTTGGTGGTCGTCATGGTGGTTGGATGGAGTGGAGGTGCTCTAGAACGTGTTGAAGAAGGCAGTTTGGTCTCTGCTTTGTTGCGTTAGAGGCAGAGGGAAGGGTTGAGTCGATGGTGCTATGGCCGAGGGTTGGGGGAGACCGTCGGAGTGCAGGCTGTGGAAATCCCATATCAGCAAACCTGGAGGGACGAATACGTGCGTGTCTAATTTGAATATGTGCGTGTCCACCGTGTGTCCAAATCGGATACGTGTGTCCGACCATATTTGGTAATATCCAAACGTATTGTGTCCGTATCCGCGTCTAACACGAGACACGCAACCATTTTCACGTGTCCGTGCTACCCAGGTTTTACTTGCTCCATCCAAAAAATAAACTCTAAATAAAACAAAGAAATTCCTAAGCATTGTTATTCTCTCAGTCTGAATCACGCGCTTGCCCAGTTGCATATTAACATTTCCTCCAATGTGGCATTTGGTTAATGAGGAATTCTTGCGTGGGGTAGATGTACCACGTCTATTGTGTGGCCACCCTCTAAGAACCTGACACCTATGCTATTTTTCTATGTCAACGCAGTTGGAAAAAGACTTCAACTTCTCATACCATTTAATTTCTCGCCGACTTGCTTCAAGTCTTCATTCTCTATTCATCATCTTCTTCCCACAGTTTTATTGCTTCCATTCACATAATCAACATATCAAACAAATCAAACCTCATTCGATTCCAGCAAACCAGAACCATATCTTATCAAAAACAACCATAAGCCCCAAAATCGGTCGTGCAAAACCCGTTGGTCGTCCGACGACACTGACTCGTCCCATTATTCTGACGTGGATCTCAACCCATACCCATGAATTCCCACTCCTCCATGCGGCGACGACAATGACGACAACCGTCAGAACCTAGACGATTCGCTTATAACCGTCCCCAAATCCTTGATTCCCGATCCCATTGAAGCTCACGACGTCAGCTCATCGAAGCTGGTCTTGACCGGTGACAACATGATGTAGTTATAGTTATTGTAGGGATTAAGTGCAAGACGAACTAAGGAAGGGTGTTGCAGATCGACGAGATATTGAAGGTTAATTGAGAACTTAAAATTTATTTTCGACAATGATGACATGAAAAAATAACATAGATGTTGGGTTTTTAGTGGATGGTCGCATAATACACATATTGCGAGTGCCCCACACAAGAATTTCTCTTGATTAATTACATGGTAAACCACAGGTAGAAAATAAGAAAACAAGACAAAAGATTGATGCACAAGTTCAAAGATTGATGAGCTCTTGTTCACCCAATGATTATGATTAAGAGCATGGTTTACCAAAACTCAAACCAACAGTTCTAATATAAAGTCAAAAAGAAAACACCAAAGCAAGTAAAAATCCAAGCAAACACCAACCACATGTAAAATTTCTACGTACACGTAACATGTTATATATTTGTTTTCTAAATAGTAAAATCATTTTAGAATAATTAATAATCCGGCTGGCCGCCGTTTTTACCAAACCATACAATCAACGTGGGTAAATAACAAGCCGGTGACATGAACATACATCATCATCAACCTCAATGTGCAATGACCCCAGAACCTGCTCATGTTCTTCATCATCCCCTTGGCTCTAACTTTGACCTCTCTCTTACTAATTTTCTCTCTCTCTCTAAAATTAAATATAGATACCAAATACCCATTGCACACCTCACACACAAATTCCCAACCCACATAAACTCACCCACCCCTCTCTTCGTTTTCCCAAGAGCAAGAAAAAGAAAGTGTTGACCAGAGTTGCGCGTTTGGAACTTCAATGTATCAATGAGGTGCGAGAAGCACGCCGCCGACTTCACTAGCGCCGTCGGCGTCTGCGCCACGTGTCTCCGGGAGCGACTTACCGCCGTCATCGAGGCCCAGTTACGAATCCAGGCTCAGCTCTCCCGCAACAACTACGGCGTCGCCCCGGAAGAACCGCAAAATCCTGACCCGAACCCCCCGCCGCTCATCTTCCCCCGCTCCGTCTCCCCTTACGTTTCCCGCCGTAAATCCGACGACTCCGCCTGGCCGAACCACCACCACAGCCGGTTCTACAGTACTCCCCAGGTGGGGCCCACCTACGACGGAGCCGCCACAGTCCGAGGCTCGTACAGGAAGAGCAAGCCGAGGTTTTCGCTCCTGACGAGCCTGTTCCGGTCCAGATCCGACAGGTTCTGGACGGATCCGTCGCGGCACTCGTCGTGGTTCTCGGCGATCTTCGCCGGGAAAAGAGGGAAGAAATCGAAGCAATGCTTCGCCGACGACTCCACGGTCCGAGTGAGATCTCGCCACAGAAGAGCGCGTGGAATGTCGCCGGATTTGACGCACGAAGGCTGCGAGGACGACGGCGACCCGTCGGGCAGCGGAGACTCGTCGACGCCGTCGCGGCGGAATGGTAATGGTCCGGTGTCGGGTCTGACGTTCTGCCTGAGCCCGCTGGTTCGGGCCAGCCCGAACCCGCACTGGAACCAGAAAGGCATGCAGGGGTTCCCGACGGAGCATGGGATAACCGGCGAGATCAGGGTGGCGACGAAGCGGCACTTGTCTTCGGCGGCGTCGTTTAGCATGAACCGGTCGAGGAAGCTGGCCGATTTCGGTAGAGCCACTTCCAACCGTTAGATCTTTCAGACCGTTGCATCGTTGACAACGCAGACGCTGCTGATGCCATGGGCAGGAAGTACGGTTTTACCCACTCATAGTTTCTTTTTACGCTTTTAAAAAAAAGGGAATGTTTGTTACACCACAGGATAGATATTTTTTGTTGTATAATATGGGAATCTTATAATTTTTAATAGGGTACAATTGGCCCTTGTGTTTTTGTTGAAACTCTTTAATCTGTCCTGTCCAATATTTTGAAATATCTTAGCCGCCTGATTTACATATCTTCAAGTTGGTAAAAGAAATAATTCTGTCGAAACTAAATCTTATATGAGAAGTGCAACGAAGGAGTGCTAAATTTTAATTTAAAAAATTAAAATTTGAAATCTAATCGGTTCTAAATTATTAAATTTAGTCTTAAAATTATTAAATTTAACATGTATTTAACATAAATTAGTAAAAAAAATTTAATGCATCCTATTATAAAATCTTGGATCCATCAATGAAGAATTGGATCACTCTCAACACAAAAATAAACAGTTCGTTGGGTGGGGTTGTTGGTTCGATATTACCATTAGAGAGGGGATCCCACCATTATAGACGCGACCCTCGGCGTTTGAGACAATAAGAAACATAAAACCGTTATCAAATAAAATGTGAATATTTTCATTTATGAATATTTGGAAGAATGATGAAATAATACTGCGAATAACACATTCAACAATCATCTCAAAGCTCTCTCAATTTATGATTTCTAGTTCTGTAAGTTTTCAATGCCTATGCTAAAAATTAAAATTCACCCAATGTGCCATTACAATTTCTATGAATTTTACAAATTTGAAATTGTCATGCATTTTATTACCAAATCATTAATGACACCTGACTTCCCAACTTCATTTTGTTCATGTCTTTATGTTCATTTTGACTTCAATACTCTACCTGTCTTGGCATACCCCCATTTGAATCCCAAATTTTCTTTGTATTAATGACCACCTTAATAAATTAATAAAAATGGGATAATTTTCATTTTACTGACCACCTTAATAGATTAAAATTGGATAATTTTTTTTTCAAAAAAAGAAGAAGAGAAAGAATAGAAAAATGGGATAATTTTTCTCAATATGTCAAGTTGATTAAAATTGCATTTAACTGCAATCAAATCCTATCGACTTCATTCTTGCTGTACAATTAAAATTCATCAACCCTAATCGAACTCCATTATCTCTTCAATATTTTTTTGGCAAACCCAATAACTTTGTTTCTTAACAAACTGTACGGCGGCACTTCTAAGTTTAAGCGTTAAAAAGAGAATACATTATTCGAATCTAGCTTATATTTTCAAGTGCGTTAGGATAATTGGTCTCTGATCATTTGTTTGAAAAGTTGGATCAACTCATCAACTATCATAAAAAAATTTGAAAAATCTTACAGTCAATCATTGAACTATACATGAACTCAAAATGCTTATATAGAATAAGGAAAACGGGAATAGCTAGCTGAAATGTTTAAATGCTAAATCTTTCCTGTTCTCATGGTTCATTTGTTTTCCTTCTGGAAATTTAAGCTCAGCATGAACAGAGTAGAGCCTACATATTGATGGCACAACCAAGGTTTAAAATATATGTATAGAGGAATATATCAGACCGTCAAAAATGGGAGATATCAGGGATATCTGGAAAAAATATCGGGATTCACTACACCAAATATATACCTTAGTGACAACTAGATAATGTCTCTACAAATATATCAGTGACGAAAATATCCATAATTATGTCTCTAATAGAAGGAGTGACGAATAAAACTTCTGTCTCTAATTGTTATGTTTCTAAAACCAATTAGAGACGCTTAGATAACAAGTTTCATCACTATTGCTTATTTGTTGTCATGTACACAATAACTAATAATGACAATTGAAAGTGTCTCAAATACTTCGAGAGAGGAAGAATTAAATGTCTCTACCATTAACCTGCATATATATAGATAATTATTTTTTTTTCTTTTGATCAACAATTATATTTTATATTTAGATTGTATTAAAATATCAGTAAATATATGTTTTTCTTTTATATTTTTAAATTTAAATATATCGATTTTGTATTAACTGGGCAACTAAAATTAGTAATTTATTCAAAGAAGAAAATGGTAGCAGTTGAACACAAATTCAAAGAACACTTGCTCATAAGTTCATTTAGTCAAATATCTATCAAACAACATCTAATGACAGACTGTCAAGACCCACCCCGAGTTAAAGCCCTTTAACCCGAAGTAAATCCTACGGGGACCACCTCAAGGAAACTTCTTACCGAAGCCCCCTTGAAATGGCCAACCCTTCCTACAAACCAACTCAGTGCTTCCATGAGTATTTAAAAACAATCCCTAACTCATGAAGCCATCCTGCTCTCAAACTATTTAACTAGCTAAGCTGGGTTAGACAGAGCAGTCTACATGGAAGTTACCCTAATGAATTTGCAAGCAGCAACGGATTGATCGACTATGCCTCGACTCTTATATGCGAGCGACCACCGCCGCAGAACCCTGCACCATTGGGCATTTGAAAACAAAGGGCCCAGGGAAGAGCATTTAAAAACAATACGTTAGCGTGAGTGGACAAAAATAAAAGAATAAAAGATAAACATCTTTTACTGCTCTTCTGTTAGTTTTCCCAAGAAAATCCGCATGCACGTAACCAATAGACTATGATTAAATAAATCATTAAAATAAATCCATTGGCTCAAATCCATAAATAAATGTGTGGGGTATTAACCTCATCCACGAGAAAACCGACCTGCTTTACTACGAGAGGGTCTATTGACCAGCTCATCGGAGAGGGTCCCATGACCTGCTCTATTCGGGAGGGTCCAACCGACCAGCTACCACCGAAGAGGGTCCCGACCTGCTACTATCCGGGAGGGTCATACTGACTAGCTACCACCGAAGAGGGTCCCGACCTGCTACTATCTGGGAGGGTCACACTGACCAGCTATCACCGAAGAGGGTCCCGACCTGCTACTATCCAGAGAGGGTACCAACTCCATCTGGAGAGGGTCCATGCTAGCATGCAATACATATATCCTTATCCATTAAAATCATTTTAAAACCTCGTGGGAAAAATAATCCGAAAACCAAGTCAAATCTCCCTGACTTTACCCCAAATACATTGGATTTAAAACATTTTCAGGAACCCAAAACCGGTTCTCTGCCTTTACTTTAAAACCCTTTAAATCCAAGAGCCAAGTTTCCCCTTTTTAAAACATCCCCCTCCATAATCCCAAAACGGTGATAACAATAACACAAATCCCAGGAAAATCCTTTAAAATCACGGGAAGGGTAGAAACCTCTTTCCTGGCTCACTTAGCTTTAAAAAGTATTAAATTCTCATTTTCCCAAAATCACCTTAAAACATAAAATGGAGGAAATCATATATACAGGAGAAACATTTTAAAGTCTATGACATGCATTATATTTAAAAATAAAGTCCACTCACAGTACTTATTGCGACCTTATTCCTGCTCGGAAAGCTCCTCGAGCGAAATCCTCGAACTAACCACGTAGTCGAGCCCGTCTCACGTTCAACCAGAGACTGTACAAATAAACCAACATATTAGTCTTTCCATCGTTGACTAGATCTTTTCCTAGTTTGACTAGGAAATCCTATTTTACCAAGAGTTGACCAACTTCCTTTCTTTTAACAACTTTTCAAACATTACGCTTAATTCCGAATATCGACTCGAAGTTTGGTTTCCGACTTCGTAATCTCAGCCTATCGACTTTCCTTACTATTTTATTAACGATAGGTTATCACATAGTAATTTTGTGGAATTACTATGGACACCCAAATCAACCACTTTACCAATTTACGGGTTATGATACGATATATCCAGTAAGAAATTATCCGAATTATTTACAACGCCCAACTTGGTGACTAAGATTCCTGAGTTGCCTAGAATTTCACTTAAAGATCCGGTTGTCTTAACTTAACCGGTTACTAAGATTTACCTTTCCCTTTTTACTTTTATCGGTCAATCTTCCATTATGGAAACCTTCCAAAAAGGGAAAGTTTTCCAAAATGGAAAGTTTTCTAAAATAGCAAGTGTTCTTTAGAATGGGAAGTTTCCCAAAATGGAAACTTCCTACTTACGTCCAATTTTCCGTAAATATCCCAAAATAGAATTTAACCGAACTTTTCGACTAAAAGCTTAACAAGGATTCGATTTCTATCACTTCGGCATTCTGCTGGTTTAACTGTATTCCCGGAGCAGTCACCGGATTCCGGCAACTTTGCCGAAATCTTCGGCCGGATTCCTGTCAACTTGTCGGAATTTCGCCATAACCTCCCTGTTTCCTCCGATTCACCAAGTTATCGACCACAAACAAACAACAAAAACACAGATCAGAACACCAAGACAACAACAAAACACATGACTCCTATTAATCAACCCAACCATAAGATCAAACTCTTTTTAGATTAAGGGATTCACCTTTCGATCCCAGATGAAGCAAAACTGCCCTCACAATACTCTTCACACCCAAGGATCTATTCTCGGCACTCAGACCTCCACTGCCAGATTTCGGCGAAGCTGCAGTTTTTCCGGCCGTGAGCCGAAGAGGTATAATTTGATTTCCCTGATAACCTTAACTTCATAAAGTTTCCATTAAATCGTAAATTAGAAAGTTATGTTTAAGGAAACTTACTGAAAACAGAAACTAACAGTAATTGGAATCTTTTTCATTTTAGGACACTTTCTATTTTGGGAAACTTTCCATTTTGGGGAAGTTTATACTTTGGGAAAGTTTCCATTTTTGGAAAAATGGTTTAGTAAAAAGAATTGAAGTTCGAAAAAATTGGATAAATGTTTTGAATTGTAATCGGAAAATGATAACTGAAATTCTGAAAATATCAAGTTGACAGTTTTAAGTAAAATGAGTGATTCACATTAACGAAATATCAACTCTTAGTAAATAAGTTAGTCAATGAGATGCTTTGGGTGTCCATAGTGATTCAACGAATTATTATGTGACTATCAGATGTCAAATTGAAATGGTTAAATGAAGTTTGGAAGTTAAGTCAGACTTCCATAAGCAAAGAGTCGATAATCGGAAAAGCAAGCTAAAAAGGTTAAAGAGTCATAAAAGGAATTGGTTGGTCAACTTGGTCAATGTGGTCAATCCTAGTCAAACTAGGAATGTTGAGGTCAATTGGACTGTTATTGTTTTTTTCGATGCTAAGCTAATCTAATTCTGCAGTGATTCATTGGACGAGGTAGCTCACTCGGTGACCTTAGATTACCGAGGCGGTTCCTGAAAGCTTGGAGCTTACGTAAGAAACGACAATAGTAGGTAGGGAAAGCTAATCCCCCCTTTGTTAGTGGTTTTGCCCCTATATATGAAAATGCATTATTTTTGTATGCTCATGGTTGATGCCTCGGAAAAGTTTTCTTTATATTATGAGATAAATGATTTATGATTGGGCCAAGAAAACCTAAGGCTAGACACAAATGATTTTATGTGACGATTCGAATCGAAAAGTAGCATTGTTGTCCTGATTTTCAGTGTTTGGCCTGAGAATGACGAGATCTAGTATATAGTACTCCCATGGTGTCGATGACCGTGAACATCCGGAGGGGCAATGCCCTGTTTATTTTATTTTTCCTCTTACGCTCGTCTCGTACATATTAACCCCTTTTTTAACCTGAGGTAAATCCCGCGCAATCCACCTCAAAGGAGATTTTACCGCAACTTCCCTTAAAATAGATAACTCTTAACTACTTTTAACCGACACACCCTGAAACTTAATGTTATTTATAATATTTGTGACTGCACCCACACAAACGATCGGGCTCGCTACGTACTCTCTGAAAGGGATCAAGCCACTCGTAGTTCAACTACACTAACCACACTTTCTTAATTCCCCCAATGTCCATAGCTTAGCTGACAAGCACCAAATATATCCTGCCATCTATTTAATACGTAAATATGCATAATCACATGTATAAAATAGTTTTAGCTATATAATTATTTACCAAAATTACTATCATTAAATCAATAATTAAAAAACAAATCGACCACTAACTCAATCGCCCGTTATTAAGTATATAATCGTCAAATTACTAATCACGCAAATCACCCATACTCATTTCACACCTACAATTAGTGGAAAACCATATTCAATCCCCACTGTTAGGGTAAAAGTGATGTAGATAATTTCCTCAAGTCTACTGGTATTAATACAATACCTTATTACCGATTTTATATTCGACAATAACTATAATATTTGGAAAATCTGAAACTTAACCAACAATTCTCCAAAAAAATACGAAATTTCCACCATTAGGCTTATCTCATTTTTTATAATTTAATACGAAAGAAAAACTGCCTAAAAGGGGCAGCGCCTCCCCTAGCTCCACCACTGGCGGCGGCCGACCGACCACCGGATTTCGGCCGGCTCCGATCGCTACCAAAATTTCCAGATTTGTACATACAAGCCCAAGAACTTTCATGTTCAAAACTAAGACCAATTTGGCCTCTAAACAGCCCAATTTTGTGATGAACAGTGGAACTCGATTTAGGGCAAAAAACCTTAAAATTTCAAATCCTAAATTCTACTCACACACCATGAATCAAGATATAAGATTCTAGAGGATTGATGTAATCATACCTAAATCACTTGGATTGGTGGCCTGAGGGAGAATTGCAGTGAAACTTCACCGCTCACAGTCGCCGCTTCGGGGTAGAACTGCTCCTCCATGGAGGCTTTAGGACAACTGCAACCTACCCATAAATGATGGTCTCCACCTCAACTTCTGTTTGATACCAAGAAAGCCTCCTATGGTGGCCATACGGCGGTGCACGGCGTGGGCCAAATATGGCAGAGAAGAGTGAACATTAAATTTATATTTTAAAACCCTATTTATAGCAGTTTACCGTGAACAATAAATTTATATTTTAAATCATAAATTTCACATATCAACTCCGATTTGAGCGTGCCACATGTCCAGAAACTTGTATTAACGTCCTTTACAATTTTCATGAAGGACGTTTTAACAAATTATCGACTTAACAAAAAGTCAACCATTAGAGTTCTTTACAGTAACATTTGTGACCTGATAAATACATAACTATTAGGTTCGGGTCGAGATAGCAGTAACATCAACAGTTCAAAAATCTCAACCTTTACCTCCAATCTACCTAAACGTGAACCCTAGAGCTTCCTTTCGTCTAGAACACGCACCCGATAACTCCTTATAAACACTCAACTTCTTTCAAACCCATAAGCCCCTATCTTGAACCCAGATTGATAACCCCATCTCCCAAGCTCCACCAAAAGTATCACAGCTGCTCACAAGGTCTACACAACTCATTGATGCTCACGAAGCTCATTAAAAGACCAAGAATTAAACTGGTCGGAGTTAGGGCTCAAACCCATAAAACCTAGAAAGAGGGGTTTCAAATTATGGCTCTATTGGAAGAAAATAAGAGCATAGAAAGAAAGAGAAGAGGAACATGATCCCCTGGAAGTCATCGTCACCACTGTTGCTCGCTTGAGCTTCCCAGGATCCGATGAACACAGTGGGCGTTCATTGTATTCTGATCTCCTCTAAATGTGGGTGAATGTGTGATTTAAGTGAGGGGTTTTGTAAGGAATGAAGAGAGGAAAAGATTGGTGGTGGTGCACCGGTGAGAAGTGGCCAACAACGACCAGAGTGTGGTGGAGAGGGGCTAAAATCTAGGAAAATGCAAAAGGTTAGTTTCGTCGAGGATTTAGGATTTAGAGATTTTTCATCAAGGGTTTAGGGTTTAGATAACTTTCAGACTTTTTCTATATCCCATTTCCTTCGAGGGTTTGAGGTTTAGACATTTTTCGTCAAGGGTTTAACGTTTATATGACTTTCAGACCTTTTCTATATCTCATTTGATTCCAAAATCTTCAAAATTATATCTTGCGAATCCATTTTCCCTCTTCGTTTGAGCATGGAAAACCTGAGTTTTAATTTTGGGTATCACATTGATCATTCCAAATAATTCGGGGATTGCTGATGTGGTTATCTGCTGACAAAAAATATTTTTTGTGGGTTTCATATGGAACACGTCATTAAACAAACGGTGTCGTGACGGAAAATGATCTCAAGCATTTTGTCGGTAGTGAAAATATAATTTAGATACCACATTGGTAGTTTTATAAGTTTGACAATCATTTTGACTGTGTCACAAAAATTTAGACAGCGGTGTTGAAATTTTCTGTTTTATGATTGATGGATTTAGAGAGATGAGAATCCCAAAACCCTACTCTATCTCCATCGACATCAATTTATGATTCTCTCGGCTTATTCTTACCGGAGATTTGGTCTATTGTTTCACCCCATAGTTTTGGGGTATTGGAATGCAAACGGGTAGTCGAGAGGACCCTTTTACGTACTGAAGGTTGTCTCTACAAAATTTGCCAAGCATGCATATTCATTCGGGAACACGAATTTGGTGAGCTTGGTTTCATAAAAAGCAGACAAGCAAGACAGACAGGTTTCTGCTAAATATATTGCACCTAAAGATTTCTTCCCAAGGTTTTCTTTCTTGCGTTTCTGCTACGTTTCCAGCTGGAAGATCTTAAGTTTCTGAAGCTCGATCTAGGTGTACCGCTAAACAGCTACACTCATCGTCAACGTGAGTTGCGTACTATTAAGTAACATTGTATTGATATTTTCACAATATAACCATGAACTAGCCATACAAAGATATCAAGTTTTAATTATCTAAGCGATTCATTATTATTATTATTATTATTATTATTATTATTATTATTATTATTATTATTATTTTTAATCGAGAAACTTTTATTAACGAGAACGAAAAACTTACATGAGGCCATCCTGAATGAATTCAGGAGCCTGAACAAACCAGTCTCTAGTTATAGAGTCTTCAAAGCTGAAACTAGCAAGTCTATGAGCTACTCTATTGGCTTGTCTTGGAGCAAAAACCACTTTACAATCCTGAAAACTATTCTCTAGACTTCTAATAACAAGAACTAATGCACCTAGAGGAGAAAGTTTTTTTTTTTCAGCCAATGCGAAAATTAGGTAAGCCCTGCAAATTATGAACAAAAGCAGCTGAAGCACAAGGAGGGCAGGAGTCCCACCAATAATGCCCCTCATGCTCCACCCCAAAATTAGCTAAACAATCAGCCACTTGATTCTCTTCTCGAAGAATATGAGAAAAACGAATCTGCATGGAAGAAAGAATGACACGACATTCATTATTTGATTCATTATTTGTAGTACATGAATGCATCAAGAATAAAACCAATCTCATACTCAATAAACTAACGCTTTTGTGTTATAACACGATGAAAATACAAACAGCATTTGATCAAAGAGCATTTATCAAGATTGGTATCACCTTCTATTTCTTTACCGAGTATAGTCAAACACACAAAGGAATAATATGAGATTAATTAGAAGATGAGAGCAATGACAAAGAAGTTTAGAGTAGATTTAAGGGAAAATTTGAATAACAGTACATCAATTTTACGTCATTAATAATTAACGTTGTTCGACTTGATGAAATAATACATTAATTTATGAATTAACAAATCTAATATTATTTTAATACATGACATACGTTAACTTCTAAATAACGTGGCTAAGTAAATAAGGGTAAATTCGTATTTCCCACCATAAACCCAACATTGTCTCTATGTTCTATTAATTATTAGTATTAAAAAGACATTAAACTGGAAAAAGAAATAAAAGGTCCAGCAGCTTAATGTTTTGCGTCTTCTTTCCCATATCAAAATCAAAGAAGCAACAAATCAAACAGCCAAATCTTACACATTTCCCATACTCCACTACAAACACATCGGCCATGAGCATAGGCCCAACAGGTCTACGCTTAGAACCCTCAAATCTAAAGAGCATCCGAAAAAAAAATCAACATTTCTATCTTTCTCAAATTGATATATATTTAATATAATAGTATTAAAATATACATTTATGAACAAAAGTTGTGCTGCTCTAGTGAAAAAATAGGTGATATAGCTATATCTTATATGTGTCATCGTTATCTTAAGTTCGAAACGAGTTTTCAACTTTTTTTTATATTTTATTTCCTTTTTCAAATTACAATGGATCTTGTTTTCTTTTTTTCTTTATATTAAATTGTACCGACCCAGATTAGTGGGCTGGTACGTGCATGTAATGCCCTTCACTTGTTACCATAATACATCGATCGTTTTCAGCAATCTTTATCACATCCTACGACTTCTAAATTAAAAACCTTACGAACATGAAAATAAAGTACCAGAAACATTCACCATTCCTTTGTCTTAGATTTTGATTAGTCAACTATAATCATGCTACTAATCTATGTCATATCCAAAAGATTATAGCGTTAGACTATTCATATGGCAGCACAGCTCCTTATATTATGGGTAATTAGCTATAGGGAGTCGACAAAGTTTGCACGTATGAACCAGTGTCAACTTCCTGCCTTCATCACTCGATCTTCTTATAGCTTTTACATCGATCCAGTTGGCTTAAATCTGATAGCTTGGTCAATTAATCCATTTGGTTAAGATATATAGATTGATACGCAAGCTAGACTATTACGGGTCTAATAGGCATGCAATTGGTATCCAGTATTGAAATGAGAAAATGTCAATTTGCTACCAAATTTGAAACTTTATTTTTCATTTTAATATTTTTTGAAAATTGATCATTTTGTTGTAGAATAATATTGAGGGAATGAATGGAATCAATCTTATTATGAATAGGGAGGAGCTCTTTATATAGAGACTCACTCTAAGTACAATGGACAAACCCTTCATGGATTGGGATAAGTCTATAATGTAAACCTATTACAACTAGGGCACATGCATAAGGCCCATTGGGCTAAGCCCATATACAAGGCATGGACCAAGACACACATATATATCAAATATCCTAGAACACTCCCCCTTGTGTCGCGTGTCTTCATGCCGGAATGGTGCTTACGGTGTTGCCTCATCAAAACCTTGCCAAGTAACAAAAACCCTGTGGGAAAACTAAACCTTGGTCGAAGGAAAAAGAGTACAACGCACCAACTACTCCATTGAGAACTCGCCATGTGATGCTCCCCCTGATGTGTACTTCAATAGGATTTTCCTGATGAATGGTGCATTCCAACATGCTTCTCAAGAGTGGATGTGAGTCAAGACTTAAACAAGTCTGCCATGATCAACCACAAATGGGGATCAATGGTCTTAGCGGTGTATGCAATGTTACCTCGTTAAAAACCTTGTCAGGCAAAAACCCAGTGGGACAAAAAGCTGTGACTAAGGGAAAAAGAGTGCAACATGGTTGACACAAACAACCACACCCTTCACATTTGACCATGACATGTATATGGTAGACTTTCTTTCAAATCTGCATCTCTCCCTGATCTCAAGATCATTCATAGGGCGCTTCCGGATCCTTAGTGTCCACGGAGCTGTTTTGACAACTTGGCATATGTATGCTTTTTCAACATGTCTCAAATGTGGCATTACTCAGTGCCAGCAGCTATGTGCACGGTGCCTAGCAGCTGTATGCACAGCGCTCGGCAGCTGGCGTGCACAACGCTCAGAAGCTGGGTGCACAGTGCTCGGCAGCTGGTGCACAGCGCTCGGCAGCAGGTGCACAGGTGCACGCATAGTGTCTGGCAGCAGTGCACGTGTGCACAGATAGTGCACAGGCAGCCCTCAGGCAGCGCGCACAGGCAGCGCGCACAGGCAGCGCGCACAGGCAGCGCGCCATATGTCTGGCAACTCGGCCACTAAACCAACCGGTGCCTAGATCATGATTCCGCTTCCGATGCATCTCGATTCATGCATGGCTAGCCATGACATAGGCAATAACATTTCTCTCATGCCACAGGGATTGAATATGCCATATACTCTTAGAGTATTCAAGTGATGTCCTTTGCCATATCATTGGCATTTGCGTGGGCGCAAAGCTACTTAGCTTTATAACGAATGAAGGTGAGGTCAAGTCTTTCTTTTGATTAAACGGATCACTCTCTCTTGGAGTAAAGACATTGACTAATCATGGGAGCATATGAAGGTTCCACTCTTCTTCAGAGGACCTAAGCCGATTGATGGAAATACATCATCAATACACAATCGATCGACTTCAATACGAGATTGTGTCTTTCCCAAGATACTTTTCATTCCAACATCGGATATCCAGCATATACTGCGATCATCCGGAATCAATACGCAATTGCATTATTCATCATATCCCATCCGAAATCAAGGAGTCATGTACTATGCGTCCAAAACACTTGGCCAACGTAAGCTCCACTTGATTTGGCTTATGAAGTCTATTTAAGATCTTCATGCATATCTCTGATCCCATAGAGAAGTTACTATGATCATATTCATAGGGCTTCATGTACAGTTATTGGGGAACTACCAAACTGACAAGATAGTGGAGTGCAATAACATCCATTACGAGAGTATATCTCATCGTAGTCGATCCCAGTGCGTGTTTATGAGAAACCTTGCGCCATAAGGGAGTCTGAGACTCTTATTCTCACTACGCTAACTCACAAAGGTTTACTTGATAGGGTTTACACTTGCGGTGTCGGCAACACCTGCCCAAGGACCTATCCCTTTGTCCGGGTCGCATCTTCCCATTTTAGGTCAATACACTTTGTCGACATATCAACAAACGTGTGGTTCGATAAACTCATCATCCCACGTCCTCATGTACACTAGTGTAGTCATTGTAGAGATCTCTTTCTATGAATTGGATTTTGACGTTGAGGCGTCCCCCAACGATAGTCACAATTCAGACTAACATAAGACGGAGTGAGTATCACTGATCAATAGACCAGTAGTGCCAAACTCGCTTTCTCTCTCAGTGCGAGTGTATATCGAACCCAAGGGCCTCAACCTAACCTTCAGGGAGCCCCAAGGCCTAGGACACCATGTTGCCACATTATGGCGCCCTCACATCACCACACAAGGTGACGGCGTCAAGACCATCTCAATATGGCCGAGCCATGGCATCAAGACCACCTCAATTCGGTCGAGCCATGTCCTCTTGGTAGGACATCATTCCTTACAGACATATGCAGCTGATCTCGTCACTATAGTTCTTTTGGGGATCATGTTGAGACTTAGTGGTGACCAACCACGACATTCACGTCGTTCCCACTTGAACCCTGGTGTTCGTATCTCCCTCTAACGGCGGGAATACAGTCTCAAAGTGACAATCCGCTGTGTAGCGGCTAAGGAGATCGTCTGTCAAGGAGCTTAAGGTGGAGAGCAATAAAATGACTCCTATCCATCCTTAGAACATATTCATCTCATGCGACACATCATCATTGGGCACTGTGGCAGTCCAATTTGGAACATTGTGGAACTCATGGCTTGGAGATCCGTTACTATCCCGCCGAGTTCAAGGATTACAACTTCATGTCAATCCTAGCACACAGTTACGAGCTGTCGTGCATCAATGCAATGATGGTAAGTCGTGGACGAATTAATACATGTCTGCATGTCCCTCTTCAGGGATGGGTAGTGAGCCCATAGATACATAAGCAGCATGTGGTAGACGATGGTGCAACACATGACCAGTGTGTTAGCCCTTCAACCAACACCATAAAAGTGTATACGGTATCCATACGTTGGTTGCATCGGTCTACAAAATCCCTCTTTGGATTTTCAATAAGGATGACATCTTTTGTGGCATAGCATAAGAGGATCTTTCACCTTACTTAGCTAAAGATCAAGCTTTACACAACGAAAACATGAGTACTGTGCGGCTGCCGAGGACATCATGTCGGCGCACAAACACAACATACAATCATGGTGTAGTTCGTTGTTATCGGGGGAATGGATGCCCAAGAATATCAAACAATTCTGGCTCGCATATCTCACCCGGTATGACCAAATGTCATAGCTTGTCTGAGTCAATTGTCCCAAATATACTTATTGGCGACACCTTAGGACTCATGCTCATCTCCATGATGCTCTTAATCGGCAGTCATGAGAAGTATACACAAAAGTCTTAATCATTCTCATCATGGTAATCGTTGGTGTGTATGTTCATAACACACTTCAATGTTCGATTGCCTCTCTCACAATAAGGAGGGCATTTGTGACTTGGATCATCGAGCCAAAGGCATCAAGAATTGATTCAACCATATCATAAAATGATAGTGAAGATCCAATAACTTAGTCACAAAAAGGATTCACAATCTGCGAAGAGTATGCAGTTTTCGTGCAGTATGACCTATACTCACTAAAACAGCCATAACTCTTTTGTCTGGATGGATATGAAAGAACCGCTTGAACCATTGGAAACTAGATTCACATAGCTTTCCAATGATATAAAGTGCGCGTTCTAGTTCATCCGGAGTTGATCTGGGGGCTCTGACGAAGTTAAAGGACAGTAGGATACAGTCTGCTATGACCTGTACACACTTAAACTGACATAACTCTTTCATCGGGACAGGTATCAACGAGCCGCTTAAACCACTGGAAACTAGACTCACGTAGCTTTCCAATGATATAAAATTCGGCATCTAGTTCATCCGGAGCTGTTCAGAAAACTCTGACGAAGTGACGATACAGTAGTTTGAACTTACTGTGGTCGCAGATTTAGACATGATTAAGCTTTCAACTTTAAAATGGCATCGCAGGAGTTATCCTCGACCCAAAAGTAAAGCGTACATATGGCATTACAAGTCTTCAACGTCCATGAAGGACGGCATTTGGTAACAGCAACATGTGGGGATCCAAAATCAAGGGAGTAGGTAACCTTTGCTAAGGTTAACCACGTCATCCGATGATGGAAAATCTGCTGTTAGGTGAAGACTAAACCACGAACATCGACACACCTTTATAGGGCAGTGCATGATCATGTCATACTGTGAATACACTTATCGAACCAACGATTTCATCGAGGTCTCATTTCGTTTGGAGAAAATCAAAGAGCCCTTCATGACGTCAAATGTCAGAGGCATCCATTTGATGTTTCGTACGCCCTTTTGTACGTTTATTTGTATGCATTCATTCTTTTGCTCAGGATTGTGTGGGTAGTCCCACCATCTGCAAGGCACTCAATTTCATCACATAATATACCTATCGAACAAGGTAGATACGTGAGAAAGAGACATAAACACCGAAGGCAACCTTGTGCATTGCAGAATTCCTGGCAGCATGACCTTTGCTCACTCAAACAGTCATAACTTCTTCGTTATACTTGATATGAACGAACCGCGAAAACCATTGGAAACTAGACAAATGTAGCTTTCCAGTGATATATGGTTTGCATTCTAGTTCGTCCGGAGCTGTTCAGAAAGCTCTTCAGAAGTTGCTGTTCAGAAAGTGGCAGATTCACTGTTTTTGTTTTTTGTTTCCCGCATTTGCAGCTTGCACGTATGCCAATGCACTAGGCACTTGGCAACATTTGGCAGCGCATTGCACCTACACATATGTCATTGCATTAAGCACTTGAAAACATTTGGTAGTGCATGAGGAGCCACACATATGCCGGTGCACCGAGCACTCGACAACATTCGGTGGCTGCACAACCGCTGGCGCCCATGGCGCACGGTATGGGGCAGTGGGGGGGAGCTCGGCAGCTTATCTCAAGTGTAGAGCATGAGATGCACAGAGCTTTGGCAGCTGCTGCACAAAGCTTGGCCCTGGTGCTCAGTGCTCGGCAGTCGGTGTCCTGTGCACGTCCTCGAGTGTTCTGTGCTATGTAGCTCACTTAGTGCTTGTCCGTGATGTAAGTGCACAACCATTGGTGATCAGTGCACGGTTCCTTGTGTTCAATCCTAACATATGGTGCTTAGTGCTCAACACCTAATGCACAGTGCACGATAGTTCATGTGTAGAGCACAAAGCAACAAACACATAACTAATCGACATGTGACATATAAGTGGTGGCATTCCTCACACAACATGAAGCAATTGACACACAGGGGCGGCAACTGACACACAATATTGGCAAAAACAATCAAGGGGCAGTAGGTGTTTGGTCTAGAATTTGCAGTCCTTCAAACAACCGGCTTGTAAGTTTGTGCTAGGCGTGCCAGTACCTTTGGGTTAGGTACAACCTTGAAGCTGGATGCTGTCTGCTTCCCTCTTCTGACTTCTTCTCACAGCGACCGTGACAGACGCCGATCTTCTTCCTCTGTGCTGGGTTCTCTTATAGACCTACAAGGGAAAAGTCCCTCTAGGATTTTCCTCCAACCTTTGCGGATGGCCGAATCTTACTTAGTATGCAACGAAACTAAGCAGCGAGTATCAAGATATGCAGGATATGGACTGGCGAACGGATTCTCCAGAACTGGTTGCGGGAGTAAAAAACTGCTCAACGGATCGAACAGGGGAGTAGAGAGATTCCAACGGATTGAAACCTGTCAGACTTAACGGATTAAGTCCCTTGTGCAGCTTGACGGATCAGGCTACGGTTGCTGACGGATCAGGCTTGGTTGCTCCGGAGAGGCTTTGAAGACTTTCGCGTGGCGAAGTTGTTGTCTGTTTGTTGATAGATGTAGTTGTGTTTTTCTCTTGCACCTCAACCCTTTATATAGTGAATACTAGGGTAGATGTTTCCTTGCGAATCAAGGTATGGCCTCAAATAATCCTTCTTGTAGTGCAAGACTAACTCTTAAAGCCCAATCGTGTAAGCCCAACACTATTCTGGTGGTAACTTACCCTCCTGCAACCACGTGTCTAATTTCTTATAATACTCTCGCGAACGCTTTTCCAACCGCGAACGTATTTTGCTAACACACGCCCCGCTTCGCGAGCGCGTTTCCCCCTGTGAACAAACTATCCCCTTTCGCGAGCGTACTTTATTACTGTGCTCCTTGCGAGCGCTTTTGACTCTCCAAGCGTCCTCTGACCTTCTTGACCGCAGGCATCGGTCCACTTGCCTTTCTATAAATGGGCTTTTTACTTCTGGATCCAACATTGCCCCCCAGTTCTTGAGGTTAAGCCCGCTTGCGAAAATCAAAAAGAGCTATACCTTGGCATTGATTTAACCAAAAGCAAACGTCTTTTCATTGTCAAACTCCTCAGAACACTCAACCATCATTTCCCTCTGCAACTCTTTTCAAACCTTCCTGAGATAATCCGCCGCCGTTCCTACTTCCAAATCAATGGCACCCAAACACACCTTCTCTGCTGTGAAAACCTCACCCAGAACCCCTTCTGAGCATGAAGCCCTAAACTTTGTCCAAGCCATGGCTGGCCTCCGACCTGCTCCAAAACACAAGGGTTCTTGGTTGAAAGTTAAGATTGATCAAACCTGCAACCTGGGTCCTTGGGTCGATGTTTTCCCAAACCCACTTGAACTGCCTTACCGCCAACATGCATCCCGAATTCCCCCTTTAATCTTTCGCAAGGAAGAAGCTTCCTTCGTCGACTGGCAGAAGTCAGACGCCCAGACCAGATTTGGGCAGTGGCCGAACACTAATGACGCCGAGATCCAATGGTACCAACAACGCCGCAGTAAAGACCTTGAACGATGGCAGGCCGTTGGAATCGCCGATCCTATTGACCTCTGCTTCTCCCTGAAGTCTGGCTGCAACAGAGCTCCCCTGGCAGCAGCAGTCTGTTTCTGGGACACTTCATCAAACACCTTCCATCTCCCCGCAGGCCCAATGGGTATCACCCTGCTGGATGTGTATACAATTACCGGGTTTCCATTCGCCAACGCACCAAGTCCTCTCAACGACCTTGCTCTGGAACATCAAATCCCCTCTGATCAGCCTCGCCCCAACTCATACACCGCGTGGGTCAGTCACTATGGGAGTACTGACGATGATCTAAGTGGCCTAGCATTTCTGGAATTCTGGCTACTCAAATATGTTGAATGTAGCGCCACCAACAAACCCACCTTCGCCTGGGCCAGAACGGCTGAGCTACTTTACAATGGTATCCCTCTCAACCTTTTAGAGTTAGCCACTGGATTACTATATAGGTCACTACACTTTCTATCCTTAGAGCCCTTTAAACACAGATCTGTTAGCGGTCCTCTTTGGATTTTGGACTTGTGGCTTCAAACCTATTTTCCTGTTTTCCGTTCTTCTTCTGTCACCAGTTTCCTAAAAGATAAGGTTTTAGGCCAAACCATCGTGTCCGCTCCACATCCTCCAGCCATTAGCTATTCGCGTTGTTTCCACCATCTGTATAGTATGGAAAGCCTGCCTTCAGATTCTATTACCGTTATCTGCAGACGAACATACCCTTCTCTTGTAAATGAAGGTTTTATTTTCAGCAACCGCCACAACGTCCTGCAACTCTTTTTCTTTCTACGCCTCATTTCCAATCGCGACCTCAAACTACCAGGGAGAGCCGGAGTAGAAATCTATGCCCCCAACTTCTTCGCGAGGCAATTTGGAATGTGCCAAAGCATTCCATATCCCCCATTGGCTAGCCGCAACCATTTCACTTCGTGGCGAGAAACCTATAATGCTGGGATTGATCCTGATTCCATTCCCTCCAGCTTCAAAGACATCATTCAGCCTGTCAACACCTATCCCCTTGGCGGAGTACGTCTGAGCTTCGCGTCTACTAATGAGTTCACTAGGTGGTGGACATCAATCAACGAGGGCAAATGGAACCCAAACCACTTATCTGTGTTTAGACAGATTTTCCAGCCATATCAGACACAATTCCGTCATGCCGAAGACTTGGTTGTTTTTGCCATCGACGACCCTCGCCAGAACGCTGATCCTTCCTTGGTTCCCGAGGCGTGAACAGAAGTACCTCCTGCCCCCCAGGTATTTTAAACTCCTTTAACTATAATGATCAACTCCCTGATCTATATACCCTTCTGACCAACTTCTTTCCCTGCAGCGTCCCCAAAGAACCAAGAAGCATGCGAACAAAATTGGTGTTCGCCCTCTCAAAAGGTCCAAACCAAGTCCTTCTACAGAAGAAGCCGTTCCTCAACCCCAGGTATGGGTTCATTTAATTCGAAAGCTCGTATGCTTATGTAGTCAAGTCAACTAACTTTCTGATTGTCTTACAGGTAGATCGGCCTATGCAGTCTATTCTTGAAGGCGTGCAATCCCCCGAGGAATGCAGTCAACATCCTACTGCTTCTGGCGCTCCGAACCTGACTGTCCTGGCTGAAGTAACCTCTACTGAGGCCCAAAAGGCAGCTTCTCCCTCAGCTAACCTGGACACTGGGACTCCTACTGAAGTAGATCAAGAGGTACTGTTTCGATAACCCACTCAATTGGAAATATTTCAATGACCTTGAGCTCAATTGTGCTTCTGTCGTTTCAGGGACCGATTCCTGTATTTGAAGTTAGCTCTTCCTCCGAGTCAGTTGCTTCTCCGATCCTGGATACTATGATGGGAGAGGTCTTTAGTGAAAGCGCTAAGCTTGTTCCTATCCAAACTGTTGCTGCGAATGAGCCAATTCCCCGCGAGACAATTTCCTGTTCGCCTCAGAGAAAAGCGACTGATATTCGCGCGAATGAAATTCCCCCCGCAAATGCAGTCTCTCCGGCGAACGAAACTGCTATCGCGAATGCCGATCGCGCGAATGGTATTGCTCAACCAGTGCTTCAACCGGTAATCCCAACTGAAACTGACCCAAAGGTAACAATTTTTACTCTGCAGCTTCTGTTTGTATTCTTACAAACACTTATTGTTTCTTTACTTGCCAGATTCCGGAGAACCTTCCAGTGACCTCCCCTTCTGATCATGCTACGCCTTCCCTCATCGAGCAAGTTCAACTAATGCTGGATCCTTTTCAAGTAAACCAATCCATCGCTGATGCGACATTATTCCTCCGCAACCTGGAGCACGAGGATCTTCTCCACCCACATACTAGGATCCAAATTGAAGATGCCATTCGTATCCTTCGAGTTCAAGCTGACGAAAGACTCTTGAAGAAATTGCGGCGTCTGTGGGAATTCACAACCAATGCTGCAACCTTGTCTGAGCGTGCCAGAGCCACACGATTGGAGGCTCCTCAGTATCATCAACAGAAAGAGAAGTTCCAAGCCGAACGGGTTGCCAAAGCCACCAATCTTGCCAAACTTGTCCATAACGCGACCCAGTTGTTTCCTAACCGACTTGCTGAGCTCAAACGTCAAAAAGCTGAGATTGAGGCCCAACTAGCAATTGTCGAAGAGGAAACCCAGAACAACTTAAACGCCTTGGAGCAAGAGAAGAATTCCTATCAGACTCTTCAACAAATGATCAACCAGGTGGACGACAGGATCGAAGATTCCCTGATCAACGAAGAAAATATCCAAAACGCCCTTGATACTGCTTTAGCGAATATTAAGCACATTAGTAAATTTATTTAACTAGCTATCTGTTCTGACTTTGTTCGCGAATATTATTCTGAATGCAGAAGATCTTTTCAAATTAATTCCATATCCTTGACCTCTCGAAAACTGTCCCCAACTTTAACTGCAACGTCGCACCATTAACTTGCGCATTTACCGCATTCAACTAACACAGCACGCGTGATAAATGCTTGACCAATGAACGAATAGCAAACCATTCAGTTCCCTTCGGTGAAAACCTAGCGTTTCGCCTATAAATATCGATCAATTCCTTTCATCACCTTCAACAACCAAGAACATGTATTCTCCTTTCAGTCTCAAAGCAGTTCCACCAGACCTCTTTCTTCAACCTTTCTGTCCTCTAGGCTTCACAACCAAACCTCAAATCCTGGGTAGGCTTCACAACCTAACCTCAGGAATAAGATCTGATGCGCCCAGCCCTGTAGTCGCATCAAAGTGCATCACTGGAACCAAATTCCACTTGATGAGGGGATTGACTTCTGGTATTGGACCGAAGAAGGCTTCTGTGCCGACAGGATTCCTCTTGCCGAGCCTCTTCCGCGCCAGGTCAGACCAAGTTGCTTCTACTCCCATCACCGTCGACTTGCTTTCAACAAGCTGGCCGCGCAAGGTGGAAGATGAAGCAAAACCTGCAATAGTTTGAAGATAGACTTTACGAAAGGAGTTGTAATAGCTCTTTCTTCAAGCAGCTCTGTTCTTGTTCAACACTGTATTTGTTGCAATCTGTTCTTGTTCAACACTGTATTTGTTGTAATGTATCCATGAATATTATGCAATAAACACAAATTGTTTATGTTCAATGTATAAACCACAGGTGTTGGTTCAAAATAAATTAGGGCTTGAAAAACACAACTTGTTCTTCCCAAAAATTGTCAAAAATTTCGAAGAATTTCGAAAAACCACATTAATTGGTTTGTATATCTATGGTGCCCCCCAGTTTTATCATGTGCACAAAAAGCCAAAAACCTCAAACAGGTTTAAGCGTTAAGCAACATGAATGAAACTGATGAGTTTCCAGTTCTGCGAACGAGACCCTAAGGCTCTAAACTCTGCCCCCTTGCTGGCAAACAGGCTGCTCTGTGGACTGTGGCGGCAAAGGATCGTCAGAAGCCCAAACACTTGGAAAATACTGTTTCAGATGCCTCCCATTAATAGGGTTATTATGGACTTCTCCATCCAAATCTCGCAAATAATAAGCTCCTTTACCCACGATCTGGTCAACCACAAAAGGCCCCTGCCACGTAGGCGACCACTTACCCCTGCCGCGAACATGTTCGCCAAAGGGAAGTACTGCTTTCCAAACCAAATCGCCAACTCTAAAACTTCTGCCACGTGTCCTGGCATCATATGCGCGAGCAACTCGTTGTTTCTCAACCATTATATGATCTAAGGCTTCCATACGAGTAGTATCCAACTGTTCATGCTCTCGAAACATGGCCTGAACATAATCCTCCCCTACTAACTGATGTTGTTCGCGAACCCTTAAAGAATTAACACTTATCTCCATGGGTAAAACTGCATCATGCCCAAACATCAAGGCATAGGGTGTGGTTCCTGTAGGTGACCGCTTAGATGTTCGATACGCCCACAGAGTATGATCAAGCTCATTATGCCAATCTCTAGGATTATCAATCAGCATCTTTCGCAAGATATTGATTATGACTTTGTTACTAGCCTCAGCTTGTCCATTCGCCTGAGCATAATATGGTGTGGAATGCAGAAACTTAATCCCATAGCCAGTGATGAAGTCTTCAGTTTCCTTTGCGAGAAATGCTGCCCCCCTGTCTGCGACTAAACACTCTGGGATACCATACCGGCTAATGATGTTGCTGAAGATGAAGCTGCAAACTGTACGAGCAGATGCATCTTTTAAGGGTACAGCCTCCACCCATTTAGTAAAATAATCGGTTGCCAACAGGATGAACTTATGCTGCTGAGACGAAGCTGGATGAATAATTCCTATAAAATCCAACGCCCATCCTCTTGCTGGCCAAGGTTTAATAATGGGTTGCATGGGCACATCTGGAACATGCCGCACTGGTCCATGCGCTTGACACTCCTGACATCCTCGAGCAAAGACAATGCAATCTTTTAAGATCGAAGGCCAAAAGTAACCATAACGACGGATCAGCCACCTCATCTTTGGTCCAGCCTGGTGCGAACCACACACTCCTAAGTGTACCTCTCTCATTACTCGCTTAGCTTCCTTTCCAAAGATACACCTGAGATCAACTCCATCCTCTCCTCTGCATAGGAGTTCGCCACCTCGTAACACATAGTTAGTGGCAAAGTATCTGACTTGTCTATCCACTGGTGTAGATGGATTATCCAAGTAATCAATAAGTGGTTGACGCCAATCTGTATCGATAGCCTCTATCGTAGCGACATACCATTCATCCGCGTCTACCCTCCGAGCCATGAAAGAAGGTAATGTCCTCCTTTCCACCTTCAAAATCCGCTTGCAGACTCCATCAGCCAAAGTTATGCCAGTGGCAATTTGTGTCAATTCATTCGCCGCAAAATTGTGTGCCCTTGGGATGTAATCTAGGGTGACGTCACTGAATTGCTCTAGTAATTCTATAGCCCTTTCCCAAAATGGAACCAAAGTGAATGTTGTGCACTTATATGATCCCTTAAGCTGATTGATTACCAACAAAGAGTCGCCGAACACACTTACCACTGTTGCCCCCATTGCGAGCAACATTTCCAACCCGATTATGAGTGCCTCATATTCAGCCTGATTGTTGGTGCATTTCCACTCTAGCTGGAAAGAATACGCATGACGAACCCCCAAAGGACTTACCAGAGAAATCCCAGCGCCGGATAGACTCTCGGTGCTGCTCCCATCAAAGTATAGCTCCCAGGGCTGTAGAAGAATGGCCACCACGTCTAACTCTCTGTACTGTAAGTCTTGTTTTACTGGATGATGAAGCAGGAAATCCGAAACCGCCTGTCCGGTTTGTGCCTTCAAAGGTGTATATTGTAGTGAGAACTCAGACAAAGCTAACACCCATTTACCAATTCGACCCCTAAGAATAGGTCTAGTTAACATGTATTTCACCAAGTCCGTCTGTGCCACCACTACCGTTGTGAAAGATAACATATAATGGCGTAATTTGCAACCGGCGAAATACAACGCGAGGCACAACCGTTCCATGTCACTATATCTGGTTTCTGCATCTATCAACGTCCTGCTAAGGTAATACACAGCATGCTCAACCACTTTATCATCATCTTGGCGTTCATCTTGTGCTAAAAGTGCAGCAATGGATGTTTCGCATGCTGAAATGTAGAGCTTCAAAGGGTGACCAGGCCGTGGAGGCATTAGAACTGGCGGTGAAGTAAGATACTGTTTTATCCTGTCAAACGCTTCCTGGTGGCTTGTTTCCCAACGAAATTCTGTATCTGCCCTCAATTTTAACAGAGACGTAAAGGGTTGAATCTTTCCTGCTGAATTCGAGATGAACCTGCGTAAGAAGTTAATCTTTCCTAGTAACTGCTGCAATTCCTTCTTGTTAGTTGGGGCTGGAGCTTCCATTACCGACCTGACTTTGTCCACTGGAATCTCGATACCACGCTGATGAACCACAAACCCTAAGAAATCGCCTGACTGAACCCCAAAGACACATTTAGCTGGGTTCATCCTAAGTTTATGTTTTCGCATCCTTATGAAGACCTTTCGCAAATCCTCTATGTGGTCTGCCTTAATCTTGGACTTCACTACCACATCGTCAATATAAACCTCCAATATCTTCCCTAATATGTCATGGAAGATAAGGTTCATCGCCCTTTGATATGTGGCACCAGCATTCTTAAGCCCAAAAGGCATGACTTGGTATTCGAATGCTCCTGTAAATCCTGGACATCTGAAAGCCGTCTTGTGCTTGTCTTCTTCCTCCACAGGAATCTGGTGATATCCTGCGGTTCCATCCATGAACGATAACAGCTCATGCCCTGCCACGGCATCTACTAGCATGTCTGCCATGGGCATAGGATACACGTCCTTAGGTGTGGCAGTATTTAGATTCCTGTAATCCACGCACACCCTCATCTTACCATTCTTCTTTCTGACTGGTACTATGTTAGATAACCACTTGGCATACTTTGCAGGTCGAATAATTCCTGACTTAAGCATCTTTTCCACCTCTTCCTTAACTGAAGCCGCTGTATCGGCATGCATTCGCCTAGGTTCTTACCTGACTGGCCTGTAACCATCCATGATTGGTAGCTTGTGACAAACTAACTCTGGTGCTA
Source organism: Comarum palustre (assembly GCA_951800085.1). Classification (NCBI taxonomy): domain Eukaryota; kingdom Viridiplantae; phylum Streptophyta; class Magnoliopsida; order Rosales; family Rosaceae; genus Comarum; species Comarum palustre. Next base: position 12,094,001 of record OX637585.1, on the reverse strand, counting down.
ACCCAGGCATGTCCTCGTATTTCTCTGCGAAGCAATCCTTGTACTCGTGAAGTAGCTCAATGAGCTTCTGTTTTTGTTCAGGCTCCAAATACATACTTATCCCAACCTCTATTGGTTCCTCTAGGGTCCCCAGGTTGACTTTCTCTACTGGATCCTTGACCTTAGGTGGAGTATCATCCAAGGCTGCCGGAGCTGCCTGGATAATCTCCTCCTCTTCCTCGTCATATTCCAAAACATCATCATTAACGCACTCTACTGCTGCCACTTGTTGGTAAGCCTCTTGCTCCTGCCTAAAAATAGATAATCTCTGGTGCAGGGAAGCGTAGGCTTCCAACTCCTCCTTGCTGAGTTGTGGCTTCATTGATTGTTTTGGGGTAAAACCATGGAGATTGGTCTACTGGCGTCTGCTTGAAGTTGCGCCAATCCCCATTGCGTAAGCTCAGTGGAGGTCACCCCATACGGATGTCCTTTCTTTGTGATACCACTGACTCTTAAAGGCCTCATGTCTTCACTGTAATAACTTGCATCAACAAAGCAAGCTGCTACTGAGAATGGTCTAGGATCGGCCTTGATTATTTCAGACTCATCAGTCTCTGGGTTCCAGATAGCGAGCTCTTGATGGAGTGATGATGGAACACAACCGGCTTGATGAAGCCAATCTCTGCCCAGGATCATAGTATAAGGAGCAGTGCACTCAGCTACGAAGAAAGTCTGATACATCTCTGATGGACCAACCCTAATTTTTAGTATCACTACACCGAGTGTCTGAGCTATGTTTCCAGCAAAACTTTTTACCTTTATCTTGCTCTCTAGAATTTTCTCCTTCGGAACCTGAAGGTAATTCATGGTCTGTACGGTAAGGACACTTACAGCAGCCCCTGTATCCACCAATATCCTACTGACCCTTTTGTCCATCATGTCAGCAGATACGTACAATGGACGCAAATGTTGCTTCATGGCGAATGTGGGTTTGGAGAACAAAACGTATTTCCTTCTCAACTCAGGGTCCATGTCCTCTTTATCCTTCTTTACAGCAAGCTCTTCTCTGCGAACGGATGACTCCGCTCCAGTCTCATCTTCCGACATGTTGAGGAAGACTTCAGACGAAATTGGCTCATCCAATGCGTACATAGAGGGTAAGACATACACCATATTGCAATAAGTGTTTGCCTCTGGAGCTGGTATCACAGCGTCGGTCGTCACGTAAACCTGAGCAGATTCAGATTGGTCTGAGATCATCTCACCATGCTCGTTTTCCACGTAAAGCACGTTGCATGGCAAACTTTCGTCCATGCCCCCGGTTTCTTCTTCATCTTCCTCCATATCATCTTCTATGACTCGAGGTGTATCGGCTTCTGATTCTTCTTCTACGCGGGCAAATGCTTCAGCCATCTGCTTTACCAAAGAAACCTCTGGAACAGGTTTCTGTTGCTCAACCTCAATTATAGGTTCAGCCTTATCTGTTTCTCGAGACCCCTGATCCTGACGCTGAACTGCTTTTGGTCTCCATTCGAACTTTGTTTTCGACGTTTCCTTAAAGTCTTCGTTCTTAGGACCTTCTGATACCCTAACCCTTTTTGCCAGAGACGTCTCAGGTGTCTTAGTACAGGAGGAAGTAGATATTTTACCCACCACCTTTTGACCTACCCGCGACCAGACTGATTCTCGCGTATGTTGACTTTTGTCGGTGCCCACCCTTGACCATACAGACTTTCGTTCGCCGCTATTTTCTTCTCGCGAGACCCTCTTTTGTCCGCTATGTTTGGTGGTAGAAGTCTCAGAGGTCTCGCGAACGTTCCTGATAGGACAAAAAGGTCTAGCTGACAATAAATCCAGCTTCCGCCTTAACTGTTCCGGAGTCTCCCTGATTTGATCTGGGCTGACTAGACCCTTATCCAAAGCCTCCAAAAGCCTCTTGGTTCTACCATATCTTCGCTGCACGTTCCTAGTCTGAGTAGGCGTAGCTTCTACCACCTTTCCTTTTTCTCTGACCATCCAGACGTTGTCTTTGAGGATATTCCGGGAAGCTGGTGGTATGTAAGGTTTAGTTACTACGTCCTACGGGTAGACCACTGGCTTCTTCTGCTCCATTCTCACCTGGCGTAACCGCAAGTAGAGGTTGGAATCCCTCTGACTAGGACTTGCTGATCTTCTCATCTGCTTTGGACTGTGTGGCTGATACGCTTCAGGGGGTGTAGTAACAGTACTCTTCTGCTCCTGTTGTGGCTCTTTAGCAATGCCACATTCAGTTTTGCACCTATCACACAACATGACTACTGATGCACCTGCTCTTGATTCTTTCCGCTTGACCACTTCTGTTTCTCCATCGACATTGCTCAGGTCAAGCGTCAGTTTTCTGCTACCCCGAGCCAAATCAACCACAGCCACATCTGCTACCGCTGGATCACAAAAGGTGATTGACCCCTCATTGATCCACTGTTGTATCTGATCTTTGAGCTGCATGCACTGAGAAGTCTTGTGAGTCCACAAGTTATGAAACTTACAATAGATCTTACCAGCTATTGCTTCTTCTGGGGGGTAAACTCCCCATGGGATGGCCACCTCGTTGGCCATAATCAGCTTGTTCAGGATAACATGAGCCCTACTAGCGTCGTAAGTGTACTCTTTGAACTTTGGTCTTGCTGGTAGCGGCTTCTCCTTCTTTCCCTCACATGGCACTAAGTCAACCATATTGATTGTGGGGAAAGGATCGATGTCCACCCAAGCCGCAGTCTTTTCTTCATTCGCTCCGAGCTTTCCCTCGTTGATCCAAGTCTGGATAGTGTCTTTCAAGCGAATGCACTCTGATGTGTTATGGTTCCAGAGATTATGGAACCTGCAGTACTTCTTTCCTTTGAGCTGTTCCTGTGTGGGGGGAGGTCCAAAGTCATTCCTTACCTTCCCTAATGCCGTCAAATCCTCCAAAATTTCCGGTGCCTTGTGTGCATTATATGTATAGGATTCGTACTCCGGCTTGGCAAACGCGGCGAATGAAATCTTTACTGGCTCCTTAGACATTTTCAACACCTGGGACTTGATAGGCTGTCTGCCTGCTAACTCCACTGCTGCGACTTCTTCCTCATAACCCATCATGTATGGGTCTGCATAGGGCATAGCTTGTGGGGCCGAATAGTAGGGATCCATATGGGAATATATTGCCCCCACAGTCTTGTGCCTCGCTGGAGGCATTCTGGGCCTCAGCGTTCCTGGGATGAGAGCCAAGTTGTTCCTGGAATTGTTAGCGTCTTCGTCAAGCTCATTCAGGAAGTACTGATAACTGCCAACCCTGTTCATTAGGTCGGCCATGCTAGAGAACACTCCATCGTGGTGTTTGCTCTCTGCCTCTTCTCCAACCCTCGAATTGCAATTTTGATCAAGTCAGGCTCCGGGATTGGAGTTTTGCACTTGGCCTGCTGAATCTTGAACCTCTTGAGGAAATCTACAGATGACTCCATAGGTTGCTGATACATAGCTGTCAAAGAAGACAAGTCAACCTCTGGTTCCACAGTTCCAAATGTGGTTCTAAACATGGTTTCCATCACGTTCCAGTCAGGGACCGATCTTGGTATCAGCTTGGTGTACCATGTCAGTGCTGACCCTGACAATGAGGCCCCAAACGTGCGTAACTTAAAAACAGTGTCCGCACCATATGGTCCACACTCGCCTGTGAATCTTGCGATGTGGGTGGCTGCGTCTTCAGATCCTTCTCCTGAGAACGAAGTGAATCTTATCTGTCGATAATGTTCTGGCCATGGGCTCTCAGCCACCCATTCTGGATACGGATGTGCGTATGCAGTGTTCACAGCAATGACGGGAGTTGCCCTTATTGCCTCCTGTATCATATTCTGGACCGCATCCCAGTCCAGCTGAGGTCTCCTTTGATTCGGTGTTGGCGAACGACGTGGTTGCTGCCTTGGAGCCCTCTGTCGTCCTCTAGCCCCTCCAGGGTTCTGATTATTGTGCACCGCTAATTGGTCATCACCCAAACGAAGTGGGCCAAATCCCTCTCGGTGCACGGTTCTCCTATCCACCTGGTGATCGACCTCTTCTAGCAACTCTTCTTCTGGAGGCTGTTGGCGGATAAGTTGTTCAGTTCTCATGGCATTTAAAGCCTCCATGAACATATCCATCCTCTTATTCAGCGCTTGCTGATTCTCGTTCATCTTAGTTGCTAGGTCAGTATATCTCAGGTCTTGAATCTCGGCCTTTTTGTCCTGCTGCCGGGCTCGATCGCGGACCTCCTGGAAACCTTTAGTCAGGTTATCCAATGATGAGCTCAATGCTCCAACGTGCTCAATAAGGTTCTATGACTGACCTTCGTTAGCCATGGCACCAAACTTGCTAATGGCTTGTTCTGTAGATAGTTTCCTACAATGAGCCGAGTTATGTGGCCTTGCGGTTATGTGTTCTGGTTTGGAACACGAAGGATATTCCTTTCGATATTCGCTGAAGCCTGTAATCTTGACACTGTCCCACTGGGCGTGCCAGATGTTTGGTCTAGAATTTGCAGTCCTTCAAACAACCGGCTTGTAAGTTTGTGCTAGGCGTGCCAGTACCTTTGGGTTAGGTACAACCTTGAAGCTGGATGCTGTCTGCTTCCCTCTTCTGACTTCTTCTCACAGCGACCGTGACAGACGCCGATCTTCTTCCTCTGTGCTGGGTTCTCTTATAGACCTACAAGGGAAAAGTCCCTCTAGGATTTTCCTCCAACCTTTGCGGATGGCCGAATCTTACTTAGTATGCAACGAAACTAAGCAGCGAGTATCAAGATATGCAGGATATGGACTGGCGAACGGATTCTCCAGAACTGGTTGCGGGAGTAAAAAACTGCTCAACGGATCGAACAGGGGAGTAGAGAGATTCCAACGGATTGAAACCTGTCAGACTTAACGGATTAAGTCCCTTGTGCAGCTTGACGGATCAGGCTACGGTTGCTGACGGATCAGGCTTGGTTGCTCCGGAGAGGCTTTGAAGACTTTCGCGTGGCGAAGTTGTTGTCTGTTTGTTGATAGATGTAGTTGTGTTTTTCTCTTGCACCTCAACCCTTTATTTAGTGAATACTAGGGTAGATGTTTCCTTGCGAATCAAGGTATGGCCTCAAATAATCCTTCTTGTAGTGCAAGACTAACTCTTAAAGCCCAATCGTGTAAGCCCAACACTATTCTGGTGGTAACTTACCCTCCTGCAACCACGTGTCTAATTTCTTATAATACTCTCGCGAACGCTTTTCCAACCGCGAACGTATTTTGCTAACACACGCCCCGCTTCGCGAGCGCGTTTCCCCCTGTGAACAAACTATCCCCTTTCGCGAGCGTACTTTATTACTGTGCTCCTTGCGAGCGCTTTTGACTCTTCAAGCGTCCTCTGACCTTCTTGACCGCAGGCATCGGTCCACTTGCCTTTCTATAAATGGGCTTTTTACTTCTGGATCCAACAGTAGGTAGCATACATGGTTAGCAACAGACACGTTGGGCGGCAACAGGCGCGTGACTATCTACAACTGGCAGCCAGGTGCACATGGGCTCGGCAGCGTGCACGACAGCTCGGCAACCATGCCAGCAGCTTGTGTAGCGCTCAGTAGCTCCTAGGCAGTGCTCAATAGCTGCATGCCTTTAGCATAAAACAGTGTTGCTCAGCTTCTAATCTCCATTCGAGACTTAGAGCGGCATTCAAGTGTCAATATGTAAGTGAGCGGCAAATTTCCTCGCTCATGCATACAAAACCAAACTATGGAGACTCAGAGTGGTCATCTCGCTTTATAGGTTGGAGGTGCAGCGTAGGAAGCAGTGGCTAAATCTCGAGCAAAATCTATGTGATGCTCGGCAGCTGGGTGCTTAGTCGTTGGAAACTAGCACTCGACAGCTATGCAGCACCGGTCCTCTATAGCTAGGCACTAGGCTCACTACAGCTGGCAGCTAGTCAGCCTGTGCTCTGCAGCGTGGCGGTGGTGCTCTGCAGCTAAACGCTGGGCATCCTACACCGGTAGCTGATTCTCCTACCATATTCTCAACAGGATTTCTACCTGGAGAAATGTGCTAACGTTGATCAAACACAACGCGGGTTCAATGAATGAGATGATTCTCTAATTCCGAACTCTCTTTAATAGCATAACACAAACCAACGTTGGATACCTCACAACGTAGACCTAAAAACATCTTCGGTGCATGGTGCACGACAACTAGTGCTCGTCACTCGGCAACTAGTGCTCGTCACTCGGCAACTGCCCTAGGCAGCGCTCGGTAGCAATCGGCAGTCAGCGCTCGACAGTGCATAGCAATTAGTGTGCAAGGCTTCGTCAGCTGGTACTCATGTGCACATATCGTGCCTGGCAGCAGCGCACGTGTGCACATTCAGTGCCCGGCAGTAGCGCGCGGCAGCGCCTAGGCAGGTGCACATACAGTGCCTGGCAGCAGTGCACACGTGCACAGGGGCAAGCCCTGGCAGCAGCGTGCAAGCGCACAGGGGCAGGTGCACATACGGTGCCCGGCAGCAGCGCACGCGTGCACAGGAGCAAGCCTTGGCAGCAGCGTGCACGCGCACAGGGGCATGCCCTTGCAACAGTGCTCAGTAGGTGCACGCGGCAGCACAACAGTCAGTAGGTGCACGCGACAGCACAACGGTCAGTAGGTGCGCGCGCCATAGCACATCACTCGGCAACAGCGCACGTGTGTCAGGGCACAGCGCTCAGTAGCTGTGCACGCTCCAGAGCACAATGCTCGGCAGCAGCGCACATCGAGCAGCATGTGGGATAGTGGTGCCGGTAGTCAAATGCACATGTTTTAGGATTTTCATAATAACCTGCAAAGACAAACGTCCCAAGCATAGAATGGGGATAGAGAAGGGAGGAACGGATTTTATCCTCCCCGAGGTTATTGAATTTTGAAATTACTCAAAAGTAAAGCTTACTTGCTAGTCTGCCAAATAGACTGCATTTATATAAGCTGCTCCAAGCTTCCATGCTCAAGTCCAACGCGTTCGCGCAATTCCATCGTGAATTGTCGCGCGGGGAGAACACGAAACACATGAAAAACATATGGTTAGTTAAACTTGCCATAAAAACAGTAGCAAATACATTGAAAACATTAACCATATGAAAGATTTAGGGAAAAACTAGGAATACAACCCGTTTTTCTCAAGGAAAAGTGATTCCTATGCGCGTTGCAGTGATTGTGAGGGCCAGTTCACCAACTTTGACTCCGCTTCTGGAGCTGCCCTTTTGACTGAACAATCCTGACATCCTTGCGCATCTTCTGTCCAAATTTCACGGGAATCGGACATCGGGAAGTGCCTGAACCGGTGACTTTCCGGCCGGTTCTTGGAGTTAGGCCGGTGGCGTTGGAAGCGTATGAGCCATATCTTCAACTTCTCTGTTGGTGACGAAAGCCAATTCGGAAATTATTCTGTCGATATTGGCGTTTGAAACCTGAGGCAGATTTTAGGGTTTCTTGGTGCGCAGGTGCACAGGAGGTGCACAGGGGGTGCGCTGCGGTGCCCAGGTGGTGCACGGTGGTGTGCGCAGCGGTGCACATGAGGTGCGCAGTGGTGCCCAGGAAGTGCGCAGCAATGGTGCGCGCGGTGCGCGCTGGTGTCCGGTGGGTGCGCGCTGGTGTCTGGTAGGTGCGCGGTGGTGCACAGGAGGGTGCACGTCGGTGCTCGCGGCAGTGCGCAGGCAGGGGCTGCCGAAAAAAAAATTTTGGGTTTTGGGGTTTTTTTTTTTTTTCGGTGGCCTACTTGCTCTTTTTAGGGTTTAGAGCTACGTGCTGATAACGTGTTGTAGAATAATATTGAGGGAATGAATGAAATCAATCTTATTATGAATAAGGAGGAGCTCTTTATATAGAGACTCACTCTAAGTACAATGGACAAACCCTTCATGGATTGAGATAAGTCTATAATGTAAACCTATTACAACTAGGACACATGCATAAGGCCCATTGGGCTAAGTCCATATACAAGGCATGGACCAAGACACACATATATATCAAATATCCTAGAACACATTTAAATATTTAAAAAAGAATTTATGCTCATTAGATCTAAACTCTTAATACATTCTTAACAACTTATATTATTTTAATATCATTATACTCTCACATCTCAAACATGCTTAGAGAGAGAAAATGAAAGAGAAGACTTGTCTGCAACCTTATCGACTCCGATCACCGGCCGCCGGACTTCGATCACCGACCGTCAGATACCGATCATCGGTCGCCTGAACTCCAGATGCCGCTCACCAGTCACCGGACTCCGATCACCGGAATCTCACCTATAGCCGGATCTTGGTCACCAGAATCTCATCGGACTCTTTTAAACTTATTAGAGAAACTTTACTAGGGGTAATAAACATTATAGAGAAACTTTACTGAGAGTAGTAATGTTGAAAAATGCTTTACTGGGGATAATAAACTTTATAGAGGAACTTTACTGGGGGCAATAAATTTTGCATGAGAACATTATTGGGGTAATAATGTTGAAAAATGATTTAGTAAGGGATAAAAATCTTACCAAAATATCTATTTAGAAGGTAATAGCACTTGCTATTGATTCATAAAAATAAATTACTAACCTTAATAAACATGTTATTGATAGGTTTGCATATTCATATCCAAACATTTAAGTTTATTGTCCTAGTAAACTTTTTTATTAGGATCAATAAATAACCAAACAATATCTCTACTATCAGTTTACTGACCTTTTATACATAAAATGAACACAGATCGACATAACATTTGGGTATATTCATATCCAGCAAATTAAGTTTATTGTCCCAATAAAAAATGATAAGAGATAAATCTATTGTTGTCCCAAGGCAAACAAACTGGAAAGAAACATAATGTCTTCATCAAGCATAGTCAAGAATTCACTACCAATAATGTCTTCATTAGTCTCGAAGATGTTTTGGACGACTCGGTGTGCACTTTAACTTCATCGGATTCCTCAATCCTGCCTAGGGGACAACTTAGGCTACAAAAGTTGATGGAATGGTTTTTCGTTGCCTAGGGACAACTTAGGCTACAAAAGTTGTTCCGCCGTCTTAGTCAATCCTAGACGACAAAAAATTTATTATTTCGTCGGCCAAGTGTTTTTTCCATTAGTGGTCCCATAATGTAGAGTCTAATGGGTGTTCCAATCAGCAAATTGGCTCCTTCCACATGGATCAGCTCCATATCAGCTTTCACTTGGCATCCTCCAACCAAAAACATGGACTTGAAATTCGACATCTCGTTGGAGATATGATCATTCCCATCACCACACACAATTTAGAGTTAATCTTGTATGCAATCTTCACTAGGTTTTGGAAAAATGGAGGTTTGAGTTACCTGGTGGGGCTTAGGTTTAGAGGAAGCCCGAAAGATGAGAGAGACAAGGGGAGGAAGTGTAGCTGATGACACGTGGCATTTCGTCGGCTAAAGTATCCTAAAATTTTTTTAAGGCAAAATTCCCGCTAAAATTTTCAATTTTTTTCTTAATTCTACATCTTTCATCTCTCTCTCTCTCTCCCTTTTCCTCTTCATCTCTCTCCCCTCTTCCTCCTCCCTTGTTTACTTCCTCCTCCACCACCGCAGTCGCTCCTCCTTCTCCTCCACCGCGACACCTCCTCCTTTGCCTTCTCCTTCTGCCTCGTTTGCTTCCTTCCCCACCATCGCAGCTCCTCCTCCTTCAAGCACTTAGCCGGAGGAAAAAACGAAAAGAAAGAAAAACCCTAAAAAAAGCTAGTTGGTTCCGGACAGTGGCGGTGTGGAGGCGAAAAAAAAACGAATCAAAAGGAAAAGAAAGAAATTGAAAAATAGCCGACGAGTTTCAAACTTTAGGCGACGAAATTCAAACAGTAGCTGACGAGTTGCAAATTTCGTCGGCTAAAGTTTACTCCGCCAACCATTTTGACCAATAGAGGAAGTTTCCGCGATGAAATTTCGTAGCCTAAAGTCCAAAAATTTGTCACCTAAAGTCTGCGTCGTCGACTAAAGTCTAGGCTTTAGGTGAAAACTTACATTTATTTCGTCGGCTAAAGTATGACCGACGCCCTTTTCTTGACTTCTTAGCCGACAAAACCTTGTCGGCTAAGACTTTAGTTGACGAAATTTTTTAACAAGCCGATGAAAAATTTGTGCCGGCTGAAGTCCTTTTTCTGGTAGTGAGTGTGCATATCTAACTGATCTTTAAGAGTTAGATTTGAAGTGAATATCTTCATCATCTACGATATTATATCTAAGTCTATATAGATTTATGATACGTTGACCTATTTTTGCGGTCTAGATCTTGTGCGTGTATGTGTGTGTGTTTGTATATATATATATATATATGTATATATATATATGTATATATATATATATGTATATATATATATATATGTGTATATATATATATATATGTAGGTCTTCTTAGCTAAGGACGTCTTTACCACGAGTTTGATGAAGATTTCTTTAATTCGACCCACTTTTCGATCAAATTTTCTCATCTTAACCATTCATAATCTAGCTATACATGTATAGATCATCTCTATAAAATTTCAGCTGATTGGTAATTGCTAAGATCTCGAAAACGTATAAATATAATGAACAAAATGAATTTGTTCAACCGGAACCGTTCGTGTTCTTCTCTGTAAATCACAGTTTTGAATGCCTTAACGATAACCAAATTAGTTGATATTTTACAGAGATGATCAACTCATATATATCTAGACAATGAACGGTTAAGATGAGAAAATATGATCTAAATGTTGGCCAATTCCATAAATCCTTACCAAAGCTTAGGTAAGTACGTCCTTAGCTGAGAATCTCTGTGTGTGTATATATATATATACATACATACACACACACACAACCTTGTTCCAATGAGGGTTCACTTTTCTTGATATAAATGGGGGATCAAAGATTATACCAACTTTTTGATCACCAAATCACATCTCCACCGTCTAATATGTAGATTTATATATGTAGACCATCTTTGCAAAATTTCATCCAATTTGGTGATCGATAAGGTGCTCAAAACTGTGAATTAAAATTATAAGTATGAACGGTTCATACTTGGCAGATTTGATGCGTCAATTGATTCTGTTAATTCAATGCCTTAACGATCACTAAATTGGATGAAATATGCAGAAATAATCTACAATATGAATGTAAATATTGAACGGTGGAGATGTTGATATGTGATCGAAAAGTTGGTCTAATGCTTGATCCCTCATATTTGTTAAAAAAATGTGTATATATATATATATAGAAAGGATGTGAGGCGGACGTCCGCACTCCTCCTTAAACTATGGACGTCCTTGTTTTTACTCCGATCAAGCGCCGGCGACAGATCTCCTCCACACGAGAGGACACTAGAGGCGCCCCCGAGCGTCCACGATCACTTTTTCTTCCCAACGAGTCCACCGAATTCTAGTTTGCCGGTGAGAGAGACCTTGTTTGAAGTTTTGGGTGGAGGTTGCTGTTAGGATGCCAAAGATGCTGCTGGGATGTCGGAGATGCTGTTGGGAGGTCGCTGGTGTTCTCGGGTGGAGGAGAGCCGTCACTGACGCTTGATCAGAGATAAAACAAGGACGTTCACTGTTTAAGGAGAAGTGCAGACGTCTGCCTCACATCCTCCCTATATATATAGGAAGGTTCAGATGCGGAGATCCGTATTTTTTAAAAAAATGCGGACTTTTGCAATTTTGATCCACTTTTCGATCATGATTTCTCATCTTAAATCATTCACAATGTAGATATATATGAGCAGATCATCTCTACAAAATTTCAGCAAATTTGAAGATCATTAAGACATCCAAAATGAATCAAAACTATGAACGTAATAAAACTGTTCAACTAGAACCGTTTGTTTTTTCGTTCTAAATCACATATTTGAATACCTTAATGATCTCCAAATTAGATGAAATTTTGTAGAGATGATCTAGTCATATATATCTACATTATGAACAGTTAAGATGAGAAATCATGATCGAAAAGTGGATCAAAATACAAAAATCCCTATTTTTTAATAAATGCAGATATCCGCACCTGAAACAACCCCTATATATACATGCTTTCTTGGCTAAGGACATCCTTATTTATTCTTACGCTACACATTTCCACTTTAGACTCACTTTTCATTTGAATTTTCACATCTTCACCGTCTAGTCTTTAGGTACTAACGTATAGATCATCTTTACAAAATTTCAGCCAATTTGATAATCATTAAGCCACTCAAAAAATTGTTTTTCTGTTATAAACACGAACGGTTCAGGTTTAACAGAATTCAGTTCGTCTATAGTTTTAATCAAATTTGAGTGCCTTGATGACAACCAAATTGGCTGAAATTTTGTAGAGATGATCTATACGTTAGTACCTAAAGACTAGACGGTGGAGATGTGAAAATTCGAGGACAAGAAGACCAGAGTCTAGAGAGGTGGCATCAAGGTTAGACAGGTACTTCAGAGATCGAGCATATCTAATTGTTGGAGGTGAATAAGCATTGGTGAATGCTCTTCCTAACACTTGGTTTTCTGGGAAGTCAGTGACTTGCTCATTTCTGAATTGAACGAAGTAGATCTGCAACCAGAGGTCTAAAATCCAAGGTGGACCTGATATGTCGCTGTAGTTCAGTTGGTGAAGTGAAAGATTGTACATCGCTCGATATAGGAATCTCAATACTAGCTGTGCTAGAACGAGACGATGCCCATTAAAAAGAAGAGTTGCAGTGCGTGTCCATGTCTTGGTTAACTTCTAGGTTGCTGTGCTGGCTACAAATTTGTGAAGCCAGAAGTCTAGGAATGTAATTCCACTTTGCTCGTTTGCGCGAGCGTAGAAATGTCCAACCCATCCTTTGTAGGATAGACGCATTAGGTAGTCTGTTGGGTCAGCAGTGTGGAAGATGTTTGCATCCACGATGAGATATTCTTGATATGCTTCCTTAGTAATTGGGAAACTAGTAATAACATAAATATCCAGTAAAGTGATAACCATTTGACCAAACCTGAAATCGAATGTATTACTGACGGAGTTCCAGAAGCAGGCAGCAGCCATCATTGGAGGACGATTCGAACCACGATTGTTCAAAGTAAAACTCAGGTCAATAGCGTATGCGATTCCTACCAGCCTCCATCGATCCAGATCAAGAGCTCTGTGATTGTGATACCACTTCATCATTTGATCGCTAGAAAATGGCCAGGCTCCAATTGTGGTTGGACAATCATTTTGTTTCTGCCATGCAGTGACATCAACAGAAAAATATTATGGTAAAGGAAGATTGGTGCTTTTGATTCATGGTAGTAGTGTTAAACTTCTTGGAATTTTTTCATGAATGGACCATGTCCAGCAGTGGCTCTGGTGGTTAATTCCAGATGGGAGTGGTTTGGGTGATCGATGACTTTCAGCATTTCGGAGATTCTCTTGCCATCAATGGCCATTTTTTTGGTGGGAATATCAGTCATGGTGCAAAGATGTTGTAGAAATGAGATCTGGTGTCGAGGCATTTAGAGGAACTAAAAGGGTGTCTCTAAAACTAAGCTTTGTTTGTTGAAAGTAGACGACGACAAAGGAGGAACGATGCAGCGTTCCAATTATTTAAAGAAACTGGACCTGGTTTCTAGCCCTTATCGATTTCACAAGTGGGTTTGGATTCAATCTCAAAGTCTGGAGGGAAATGTTTGGGCCAAAATAATATCTTTTTAGCGAATGCTGATTCTATGAGCCCATTAGACCGATACTTACGGCCCAAGTAATTGTACAGATTCTTTTTTTCCTTTTGAGGTCATGCTTAGCTGATTTGCAGGAATACAGAAGATTTGTTAGTCGTCTAAGAGATTCTTTTCCTAGTGGATCAAGAGATTTGATTTACCTTGGCCTTCAAGTTAGAAAAAACTCTAGTGTTCACTATATAAGGAGGTCATGCAAATGAAGATGGACATCAACAATCAATCAACAAACAACTTTTGCACACTGCAAAACAAGCCTCCCTCGCAGCACCTCTATCAAAAAGATTTCTTGGGTCTTTTTGTTCACCAAAGCCCTATTGGTAGACATTCCTCGCTGATACTTACCAAAGCCAGATCCATCGACAGTTCCCGCTTCTACCTCACCAAGCCTCATCCGTGACCGAACAGTCCACCACCACTTCATAAAGCTCTATCCGTAGGCGAATACCCACAAAACCATTGTTGGAGTGAGAACTCTCTTAAATATTCCCGGTTTGTCAAGGAACCCTTTGGCGAACGACCTGCAATCCTGGTTTATAGCTCTGCTCAACCACACCGGTCTGAGTAAGAAACGTCCGTTTCGTGAGAAAAGGAGAATAATCCTAGTTGCTCCTCAGCTAGGTCTGTGAAGAACCTAAGTGCCGACCTGACCAGCGCCTATACGACAGTTGTTTGAGAAGAAGTCAGAAGGCGAACAAGTATCAAGACCAATGTTGTACCTGATCCATAGCTACTGGCACGCCTCAAGCCTGGTTGTTCGAAAAAAATCTATTTTCACGAAATAAGTGGTTGGAAGGTCTCAGCTTAATTAGGTCCGCAATCGTACATTGCAGCCAAAACAGATTAGCCTATCAGCTGATCTGAATTAATGGTGTTGCAGAGCAGATAGTATATTGCTTTCATTACCACACTGTCATGGATCATGACCATTTTCCATTAATATCGAATATATCATAATTGAAGACTGCCCCTATCCCACATCGAGTGGAAAATTGATAGTCAAATAAGTAGTTTTTCTTTGTTCCTAAGCATATATCAAAGGCCCCCAATTCCACTAGGAAGTAGAGCTGAATGATGAACATGATATATACTGATTGCCCTCTTTGCAGGGCATTTGTTTCTAAAACTGGATTGGCCAATAGAACAGCAGACCAATTTTGTTTTGACTCCTAACATGAATGATTGGCACCTCTTCACAGGGACAGAGTCCAAACAATCCTGAACAATCAATGTACTATTATATTTGACATTGAAATGTGCTAAGAGATAAAGGCCGTAGAGATTTTCGTGATGAACTTGATTTATAGGATACTTAAACCTTTATTCCTACTAGATTTCCAAAGAGCAAGCAGTTTAGTCATAGAACAATATAATCACACATATGTGGAAGATCAAGAATCGAGACATGGTTTCGGATTAGACAAGTATGCTATTAGCAGCTGTACTACAATCTCCATCAAATTGAATTCAAATAATAGAAAATACTAAATTAACTAGAATTCTCCATTGCAAATGCTATTTCACACCAAGTGTTTGTGTTGCAAATGCTAGTGTTAGTAGGACCTGAACCACGCATCCATGTTAGAAACAACATTGATTCACGTTGTTCGACTCATCTTCACAACTTTTGTGAATAACAGCAAATAGAAAACTATTTACATTCGAAAGAGAGAAAACATCTTGACGAATTAACACCAAAATCATCAACATAGAAAGTCCCCTTACCAACTCTTTCCATTTCTCCATTCAAAGTTCTCCGTTATTCCCACGGTGAAGCATAAGATGCAACAAGTCCCTCAAAAATTTGCAATTCAAAAGCCGCAGAGATAGTTCCTTTTTCATGAGCACCTGGAAACAAAGCTGCATATATAAGGATCAGAGAAGGGAGAGTAAATTACAGAAGCTGCAAGGGTATGCATGAAGCCATGCATCCCAATTTTCTGCATTGTGAGTTTGTTACTGCTGATGTTCCATCAGAGTTGTGACTGGTTCATACGAAAAGAAACAGACGATGACAGGTAATCACGGAAATAAAAATAAATGCAGTGAACTTGTAAGAATCAATTAGTACGAGAAAATCAAACTGAAAACTAATTTTGTTGAAGAATTGATGTAGAGGCAGATATAGGTACAAGAGTCCAACAGAATACAACATTGGAGATATGATTTGATTTATTTAACGAAATAAAGAGATGTTTTGTTTTATACATTCTAATGTTGGGTGAAAATTACTATGCTGGCTGTCTAGACATTATCATAGTTTATAAGTATTTAGATAACTGTACACATTAGAATCATACATCTCACCAAGGAATTTCACCGCAAGGCTATGAGTAAGACGTAGAGACCTAAAAATTGACCTCCTTGAAGTGTTCGTACATGGATGGACATTCGTAAGACCTATAACAAATTTTTCTTTCAAGTTTATTCCATAAGATTTCTCATATTGAAAATGAGTCATTGCATTTTGAACAAGAACAACCACAACATGTGCACTACAGTTCAGACGCTTGTGTGTGTGAAACAAGTGAAGCAAGATGTTGCAGAAGAGTGGGATGAGAACATGCCATTGCCTGGAGACATCATCGAAGGCTATTACAATTGCGAGAGTGATATTCATGCTGATGAGTTTTTTGTGCCCACGAAAGCCAAGTCTGAGCTTAATTCACAGCTTGCTAAGATAAACAGCCAACATATAGACGTCATATGGGTCAAGGTCAGAAGGGGTGATGCCACTCTCAAGCTCCGAGTGCGTGTTGTGGTGGAGAGGCCTTCCATGCTTCAAAGAAAGTATAGCATTAGAGCTGCCACAGATGACAGACATGTTGCAGTCATAGGGGACCTGACCTCGGATGAATGCACCGAGCTGCAAGGTATGTATTTTTTTACACTATTTCGGATACAAGCACATCAATAACAGCATAATAATGTATTTTTATATGGATATTTTATGTGCTTTTGCAGAAATGAGCAGGAGTTTGGTAAATGCAGAAAATAGAGGGTATCATAAGAAGGGAGTAAAATATGACTGGAAGATGAAAGTGAGCAAGTATTTGCCTGATCACCGTTGCACTGTTGTTAGCTCTATTCTGTTTATGCCAATGCAGGGTGAGCACTGCACTGAGGCCACAACAGCAAGGTGCATGGCTTGGTTTTCTGCGGCAGTTTCTTCAGGGGCTCCTCTTGTTTTTGTTAATATTCAAACCGAACAAATTGTGACATCGGTATCATTTTCCCCCTAATTCTTGTTAATTTAGTCATGCTGAAATAATTCTTGCTCTAGTAGTCAATAATGGTTTTGTTATAACTTCTGTTGTTTTCTTGAAGGAGAAAGTTAATTTAACAGGGAAGGAAATGAGTTGGAGTAAACAGCAACAAAACCATGCAACAACAGTCCAAATAGTACAGGGCATAAGACTCTGGTTTATGCCTGGAGTTGCAGAAGTGTCACTCGATTTGGTACCTCAAACCGGTGAAGTTCGATTCGGACTGGACATCAAACGGACTGAAGAGGTTTAATTTCTGATAGTTCAAAGTCACATTAGTCTCTCTGAGTCATTTTATCAAACACATTAATCCCCTAGGGCCAACATTTGTTTTCATGTGCAATGATTTATCAAACACCTGCAGGGATTGATATGCATCTACTCAGTTGCAAAGGGATCACCAGCGGACCGAGCAGGGCTTAGCTGGCTTCAAGAGGAAGCATATGCAAATGGTTACCTCCTTGTGATGTCCAGACTAGAGGGAAAGAGCCTAATGCCTTCGCATGCCGACATTTCGGGGCTCATTCACTGTTGCGATCACACCGAAATCAAGGACACTCTGGTCTCGGCGATAGACCAGATGGAGAGAATTCAACTTCATGTTACGGCGTGGTCTAATCTAGCACGTCCTACTAGTACTCCCAATACCACAGCAGTTGGTTACACAATGCTACGCCCAAGACCATTGTGATCACACAAATCAGGTTCTCAATGCATAGGGAACCCAAGAGTCCAAGACTGATATTTTTTTTGGAAAAAAAAGAGCAGCAGCTCATTTTATTGATAGTCGAGGCCAGAATAGTGATACTATTACATTATACATTGTCGCTGATCGACGATGAGTATAACAAGCTATAATCTAATCTAAAATAGAGATAATTCGTAACATTTCCGTAGTCAAGACGCTTAATTATAGTACAATATGAACTGCTCACTATCACGATATAAAATAAACTTCATAATCTACATACATCAAATGATACCTAGATTCCTAGAAATCTATAAAGTAACATAGGTAGACCCAAAACCAACTCATGGGCCAAGAACACCAAACCACCAAGAAGCCAAATCTGCAGACATGTCCTCTTCATCCCGTCGGCACCCTCTCCATGCGCACGAGCCCCAATTCAAACCTCTGCCATCTCTCTCCATCAAGACCCGATACCGACCAAGACACGAGGTCTTTTTCGAGCTTTATCCAACAACGATGATGTAATGGCTCGCTGACGTCGGACCAGGCATGGTTCTCGTTTAGGAGCTCTCTCTTATATTTGTTTAGTTGTTTTCCCATACTTGAAAAAAAATATTACAAAGCTAAAGTTCCGAGACTATGAGGTAGTCGCTTACTATATTAGTAAATTATTAGATTAATTAAAAACATTATTTGAACTATAATATGATATTTATTTTCATACATAGCTATCAAAAGCTTGTATTTTCATATCCTCAGTTTTATTTCATTAACATTTTAATATCTTGACCACAAACAACTTGAGGGCATTCTCGTTATCTCAATAAATGTATCATTTTTTTACATTTATTTTAACAAAATAATATTTTTATTAAGGTTATTAAATACAAATAAAAAAATTTACTTTGACAAAAATATTCAAAAAAAAACTCCAAAATTAAATAATTATTTTTGCAACAGTAGTGATCAAAATTAATTAGTAGAAGAACTCAGGTATGATAGCAATGTATATAGCCATTGTATGTAAATATATTTTTTAGAGTTACATGTACGTTATTTAAGCAAAATAAAATAACACTAGCAGCATAAACATTATAGCCAACGAAAAAAAACAGGCCGACGATTTTTTTTTTCGTCGGCTAACGTCCACTTTAGCCGACGAAACAAAAAATCGTCGGCTAAGTTAATTTTTCGTCGGCTAAAGTGGACTTTTAGCAGACGAAATATTTGTTCGTCGGCTAAAATAATTGTTTCTTCAGCTATAGTCTGTAAATTATAACCGACGAAATTTTAAAAGTTTAGCCGACAAAATATATAATTTCGTCGGCTAAAAGTCCTTATATTTCCAGATCTAGACAGCAGCTCATTTGAAAAAAAACGGGAGAAAAAGTTTGGGTGTTGTCGAAATTGTTGGGTGTCGTCGAAATCTATCCAAAATTAGTTTGTGGAGCTATATATAGGTACGTATATATGTATATATCTTGATTTTGAGTTGATTTAAGAGTTTTATTTGAGTTATATATATTGATTTTGAATTGAAAATTTGAGTTGAATTATTGGATTTTGAGTGTGATTGAGTTGATCGATTTTGATTTGATAATATATATGAAATTGTTATTAATAAGTAGTAGTATATATATATACTAATTAATCATAATCAATTAACATCAATCATATATATATATATATAAATTTAATTATAATATTGTGTTGATGCTAGTATGAATTAAGTAATATGTTGATTATGATTGATGTTAATTGATATATATATATATATATATATAATATTGTTATATAATTAGTAATTAGGATATATATGCATGTATATATATATATGTGTGTGTGTGTTAATTATTAATTTGTTATTAATTAATTATACGTTAACTGTAGATTAATTAATTAGATTTTATACATATATATTATGTTATATTTTCAAGACATGGATAAGAGTTGGATTTCGCTTCCAAAATGGGACAAAAGATATGGTAAAGGAGTTATTAGTTTTATTGAATATGTGATGGATAATGTTAACGGGAATACAATTTTCTATTGCCCGTGCACTAAATGTCAATGTCGCAGCGATATGCGTCGATTTGCAATTGACAAGGTTTGACAACACCTGAAGAGTAATGAGTTTTGAGAGAAGTACACATGTTAGATATATCACGGTGAAACATCATCAGGGGGTCCGCATGATCATGGACAATTTTCTGAGATGGGCAATACATCTAACGATCCAACAATGGCCTTCATCAACGATATGTTTCCTCATGAGAGCGGTGTATGCTCTCAAGGACAGTATATGTCTGGGCCGGTGCAGCCCTTCTCTAGAGTTGTCAACACTGCTGGTATTGACAGGTACAATAAACTACTTGTCAATAAATACATATCATTAAACTACTTGTCAATAACCAAAATATTTCATTCCGTAAAGAATACGACGTGCTTATCATGGACTTATTCATCAAGAAATACAGATCATTAATGTACTTTATGGTTCTGAAGAACGTTTCGACACATTGGTCACATGTAGAATACTTGTCCACAATAAATGCTGCATTTGCAAAACTTTTAGCGATATCATATATTATAAAGGTTCACCACTCTTAGCGATATCCTACAATGTAATGTGGGATAGTGACTCACACAGACGTTGACATGATCATCAAAGACGTTATGGTCTTGACATGATGATCCGTATTTGAATGAACTCAAATAAACACCCTGTCTTTTGAGTGAATGATAAAATGAGACAACAGTCCGCCACACTAGAAGGTGGTGGTAGAAACTTTGACCATTGATCAGTCCTAGCTAGTGCTACTCTAAAGTAGCAATTGCATTTTAAAGCACCTTGTTTATAGGTGGAACCTAATATTTCACCTTTACCGGGTTACAATTAAATGTGAAGCCACTCTGGGCCCTTTGTCTGGGCCCAATTCGCCATAAAGCTAAGTAAAGCAAGGGAAACTACTCCCACATTGGAAAGGGACAGGAATGCTGCCTTCAATGCTACTATAAATACCGGCACATGCCTCCCCATAAAGGTACGATGAAACTTCTTGACTATTCCCGAGTTTTATGCTTAGCTGACAGTGTCTGACTTAAGCATCGAAATGGCTTCCCTCGGTAAATCCGGGGACGCCTCTTTGACGTGTTTGTTCTTTACACAGGAAAACTCGGAATACAGGGAAGTCCGCTATTTCTGGAGCCGTGCAACCCGCCAAAGGGACCACGAGCCACCCGGAAACACACCTCATTCCCGGCTTCCCTCTCATTATGCCCTCATCAAATTATCAAAAACACATCACTAATTATTCAAAGTATACTCTTTAGCATAACAGAATCGAGACCTTTCTATGTTAAAGATAAGCAAAATATTTCATTCCGTAAAGAATACGATGTGCTTATCGTGGACTTATTCATCAAGAAATACAGACCATTAAAGTACTTTATGGTTCTGAAGAACGTTTCGACACATTGGTCACATGTAGAATACTTGTCCGCAATAAATGCTGCATTTGCAAAACTCTTAGCGATATCATATATTATAAAGGTTCACCACTCTTAGCGATATCCTACAATGTAATGTGGGATAGTGACTCACACAGACGTTGACATGATCATCAAAGACGCTATGGTCTTGACATGATGATCCGTATTTGAATGAACTCAAATAAACACCCTGTCTTTTGAGTGAATAATAAAATGAGACAACAGTCCGTCACACTAGAAGGTGGTGGTAGTAACTTTAACCGTTGATCAGTCCTAGCTAGTGCTACTCTAAAGTAGCAATTGCATTTTAAAGCACCTCATTCCCGGCTTCCCTCTCATTATGCCCTCATTAATTTATCAAAGACACATATCTCATTATTCAAAGTATACTCTTTAGCAAAACAGAATCGAGACCTTTCTATGTTAAAGATAACCAAAATATTTCATTCCGTAAATAATACGACGTGCTTATCGTGGACTTATTCATCAAGAAATACAGACCATTAAAGTACTTTATGGTTCTGAAGAACGTTTCGACACATTGGTCACATGTAGAATACTTGTCCACAATAAATGCTGCATTTGCAAAACTCTTAGCGATATCATATATTATAAAGGTTCACCACCTTGATTATAAAGTCTATAAGAATTGACAATGCTAGGAGTTAACATCCAAAAAATTTGATGTTGTTGCATATCTATCAAGATCAATGACAAACATCTTGTACCCCATATGCTTAGTTAAAATGGTCTCGCGGAAGCCACCATAGCAAGGCTATAGATGGTGGCTAAAACACTGGTTATGTGTACCAGCATGCCTATATCTGCTTGGGGTTATGTAATATTGCACGCAACCATACTTATTCCTTTTTAGGCCAGCCGTTAAGCCAACCATTTCTGCGTACCAGTTGGTAACTGGACATGAGTCTAAGATTTACACATAATATGTTTCTCAGCATATGTTTCTACTGCGCCCCCACAACGCATTTCAATATTTGTGTTGGATACGCACCTCCAATAATTATCCTCTATTTAGAAGCCTTACAGGCGATCTCACAGCTTGATTTACGAATTGTTACTTTGATGAGATAGTCTTCCCATCGTTAGGGGGAGATAAGAAAAAAATTCTAAAGGAACGACATGAATTGTCGTTGTTTGTCACCACTCTGTCTCATTTTGTTCCACACATAATCGATATCTAGAACGTATAACAATTTCGATGCCTGATACGTTTAAAGATATTGTCAAAGTGACTAGATCATACATACTAGCTGCAAACACTTGCAAGGTTAAAAGCCCCCAATAAGACGCACAACCATCAATGTAAAGAATATCTCTCATGAGATTGTCTTTGATTACAATTATATCTATGAATCAATAGGGGGGATGCTCTGATGTTTAAAATGATTCTAGAGACAAAGTCTCAACATATTACGAGAGTACAAACATATTTATGATGCACACTGTTGCTCAAAGAACCATAAAGCACTAAGGTATCAAACCAAGCTCTGTTGAAAAATGCCAACAAAGAGCATATTGGCCTGCATAAATGCAATCCAGAATGAGATAGATTCTCTGGCAAAGAGACAGGTATTTGGTTTGGTAGTGCTAACCTTACCAAGTGTAAAACTTGTAGGGCATAAACATCTCTTTGTTAACAAGCGTAATGAGAAGAATGAAGTCTTAAAGGACAAGGCTCGCCTTGTGACGCTAATGTTTATTGCAACGCTCTGGATTGACTACTAGAGGACATGTTCCCAGTTAAGAAATGCAGCTAATAGATGTGGTTATATATTTCCATGGGGATCTTGATTGGGAGATATATCTAAAAGCGTTTGATGGCCTTAAACGATCCAACTCAAGTAACTCTAAATCACTGAGTGTGTTTGCAATTGGAATTGAAACGCTTAATTTATAGAATTGACTACTTGGTTGGGAAGGGATACAATATGAAGAACTATACTTCTATGTAAATAAAGAAAACAAGTTCCAGACTTATAGTTATAGCTATCTATGTTGATGATACGTACATCGTAGGTACTCTTGATGAAATAAGAGAAACCACGAGCTAAATGAAATCCAAATTTGAGATGAAAGATCTTAGAAAAACTCGATTTTATTTAGGCCTTGAGCTAGAACACCGAGCTTATGGAAGATTAATCCACCAGTCTTCATATGTCCCAAAGATGCTCAGGTGATTTTACATGGACAAAGTGCATCCTACTAGCACTCCCATGATAATTCGAAATTTGGATGTAAAGAAATATTCATTTCAGCCCAAAAAAGATGACGAGAAAATATTGGGACCTGAAATTCCTTATCTAAGTGCAATAGGTGCATTATTATACTTAGCTCAATGTACTCGACTAGATATTGCATTCTCAGTGAACTTGTTAGCTAGATTTTGCTTTGCGCCAATGCAGCATCATTGGAATGATATCAGGAGTATAATTCGATACCTAAAAGGAACCATTGACTTGAGACTATTATATCCCTACAAAAACAGAGATGAGACAACAGATGAAATTGCACATCCTGAAGGACAAACTAAAACCCCAAACAATGTTTTGGTTGGTTTTGCTGATGCTGGGTACCTCTCTGATCCACATAGAGGACGTTTCCAAACTGATTATGTATTCACCATTAGGAAAACGACGATATCTTGAAGATCAACAAAGAAAACCCTAGCGGCTGCCTCATCAAACCACTCTGAGATCATTTCTCTTCATGAGGCGGTCTGTGAGAGTATATGGTTAAGATCCATCATTACACATATTTGAGGAACCAATTTATGTTCTATCACTGAGGAGAGCTTTTATGAAGATAATGCGGTCTCCATCGAGCAAATGAAGCTAAGCTATATCAAGGGTGATAACAAAAAACACATATTGGCAAAGTTCTTCTACAGTCAGCAACAACAGACCCTCCTCAAGATCCCGGTAAATCAAATAAATCTCGAGAAGAATGTGGCAGATTTGTTTACCAAATCAGTACCTAAAGCTACATTTGAAAAGTATGTGAAAAGTATCAGAATGAGAAAACTTTTCGAGGTCCCTTGATTTGATAAGGATCAGGGGGAGGGTGTAGACCTTAGGAGGAGTCTAGTATCATCACATCACCCTTAAAATACAATAGGTGAGTTGTGCTCTTTTTCCCTTAGACCAAGATTTATTTTGTCCCACTAGGTTTTGTTACTTGGCAAGGATTTTAATGAGGCAACACCACATACACCATTTTAACTTTGACTTGGAACAAGAGAGTGTTGAAGGAATAATTCCCTATGTGTGCTTTCATCAAAGTAACTGACGAAGAGTTGATTATGCAATTAGCGATTAACGGATGTAATTACTTAATCAACTATCAATTACCCATTATTATCATCATGTAATTACTTTTGTAATCTCACCTCTATATAAAGAGGAATATCAATAAAATGAGAAGACCAATTCTCAATTCCCATTTTACTTTAACAGTACATTTATTTTGTCTATTAGCCAAAAGAGGATAAAATAAGTTGCATGGCCTAAAGCCGTTGCTTTTTTTTTTTCAGGAAAATTATCAGGAATTTCATTAAACAAAACAATATTAAAACCATGGTAAATCTCGGTGATGGATAACAAGTCTTCACACTCTTCCTTACCCATATAACAGCGCCTATAAGACCATGAACTGGAACGGATTCAAATGCAACCTATTCCAAACCTTATCTAGAAACCTCAATACCTCCTTACAGTCGACCTCAAAAAGAAACAACCACACCAAGCACTACATACCAAAACCACCAGCATATATACAGGGGAAACCTCCCTGAATATGACACCAACCATGGCCAAAACAAAAACCATCAAATGACACCAACCAAAACCCTAACAACCTCGTCTAAAAGGGGGGACGACAAAACAAACAAACACAAAACAAAAAAATAAAACTAAAAAAAGTAAAAGAAAACCCAAGCCCATGCCCATCCTCCCCCACTAGACCACAATGAAGAATCCCTTCAAACACACAGTCCAAAAGTTCTCTGACAAGTCAAAGCACACTCGCCTTCGTCAATACCGATGCCAACTGACACCTAAATCTATTTCATAAGTGGCAAGAATACCCAACACAATAAAAGAGTCGATTGGAAGGGAACACGCTGCCACGTTCTTCTCCTAACACCGCGTCGTCGCACCAGATCTCCTCACCGCTGAAAACTTCTTATATTCGACAAAACAGCTTCTCTGCCGACATAACCGAACAACACCACAACCCATAGAAAACCATCTTAAACCGACGTGAAAAAGGAACTCCTCTCATATGATCTGTTGCCAATAACCAACAAGAAGCAACCATATTGGTGAGGCTAGGAGGCAGCACCAGAGTAGAAGTGCCGTCGGGCAAACAACGACACCAAAATCGAGAAACTTCTCTCTCCTTGTTTACTCAAAAATGGTCTCGTCTGAATCAGGGTCGAGGTTCTTGGCTATAATGTCCTTCAGATGTGCACATGCATGCAAACTCGTGGCCGAAGGGCCAAGCGAGGTTTTGATTGAAGTAGTGCGTCTGATTTGACTTCTTCAAGTGATTGTAGGCCAAGGAAGGAACCCTCTTGGCTGGTAGGTTCTTATGCCTGTGTTGCAAGGTCTTTCAGCTAGGCGTCGCCGGGATCCTCGAATACGTTAACTTCGTGCGTGAACTCGAACGTTCGGGTGACAGATGAGAGATCTATTGAATGGAGATACATGAAAATCACCATGAATAAGAAAATGAAATGGATCAGGTTGTCGAATCTTTGTGAAGTGATGTATGTATGGACAGTGAATCGCATCAACCCAATCTGGACTGGCTGAAATTGATCAATGAACAAGAATTCTATGTTACAATTACTCCTAAATATGATAAATAAAGTGCAAATAAAGTAAAGAACAAGAAATTAAAGTGCGAGAATATAAAGAACAAGAAAATAAATTATGATAACATAAAGAACAAGAAATTAAAGTGCGAGAATATAAAGAATAAGAAAATAAATTGTGATAAAGTAAAGAACTGAATCAAAAGTAAAGCTAAGAACGAAATTGAGTTTGGAAGTTGAACTGAAGGTGAAGTACCTATGCGATAAAAAGATATAAGTTTGTATGAAAAGTTGTATATTGATTTTTTGTGTGGTGCAAGACCCTTTACAATGATTTACAATGTCCTATATATACAAGTCTGAAAACCTAGCTTGCTAGTAGAGATTTCCTCCTTGACATGAACTCTCGGCCGTAATTGATGTATTGGGCTTCGACCGAGTGTCCATTGTTTCTACTTGTCCGAAATAATGTTATCGGCTCTTTTCTTTCCTAAAACTAATTGTCCAACTTATTCATTTTCGTCTACGTGGATGAATTTCGTCCATATAGCCGTGCTAACTTTGACTCGTTCATGACCAAGTTCATTTTACATCGTCCGAGCTAACTTAGCCTCATCCATGACTCGGTTCACTTTACCTCGTCCACGGTTGGATTCACTTTACATCGTCTCATCTAATTTTTCCTGGTCCATGTCTGGATTCACTTTACATCGTCTGCATGGTCGGGCTAATTTTATTACGTCCACATGGCCGAGCTCATTTTCATTGAATCCAATTTCGCTATACAAATCTAGGTGTAAGCATAGCCCCCCAGTTTCATGACTATCGGCCCTCAAGCTGTTTAGTCATCGAGACTTAGCATTTTCAAAGCCGAACTAGGTTAGCTATACGCCCAAGGTGGAGTAGTCAACTTGGTTCTTCAGTTAGCTGACCTTGCACAAGTCTAAATTATGACCCTTATATATCAAAACGGCTGACCTTTACATCGTCTGCATGGTCGGGTTGATTTTATTACGTCCACACGGCTAAGCTCATTTTCATTGAATCCAATTTCGTCATGTCAAATCTAGGTGTAAACATAGCCCCCCTTGTCTCATGACTATCAGCCCTCAAGCCGTTTAGTAATCGAGACTTTGCATTTTCAATGCCGAACTAGGTTAGCTATGCGCCCAAGGTGGAGTAGTCAACTTGGTTCTTCAGCTAGCTGACATTGCACAAGTCTAAATTATGACCCTTATATATCGAAATGGCTAAGCCAACAACTTCGGTCACGATAGCCAAGCAACAAAATTTAGTCATAATATTTCAAGCCGACATCTTGTGACCGAGCAAAAGAATTTTGGTCATAATATTTTAAACCGATGTCTTGGTATATATATGAACCAAAATAAGATAAAACGGTCGAATTGAAGCATTTTGCCACGACTCCATGATCTGACCAAGTGGAGTGGACCACGGTCATCCCATTCAACACCTCAGCCAATCATTTTGGACCAACTCGGCCAAACTCATTCATCCCGGCCGAAAGCCATGCATTCTTAACCAACTCAGCCGAAATCAAATTCCCGACCGATTCGGCCATACTTTTCCATAACGACCAACTCAGCCGAACTCGTGCATCTCGGCCAAACTCATACATCTTGACCCATACGGTCGAAGTAATGCTTTCAATCACCTTTACCGAATTCATCTCGGTCGAATTTATGCATTGTTAACCATACTCGGTCAATCCCATCATCTCGGTCATCATGGCCGTATTCATACATCTCGGCCAACTCGGTCGAAGTCATGCTACTCGGTCATTGCATTCTAAACTAACTCGGCCGAACTATTGCATCCCAACCGTTTGTACTCACAAATCATCCGCATGGTTGGGTTGATTTTATTTCGTCCACACAGCCAAGCTCATTTTCATTGAATCCAATTTCGCCATGCCAAATCTAGGTGTAAACACCGCTGTTTTTGCGGAGCTGTTAGGGTTTTTTTTCCTTTATTCGTTTTTTTACCTAAAGTCGTTGCTTTGATAAACACGTAATTTTTTTCCGTTGCATTAAAGTTTTCAGGTGAAAATACTTAAATTTTAACTAACGTGGCAATTAGATAACTTATTAACTGATAATCACAAATAATATCTACTTGATATGAAGTACCAAATTTGGTTAATATCCTAAGTATAATAAGCATTAACGAGGCCACCAAACATTTTCCTTTTCTATATGATTCATTTCACACTGGCTGTATAGACATTTAGGGAAACAAAATATACAAGGAAAACAAAAATCATTGTTTTGACTTCCAAATGTAACACTCTTGGTCTAAATTCTTCTTTTTTTGAAAAAAAAATATATCAAGAATTGCATTAAAGAGAAAACAATATTACAACCATGGAAGATATTGGTGGTGAAAATAAATTCCCCACTTGCCTCCCTACCTGAAACACCAATGATTACAATGGGCAAGAACCAAACAAAGGTTCAATTGTAACCTGAGACTAATCAAGAAGCTCGGATACACCCTTACAGCGAACATCAAGAACTCATCCTTTCAAACACTACATGCCAAAATGACAACATATATGCACAAGCAACCTCTCAATTACATTGACAACAAGAGATATCTAACGTTAATATAGTCCTTAGACACTGCACCATAACAATGGCTCACCCCACGACACGACACTAACCTACCAAAATCCTAAATCCTCTCTCAAAGAGGAGGGACAAAACCAACCAATAAAAAACATATAAAATAAAACCTAAAGGACCCAGGCCCATAGAGAGTCTAGCCCATACCAAATGGACCTTGAAGGGCAGGCCCCCAAAGATCCGGCCTAATGAAGCTTGGTATGATCTGGATGTAGAGTCGCTGCACCGTCAACGACGCCGTCTGTCATCAAATGAGAGATAACACCGTAACCAGCTGTGGAGAGGTAGCAGACATTCTTCATCATCATCATCAAAACATAACACCATGACACAAAATAATCGGGAAAACACCCGGTTAGGCCCTTGCCGCCTCGTTCACCCAATCGCACCTCCCCGCTGCATCATCAAACCTCACCGCTGACAAGCATCGAGTCTCCACTCATAAATGATGACCAAGCATCCCCGCTGTGGCAACACAACTCTGGAACACAAACCAGCCAACAACCACCCAGTCCTCCCTCAAGAAAGTATCCCCCCTCGGTCCAACACCACAACCTACCAGGCTAGATAATCTTGCACCATCAGTGCCCGTCTGGCACCATCGTTGGCGTGAGGCGTCGCCGCCTGACAAGCCACGAAACCAAAACCAAAACTTTTCCTCTCCTGTTTTGACGGAGCCCTAAACCCGATATTAAGTAAATATGAACTAGCCTCTTGGTCTGGATTCAAAAATTGAGGTAAATAATAATAACCTATTCAAGAAATGGTATATATTCATTGATCTTGTGCACTCTACTGATAGTCTAGGGACTCACAGTGTACATATGATCACGTCCTCATCAGTGTTCTTATGTAAGTCCAACTCAGGTTTCCAATTGACCAACTCATGTGACAATTCATCCCAAACGGTAATTTAGTTGTCATATATGCATGCACCTCATCCTGATCTTCTATTATCTCCCCTCTGTAATTTTCTTAGTCACGCACACTCCTTTGAGAGCCTTGTTTGTATAAAAACTGTCTTTCTCTCTAGCCAACTTTTGTTCTTGGGAGCCAATTCTATCATCGGAGAGCATGGAAGAGGCTCCATGGGGTGTTTTGCCCGATGTCTCTGATAGATTGAGTTTCATGAATAAATTTTTTAATTCAAGCCCTAAGAACATCTCAGATCTATTTGGCGATGTAATAGCCCCTCCATCCCCTCCTTACAATCCTCATGGCCAAAACATGAATTATCTTGATCTCTTTGATTCCCCAATGTGGAATTTTGGTAACAGTTCTAATATGCCCAGTGCTGTAAGCGGAGAAGGGAGTCAAGCTACACTAGCCGATCATTATCCCTCACAAACTATAACAACCGGAGGAGAATCAATTACTAATTCACTAATAGAGATTTCAGAAAAAAGAGGGCCTTCTGTATCACTAACAGATCATCAGATGTATGAAGCCAAGAGTGCTTCAAATTCAGTTGACGATCCGTTGCATATTTTAAGAGCAGAAGCAGAAGCAGGTCTTAATCCTCTAGCAGAGATTTTTGGAAGGAGGAGTACAATTTTACTAGAGGATCCCTTACATATTCTTCCAGCATCAAATCATCCCTCCCAATTGTATAGAGCAGGAGGGAGTGTTTCAAATCCACCAGACGATCATCCCATGCCTATTGTTGGAGCTGGAGGAGAATCGAGCATTAATCCGCTAGCAGTGATTTTTGAAAGAAGCAGTACAATTTTACCAAAGGAATTGCAGATTCTCCCTGCAGAAAATCATTCCTTGAAATTGTATGAAGCCGGAGGGAGTGTTTCAAATGCACTGGATGATCATCCCATACCTATTTTTGAATCAGGAGGAGAATCGAGCATTAATCCTCTAGCGGAGATTTTTGGAGAAAGAAAGAATGCAGTTTTACTTGGGGATCATTCCTCACTAGACGATCATCCTCAACACATTTCCAGAGCAGAAGGAGGACTGAGTTTGGGTCGGAATCTGAATCATAATCCAGAGAATTTCAGGAACAAAGATATGTTGCCGCCACTTCTAATGGATCAGATTTCACGACAACTGATCCACTCAAATTGCATTGATTGCCATGTTTTGAAGGAAGTTTTCTACTACAATCGTAAGTTTTTCAATCAAACAATACCATATTGTGTATGCTGGCATATTAATTTTATTATATATTAAATTGAATTGAAATTTGTTTGGTTAATGTGGTTTGAAGTTTACATAAGCCTTTGTGGTTTCATTTTAATCTGAATGTTTCTTAAAGTCATGATTTTTTTTCAAATTGTCTTCCCGTTAATTTTCTCCAGAAGTGACCGTTAAAAATTGATACATATCAATTTTTAACGGCCACGTTAGCAACATTATTGAGAAATTTACCAGAATAACTATTTAGAAGTCGTTATTTTAAGAATCATTTAGATTAAAATACAACTAAACAGATGTCAACTTCAAATCACAGTAATTATACAATATCTAACCCTATTAAATTTCATGTTTATTTTGGGTCAATAGACAAGTTTTTCATCAAACTTGAAATTCATGGAAAATGGGGAGTCATCTGCCATGGAATTCAGGAATGCCGTGCTATTGTCTTGGACAATTATGATGCTCGTAGTGAACCTATCTATGAGAGATTCGAGTGAGTACTTCACGTTTAGTGCAATGACAGGTATTTATATTCGCTTAGTGTTCTTGATGTACTCTCTTATTTACATGTTTTTTCATGTCATTTTGACCTACAGTTTTCGCTCTCAAAGCCTAAACGAAGTGAAACACTTTCTAATTCATTACTGCGAGGCGCTGAAGGCTGAGGGCTATATTAGGCAACCGGATCCTGTGCAGTCGCTTTTGCAGGATTTATATGTTGAAATGGAGGATGAGAACGAGTGGGAAGAAGTTTTAAGCTATCCTGAAGAGTTCATTTTTGAGGAGTTTGATATTGAAGACTTCGATCCTCCAAATTCCAAGGCAAGGAAACACAGACATGTTGAGAAGGCGTCATCGTCCAAAGGGAAAGGAAAAATGAGGGGTCGCCCCCCTAAGCGTCCTAGGTTTTCCCATGCAGAACAGGTGTCTTTTGGTCATTTTCTGCTTTTAATCGTGTGTAAGTATATACATGAACTTCTGTAATGTAACATGATAATTTGGGATTGTGCAGAGCGAGCTCGAGAGAGCGGCAAGGATGAAGGAGAGAGCGGCGAACATGAGGCAGAGAGCAGCGAACATGAAATTGGACGATCTTCGTGCTTACTTTCATCTCAGCATTGAAGAAGCTGCTGAGAAATTGAGGTTTTCCATAGCTATGGTCAAAAAGCTCTGCCATAAGTTTGGAATATGCAGATGGCCTAATAGAAAGGTTTGTCTTAATTCTTTAGAAATCTCTATGTTAATATTTAGTGATTAGTTTTCATAGTTATATTTTATGTATGTAATTCTTATCATCTTCTTTTTTGACTTCAGCAGCTCAAGGCCATTTCAAAGGAGATTTCAACTCTACAACCTTTGTTGTTGTCATATAGGAAGGGCACCAGAGATTATATAGCAGCTAGAATTGCAAGTTTGGAGAAGGAGAGAGCCGTACTTTTTCATCATAGCTGATAGCTTGTTGCTTAAACAATAACTCACTTGATCGATATTGAAGATGTTATTTTATTTTTGTCAAAAACTGATTGAAGTGTGATCAATGTTTTGTTATTTATATTTGTTACTTTGTCACTATTCTATCTTCTATACATTATCATATATGAGATGAGATGATTCAGTTTCGGACTAACATCCGGCTATGTTGTTCTTGCTATAAGCATATATGATGTGTCATGTATTCACTGTCACTATACTCGCCCAACAAGTGACCTAGGTCAGTTTGGGGTGAAGGCCGTTTTCATGGGTGGAAGCTAGAGTTTTTTTGCCTTGGATGGATGGGTCCATAGATATAACTTTGGATACGTTGAAGAAATTGTATGTTCTCTGTGTTTGCCTTGACATATATAAGAAGGTCTAGTCACCAACTTAACCGTTGTACAAGCCTTACAAAGCGACTTATGAGCATCAGAAAGTGTCATTGATGCATCAGGGGTGGTCCGGATGCTCATGTTCGAGTAAGGACCGGCGAAGCTGTCCTCTGACGACCCAAGTGTCAGCCCAGAGCTTTCTTTGGTGACCACAACATCTCTATCCTCTTTAGGGATCACTTTGTGCAAAAGAAATGATGTTCGTACGAGTTCCGTAAGATTCTTATCATCATGTCTCTTTCAGGGTGACCGAGGTGGTCATGCCACAGCTTGTATGAGTCATGGTCTTAGTAATCATGTTTGGCGACCGTATAGGATTCAATAACCCTTATGGTAGTGAGGTACAAACCACTAGATTGACTCATTAGCTTTTCCAAGATGCACTTACGGCCGCACTCATTGGAAGTTACAACAGAGGAAATCGTGTCCATTCTCACAATACATCTCCAAGTAGAAACCATTTACATGAATGTCCTTGAATCTTAGTAGTGTTCGATGGCCTTTAAGGGTATACAGGGCATTAGAAACAATGATCAAGGTCCCACTTGGCAGTAGGAACCTAGCTGGTCTGTGCCCTTTAATGACGGGAGATGAAACGATCAAAGTTTTCATAAAAGTCTGACACAACGTAAGCTCTAAAAATAGTAGCATGTTCCTCAGGATGGTGTGGGTAGTCTCACTATCTGCAAGGCACTCAATCTCTCCACGTGACATACCTGTCGAAACAAGGTAGAGACATAAGGAAATAGGCATAGGGAAAAGATTGCGAGTAAATTGCAGACCCGTGTGCAAAGAAGATTTTCTGGCAGCATGACCATTGCTCACTCAAATAGTCCTAACTCCTTTGTTATAATGGATATGAATGAACCGCGAAAAAAATTGAAAACTAGACACATGTAGCTATTGATTAAAATATTGTTTGCATTTTAGTTCATCCGGAGCTGATCACAAAGCTCGAAGGAAGTTACTGTACAGAAGATGACAGATTTACTATTTTTGTTTTTGGTTGCCCACATTTGAAGCTTTTATGTATGCCAATGCACTAAGCTTTCGACGACATTTGGTAGCCCATTGCATCTACACATATGCCAGTGTACTAAGCACTTGGAAACATTTGATAGTGTATTCGGAGCCACTCATATGCTGGTGCAATAAGCACTAGGTAACATTCGCTGGCTATACAACCGCCAGCGCACGACAGTGGGAAGCAGAGCTCGGCAGCTTGTGTGTAGTGCTCAGCATTTGGTGCTCAGAGCTTTGACAGTTGTTGCTCAGAGCTCGGCCACTGGTACTTAGTGCTCGACAACAGGTGGTCCAGTGCACTGCCACTAGTGTTTAGTGCTAGACCGCTGGTACGTAGTGCTGGAAAGCTGATGCAAGTACTCGACAATTAGTGTTCAGTGCACAGTTCCTGGTGTTCAATGCTAGGTAGCTGGTGCTTAGTCTTGGAAACTAATGCTCAGTACTCGGTAGTTTGTATGCAGTGCAGCTGCTAGGCAGTGGTTGATAGCTGACACACAAATATCAGCATCAGACATATAGATGTCAACATTTCACATACAGCAGTCAGCATCTAGCACATAGGGTAGGCATCAGACACACTAATGTCGGCAAAAGCAGTCAGGTATTGGCAGCTAGCATACAACAATAACAACAGGCATATAGGGTTTGGCAGACAGCTAGCACATAAATGTCGGCAGCTGGCAAGCAATGCACAACAGTTTGGCAGAGAGTGCATGACAGCTTGGTAGACAGGTCTAGTAGCTTGTTGTAGTGCTCGATAAATGCTAGGCAGCGCTAAGTAGCTGCTTGCCTTTGAGATAAAATAGTGTTCTTCAGCTTCTAATCTCTGTTGGAGAGACTTAGAGCGGCATTTTAAGGGTCAATATGCTTCAGATAGTGTGAAGTATTTGTATAACATATCAAACACAAAAGTTAAGAACATTGAAATTTTAGTGCACTCATAAAATGGTTTATAACCAAAGATCTCAAGAACAAATTGTCCAGAAAAATCGAACTAGTCATGGCATATTAAGATGTCATATTACAATGCTTGAAAGGAATATAAAAACTCATGGAGATAAGAGCAAACAAGAGCTCAACGACTTTAAAAGTCAGGTGCATCCAAGTCGGTTTATTCCCGAAAATCCTCAACCGTGGGGTTGGCATTTGGTTCTCTATCCATATCCTCAATGACATGGCTCTCCACAATTCCCCTATATTTCTTGTATGCAGCCACTATGTCGACAAGTGCTTGGCATTGCTTGATCGAGTGGACCTTAGACCCACAACGATGACATTTATTTGCCCTAGGAGCAGCAGCATGTTTGGCATACATCTGAACCGGCTTGGAAGCACGGCCCTTATGGGCAGGTGCATCATCCATCTTTCGGGTATTAGAGTGGCCCCTAGAGCGTTTAGAACCTCTAATGCCTCTCCTCATCCGGGTGCCTTGGTCGGAGCCTTGCTCACGGTTGTATGGTTTAGAACGATCTCTTGCTCTCTGCTTCATGACCTTCCTGTCTCTGACACTGTTGTAATTATTTTTCAGGATAGTTAGGGTCCCAACAGGCCGAGCGGTGTTCTTAGTCAAGAGCTTATAATCCTTCTGATTAGAGAGTTAAATGTTGGAGTAAGACCACTCTTATAATCATGCCTATATTGTTTCATCAGTGTGGCTGACAACCTAAGGAAGATGTGCAGTGTTTTCTATGAGATCATCTTCGGACTTCTCTACACCACAAAAGTGTAGGTGAGCACACAATGCAAGCATGTCTGTCTGGTACTCCTCCATAAATTTGTAACCATTACCTTATGGATGCTCATTTGGCCTGCAGCTCTGGTAGAAGCGCAACATGGACATTGCCAAATCATGCCGCGAGCTTATTCCATAGCTCTAGCGGGTCGGCAACTTGCTAGTACAAACATCTCAATGTGGAGTCCAGGTGCCGGCAAATGTACATTAGCGCCTTAGATTGTCTTAACGGTTGGCTGTTCTTGAACCTCTGCTGGGGGAACAATGTTGGTGAGATAGTCTTATCGGTTGGCTGTTCGATATGTCTCATGTCAATGACCCAATGATGATACTCACGGCCCTAGGCGTCCAGCGGATCAAACTGCATGTGTTTGTCCATTGACCCTTCATATAAGAATTCAAGCAGTTAGTTCGAGACCATTTGGATTCGATGCTTAATTTTATTGATAAACAGCCATGGATACCAAACCATACTCACCCAGAGAGTGTGCTTGATGCATAGGTGAATTCTTTTGATGATGTAGGGCAGCTACGAGCAAAGTGCCAAGGCAGTGCCTCGGCAGCGCACTACAGTCGCTTATGGCCACGTGCAAGCGCCAAGGCATGGCCTCAGTAGCGCCTAACAGGTGCACGTGTAATGCTTGGCAGCAACGTGAGCGCGCGTAGGGTCAAGCCTTAGAAGCAACGCTTGGCAACAGCCTGGCAGGTGCACATATAGTGTCTGGTAGCAACGCACGTGCTCACAGGGGCAAGCCCTGGCAGCAACGCACAGTAGCAGCCCAACAGGTTCACATGTAGTGCCTGGCAGCACCGTGCGCACACGTAGGGTCTAGCCCTGCCAGCGGCAATCAGCAGCAACCTAGTAATAGCATGGCAACCATATGCAATCACTCCATCTAGGATTTTTAAACAACAAAACAACCTGTAAAATTTTCAAACGTCCCAAGCATAGAATGAGGGTCAAGAAAGGAGGAAACAATTTCATCCACTCTGAGTTTATTGAACTTTGAATGAGTTTAAGGATCAATAGAACATACCTTTGTCGATAAAAGCTTCAAAAAACCTTGAAGAATCAATAATAGGCAGAAGCTATGCGCAGCTGCAAGGCAGAGACAGAGGCAGCTAGGGACGTGCATCGGCAACATGGAGTGCAGCGGCAGCTAGGGGCAGTTGTGACAGCTTCTATGCAGTAGCAGGAACTAGGGGCAACGAAAGCGAAAACAGGTGCTGCAATAGCTGCAGCGATCCAATGAAGATGTCGGCCGATTTTTTTTAGGGTTTGTTTTCGGTTGTGGGCGACCTCTTTTCTCTAGGGTTTATAGAGCTAGCGTGATAGATAACGTCTTGTTTACATGTATAGAAACTTCTTATATATGAAGAATAGATGGATTGGAAATCGCCAATCGGTTTTGACCCGAATCCACCAGGTCGGTCTCAAATCCACGAGAGGTTCTCAAATCAACGAGGTTTTGAGAAGAACTCAAAAGTTTCTGTTTTATAAAAGATAAGATTTTGAAATACATCAACTAAGGATGTATGAAACCCTATGGCGACTAACAACAAAGTCTAAAGCCCATGGGCTACAAAAATAATAAAGTCCAAAATAAACTAATTAAAATAAAACCAAACAAACTAATAAAAATAAAACTAAAAAATAATTAAACCTGTCTTTTGGAAGCCTAACGAACTTGGATGTCTGTAAATAATTTGTCACGATCAAATGGTTCTCTAATCATTATTTTCTGTTGGAAAGTGACATTCCTTCGTTCTACATCAGTCTCTTCCACTTCAAAAGAACTCGACCTCGAGTTCATCTTGAATAAAGAGAAAGAATAAGATGACAAGAAACTACATATTAAATTAGTCCATTGAACATGTGGATGATTGACATGATATTCGGTAAACTCTAGAGGCACAACCATGAATCCAACGCCAAATATAAGTTTTTCATATACATTTTAAGAGAAGTCTTCGTGATTCTTAAAATTGAATTCTAGAATGGTCTTTGGTTCTGGTTCTAAAAGAGTCATTTGAGGCGAGGTTTCTTCAATACTGACAACCAAGTCAACATGAACAAATTCTTCTTTAATATCCAAAGTGATTTCTTCAACATTCTTTTCACACATTTCAGGTTTTGCAGACTTAATTGTAATCTTGTTCGAGTCCTTGTTTAGTAAATATGTCTAATCTTTACAATAACCACCATTGATATTTTCATGTCATTGTTTTCCAAAAAACACATCACTATCATCCATATCAATCACATGGTAAGTAACCTCATTGTTACAAAATTCTCCTATAGAGATGGAAACTTTACAAACTTCTATCACATGTGCATGATCATCAATCCTAAATTGATTTCTCAACTTCACTGCTAGTAATTTAGTAATTAAAGAGAATGAACAAACTTGTTTGTAACAAAATTCTCGTGTAGATCACTATCAATTATTATCGACCATACATTGTCTTTGATGAAACACGTTGTTCTGAAGTCGTCTTAATCCGGTGAGATGAATATCCAACGTTCCATGCTAACTTCCTTTTTTTCATCTTCCTCTTCTTCTTCTTTTCTTTTTCTTCTTTCTTATTCTTCTTCTTCTTCTTCTTTCTGTTTTTTAGGTCAAGCTGGATCAGATCAGTTTTGGGTAGGTGTTTCAGGTCGGGTTGATGACTTAGATCAATTCAGGTCGGGTCAGTGGTTTCCACGTCAGGTCGAGTCGGGTTTCCATTTCAGGCTATGATCTCTTTCCAGATCGGGTCGGGTGTGTTGCAGAAAAACCGTCTATTCGATTCTGACGGCGAGTTTGGCTGATTTCACCGGTTCAGGTAGAATATATGGTAAGGCAATCGAGATTCGATGAGGATGGATCGCTTGCTGGGCGATCGAGGCTTATTGGGTCAGATCGGCAGTCGATGAGGATGGAGAGCTCAAGATTCTACTTGAAGCTGTGACGCTGCGGCGTTTGGCTGAGTGGTGACGCTGGGCTACAACTCGAGGCTGGGGCGCTGACTGGGTTGGAGAGGCGCCGGGTTGCAGTGGATTTTGTGTCGAGGGGCAGTTCGACGACAGCATCTTGATCTGTTCTTCTCTTCTTCTTTTTTTTGTGTAGATCGAACTACTTTTTTTCTGAATCAAATTGATAAATCACTCACCAGAAATTCACTAGAGGCTCTGATTATCAATTGACGCATTGGAGATATATATGAAGGATAGATGGATTAGAACGATTCAGCAATCTGTTTTGACCCAATCCACAAGGTCGATCTCGAATCCACTAGAGGTTCTTGAATCCATGAGGTTTTGAGAAGAACTCAAAAGTTTTTGTTTTATAAAAGATAAGATTTTGAAATACATCAACTAAGACTCTTTATATAAGAGTATGAAACTCTATGACGACTAACAACAAAGCAAAAAGCTCATGGGCTTCAAACATAATAAAGTCTAAAACAAATTAATTAAAATAATATCAAACAAACTAATAAAATTAAAACTCAAAAATAATTAAAACAGTCGTTTGGAAGCCCAACGAACTTGGATGTCCGTAAATAATTTGCCACGATCAAACAGCTCTCCAATCTTTATTTTCCATCAGAAAGTGACTCTCCTTTGTTCTACATCATTTGACATCAGTCTCCTCCAAAAAAACAATTGGAGGAGACTCAAGAAGAATAACCAAATTATGAAAGTTTGTTTATTAACTTTCTTGTAGAATAATATAAAGATTAATAGAAAGTTATATATTATGAATAGGAATGAACTATTTATATAGATACTCACTTAAGATACAATACGTCAATCCTTATGGTATTGGGTTAAATCCATTGTTAGCTCAAAAGCCACCCTCAAGTATAAGGGCCAAGTTATAGTATGATGGATTAGGAGTAGGGGATATCGTACCCAAGGGATTGGAAAACCCACACTAGCTAGGAAAACTTAAAGGATGCTAAAAGATTATGCAAATGTACAAGTCACAAACAATGGCTCACAAGTGAACCAAAATTCATGGTGGATATATGCAAGATGTGGTAGATTTGATTTTTGGTTTTGGATGTATTTCAATCCGAACTTGATAAGTGAAATGCTTCGAATGTAAACTAGGCTAAACTAAAGTAGATGTGATGATATGGAGTGGAGTTGGGACTTAGGGTTTTCACCTCTAGCCTCTCTTGCAAACAATGATGCTTCTAAAGTGAATGATGCCATTTTAATTAGCCAATTTCTCTCCTTGCATCCCTCTCGGGTATGACAAGGGACAATCTCCTTTGTCGATATCAAGCAACCCCTCTCGGGTGTAATACTTAACTACCTAAGTCATGCATTTCAATCCGGTTAAGTATGAAATGCATTACCCTAAGTGCATAAAGCTTGGAGATTAAGAAATCATGCAAACCAACCATGCTTATCTCTAAGTGATTGTAGTTCACAACTTTCACATGCACATATGATATGCTATCATGCTTCAAACAACTAAGGTTAATCAAGCCCTAATCATCCTTCATGTCATGGCAAACAAACACACCCAAAGTGATTAGATTCAAGCATGAGTGTTCAACTCTTGAAATAGCATATGAAAGTGCTAATGAAAAGTGCATCAAACATAATATTCACATCAATGTCATACAAGATTGGCTAGGGATTCAACCCTAGCCCCAACAAGCTAACTACTCACTCATAATCACATATACAAGCTTCAACAATCTCATAAACATCAAATGAAAGAGTAAGGGAAGAGAAGTGACTAATTCTCAAGATGAGGATGGAGTGGGTGAGCTCATGAAACTCATGTCATGGTGATGGTGGAGGTGATGAACTAGCTCTTCTTCCTTCTTCTTGCTTGATGATGAGGATGGAATGGAATCAATGGCAAAATGATGAAGCTTTGTTTATATGATTTGAGATGGGTAGAGATGAAAAGTGATGAACTTGGTGGTGGTGGTAATGGAGGATATGGATTGAAGGTGGTGGTGATGGAGGTTTTGTGGTGGAGATGGAGATGGAAATGAGGGAAAATGAGAGAGAAAAGTGAGGTAGTGTGTAGAGAGGAAGAAGGTGGTGTGGGTTAGAGTGATCAAGTAGATATATATGAAATGATGGAGCAAAAGAGGGAAGAGAAAGCCCCAAAACAGCTCCTTCTCCTCTCTCTTCCGATTTTTCTCCCAAAATGAGTGTCATAGTTGCCATAATTTCCCCAAAAACAAAGCCAAAAAATGAGGGGATGTAGGGAGTAGGAAGAAAATGTAATGATGAAGAGAAAAGGGAGTGGGAAAAAGGGGTGATAATCACCCAAAAACATGATGGGATATAGGGTAATGATGGTGGACTTTAGGTGTGATAATTGTGGTGTGGGAAAGAGAAAATGGTGGTTTAGTTCAAATTGAACTAAAAGTTAGGACTTGGTTGTGTATGAACACAAAAATGCTCCACCCTTCCTCCTCCATGAAGATGACCGGAAAATGCATGGCACCACCAAAAGTGGTGGTGCGCCGCTACTTGTGCCGCCAAAAGTGGCGGTGCTTGGAAAATTGCCGGAATTTCACCAAGTTCTTCTCTTGTCAAAATTTCCTAAAAAACATGGAAATGAATTAGTTGCTAATAAATTAGACACTAAAACAAGTAAGTTTCAAGATTTTAGGGAACAAAACGATATAAGAATTATGATCCAACAAATTCCCCCACACTTGAACTTTGCTTGTCCTCAAGCAAACCAATCCAAACCCGACACAACAACAAAGACTAAATAACTAATCCTTCCAACAATTTCCTCAAAGAACATCATTAGCTTAGGGCAAGAAAATCATGCAATGTCTCAAAAGTGTTGAAGTTATGGGTCACATGCTAGAGTGATACTTATGTCATGCCATGATTGTCACTTTGATGCATCAAAACCAAGCATTTGCATAATAAAACCGTGCTAACCATAAAACTCACAAGATAATCACTCTAATTTTCACACAAGTGTTTATGGGCTAGCTACACTATCACTCAAACAATTTCATGTAAAAGCCGCCATATGCTTGATCTTCAATCTCATCTCCACGGGGTCATGCACAAATCATTATAGACAAAGATGACTGTTATTGGGTTGTAATGAGGCTTCGGGAGAGGGTAAAAGAAATGAAGTGGATAGGAAAACACAAATTCCAAGCAACTTAGCAAGCAACTCTCTTGTTGAGAGTTATGAACTTAAGAACCTAAGATGCTCAATATAGTTCACTCCTTTGATCACTCCCCCAAACTTGAACTAAAAACTAATTATTGAACTAAAATACTTTCTTTTGGATTTTCTTTCTTGCTTCTTTTTTTTCTGTTTTTTTTTTTCTACTTTTTTTTTTTTTTTTTGGAAAGTAAATAACCTACAATTGCACAATACAAACAACTCCCCCACACTTATCTCTTTCCAAGTACCCCCACACTTTGTTTCTTTAAGCATCTTGACATATACAATCTCACATTGCTCACTAAGATAACTTGGAAAGGGTAAGGATGGTGTTTAAGCTAGTGGGTAAGACATTTGTGGTGCAATGAAATAAAAGGCTAACATAAGGCACAAAATGGCTATCTAAGGGTCATCATCTTTTTGGGGTCAAAAGCTCATTTGGCCATGGTGGATTCCTAATGCCTCAAACAATCCATAATGACACATGCATGACAAAAGTCTTGAGAGATATGAATCAAGTTCTAGAGATACAATTCACATGAAATTGACACACATGAAGAACAAAGTGCTAACAGATATATCATGCACTTTTCAATAGGCTCAAACTCACATTTGTGGTGCAAATAGCTCTCACAAATCTCATTATGCAAACTCTTTCTCAATGCATCAACTTGGCAACACGAGTACAAGTAAAATTAAGCACAACCCACAACATTTATTTTGAAAGAATTAAGCCCACATGACAAACTCATGCTTTCTTGCCCAAATCGAAATTTAGCTCAAGCTTCATCATTGGAGTTGGAAGGAACTTAAAAGAAGCTAATAAATACTAGAAAAGAAAAACAAAAATTTTTTTATTTTAATTTTTTTTAGACACTTAAGACATACACATTGTCGTCCCCCCACACTTGAACTTAACATTGTCCCCAATGTTAAAAGAATTTTCTTTGAAAGCAATTTCAATGAAAGTCCAAGAATGAGAGAAAACAAGCTACCATAATATATACAAGGACAAAATCAAGAGAAGAGTTAGAGATTTCTCCCCCTTGAAGACCATGAAATCCAAGCATCACCATCACATCTCACCATCACCATTAAGCTCATCCTCAACTACATTGTCACTCTCATTATGCACATGAGCAGGAGGTGGATGTCCCATAGCAGATAGATGACTCCAAAGTGAGTCATAACGGGCATCCAAAGAGTTGAGATGAGCAACGATAGCACCAAGTTTGCCCGCAAGTTCCTCAAAGCGAAAGTTGATGAATCTTGCCATATCTGGATTGAGACCCGTGATATCATAAGGGGCAAGGATGGAAGTGGAGGATGTGGTATTGGGGTCATGAATGGGGGAAGTTGCTTTCGCTTGCACTTTACTCTTAGACACAGCAACCTCATTGAGTTCACCAAATGGTTTACTCCAAGCACTAGTAGCATTAATCTTTGGAATCTTCTTGCTTTGGCAAAGTCGAGTGATGAGGCAAGGAAAAACCAACTTGCTTGAGGGCTTCCCACAAGCACTTGCAATGATAGTATCAAAGATAATGATATGAAATGGAATGACACGATCATTGGCTACCATAGGCATGAGAACATGGAAACCACTCACCGGAATCTCGGTGTTTTGGGTGCTAGGATGGAGATTATGGCGAACAAATTGCCAAAATGTGCGGTATGGAGACTTGAGGGTTCCGTGGTGTGTTTTCTTGCGAGCCTTGATGTCACGTCCAGTGGCCTGGTATTGTTGATAGGCACCGATATAAGCATTGCTCAAGACATGAGGGAGGTCTATACATTTGATGTGCTCGAAGAAACTTGTACTCTCCTCATTTGAAATGGTAGGTAGCTTAAGCAACAACCGAATAGCCTCAGGGGAAAACTTGATGGTCTTGTTGCGGATTCCAATATTAACCTCACGACCTTGACACCCAATTTTAGCAAGCTCATCATAAAACTCCCTAACCAACTCCTCATCATAGCCTAGATTGTCCGAGGCTAAGTGTTTCAAATGATGCTCCACAATGTACTCTCTAAGGGTTGCAAATGATTCATCTTCCGTTTCGGATTCCAAATCCACATTCCGCTCAGGGAGAATGGCCCTAAGAGAATCACATTTAGCCTTTTTAGTCGGAGGAGAAGAGTGGGGGGTGCCCTTTGTATC
The DNA here is from genome assembly GCA_951800085.1 of Comarum palustre. Lineage (NCBI taxonomy): Eukaryota > Viridiplantae > Streptophyta > Magnoliopsida > Rosales > Rosaceae > Comarum > Comarum palustre. The sequence goes on along the minus strand of OX637585.1, from coordinate 12,050,308 downwards.
TTTAGTTCTCGATTTTGTCATCTCACTGCAAGGAAATAGACCGACAACATAAGCACCAATTAAAAAGGAAAGTAAAAGAAAGAACCACTATGATAATTTTTTTTTTTTTAGACCAACTGGTTGCCCCAGTGAGCAACCTGTTGGTGAGAATCTGTGACTTAAGCTTTTTTTTTTTCTTCGGACCAACCGGTTGTCCAAGTGAGCAACCAGTTGGTGAGAACCTGAGACTTAAGCTAAACTCCACCGATGGGTTGGGCAATTGAGCCAACTCGTTGGTGAGCCTCTGTGTTAAGAAAGCAAAAGACTGCCAAAATTCCAACCCATCGGCTGAAACTACCAACCCGTTGGGTGACTAAAACCCAACAACAAAACTTCAAATTCAATGAACAAATCACCAGAACAAGAAGATTAACAAGCACCCATGAACAACTACTCACAAAACAAGAAGATTAGGGTACAATGTGATGAAATTGAAGCAAAATCAAACATTAATCAAGCAACCCATGAGTGGAGACACTAAGATTCGCTAGAAACTACACCACAATCAACAAATTTCATCCAAATCATAGCAAAAATGACAATTTTCAGAAGTGGGCAAATCATCATACCTTGAGATTTAGACAATGAACAATGAATTCTTGCAAGAGATCGAGTTGGATTAGAGCAAATAAGGAAGTAGATGAATTTCGTGGTCTTTTGGATTTGAAAAGGTAGAGATTAGAAGAGAAAAGGGGGAGGCCGTGCTACTGGGAAGAGAGAAGAAAAGAGAGAAAAGAAAGAGACGGGGTGGGAGGAGAGAAAAGAAAGAAAGAAAAGAGAGAGAGAAGAAAAAGAAAAAGGAGAAGAAAAGAAATAGATTTTTTTTTTTTTAACAACTAAAACTACAAACAAGTAATTAACAAACAATCTAAAATGTAAAATTGAAATGCAAGATAGAGATTTAGAAATGCTCCCCCTCGAAGATCAACATCACCATGAGTACATTCAATTTCCGAGAAATAAGACAAAGGTCTTGCAATCCAAACTTGTCATTGGTGTTGTTGCTCCAAAAATTCTCATTCTCCATCTTGTAACAAGCATGGGTACCTCCAAGTAGGGCTTTGCTTTACGGACTTCTTGCCGGTCTGTTGGCCTCTCCAAATCATTGAAGAGGAACAAGAGGAGCATCCATGAAGTAAAGGACCTCCTCTACATCTCCCACACTTGCTAGCAAATATGGCTTCAACCGGTGGCCATTAACCTTGAAAGTGCTCTCATCTCTTGGATTCTTGATCTCTATGGCGCCATGGGGAAAAACTCGCACAACTTCAAAAGGGCCACTCCACCTTGATCTAAGCTTTCCGGGAAACAATTTGAGTCTTGAGTTGTAAAGAAGAACAAGTTGTCCCTCATAGAATTGCTTTTTCACCAACTTCTTGTCATGGTAGAGCTTGCTCCTCTCCTTGTACAACTTGACATTTTCATATGCCTCCATCCGGATTTCATCAAGCTCACATAAATCAAGCTTCCTTTTCTCTCCCGCCTTGTCAAGATCAAAATTGAGCATTTTAATTGCCCAACTTGCTTTGTGCTCCAATTCCACCGGTAAGTGACATGCTTTACCATAAACCAACCGATAAGGTGACATACCAATTGGAGTCTTGTATGCGGTCCGATAAGCCCATAGTGCATCTCCAAGCTTGGTACTCCAATCTTTTCTTGTAATCCCGACAACCTTCTCTAGAATGCTCTTGATCTCCCGGTTTGAGATTTCAACTTGACCACTAGTTTGTGGATGGTATGGAGTGCCAACTTTGTGCTTGATGTCATACTTCTTGCATAGAGCTTCAAATTGCTTGTTGACAAAATGAGATCCTCCATCACTTATGATAGCTCTTGGAGTGCCATACCGTTGAAAAATGTTCTCCTTGAGAAACTTGAGCACCACATTGTGATCATTCTTGGCACATGCAATGGCTTCTACCCACTTAGAGACATAGTCAACTCCAACAAGGATGTATTTGTTACCATAAGAACTTGGGAGTGGTCCCATGAAGTCAATCCCCCAACAATCAAAAAGTTCTACTTCCATGGAGTTGGTGAGTGGCATTTGATTCCTTGATCCAATGTTACCACTTCTTTGGCATCGATCACAAGAGCTCACATAGGCATAAGCATCTTTAAAAAGAGTAGGCCAATAAAAACCACAACTAAGTACCTTGAATGCCGTTTTCTTCCCTCCAAAATGGCCTCCACAAGCAAGTGTATGGCAATGAGAAAGGATACTAGGAACTTCCTCTTGGGGTATACATCTTCTCAATATTTGATCCTTGCCAAATTTGAACAAATATGGGTCATCCCACAAGTATTGGCGTGCTTCCCTAAGAAACCGCTTTCTTCCTTGATAATCAAGCTCACTTGGAATGCACTTCCCTTCACTTGCATGGTAGTTCACCAAATTAGCGAACCAAGGGAGCTCCTTAACATTGACATTGAACAATTGCTCATCCGGAAAAGTATCCTTCAAAGGTATGGATGAGTCATCACCCCCCTCACTTAACCTTGACAAATGATCCGCCACTTGGTTTTCCTTGCCCGGCTTGTCCTTGATCTCAATATCAAACTCTTGTAACAACAAGATCCATCTTATCAACCTTGGCTTTGCCTCCTTCTTTGACAAGAGATACTTCAAAGCACTATGATCCGTGTGCACAACAACTTTGGTACCAAGCAAATAGCTTCTAAACTTCTCGAGAGCAAAGATAATTGCAAGAAGTTCTTTCTCCGTTGTGGTGTAGTTGACTTGTGCATCATTCAAAGTACGACTAGCATAGTAAATAGCATGAAGTACCTTGTCTTTCTTTTGAGCCAAGACCGCTCCCATAGCGTAATCCGAAGCATCACACATCAATTCAAATGGAAGAGACCAATCCGGTGCCATCATGATAGGAGCTTGAGTGAGCAACTCCTTGATTTTCTCAAATGCATCCATGCAATGCTCATCAAACATGAAAGGAGCATCTTTTGCTAGCAAATCACAAAGGGGCTTGGAGATCTTGGAGAAATTTTTAATGTATCTTCTATAGAAACCGGCATGTCCAAGAAAACTTCTAATTCCCTTGACATTGTGTGGAGGAGGTAGCTTGGAAATGAGATCCACCTTGGCTTTGTCAACTTCTATTCCTCTAGCACTAACCACATGCCCAAGAACAATTCCTTCTTTCACCATAAAGTGACACTTCTCCCAATTCAAGACTAGGTTGCACTCTTCACATCTTTGGAGCACAAGAGCCAAATGGTGTAGGCATTGGTCAAATGAATCCCCAAACACACTAAAATCATCCATGAACACTTCAATGAACTTCTCCACCATATCACTAAAAATGGAAATCATGCACCTTTGGAAAGTTGCCGGTGCATTGCATAACCCAAATGGCATTCTTCTATAAGCAAATGTGCCATATGGACAAGTGAAGGTGGTCTTCTCTTGGTCTTCCGGTGCAATAGGGATTTGATTGTAGCCACTATACCCATCAAGAAAGCAATAATACTCATGGCCGGCAAGTCTCTCTAGCATTTGATCAATGAATGGCAATGGAAAATGATCCTTCCTTGTGGCACTATTGAGCTTCCGGTAGTCAATACACACTCTCCATCCGCTTGCTACTCTTTGAGGGATAAGCTCTCCTTCATCATTGGCAACAACCGTCATACCACTCTTCTTGGAAACCACATGGATCGGTGATACCCACTTAGAGTCCGAAATAGGGTAGATAACACCAACATCAAGCAACTTTATGATTTCCTTCCTCACAACTTCTTGCATTGGAACATTGAGCCTCCTTTGAGAATCCCTTCTAGGCTTCATATCATCTTCAAGAAGGATCTTATGCATGCACATACTTGGACTTATGCCTTTGATATCGGCAATAGTCCACCCAATGGCCTCCTTGTGATCATCCAACACCCTAAGTAGCTTTTGTTCTTGCAAATCACTCAAACATGAAGAGATGATTACGGGCAACTTGTGGTTTTCACCAATATAAGCATACTTTAAATTTGAAGGAAGTGGTTTCAATTCAAGAGTAGGAGGACATTTAATTGAAGGAAGTAAAGGAGTAGAGTTAGTAAGAGGTACCTCAAGCTTTGGTTGCAAATGTGGAATACATGGCCTTAAAGCCTCAAGTGAAAGCTCCGCTTCTTTGGTAGCTTCTTCCAAGAACTCCATACCATTGTGATGCAAACATGTCTCCAATGGATCTTGAGAAGCATTCTCAATGAAAGTATTCTCTACCATCTTGTCAATACCATCCACAACTCCAATCCGAAAACAATCGTAGGCATATGATGGCTTGCTCATTGCATCAAAAATTCGAAAGCCAATGGTAGTATCATGAACGGTCATGGTCATTAAACCCTCCTTCACATCAATCTTAGTGCCGGCGGTTGCCATAAATGCTCTTCCAAGAATGATAGGCAACTCCTTGTCATGGAGAGGAGCCTCTTCCATATCTAGAATGACAAAATCCGCCGGTAGGATTAAATCTTGCACCTTCACAAGAACATCTTCCACAACCCCTCTTGGGTACTTAAGACTCCTATCCGCCATTTGCAAAGAGATAGAAATGGGAAGGATTTCACCGATGCCAAGAGACACATAGACACTATAAGGCATTAAGTTGATACTAGCACCCAAATCCATCAAAGCTTTATCAAAGTAATTATTTCCAATCTTGCAAGGAATTGTGAATGAACCCGGATCTTTCAACTTGGGAGGAAGCTTCCTTTGCAACACCGCACTAACTTCTTCACTTAAGCATACTTTCTCATTCTTCTCAAACTTCCTCTTGTGAATACAAAGCTCCTTGAGAAACTTGGCATACGAAGGAATGGTTTTGATTGCATCCAAAAGAGGGATGTTAATCTCCACCTTCCTAAATAAGTCAAGAAACTCCTTCTTCACCTTCTCATTCTTTTGCTTCAATGCTTCATTTCTTTGAAATTGAGGATAAGGAAGGGGAACTTCTTTCTCTTGGACTATCTCCAAAGGAGGATTAAATTTGATACCTCTTTTGAATGGTGCTTCATTTGGAGTAGATGTAGATGCCTCTTTGTCATGCGTTCCGGCCTTGGCATTAAGATTGTTCTTCAAGGCTCCTTCTTGGACTTCATCTTCTTCTAAAGCTACTCTCAAACCAATAGGCTTGTCCTTCTCAAAAGCCTTCATTTTCTCCTTCATAGCTTCTTCTTCACCATCATTAAACCCCAAGATGACTGCTCCATGTCCCAACTCTCTTGCCTTACCCTTTGATTTCTTTTCAAAACCGGGTGGCACCCTTGGGGGTGCATCTTCTTCATTGGTAGGCATATACACATTATTCTCCACTTGTCTACCACTTCTCAAAGTAGTGATAGCCTTGGCTTCATGCCTTGGATTATTCTCCACTTGGCTTGGAAACACACCTTGTTTCCTTTGGCTTAGCTCATTAGCTAGTTGCCCCATTTGTACCTCAAGCTTGCTCATACCTTGGGTAAGGATATTGATCTTCTCATCTTGCTTAGCTTGATTACCAACAAAGGCCGTCATCATTTCTTCAAGCGTAGGTGTCTTCCTTGCTTCTTGATTTGGCACTTGGTGTTGATGAAGAGGTAGGGGATGTTGAGGAGGTGCTTGGTATGGTTGTCTTGGAGCATGATAGGCATTGTTTGCTCCTTGATTGTTGTAGATTGAGGAACTTGCACCTTGAAAGCCACCACTAGACCTTTGGAAACCTAAACCTTGACCATGATCACGGTTTTGGTTTCCACCCCATCCAACATTAGAATTGTTTCTCCATCCGGGATTGTAGGAATTCCCATAAGAATCATTTCTCGGCTTCATCGGATAACCAAGAAGATTGCATTGCTCTATCAACTCCGGGTACATATCACTTTGAGAACACTCCCTAGTGTCATGAAAAGCACTCTCACAAATCAAACACACTTGCTCCATGGATTTAGCTCCCATTGAAGGCTCCCGAATTTGGCCTTGAGGTCTTCCTTGAGCTTCAAGAATCATGTCAAGCTTCTTTTGCATTTCTCCTTCTATCCTCTTCAACTCTTGTTGCATATTAATATTTGGGACATCAACATTGTACATACCTCTTCTTGGCTCTAGGTCCTTCATAGGCACTTGGGCACTCTTCACCACCATTGGCTTTCTATCCGAGACACAATCATAGAGTTGAGAAGACTCACTCAACTCATCTAGGATTTGAGTTGCTTCCTCTTCGGTCTTGTTCATGAAACATCCCCCACAAGCATTATCAACTCTTCTTCTTGACTCTTGTGAAAGTCCGGTGTAGAAAGAACTTAGAACCGAAACCCTTGAGAGACCATGGTTAGGAACACCACTTTCTAGATCCTTAAATCTCTCCCATGTCTCATAGAAAGAGTCACTTGGTAGCTCCCGAAAATTCAACAATTCATTCCTCATTGAGTTAGACTTGTGTGGAGGAAAGTAAAATTTGAGGAAGACTTTTTGCATCTCTTCCCAAGAGTTGATACTATTTGGTGGTAGCTTGTACAACCACTTCTTGGCCTTGTCCTTCAATGAAAATGGAAAGAGCCGAAGACGCAAATTGCCTTCATCAATTCCCAAGAGTTGGACGGTGGAACATGCCTCATTGAACTCTCGGAGGTGTAGATATGGCTCATTGTTTGGCAACCCAAAGAAGAGAGGTAAATTGGCAATGGTACCCGGCTTGATGTCAAAGGCAACCGCACATGGTGGAAGCACAATGCAACTTGGATGATTGGAGAGAGTCGGCAATGTATACTCCTTCATAGGACGTGGTTCCCCCTCATCCGTCATATTTGGAACTTGCTCGTTCGGTTCTTCTAAGAAAGTAGCTTGCAACCTTTCCGCAATTCCCTTTAACTTGTCTAGACTTGCTCTAGATACCCAAACTCCTTCACCACTTGGATCAAGAGTGTCAACAAATGCTTCTTCACTTGATGAACTTGGAGATGATGGAGAAGGACAAGTTGGTTGTATTGCAAGGTTACTTGGTCCTTCCCCAAAATTCATAAACACCTATAAGAATTCAAAGCAAAGGTAAGAACACAAATATAGACACTAATAAAGATTATAAATGTACAAGTAAAAATTTCTAGCTTCTCCCAAATGTGAACCGAGCTAGGGAAAAAGATTTTACTCCAGTCCCCGGCAACGGCGCCAAAAACTTGTTAGCTCAAAAGCCACCCTCAAGTATAAGGGCCAAGTTATAGTATGATGGATTAGGAGTAGGGGATATCGTACCCAAGGGATTGGAAAACCCACACTAGCTAGGAAAACTTAAAGGATGCTAAAAGATTATGCAAATGTACAAGTCACAAACAATGGCTCACAAGTGAACCAAAATTCATGGTGGATATATGCAAGATGTGGTAGATTTGATTTTTGGTTTTGGATGTATTTCAATCCGAACTTGATAAGTGAAATGCTTCGAATGTAAACTAGGCTAAACTAAAGTAGATGTGATGATATGGAGTGGAGTTGGGACTTAGGGTTTTCACCTCTAGCCTCTCTTGCAAACAATGATGCTTCTAAAGTGAATGATGCCATTTTAATTAGCCAATTTCTCTCCTTGCATCCCTCTCGGGTATGACAAGGGACAATCTCCTTTGTCGATATCAAGCAACCCCTCTCGGGTGTAATACTTAACTACCTAAGTCATGCATTTCAATCCGGTTAAGTATGAAATGCATTACCCTAAGTGCATAAAGCTTGGAGATTAAGAAATCATGCAAACCAACCATGCTTATCTCTAAGTGATTGTAGTTCACAACTTTCACATGCACATATGATATGCTATCATGCTTCAAACAACTAAGGTTAATCAAGCCCTAATCATCCTTCATGTCATGGCAAACAAACACACCCAAAGTGATTAGATTCAAGCATGAGTGTTCAACTCTTGAAATAGCATATGAAAGTGCTAATGAAAAGTGCATCAAACATAATATTCACATCAATGTCATACAAGATTGGCTAGGGATTCAACCCTAGCCCCAACAAGCTAACTACTCACTCATAATCACATATACAAGCTTCAACAATCTCATAAACATCAAATGAAAGAGTAAGGGAAGAGAAGTGACTAATTCTCAAGATGAGGATGGAGTGGGTGAGCTCATGAAACTCATGTCATGGTGATGGTGGAGGTGATGAACTAGCTCTTCTTCCTTCTTCTTGCTTGATGATGAGGATGGAATGGAATCAATGGCAAAATGATGAAGCTTTGTTTATATGATTTGAGATGGGTAGAGATGAAAAGTGATGAACTTGGTGGTGGTGGTAATGGAGGATATGGATTGAAGGTGGTGGTGATGGAGGTTTTGTGGTGGAGATGGAGATGGAAATGAGGGAAAATGAGAGAGAAAAGTGAGGTAGTGTGTAGAGAGGAAGAAGGTGGTGTGGGTTAGAGTGATCAAGTAGATATATATGAAATGATGGAGCAAAAGAGGGAAGAGAAAGCCCCAAAACAGCTCCTTCTCCTCTCTCTTCCGATTTTTCTCCCAAAATGAGTGTCATAGTTGCCATAATTTCCCCAAAAACAAAGCCAAAAAATGAGGGGATGTAGGGAGTAGGAAGAAAATGTAATGATGAAGAGAAAAGGGAGTGGGAAAAAGGGGTGATAATCACCCAAAAACATGATGGGATATAGGGTAATGATGGTGGACTTTAGGTGTGATAATTGTGGTGTGGGAAAGAGAAAATGGTGGTTTAGTTCAAATTGAACTAAAAGTTAGGACTTGGTTGTGTATGAACACAAAAATGCTCCACCCTTCCTCCTCCATGAAGATGACCGGAAAATGCATGGCACCACCAAAAGTGGTGGTGCGCCGCTACTTGTGCCGCCAAAAGTGGCGGTGCTTGGAAAATTGCCGGAATTTCACCAAGTTCTTCTCTTGTCAAAATTTCCTAAAAAACATGGAAATGAATTAGTTGCTAATAAATTAGACACTAAAACAAGTAAGTTTCAAGATTTTAGGGAACAAAACGATATAAGAATTATGATCCAACATCCATATAGTAAACCTATTACAACTAGGGCACACACATAAGCCCCATAGGGTAAACCCATATACACGGCATAAAACCAAGTGCACAATGCACACACACACATGTCATATTTCCTAAAATAATTCATACGTTATTTCCTTTTATTCATACATGATTCCTTATATTCATTTTTCATCCTTATTAACAAAACTGAAACCCATCTACACAATGATCAAAACAAACAAATCAAACAAAGAAAAACTTCATACATGTAATAGTAAAATAGAAAATGGTCTCACAATTCTCATTGATCTCCTCTTTATGTAAAGGTGATATTACAAAGGTAACTATAATGTACATAATGACGATAAAATCTGATTGATAACTGATTAAGCAATTATACTAATTGATCACTAATTGCACAGTTTACTCTCATTGGTTACGTCTTTGACAAAAGCACACATAAATGTGTTTTTCCTTCAACACCCCCTCCCCTTGTTCCAAGTCAAAGACAAAATGGTGCATTTGATGTTACCTCATTAAAAACTTTTCCAAGTAATAAAACTCAGTACGACAAAATAAATCTTGGTCAATGGGAAAAAGAGCACAACGCACCTATGATAGTGGATGAGTGTTAGACTCCCCTTGAAGTCTAAACTCCCCCTGATATTCACATTAATCAAGGGTGCTAGGAACGTTCTCACATTCCTATGTTTATTGTAGGGTATCGTTGTATTCTTGATGGTGAAGACATAGCTAGTTTAGGAACAACCTATTGTTCACAGATACCTTGAATTTGTGATCACCAACCAAAGCATTGTTTGGTATATTGGTGTAGAGTACTGATGTTCCATATGCATTCCCTTTTGTTTTTCTATAAGGATAGGATGAACCTAAGTCAATAGTTTCATTAGGTATCATGACACATTATGTATACCTTCCAATGACATTGCGTTGGCGCTAAGCTAAGTCTAGTTACAAGTTCTTTACGAATGTTATATCTGGTCAAGTTCTTTGGGCTAAGTACAATATTGTACTTATTGTACAATAGAGAGTGATTTTCATTTTGACCAAATAGATCTTCCTTTACATCTAAAATTGATCGATCATTGAGAGTGCTAACAGTATGCAATTCATCTATGTAAATCGCCTGAGAATCTTTTAGACACATGTAGACTGGTGGATTAGTATTCCACAAACTCGTTATTAACTGAGTTTCCCAAGATTATACATCTCAATTCGGATTTCATCTAGCTCTTTGTTTCTCTTATTTCATCAAGCGTACCTACTATAACTGTATCATCAACATAGATAGCTATAAGTGTAAATCTAGAACTCATTTTCTTTATGAGTACGCATGAGCATAGTTCATCACCTTGTATCCCTTCCCAACCAAGTAGTCACTTCTATAAAGTGAGCGTTTCAATTCTAATTGCAAACGCACTCTGTAGTTTAAAGTTAGTTGAGTTAGATCGTTTAAGATCATCATGCGCTTTTAGATATCTCCTAATCAAGATCTCCATGGAGATATGTAACCACATCTATTAGCTGCATTTCTATTACTGGGAACATGTCCCTTGTAGTGAATCTAGAGCGTTACGAGAAACCTTAGCGTCATAAGGCAAGATTTGTCCTTTAGGGCTGCATTCTTCTCATTACTTTTTTTAACAAAGAGTTGCTTATGTCCTACAGGCTTTACACTTGGTAAGATTAGAACTGCCAAACTAAATACCTGTCTCTTTGCTAGAGAATCTAACTCTTTCAGGATTGAATTTATGTAGGCCAATATGTTATTTGTTGACATTTTTCAACATAGCGTGGCTCGATCCTTTTGTGCTCTATGATTCCTTGAGCAACACTATACATCATCAATGTGTATGTACTCTCGTAATCCGATGAGATTTTGTCTCTGGAATAATTTTAAACATTGGAGCGTCCTCCCATATTGATTCATGGACATAATTGTAATCAGAGACAATCTCATAAGAGGAAATCTTTGCATTGATGAGGTTGTGTCTTACTCGCCCAATTTCTTTAGGCAAGTATTAATCGAATTAAGTGACCTCCCTCTCTTCCCATAAGGAGCCACGGCCTCAACCACACATCCACTAAGTGTGGTTGCGTCGCCTTAATCTACGGCAACGTGTCCCTTATTGGGGACTTTTAATCTTTGGAGGCATTTGCAGATAGTATGTATGATCTCGTCACTTTAGAAATATCTTTAAATGCATCAGGCATTGAAACTGTTACGTTTTAGATATCGATTATGGAGGACCATGATGAGACAGAGTGGGAAAACCACGACAATTCATGTCGTTCCCTTAGAAAATCTTTTTTCTTATCTCCCCCTTACAACGGGAAGACTGTCTCATCTAAGAGACACTCCGCAATTCTTAGCGGTAAAGAGATCACCTGCAAAGGGTTCCAAGTGCGGATAATTATTGGACGTCCAGATCCAACATAAATGCATATTCGTTTCTAAGATCCCATTTTTGATGCGTTGTGGAAGCGCAATAGACACATGTTGCACAACCAATTATGCATAAATTTGAGACGTATATCTAGTTACCAACTGATACGCAGTGAATGATTGGCTAGCAATGAGTCTCAGAATGAATAAGTAAGGTTGCGTTCAATATTGCATAACCTCAAATTAATGTATAAAGGTTTGTGCGCATAACCAATACCTAGATATTATGGCATATACGAAGCCATTTTATATATGTTTATAGGGTTCAAAATACTATTTAATGATTCTTATGCAATAATCATCAAGTCCTTATGGTGTTAACTCTTAACGTTGTCAATTTCTATAAACTTTATCATCTGGATAGTGCGCCTTAAAACTTATAATGTTGCTAAGAGTTTTGCAGCATTTCTTGTGGATAATTATTTGATATGTGACTAGTGTGTCGAAACGTTATCCAGAACCATAAAGTACTGTAATGGTCCACATTTCTGGAGTGACAAGGCCAAAATATAATGAAATGTATAGTAGGTTTTGATATGATAACTTTGGCATGAATGTCTGATAAAGTTTGATCAGGTTCGATTATCTCTTGGTGCATATAGAGCTTTTGTTACTTTGACTATGATGTCATTTTAGTAAGAATAATCAGGCAAGTCCATCGCTTTTTTATTTGATGTGATGGTCTCATCATCTAATTCACAATGGTGTTATAAATTGAACACTAGATTCTCCTCCCTACGTTCCTTAAAGTATATGAGAGTATTTGAAAAATATAGCTCATATCCTTTAAAGTATATCGATTTAGGTAATGATATATTTATCATTTTATAACCTTTCTTTTATTGGTTCTATGCATTGCTTTTCATTTTTATTGTGCTATTTCGAACCATAGATAAAATCGAATAGAATTAATGCTTCATAATATAATTTGAAATTTTAAAGGCTAACGAACATCAAATCAAAGTCTCATCTAATTCAATAAGCATTTATTCACATAAACTTTAAAACTACAACTTTAATGGTCTAATTAAACTAAGACATAAAGTATCTTGGAAACTCAGAGCAGTTTTAGCTAACGTCTAAATCATTCTTGAATCATCTCTATTTCCATATGGTTTTGTTGATTCACAACTATTGCAGTATATGTCATTTTTTATGTCACATCTTATAGACCCTCATACACATCGTGCATTGTTCCCATATGTTTCTAGATTGTAGAAATATACATGTACATGGTAATTACCCTTTGCTTTGGGATTTCTTTTACTAAGCATATTTTTTTTAGGAAGTATTATCCTAACAAACATTATATTGTCGTGTAAGAGATATTAATTAAATTTTTCAGCTACTTGCAAAAAGTTGTTTGCATAATTATTTTTACCATGCTCAAGCCATGGTTGGCTTAATAAAGAGGGAATCTAGTACTCAGTGTGAAAAAATTTGTCTTTGATAGTTCATCAATTTGAAAGATATAGCAACAAGAAGATGTGTTAGTTTCGTGATCAAAATAGACATCCACGACATCTAAAATATATCAAGATAGAGATTTATCATTTTGATTGTGAATTTTCAAGATCACAATAAAACTTTCAGTTTAATCATTTACTTTACTTTATAAGCTTATGAAATTTCATTATCATTTCTTTCCACGCAATCAAACAGACATCCACGTAAATATTTCAAGATATATGAATCAGATATAATGACCAAGATTCATAGTGGTCACATTGTTTTTCGATGCTTTGTGAAAATGCTTCATCATTATAGCGATTTGTCATTTTGATGCTATAAATTTACTTTATCATTGCAGTACAATTTATATGATATGATATGAAGCATTAATTTAACAAAATTATACAAGCATAGCATATAACACTATAACATGCAATAATTTGCAAAATAATTTCTTCATATGACATGCTTATAAACACTTAATATCATGTATCAATATGAACGAAATCCAACAAATGCAACAACTTTTAATTTAGATCATACTTGTTAGTTTGCTAAATAAACTACATGTTGATACATTTGCTTCTACAATTTAACGTTTTGATCGTCACGTAGCAATTGCTTTCATAATCAACATTTTAATCATCGTGTCATAATTGGTTAATCACATGCAGAAACGATAACACATTTAATCATATATATTTATTTTTCACCTTAAATGATTATTGTAAAATAGTATATAATTTAATAATTAAATGTTTTATTTCTATAAAATAGTAAATTGTAATTCTGTAAATGGTAAACAGAAACTAAAAATTCACCATATGGTAATTTTATGAAATTAACTTTATGCCCTTCTATGATCAATATGTCTCCTGTTTTCTGGCTTTGACCGTGATCGGAGCTGGGCTTGCTGGTAGGGCTGATCGGTGAAGGCTGGGCGGCGCGCGAGGTTGAGCGTAGCGTCGCTGGTGTGGCTGTGTTATGATATTTGGTCAATTAGTCATGTGTTTGGCACGTGCTTAGCTAAATTGGCCTATATGCAGCTAGAGAACCTTCTTTCATTTATTTCCTTTCATGAAAATCTGAATTTATTTCTTTTCTTTCATTTTCTTTCCTTAGCTGTAGTTTTTTTTTCCAGTTGGGGTAAAACCTTAACAGGCTGGGAGTAGGAAAGGCTCTGGGTTCGTTGTACGCCGGATCGGTGCGGTCAAGGCTGGGGGTTGGCCTGAGAGGCAGTCAGGATCGGAGAAGGGCTGCCGGATCTTGGGTGGTGGAGAACACCGGGTTGACATGCGCGCAGATGGCTGTCATTGAGGCGATTTTGGGCGCGCAGATCGCTGTCATCGGGTTCGGGTTGGAACTGATCCGAGTGAAGTCGGTGTCGGCGCTGCTACTCAGATGGACGAGATAGTCGAGATCAGTGCTGGAGGTGCCTTTGCTCGGCTAAGGGCTGGGCTGGTGTTGGTTCACCGGTGGAGCTCTGATGACGGCGAGGAACAACTAGTTTAGGGTTTATTTTCTTTTTCTTTGGCTGAAGTAAAGGTGTAATAACGTATAATAGTAAAATAAAAAGATCTCATAATTTTTATTGAAACTATTACAAAAGTAATTATAATGTATAGGATGATAATAAAATTTGATTGATAACTGTTTAAACAATCATTAATTGCATATAAATGTGTTTTTCCTTTAAAAATACATATATATTTCCTTGAATTTATAAGTTTTCCTTGACTAAAAATGGAAATTACTTATGGCGTATTTTTGAAATCTACTTGCTCCTAAGTTTGATAGGCCACTTACGAGTTGCCACAAGCACAAACCAATAAATTTGATACAGAAGTATATTTTGTAGAGTAGTTTCTCATTTCTTAAAATTTAAAAAATGCCGAATCAGTAGAGCAAGATTCTTTTTTATTAAAAGATTATTTAATTTAAATCAGAGCAAGCAGTATAAAGACGACGCTTCTCGTGTGATCGTCAGAAAACACCGTCTTGCAAAATCACAAGTTTTATACTAGATATAGCATAAGCTATAAAACTTACACCAGACAAAATATAAGTTTTTCAAATATATCCACCTTGAAACTTTTTACAGCCTAAACTAGATTTTAGAGAAAAGAGCTTCCACAAAAGTCTAGTTTACATGGAACAACACTATTTAAGCTACAGGACCAAGCCCAACTTCATTAGCTAAGGCCTAATCAGAGAAACCCTAGCTAATTCATACCAAGCCCATTCGAGCCCAAACCCTAGAGGAGCAATAGCCCCCAGCCGCCAACCGTCAGTCGAAACCATCACAAACCGAGCCAAAAGATGCCGCCGGAGCACAGGGGACATTTATGCATTGTAATATCAAAGACAGATCCCAATCAATATTGAAGACAGAAAATTGGAACTCAAACTGCTGGAATAGGGATAACTAGCGTTTATCACACTGGGGGCATAAATTACAATCATATAGAGATGTTTCTTCTATTACTTTTAACTTAAGGTCTGTAAGTCTCTGGTATTCTAAACAGTGCAATATCGTAAAACAGTAAACCAAACACAACTCCAAAGCTAGAAGGCGGAAGTCAGAAATGGGACAGCTAAGCTTTACAAAGAGCAGGATCACTGAAACACAAAAGAATGGTGCAAAAAAGTTGAGTTTGAAACCCATGTAATTCAAGAATCAACATGCACACCCTCCTGACTGTCCCTGTGACTGTGATGCATTTGGATTGGAGGACTTAATGTTTACATCAACCATATCCTCTTGCTTTGTAGAAGAAAGTGTCTCCATTCCAGGTAGGGCTGCTGCAATCTTCCGAAAGAGTGCCTGGAATGCGATTATATTAAGTTAAAAGCGAAAGATTACCCAACAATGATAATAACATGCTAACAATTTGGTCTTTATTTTTTGTTTACGAAATGAAGATGCAGTGTATCATATACTTAAATCTGACCCTACTCAAATTCTAGTTTATGCTTTGCAACCACCGAAAGAAAACACATGTACTTAAATCTGATCCTACTCAAATTCTAGTTTATGCCTTGCAACCACCGAAAGAAAACACCCAATAAATCATAAATTAAATTGATTCTGACCATGAGAAGAAAGAAAAACATAATGAGGAACTCATTACTAAGAAAACTGTTCCCTTTGCCAATAGTATTGTGACTTGCTCCAGGCCCCACCCAACATAATCACATCATTAAGATGATGTTAGTAACTAAAGACACATGTAGCTTACCTTGATATTGAAGCCAGCCTTGGCACTGGTTTCAATGAACATAACATTTAGTTCACGAGCTTTAGCTTCTCCTTCCTCTATTGAAACTTGCCTGTTAATTATTAACACCATGCCCCAAATAAGATTCAGAAGTCACAAGATAAATCAGATTTAAAATGCAATCATAATTGATACTATGATACAATCTGAGGGTGTAATATGATACTTCCTTGTACCCAGCTAGACTAACAAAGCTTTGATCATCAAACATGTTTTCTGAGTATGCTTGTGCACATGCGAAAACCATACTGTTTTCTCAGAAAGGTGAGGCAGCATATGCATTTAACACTATGGCAATGTCACAATAGCACAGAGCACTTTCCTAGAGTTTACTTGACTGACAAAGATTATACTATCCTCCAAAATGTACTATTTTTGCATTAAAAATCATGAGTTCTCTTTAGGGGCTTGTGTTTTAATCAATTTTAGAGAATAGTTCAGTCTAAAGTGCATAAATTTAGACTACATAACCTCTTGACAGACTGCATTCCATGATCGCATCTCATTCACATAAGATTAACCAATTGGACACTGTTAATGGTAAGAACACAAGTGATCACAAATATAGTGGAAAATAAAATTCATTGTACAACAACACTAATCTAAATAGGAGAATGAATCAAGCTCCTAAGCATTTCAGCCACATGAAAACAACAGCTTAACGATTCAAGCTCAGACAAATTGGAAAAGCAAAATTTTGACGAGCTATGCAACTGAAAAGTGAAAGAGCAGTCGCAAACCAGAAATCAACTGTCTTCTAACATGGTGCAAGGATAGAGCATCATTACCTTTTATCTACAAGATCTGTTTTGTTTCCAACAAGTACAATGATGACATCACTTCCCCGCTCAGTGCGAACCTCTTCAATCCACTTGGAAGTGTTTAGGAATGACTGCCTGCCTATATCATAAAAATGAACCCAAAAAATAAATGAAATTCTTGAACCATTGAATATAAATCAACGAATCAACAAGGAATAAAATAAACTTCACGATCTAGTTACTTTTGACAACATATGTTGAAACCAAAACTTCTCCAAATGACATTGAAAAGTAAATGAGGCTTTGAAAACAACTTTTAGGCTTCAGTAAATTAGAGAGAGATCATACTCGCAACATCATATACAATGACAGCCACAGAGGAATCCCGGATATAACTTGGAATCAGACTCCTGAATCTTTCCTGGCCAGCAGTATCCCTGTTTAAAATTTCAAAATTTATGTCTCAAACAGGATATAGAAAAAAACCAATCTTGTCACATGAATAACTTAAGTAAGAATTAAGAAGGCATGCTAATAACCAATAACTACACAATAATGACATCACAGTAAGAACAAAATAGTCATGAAATGGATGCAGCATCAATGGCAAGATGTGATAAGACTATGCTTCATGGGATTAAAAGCCGAAAGAAGACAGAAATCGTATTCATCAAAACATTAATGAAAACCATTAAAATACATTGTTCTTTACTGAAAATTAGTATTTTGTTATTATCTGATTGTTTCAATTGAAAGTCAAAGGTAATATAGTAACTATCTTTGCGGCTGCAGTTGTGAGTTGTGAACCTTGCAGGCCTACAAGATTTTCTTGGACTTAAATGACTTAAGAAAACTGGACCAACCGTACAATAATGGGCACCCCTGACAAGGTAATGGCCATATGATTAAAGGATCTACAAATTTTCCCCTTCTCAAAGCATTTCGGAGGCTTCTTATTCCACAACAATGAAAGAACTATTATATATAATAATGTACACCAAATACACACTAGCTACAATGCAAATACCCCATCAGTTTTCCCATCCAAGAAACAAAAATACCAAAAATTTAAGTCACTATTATAAGCAGCCTTCACCAGAAGAAACTATGCAGAAGAAAACAGAAGGACCAACTCCATCTGAACTTGAAAATACCAAATGTATCAAAACATTAGTTTCACTAGAGGAGGAAACTATTTATATTAGAAATCAGAGCATACATACATCAAAAGTTGAAAAAAGAAAACTACAAGTACTTCATTTGGTTAAAATGGAACATCCATTTCTGAGACTATTATACTACTAGCATGACTTCTAACAGAAGGTATTTTGTATATAAGCAAAACCCAGATAAATCATCAAATATTAAATTCACGTCACAGAATGAAAATGCCAGAGGAAGCATATGTAAACAAGAACTGTAAATTTATATGACGTGAAGTGAGCGACGTACCATCAACTGTACATAAAATTTATAACAACAAATAGTGTCTAGCAATCACAAAAAAAGGATAAAGACTGACCAGAGCTGCAATCGAACAGTTCGATCTTCAAGGTACATTGTCTTTGACAGAAAATCAATGCCAATGGTTGCCTGATTGCCACAGTAAAATATATAATTACCAAAAAAGAAAATTTGAAATAACTTCAAAGCACAGGTTATGTTTTGGGGATAGACATATGTAGAGTGGAAGCAATATGAACTAAATGAATGGTACACAAATGTTTTAAATAAGCATGCCTGCTTAGCAATTCTCAGATTTAGATAACTGAGCCTTTGAACGCATGCCATCGACAATATATATATAATCTAGGTCGTTGTTACCAGATCACTTCTGCAGGATACTTATCATTTATTTGTATATATTGACTCTATCGATGTCTCAAAATAAGTTCCTTTCCACAAATTCATCATAAACTCTCACTTGTTAGCTTATACCCTG
The DNA here is from genome assembly GCA_951800085.1 of Comarum palustre. NCBI lineage: Eukaryota > Viridiplantae > Streptophyta > Magnoliopsida > Rosales > Rosaceae > Comarum > Comarum palustre. The sequence goes on along the minus strand of OX637585.1, from coordinate 12,031,380 downwards.
ATCCTTTTTCAAGGATCTTGTAATTTAGGGAAGGTGACACTCCCATTCTCTCCCACCCCATTTTACACTACAGTATATTCAGTCAGAGTCTCTCAGATTCAGGGGAGTATAGGTCATCCGGATACCATGAGCAATCGATTATTTCGCTTTACAATCCATGAATGTTTTGTTTAATGCGTGTCACATGCTAAAACCTTGGGGACTAACATCAACACAACTCTCATTTTCTGATAAACTTGAACAAATCTCCAGATAAATGCCACATCACATTCGAAACAACACAAGCGAGAATGCTACACTATTATACAGCAATTCAATTTCAAAACAGCTATAGGTTTTGGATCATCATTCATCAAAAAGTTGGTAAATTAATCAGGAGAACTGAGAAAGGTGAAGACCTGATAGGTGTTGTCGAACTTGTCGTACATGAAGCGAGTGATGATGCTGGTTTTGCCGACGGACTGGTCGCCGAGGAAAACGAGCTTGTACTTGGCGAGAGCGGAGACGGGAGCCATGGATCTAGGTGGTGGAAGGCCGAGATCTCGCCGGAGATGAATCGGACAGATCGAGATCTTGGAGCCTCGTTTCGCCTTGTTTTCTCCAAGGTGATTTCGGTTTGGGTGCGTATTTATACTATGACGACGACGATGATCTATTTTCAGAGACCGCGTGGAATTGGTTTCGAGAGCCTTTTACACCAATTAAGGAGTAAATTTTCAACTCTAGTCGTCATTACCGTGCTAAGATTTTAACATTAGTAAATTTCTTTGGTTGAAGAAATGCTAAACCTTTTTCATTTATTCGCTTCAATAATTATACATATAGCCCCAGAAAATGTAATCAATAAGCGCATATAATAGCTAGAAAAGTAATTTTATATACACATAATCTCTTAATACACTCATGTTACTTAATACACCACTTATCTAGATTTTTATTTTAATATTATAGTTAATACACATCTTAAACTATTGAAAATATCCTTAATATCCTTAATATTGTTAAAGAAAAATTATGTCTGTGACTTCGTAAAAGGAACTAGCAAAGAATGAATAATGAAATCACAGATAATTAATCAATTAGACGTTATTTAGTTTCCTTATATTGTAACTTACCATTGTAACAAATAATAGAACGTTCTATTTCACTTTTACATACGTACTTCCTCTGAGTCTGATAAGCTGAAAAAAAAACAGTTGATTTGCTCTTATCTCGATGGATCCACCCACTTGGTCAGTAGCCGAAACCGGCACCCAGAAACCCTTGTTATCTACTCTGGGCACCCAGCATCTTCTCTGACTTCACCTTCCAGAAATCTGCCGGCATCCCTGCGCACCAACGCTACCGCACATCACCTCTAATTCTCTCTTTCCAAATTTTCTCTTTGGATGATCAATTTTATTTGTTTAACATTGTTTTGCTGTTTTAGAATCGAATCATATCTATCTCACCTTCTCCTGCCGGACAACCCCGCCACCATGGATCCCGACCTGAACAGCCAAGCAGCAGCAGTGACATGCATCCAGCCTTGCGCACTGCCCCGATCCAACCATGCACGCTGACGCCTTCTGGTTGTCTCCCCACACCTGAACCAGATCAGATTGCTCCGATCCCGGTGCCCACCACCGCCCTTGAACCCTAACGCGCCTCACCTGTTGTATCGGCTCATATCCGCTCGGCTTTGCCTTCGTCCAGCGCCAGCTTCCTTGCTGCCATGGATGCGAAACCCCGAAGCCAACCCACTAAATGAATGACACATCAAATGTGGCGCAACCGTTTCACACGCAATTTACTTGGCAAACTACAAGTATGATTTCAATTAAATTGTACCGCAATTTGTTAACTTTTAAAACATGTTATTAAACATGATTGTGAGCAAATTATTTCATAATTATTGTGTAAAATATTATATGCTAGGCCTACTTTATTTTTATTAAATAATTATTGCTTAGCTTGCAATATTAAATTGTGCTACTATGATAAAGAAAATTCATAGTATCCAAATTACAGCGTATCACTGTGAAAAATCATTTTCACAAATTTGTGACTATTATAGTTTACAAATCTTGGTGTTGAAATCTAATTCATTTCTTGGAAATTGATTAAACGTGGATGTCATCTGACTGCGGGATTATTCATTCAATTTTGTTTATATAGAAGAAATTGATTCAATTTTGAATTTAATCTTGATCTTAATTTTATAGTTCGAAATATTGGACTTAGATGGAATTGAGTATCATCATTTGGTTTTCGATGAGGAAACCAAAGTTGTGGGAAAATACTACATTTCCCATAATCATTTACCAATAACAAATGATTGTCTGAAATGGTAATCGTCGACATTTTCTAAGATAATTATAAAAGACATAATGTCTCATTTGTAAATAGACTATTATTTGGACCTAAAAGTATATTTGAATAACAGTCTTGATGAATTAGATTCTCTCGACAAGATTTTGATTTGAATACCATTGGCTTAAATGAATTTTGAATTTATTCAATTCAAATTTCAATACAAATGAATGTATAGTTCAAAATAGCACTACAAATGCAAAGCAATGCATCCACCAAATATATTGAGAAATTATTAGAATAAAAGCATATCATTCTACTTAAATCAAAATGCCCTAAAGAAATATGAGGTATATTTCTCGAATTCTATACACTCACATATACTTGTAAGGAATGTACCGAGGAGAATTCAAGTTCTTAGCTGATGATGGAACTGTCCACATTAATAGAACTTTGTTTAAGTCTCACTACTATTCGTGCCAACGGTTATCTTATGCAAACTCACTGTACAACATGATTATTGTGGACATATCACTCTAGAAATGCGGACCATTAAAGTACTTGTGGTTCTAGGGGATGTTTCGACACTAGTCACATGTCAAATAATTGTCCACCAGAAATGCTGCAACACTCTTAGCAACATCATAAGTTTTGAGAGCTCACCACCCTAATGATAAAGTCTATAGGAATTAACAACGCTAACAGTTAACATCATAAGGACTTAATGATTATTGCATAAGAATCAATGGATAACACCTTGAACCCTATAAACATATATAAAATGGCTTTGTATATGCCATCATGTATAGGTATTGGTTATGCGCACCAACCTTTATACATATACTTGGGGTTATGCCATATTGTATGCAACCTTACTTATTCGTTCTGAGACTCATTGTTAGCCAACCTTTCACTGCGTACCATTTGGTAACTAGTCATACGCCTGAGATTTACGCATAATTGGTTGTGCAGCATATGTGCCTATTGCGTTTCCACAACACATCAAAAATGGGATCTTAGAAACGAATATGTATTTTTGTTGGATATGCACCTCCAACCACCGTCATTTGGAACCCTTACAGGCGATCTCACTGCTCAATTTGCGAATTATCACTTTGATGAGACAATCTTCCCGTCGTTAGGGGGAGATAAGAAAAATGACTTTCTAAGAAAACGACAGGAATTGTCATGATTACCCACTCTGTCTCATCTTGATCCCCAGATAATTCATATCTAAAAACGTAACAGTTTCGATGCCTGATGCGTTTAAAGATAACGTCAAAGTGACGAGATCATACATACTAGCTGCAAATGCCTACAAGGTTAAAAGTCCCTAATAAGGGGCACGTTGCAGCAAATTGAAGAGACACAACCACACTTAATGAAGGTGTGGTTAAAGCCATGGCTCCCTAAGAGAATAAAGGGAGGCCACTTGGTTTGATCAATACTTGCCTAAAGGAATTGGGTAAGTAAGACACAACCTCATCAATGTAAAAAATCTCTCTCATGAGATTGTCTCTAATTATAATTATGTCTATGAATCAATAAGGGAGGACGTTCCGATGTTTTAAAATGATTCCAGAGAAAAAATCTCACGGATTACGAGAGTACATACACATTGATGATGCATATTGTTGCTCAAGGAATCATAAAGCACGAAGAGATTAAACCAAGCTCTGTTGAAAAATGTCAACAAAGAGCATATTGGCCTACATAAATGCAATCCAGAAAGAGCTAGATTCTCTAACAAAGAGACAGATATTTGGTTTGGTAGTGCTAACCTTACCAAGTATAAAGCCTGTAAGACATAAACAACTTTTTGTTAAAAAGCGTATTGAGAAGAAGGAAGCCCTAAAGGACAAGGCTCGCCTTGTGGCGTCAAGGTTTCTCGAAACGCTCTAGATTGACTAAAAGGGGACATGTTCTCTAGTAATAGAAATGCAGCTCTTAGATGTGGTTACATATCTCCATAGGAATCTTGATTGGTAGATATATCAAAAAGCGTCGGATGACCTTAAACGATCCAACTTCAGTAACTCTAAACCACAGAGTGCGTTTGCAATTAGAATTAAAACTCTCACTTTATAGAAGTGACTATTTGGTTGGGAATGGATGCAAGATGGTGAACTATGCACATGCGTACTCATAAAGTAAACAAGTTCTGAATTTAAAATCTATATTAATGATAAATATAGCAGGTAATCTTAATGAAATAAAAGAAACCGCAAGATACATGAAATCCAAATTGAAATGACTAATCATGGGAAACTCGGTTACTCGGTTAACAATGAGTTTGTGGAATACTAATCCACCAGTCTGCATGTGTCCAAAAGATTCTCAGACAATTTACGTGGATGAATTGCATACTGTTAGCACTCCCAATGATCGGTCGATGTTAGGATGTAAAAGAAGATCCATTTCGTCAAAAAGGAAGATGATGATGAAGGGTTGAGAATTGAAAATCCCTCTCTATAGTGCAATAGACGCAATATTGTACTTAACACGAAGAACCTAGACTAGATACAACATTCTTAAAGAACTTGTAGCTAGACTTAGCTTAGCGCTAAAGCAGTGTCATTGGAAGGTATACACAATGTGTCATGATACCTGAATGGAACTATTGACTTGGGTTCATCTTATCTCTATAGAAAAACGAAAGGGAATGCATATGGAACTGCAGTACTCTACACCAATATATCAAACAATGTTTTGGTTGGTTTTGCTAATGTTGGGTACCTCTCTGACCCACATAGAGGACGTTTGACATGTATTCATCATTGAAAACACGACGATATCTTGGAGATCAACTAAGTAAACCCTAGTGGCTACCTCATCAAACCACTCTAAGATCATTATCATCCAGGAGGTGGTCCGTGAGTGTATATGGTTAAGATCTATCATTACACATATTCGAGAAATCAGTGGTTTCTATACCACTGAAGAGCCCACATGCATTTATGAAGATAATGCGGCCTCCATCGAACAGATGAAGGTAGACTATATCAATGATGATATATAGCGCAAACACATATCGCCAAAGGTCTTTTATAGTCAACAACAACAGACTATTCTCAAGATTTCGGTGAATCAAATAAGGTCTGAGGAGAATATGACAGATTTGTTTACAAAATCCTTACCTAAGGCCACACTTGAAAAACATGTCAAATGTATCAGAATGTGAAAACTTTCCAAGCTCTCTTGGTTGATGTAAGTATCAGGAAGATGGTGTAGACTTTAGGGAGAGTCTAAAGTGCTCAAGTCACCCTCAAATGTAATAGGTATGTTGTACTCTTTTTCCCTTCGACCAAGGTATTATTTTATCCTATTAGGTTTTTATTACTTTGCAAGGTTTTTAACGAGGCAACGACAAATGCGATGTTTCGTCTTTGACTCGGCATAAGGGGAGTGTTAAAGGAAAACTATGTTTGTGCCTTCGTCAAAGGAACCGACAAAGAATGAATAATGGAATTAGAGATAATTGATCAATTAGACGTTATTAGGTTTCCTTATATTGTAACTTACCATTGTAACACATGTACTTCATCCCATATATAAGGGATAATCTCTAATGAGAAAGAGTAGACACGTTCCATTTCCCTTTTACTTTTACAAATATCTAATATTAAGAAGTATATATTTATTATTTTATAATTCTTTTGACATAGTTTCTTTTATTTTGTGTTTAGAATTTTTTTCTTCATCGTCGAATTTATAATCAAAAGAGTTATTATATCTCAACTCAAAATCTCTAACGACATCAATCAACTGAAATTCAGAGAGAATGAAATATAATTAATATAAGTTCGATTATATAATTCCACAAATACCATTATCCTAAAAGCTCACCTATATTATCGTCTCTTGTTTGACGGTGTACCTTGCCGCCGCCTTCAAACGGGCCTCGTTGCTCCTGCGTGGGGTTGTTTGACGTCGGGTTCTCCTTGGTGGATTGTGGGATCGGTGTTGGTTGTCGTATGTGGCGGAGTTTCTTTCGCGATGTGGAGGACGATAGATTGGCGGATGGGTGTTCGCACACTACGTGCAGAGCTCATTGGAGGGGTATTAAGCTACCACAGATCCAGAGGAGGACAAATGAGATCAAGAGGACAGAAAGTTACGACTATCCTAGTACCCAAAGGTCATGCTGCGCGAGATTTTGACAACGTGAACTTATGATTTAAGTTACCAAACAGCCTTCTCCTCAAGATCAAAGTGTAAGAGATTAGCTTCGAGGACAATCAGACCTGATCTAGTTAACCATTGACCGCTGTCACATTTGAAGACATGCTCAAACACATTGATATGCTGAATAATCCGATCTCTTATGAATAATATAAGGATGAGGGGAGATGCATACTTCAGGGAGAGTCTAGCACATACATGTCACTATCAAATACATGTCACTATCAAATGTGAAGGGTGCGGTTGAGCTTTTCCTTTAGACCAAGACTTTTGTCCCACCAGGTTTTTGTTTGGCAAAGTTTTTAACTAGGCAACATCGCATGCACCGCTCATCTTGTGAGACCCCGCACCTTTGTTTGGCAAAGGTTTGGTGAAGATTTGAAGTTTGACACAATTTGGTAAAATTGGTGAAGTGTTGAATTGTTATCAGAAAAATGATAACTGGAATTTTGAAAATGTCAAGTTGACCGTTTTAAGTCAAATTGGTGATTCACGTAAATCGATCAATCAACTCAAGACTAAAGAATTGGTTAATGAGACATATTAGGTGTCCATAGTAATTCAACGAATTATTATGTGACACCCTAACGTCAGATTAAAATGGTTAAGGAAAGTTCGGAAGTTAATTAAGTCGGACTTCCGGTAAATGAGCAAAGAGTCGATAACCGGAAAAGCAAGTCAAAAAAGGTTAGAGTTAAAAAGGAAATTAGTTGGTCAACTTAGTCAATGTGCTCATTCCTGGTCAAACTAGGAATGCTGAGGTCAAAGAGTTATTGTTTCTTGGTTGCTAAGCTACTCTATTCTACAGTGATTCTTTGGACAAAGTAGCTTACGCGGTGACCTCGGTTCACCGAGGCGGTTCTTGGAGGCTTGGAGCTTACGTGAGGAACGACTATTCCAGGTAGGAAAGCTAAACCCCCTTTGTTAGCGGTTTTGCCTGATATATGGAAGTGCATGATTTTTGTATGCTCATGGTCGCTACCTCGGGAAAGTTTTTTCTATATTATATGATAAATGATTTACGATTGGGCCAAGAAAACCCGAGGCTAGACGTAAATGATTTTTATGTGACGACTCGGATCGAAAAGTAGTACCGTTGTCTTGATTTCCGGTGCTTGGCCTGAGAGTGGCGGGACCTAGTATATAGTACTCCTACGGTGTCGATGACCGTGAACCTCCGGAGGGGCAATGCCCTGTTTATTTTATTTTTCCACTTACGCTTGTCTCGTATAGAGTTAAGTGAGCCGTAAGTGCGGTGTGTACTACGAGTGATGTGTTGGCCATTAGCTGTAAATAGACACTCTTTCTACTATTCATATTTGGACACATAGGTAGTTGGCCCCGGTTTGCTGTATAGACAAACCCGGGATTCGTCCGTCTAGATCCGTGAAGCCCTACAGGCTGTATTGTTCATTGAGCGCTCTAGCCCTTGTTTTAGCATGCTGCATAGTTTTCTCGAAAGATATAAAATGATGCTTTTGTGTGCCAAGGATTTTTGAAATGGTTTTATTAAGAGCTCAAATCTGTACGTATATATATATATATATATATATATATATATATATGGTTTTATGGTTTTCAAACCTATCATTGGTGGGCCTATATGTGAGCACGCGAGGACGACGCTCACCCCTACAACAGATTGTTTGCAGATACTGTATACTGTGACGAGATAGATAGAGAGAGCTGTGTGTATAAAGCCTCATTCCCTACTCGATGTTTGGTCCAAGTTGTACTCACTTTTCTGGTTTTACCCTTCGAGTCCTATACCGGAGTATTTAACATAAACAGTAAAGGTGTCATTCTGACTTATTGACCCTGTTTTATATTTTTATTGTTGTCGCTAAAATTTTTAATTGCCCCTTTAATTTTTCCACCTTCCGCGAAATTGGAAAAACTCTGATGAATGTTTTTAAGAATATCTTGTGGTGCCACTCAAAGTTTAAAGTTTAAATTTTATTTTACTTACTAAAAAGCCTACGACTTTAGGTTAATAAGTTGTTGGCACGTCTTTCGAACGTGTTGACTTCTTATTGGCTTAAATTCATGGCCATTGTAGTTTCCCCTCTCGGGACGCTACACGTCTCCTACATATATCATTGATCAACATGAAGTTGTTCATGAATGATCGAGTTCTCAATGAAGTAGTTGATGTGTTGCACTCTTTTTCTCATACGATCAAGATTCAATTTCTCTCACATGGTTTTTGTTACTTGACGAGGTTTTTGAAGAGGCAACATCGAAACATCACAAGATAGAATAAGATTATGTTTCCTCATCTATGCCGGAATGGTATTATGTATTCCTCTATATAAAGAGACTTCTATCAATGAATAAGATGATAATTCTTCATTCTCTTTGTTGTCTTCATTCTCTCTACCATATTTACATGTTCATTTGGCTTATTATTATGCTAGCTAAGTCGCAGTGATAGGCTCATTTTTAAAAATATAATAAAAAAAGATAGAGGAGTCGAAAACATGTGGCAACCACGTGACTTTAAAGCAAGGACTAAACTTTCGACAGTTAAGGAAATTTCGACCATCTGAAAATTAAATATTTCGATGAAAATATCAGGAAAGTATCGATATTGATAAAATTTCATGAAAAGAATGTGAAAATTCATATAGGCTATATCTAATACAATGTACATGTACTTGGCCAAATACATTACTAGTAGGGATGGCAGAGAAGTTTTTGGAGGCCTTGGGCAACCACGGTTTGATTCTCCTTAGTTACATTCAGATGTATGTCCAAAATATTTCTAGTTGCCAAAAAAGAAGAGAGATTTTCAAGGAAACTTTGAATATTTCGCCATATATTGGGATATTTCAAAAACTTCGGATCATGGTGAGAAGAGTTCTATTGAGGATCTCATTGTTGAGAACTTTTCGTTTAATCTTATTTTTAATCGCATATTCATATCTTGGTAGTCTAGTTTGTAGATATATATGAGTAGATGATCCTTCAAAATTTTCATACAAATTAAAAATCATTAAGACCTTCATACATGTGGTTCACCGATTATAAATTTGAACGGTTCATGTTTGACATATTTAGACTATCTATTGATTTGATCTATTTCGATGCCTCAATAATCACCAATTTAGCTGAAAATTTATAGAAGTGATCTACTTAGATCTATAAACTAAACAGTTAAGATGAACAAATATAATTAAAAAATAAATGTAATAAAAATTAAAAGTCTTAACTCCTCAAACAAACAAAATGTTCTCAATATACCCTCTCATGTGAGATATATCGCTATGATAACTTTAGGAAATTTGGGCGATATTTCGGGGCAAAGTATCGATTTTTAGTGATTTTAAAAGCTTTTGTTCAGCACGCCCCTTTCCCCGAGTAAGAGAAGGGAAGAAGATGGCGGTGAGAGCAGCCGTTCTGCGGCACGTGCGAATTTCAGTACAAACCCTAAACCCAAACCTGACCCTAGCCGGAGGCAGACGGTGGATGTCCTCGCACGAGGATCTTCTCACCAAAAACGAGGTCACCGAGAGAGTCCTCGCCGTCGTCAAGTGCTTCCCCAAAGTGGATCCTTCTACGGTATCATTCTGATTCTGTATTTTCGATTCTGTATTTTAGGAGATGATTGAGTCTTGTTTGGAAATGTGCTGCGTTGTGTTTGCCCTTTTAGAGTTGACGCAGAATGTTGTCCTGTCACTTGCTACTGGTTTTAGCATCATGGGTTTGAGATTAGATGAATGCATTTTTAGATTTTGGATCTGAATCATTAATAATAGATAGGGTGAGGTGGCATGAATTCCTTTGGTTATCAAATGACCAGGAGATCATGACTCAGAGTTAATGTACATTCTTCATCAGATTTGATTTTGAATCTGGAATTTTTACTGTTCTTTTGTTGGGCTTGTACAGATGATATGTACAATACATCATCTGAGTAAAATAAATGCTGGAGTTTACTTGGACTCTAAAATATTTTAAAACTCAGTGGCACGAAGCACAGATCGAATAATTGGAATTTCATTGGTCAGTTGGTGAGTTAAGTTTTCTGTTGACAATGAAACCAATGTAAGCCATGCCGAAATTTTAATAGATTGATGATAACTTTATAATGAAACATACTTTGTTAGTCTTTTGTAATGGCACTTCAACGCCCTTTGCATGGCAACTATACAACAATTTAGGTCTTCGGCTAATAAGATCTGAATGATTAGCCGAGGACAAAAGTGAATTATGAATGATTTCTCTGCATGTGCATTACTCTGTACTTCTGTAAATCAATACTCTAGTAGTTTAACGGTTCTAAATAAATACCAGAAGCTGAGAACACAGATCTATGTAGACGCTTTTGTACTATTTATTAGTGGCTTCATAGAGGTAATGACATAATACCCTTTCACCCATTTCAAGTTATCCTCCTCTTTCCTCTCTAGTTCTGAATATCTTTTTGTTCTCATCAATGATGTACCATTATTCTGTGTTGGCTGAAGTTTTTTTCAGATTACTGATTTTTCTGCAATTATTTACAGGTGACTCCTAATGTACATTTCCAAAAAGATTTGGGCTTAGATAGCTTGGATACTGTGGAGATTGTAATTGCTCTAGAAGAAGAGTTCAAGCTTGAGATTCCTGACAAGGAAGCAGATAAGATTGATTCTACCAATCAGGCCATTGCGTACATCTATAACCATCCAATGGCTGGGTAACTTTCTTTGGCCACAGGCTTGTCTCATTACGTGAACTGTTGAAATATATTTTTGTTATCAATCATGTGACATTTGTAGGAATTTGCTCAACGTGTGGGCTGGAAATAATTTGCATGTGTCTGAAGGAGAGTATTCTTCCTGGAACTGTTGTTAAACTTATTTGCAATGTTTCGATTGTAAACAGCGACATGTTCTATCCAACCAGTTTTCAGGATTGGTTGTGTTCGTGTTCTTTGCTAAGTGCTGTTTTTCATTTAAGTTTCACCTGGTAGCGTGTAGTTTGTGTCTTGGAGATAATATGTGCATGAACCCTGATAGCCTTATGGCCTCGGCTGGTCCAATTTAATCACCTTTTTGAGGATACTGGATGGACTTCTTATTTTGACTTCTTATCATGGGATCAGTTAGCAAAACTATGTTTTTAAGTCCCAGTTCAAACTTAGAAGCACATGAAAATTTAAGAGCCGATAGATTTTCGGATACTGATGTGGAATTGTTTTCTGTAAAGCAATAGCCTAACTTTCCATCTCCTAAAAGTACACGTTACAACTTACAAGAAGCCTCTTGTTTTCTTTGGAAGCTCTTTGCACATTTTGGAAATCACTTTTGGAACTTGCATTAGTTTTGCACATGGTGTTAAGTTGAAGGCATTTCGATCTGTTTGATGCGAATGTAGAAGACACCAGCCAGTTATCTTTTCTGAATTACTTTGAAGCACTAGGCCTTGTCTATGCGATTCACAGCCTGAAGAGTCACAGCCTGAAGAGTGAACTTGGAATTTGCACCAGGACTATTTCTTGATGGAGCCTTCTCATCCATTTATACTGCTCTGCCCGGCGATGTCCCATTTCAAATATAGTAAAAATACACCAACAGTGTCTAAGCGTTCAGAAGCATGTGAGAATGGTTGTGTCTAAGCTTTCAGAAACATGTGAGAATGGTATGTGAACTCTCAAACATGATAAAATGATACCTAGACTCCTTGTTTTTATGTCGATGTTGACTTTATGTCGTCACTGGGGTGGACAGACCCATTTGGCCTTAGGCCTCCTATTACTCCCTTTCATAGACAGTTTACAAGAATGACACTCTTTGAACTCTTTCAACAAGCTGTCAGTCCATTCTACCATATGATTTGTGTTGAAGACGGTATATTTCCATACCATATTGTTCCTTTTCACCCAAATCACTCACAAAGCCATCAAAAAATGCTCCAATTGCTCACCACTCAAGGTATACATCATATCCCAAAACCAAACCTTAACACAGACTGAGGGGTGAGAGCTAGGGGTCAGCTGTAACAAGCTCCTCTTCCAAAATAAGTGCAACGCACTACAGTCCTTGAAAAGATGTAAGTTGTCTTCCACCAAAACCGCACAAAACACACACCTAGCATCTGGGAGCTGGACTTTCTTAGATAGTAAAGCAGCTCTAGAGGGTAATATTCCCTGTGCCAAACGCAACGCATGCATGCGTACCTTAGGAGGCACTTGAACATGCCACAACTTCCTCCATAACTTCATACTTGCAGCCCCGGAGTCAGATCCTGACACCAACCGACCCAAATTCTCTATATTCTGACCAAGATAGTAACCACTCCGAACATTGTAGATTCCCTTTCGATCAAAGTGCCACACCAATAGGTCTACTCCGCCCTCCATACTGAGAGGTATTTGGAGCACAAGTTCAACCTCCATAGGTGACAATAAATCCTCCAGTATCCACATCTTCCATTCACCAACAGCTCATCAATAAGGGTACTAACCAGTAGGTCCTTAGTACCGTGCATGAGAGGGGAAATAGGTTTAAAACTGTACGATATTGGCAGCCAGGGGTCCTCCCACACCCTTATCATCTCACCACCCCCACTTGGTATCGAACACCCTTCATGAGAAGAGCCTGACCCTTGAGTAGACTTCTCCACGTAAAGGAGATATTTTTTCCTACCTCTGCCTTCAGCAACTCAGTATGTGGGAAATACTTCACTTTAAGAACCTAAACCAACAGAGATTGGAGCCGACACAAAACCCTCCAACTTTGTTTCTCAATAAGTGCCTTATTGAATACCTTCATATCTCGAAATTCAAGTCCTCCCTCTCTTTTTGACTCACACATCTTGTCCCATGCTATCCAATGTATTTTTCTTTTCTCTCCAAACTCACCCCACCAAAACCTAGCCATCAACCTATGCATTTCATTACAGAGATATTGTGGAACTTCAAAGCAGCTCATTACGTACGTAGGAATTGACTGCACTACTGCCTAAATCAACACTTCCTTACCGGCTCCACTGAGAGTTTTATCCCTCCAACCTTGCGTCCTCTTCCTCACTCTATCAACAAGGAAACGAAAAGCCTCATCCTTTGAGTAACAGAGTTCTATTGGTAGCCCTAAATTCCTTTCGTGCTTCTCCACTCTCTTAACCCCCAAAAGCAAGGCCAAATCATGTTGTTTTCACAGCGGCACATTTCTACTGAAGGAAACACTGTTCTTTGAATAATTGATCTGTTGGCCTGACATCCTCGCATAAGACTCAAACAAACCCCTTATACAAAGCATGTCACCCACCTCTGCTTTAGAAAAAAATAAAGAATCATCGGCAAAAAATAAATAGTTGATTACCGGTGCTCCTGGACAAACCTTGATTCCATGCATACGTCCTCTCTCCTCAGCCTCCTTAATCATACGAGATAGAACCTCAGCACAGATGAGGAAAAGATAAGGAGATATTGCATCTCCTTATCTAAGCCCTCGGTTAGGGACAATGTGACCACATGGTTCTTCATTTACTAGGAATGCGTTGGAAACCGTTCTCACACAATTCATCACCCAGCGTAGCCTGTTTCCCCCAAACCCAAGCTTCCTCAAGACAACCTCCAAGAAGCCCCACTCTACCCTGTCATAAGCCTTACTCATGTCGAGCTTGAGAGCACAAAAACCCACCTTACCACGTCGACGTCGTTTCAAGCAATGTGAGACTTCGAAAGCTAACAAAGAATTGTCCGATATAAGCCGTCCTGGTAAAAAAAACACTCTGTTGCTGAGAAATAATGTCATCGAGAAACGGTTTAAATCTGTTTGCCAAGAATTTTAACCCTAGCTTGTAAACCACGTTACACAGAGAGATGGGGCGCAATTGCTCCACATACTCCGGCGTCTTCACTTTGGGAATAAGGGTCACCCATGTACCATTTATTTCCTTGAGTAGGTTCTCCAAGTTGAGATATAATCTAACCGCCAACACAACATCATTACCAACTATTTCCCAAAACCTCTGGTAGAACACTGGTGAAAATCCATCTGGACCGGGAGCCTTGCTCGGGTGCATCTGTTTCAAAGCCCTAACCACTTCCTTCTCTGTAATCTCACCATGCAGTTGCTCCCCTACCTCCACCGGAACCACATTATCCAGAAACTGCAACCCTCATCCCTCCAGCCTGGATTTGAAGATGTGAACAAATTCCTATAGTAACGGAGGATCACACCCTCCATCTCATCTTCCTCATTACACCACACACCATCCTCGTTATAGAGACCCCTCAAAGTGTTCTTTTTTCTTCGGTTTGTAGCTTTTTGGTGGAAGTATTTCGTGTTTAAGTCTCCCTCCGCCAGCCATAAAACCCTAGAGCGTTGTTGCCAAAAGGTGTGTTCCTTAAGCAATAGTTCCTTCAGCTCCTTCTCTAACTCCACCCATCGCCCTAAGCAAGGGGAAGAGAGAGAGAGCTATCATAAAACATTGTAAGCTGCTCCTTCACCGACTGTATTTTCTCCTGAAGACTGCCAAAACGTGTCTTACTCCACCTCCGACCCGTACCACTTAACCAACCGGCCTCCACAAGCTCTTGAACATCTTTTTCTCTAAGCCAAAAATCCTCAATCCGGAACCTTTTTCCTCGCCGTCTTCTTCTTTTACCTTTGCCGTTGCGAATATGTAACAAAAGAGAGAGGTGATCTGATTCGTTGGGGAGCAGGTGAGTGACTTTATATGCCAAAAACATAGATAGCCACTCTTTATTAGCTAGGAACCGATCCAATCTTTCTTTTATCTCAACCCCATGCCGGTTCCCTCTCCGTGTAAAACTAGGACCCGTGAAATACAAGTCCTTCACCTCACAAAACCCTAGTGCCTTCCGGAAGCCATCCATCTGTCGTTCAGCTCTAGCCAGTCCTCCCTCTTTCTCCAAGGCACTAAGAATTTCGTTAAAGTCACCTCCCAATAACCAGGGCCCCTTTTCTTGCCCGCCAAGCTGTTTAAGCAGTTACCATGTGCGATGTCTATTCTCAACCCTAGGCTGTCCGTACACCTCTGTGAACCTCCATGCACCTTTCCCCTGGCATCCTTGACTTTAACATCTATGTGGCTCACACTAAATGTCCTTAGCTCTAGCTTTAAGTCATCATTCAATAACAAGCACAAACTACCAGAACGACTAACTTGTTTCCCCTTCTCCTTGTTTAGAAACTTACATTTGACTGTGAAAGCATTCTTCCACCCAATTTTCATCCGTACATCATTCATCTCCGCCGCCGTACACATTGTTTCAGATAAAAAGATCATTTTGGGAATGTTTAGGGTCACCAACCCTTTGAGCGCATCAACTGTCTAAGAGTTCCCTATCCCTTGGCAGTTCCAACAGAGGACATTCATTTCTCGTGATGGGTCGAAACCATACCCATCACGGTTAGTTGTTGAGCACAACTGAAGCTATCACTATTTTTTCGACTTTCAGTACCACCTGCACTTCCATTCCCTTCCAGCACAGATTTTTCCTGTAAACCGGGCACCCTCTCCAGCTAGGCCACTTGAATTCCTAACTGGGCCTTATCTGTGTGACTTGGCCCATTAACTTTCAAAACCTCCGTCTCCAGCCCAATTGGGGTAGCCTTTCCCACCAAATTCACAGGAAAATAGGATTTAAAAAACTTTCCCAATTTTTTTATTTCCTTCTCGGCCTTCACCATTCTCGAATTAGATACCTCCCCAAACGCCAAGAGATCCGAGATTGGAGGAGTCGAAATCTTCCCCAATCCTATTCCATGATCTCTCACCAGATTTTTTGGAGCGAGACTTCCGGAATCCAGGCTCCCTGCTTTTGCACCCTATTTCTTGTGTACCCCCACTGCCATCTTCCCCGATGGCGCAGCGTCCGGGATGTGTATACCACGATTACTGTTGTCGGTGTTCCGACTACGTTTTCCTCCGCGAACATCATCCGATTGTGAAGAGTTATCAATATCCATTCCCTCCCCATCATTCTGCATCCCTTCTTGATCAGAATCTCTCTCCGACCGGGACCTAACAAAACCGATCGTCTAGGGTTCTGGAGCTGCCATCACCCACCCCGTCTTCTTCTTTGGAATCAAACCAAAACGCCATCCACCTCCCCTAGAAATCGTCCCCTCACTCTCATTTGCCCGACTTCGTAACTGAGTAAGAAGCCACTCTTCCTTCTTGTCAGCATTGAGCAGACTATCGTACGCCAGAGCCGTCAGCACCCTTGCCTCTCTACTAGGGCACTTCCCTCTCGTGTGATCCAGCCGCCCACAGTAGAAGCAGACGTGCGGCAAACGCTCATATTCTAAATCATATCTTTTGCTTTCCTACGCCCCTGGGGGTTTGAATTTCACCCACCTCTTCAAGGGTTGGCTCAAATCTACTGCAATTCGAATCTTCAGAAACTCTCCAAGTTGAGGGTTAGAGCACCTTCTCACAACTTTAATAAAGAGACCAATAAGCCCTATACACCGCCCTGTATTCTCTACTGCTCCATCCTGCATGCAGCGGGGTTGCAGGCCTCGGACCTGAACCCAGAACAACTGAGAGCTAAGATCGACCTCGTCCGAGTCCTTCTGACCATTTGTGACTAAGAGCGCTAGCAGAGCCTTATCAAAAGACCATGGACAGCCCCGAACCACCCTTTTCAGATCCGCCTCTTGTTTGAACATTAATAGTACTCTACCATCTTCTCCAACTCTATTCACCACAATTCTTCTTCGATCCGAAGGCTCATCTTTAGGAATCCAGAGACTCTTCATCATATTCCCCAACAAGTCTAGGTTGTAGCTTTTGTGGGTGTAGAGCTTACCCACCATGAACCATCTCTTTGGATTTTCATCTAACGCTGCCTCCGGCAGAACCACCTCTACCTCTGTGTCTGCAATCGCTAGACTCCTAGCAAACCTTCCCACGACCTCTTCCATATCACACAGCACTTGAGAGAGCACCTCGTACCCTTAACAATTCTCAAGATGAATCTAAACATATGGAACCCGGCTATAAGAAGCCGCCACCCTTCCCACAAAGAAGAAAGGCAAACCCTAACTCTCCCAGCAGGATATCCGCAGTGAATCTTACTCTAGATAAGATTACTATTAAAAGGTTGAGATTAGATAAGTATTAGTATTTCATTAAACTAGCTCTTGTCTACGTCTCTTGCAACTTACGACATCATCTATCTCATTCGTTATTCGACTAAAGCCTCCGTTCCCAGAAAAAAAAAAGAGAAAAAAAAATCAAACAAACCCAGATCTCCTTATGATCTCTTCTTCTTCAATTGTGCATCACATAGAGGAGCAATACCAAAATCGTCATTCATCGAATTCGAACTTCCCAAACTTGTTTCAAAACCTCGCCCTCTAACCCAAATCATAAATGGCCCTTACTGCTAAATCGTCGGACATATCTAAAGACCTCGTCGATGATGACTTCCTCTATTTTTTTTCTTTCTTGGAAGCACTAACTCACCTAGTCGCGTCTAGTCCAACATCGCCTTGGATTCACCTGCTTCACCTCGGCGGCGCCATGACCGTCTAGGAGGTCACTGGGCGGCCGACCGCCTAACTCAAACTCTACAGCCTAAGTGGGGCAAGGTGGCGCCTTTTAGAACCATGAGTTTGAAAGGATATGATTTTTTAAGCTGAGACTACTAGACCATTATTTTTGATAATGGTGAAGAATTTGTGCGAAGTGTTGATCGATGGATTGTGAAAAAAATAAGAATGTCATCAATATAGACTATGAAAAAATGACTATTTGGATTATGAATATCATTCATAATATTCGGAAATTCACTGGGGGCATTTTTGAGACCGAATTTCATTACATTCCATTCATAATGACCAAAGGGCATGACGAAAGCAGTTTTGTTTTATCTTTTTCATGAATTTGTATTTGCCCGAAACTTGATTTCATAGCAGATTTGGAAATAATAACAGAATTATTTAATCTGTTAATGAGGTCTCATTTGTTAGGGATACGATATCGTATCCATTCTAATAACGTGTTGAGGGGTTTATAATTGACGACCAAGAATAGACTTCGTCTTTCTAATTCAGATTTTTTCTAGACATAAAAGGCAGGACAAGACGACGTGGATATACTGTGTCGAATAATTCTTTTGTTGAGTAAGTCCTTTATTTATGTTTGACAAAATTCCATAACTGGATGATTCATTTGGATTGGACGAGCCTTGGTAGGAAAGATTTTCTCATTGAATCCTTAAGTATAAGGAAGAGTAACAATATTTTTTTCTATGCCAAAAGGTAGTAAGAACCGGAAAATATTTTTTTCCTATGCCAAAAGGTAGTAGGAACCGAAAAAAGAATACCCTGGGGTCACGAAAGAGGTGGAACAGGTAAAAGAATGCCTATAGGATTGTCCTAATTCATGGATCCTAAGATTTTGACTCATTTTAGGGTTATGAAAATTAATTCTTACAAAGTCATCGTTGTATTGTTGGATACATTTTAAATCAGATAGATTGTGTTGTATCTTGATAGGTTGGTTTCACTAGTGAGATACCATTTAGAAGGGATGTGGACATCAGACCATATGATTGTATGTGGGACTCTAATGTTAGCATTTTCTTGACTACTTTGAATTTAAAGGGTTTAATCTTTTGGGCTTTTAGTTATGGCTTGAAAATTCATATTTGTACTAGTTACTTTGTAAGGAATTCTATAGATTAAGGCTAAATGTTGGGTTCCTTCTAAGACATGGTAACCTGAAGTTTTAATTTTTAAAATAAAAAAAATTAATATGTGAGGGTCGCTAAGGCTGATTGTAAAATCTGGGTAACAATCAAAATGAATTGAACCATTAAAAAAACTTGACTCAATTATGCCAAGGGTGCTGTCATTGAAGCCAATAAAACTTGTATAGGAGAATAAAGGCATTGAGGCCTTTTTGTGTTAATGGTTTGACACCTATTTAGATTAAGTCTATATGAAGGAAGTTGTGACCATCTTTTTTTTTGTTTTTTAATTGACTAAGGACGGAAAAGTTGGCATGTTTCATGTTGTTTACTAAGAGCATAAACTTGTTCAACTGTTTTCATATGATGTTCACTTTTGAAAGACGAAAGTGACTATTTTTTCTTACAAATTTTATTACTAAGAACTCTGGATATATTCCAATCATTCATGTCAATATTATCATTTGACTTATTTTTGATATGTTCTTCTTTAACTATGTCAGGGATCCTATTAAGAGAAAATCTAGAAGAACTGGAGGTAGCTGAGTTGGATTTAAACAACCTACTCATAATGGAAAGTGAAAGGGAAGACTGGACCAAAACATTAAATTTGGAAGTTTTTAAATTCCACAACTTATTGCCTTAAGGGCTAGAATTCTCTCTCCTCCGCTCATGCCTCACTTAAGATTTAATGTTTGGTTGGAGAAAATTTAGACAAAACGTAGATAAAGAAAGGTAAGTAAATATTGAAAAACTTAAGGAAGAGAACCAGATATACAATCAATTAACATTCGTGAAGAATAAGAGAGATCAACTCAAAAACCTCTACTAGACGGTAGTACGCCACCTAAAGCTTGAGAAGTTTTATTTAACTGTGACTTGAAGGATTGTGGTTGTAACTGTGAAGTGGATTCTTGTTGAGGTGGTTTTGAAATGACTGGCGATCTTGATGGAGGGGTTGTGATGGAGTGACTGGAAATTATTCATTAAAGTGGGACATGATTCTATTAATTTTGAACTTATCCCACCATTTGACGAGCAAATGTCTTGATACAATATTTTCCTTGAGTTCATAATGTCATTTGAAGATCCAAAGAAGATTGTATTTGGCCATAAAATGTAAGGTGACTGGGAAATTCATGTCAAATTTTGTAAAGTTTATGACTGTTGAAAAACAAGTGACTGCATTTTCACTGGTTGCGGAAGGTCTCTCTCTCTATATATATATATTTACTAAAAGGGTCATCTCTCTCTCTATATATATATAGAGATGACCCTTTTAGTAAAGGATTCCTTATATATATATATATATATATATATATATAGAGAGAGAGAGAGAGATGACCCCTTTAGTAAAGGATTTCTTTTTGTGAGTTATATGAGGGATGAAGAATTTGACAAATTTTTTAATCACATATCAACATCTCTATCATTAAATTGAATGGTCGTAATTTCACTGATAAAATTTTCTCATGCGATTTACATGGACGAAACTGTTAGCACTCCCAAAGATGATCAGTCGATGTTTGGATATAAAGAAAGATCTATTTCGTCTAAAGATAGATGACAAATAAAGGTTGAGAAGTGAAATTTTTTCTCTTATGAGCAACAGACGCAATATTGTACTTAGCCTGATGAACTCGACCAGATATAACATTCTCAAAGAACTTATAACTAACCTTAGCTTAGCATCAACACAATGACATTGGAATGTATGAAGAGCATATCCTTATACCTAAATAAACCATTGACTTAGGTTCATCATATTTCTATATAAAGACGAGGGGAATGCAAATGAAACTGCAACCCTCTATATTAAAACCTCAAAACGATCACTTGGTTGAGGTTTACTAATGTTAGGTATCTATGATCAATATGTCATTGTCAAATAGTTTTGGAATCATTATTGAGAACACGACGATACCTTGTGAAAAACATCAATCTCTTCTCAAAATTCGAGTGAATCAAGTATGGACAGAGGAGAATAGAACTGACTTGTTTCTCTAATCACAGCATAAGGTCATATCTTAAAGGCACGTGAGAAAAATATGAATGCAAAGTCGTTGATGTTAGGATCAGGGAGAGTGTAAACTTTAGGGGGAATCTAACACACACATACTATCATAGGTGTGTTGCGCTCTTTTTTCCTTCGATCAAGATTTATTTTATCCCATTGAGTTTTTTTTCTTTGCAAGGTTTTTTAATGATGCAACACCATGCACCGTTTTAACTTTGAATTGGCACAAAGGGGAGTGTTGAATGTATAATTCCTTAAGTGTGCCTTCGTCAAAATAACTGATGAATAGTTAACTATGTAAAATTAGTGATTAATGGATGTAATTACTCAATCAGTTATCAATTAGTCATTTTTATTATTATGTATGATGTTATTGCCTTTGTAATCTTTTCTCTCTATATAAAGAGGAGTATCAATAAAGTGAGTAGACCAATTTTAATTGTCATTTTACATTTACATTGTAGAATTCTGTTCAAATTACAATGATATGACACCACCATTAAAAGTACAGTAAAACTGTAACTTTCTATTTCAACCTAGATATACATGCTTTAGTATAAATAGTTAAATACATGAACTTGACAATCAATCAATATAAAAGCCCTTTGTTTTTTCCACCCTTCGTTGTTCTTCCTCTACTATTTTCCTTTTTCATATAAACCTTTTATAATATCAGAGCGGGTTACCCACGTCCACGTATGGAGCTTAAATACTACACGAACTCCACGTCAACCCAAAATGTTGTCCACATGTTAGGCTTGAAAATTCACCACACGTGAGGGGGAGAGGGGTGTTAAGATATAAATCTCACATAGGGAAAATAGGACATTTGTCTGTGATTTATAAGAGTTTGAGCTACTCTCTCTATTGCCAATTGATTTTGAATGTGAATCTCAGACTAATTTATCATAATATCAGAGTATCACTAGATAGAGTAGAATCAAGTGTCGACATAATAGTAGAATCAGTTTGCACCCAATTAATATACTCCATTTCTATATCAGACACAATCATATTTTCTTCCTTTATTTCTTAAAAATTTAGGTGAGAGCATCGAATATACTCCATTTTCTTAAAATTTTAGGTGAGAGCATCGCCAGGGCGTAACCATCATCGCCAGGGCATACCTGTAACCTCAACCCTGAAGGACTGACAGTGGACACGTACCTGTCACACCAGACTCCAGGTATGGATTTCCACAGGAATTTACAGATCGCGAACCAAACGAGGCCTGTTGGTAGAGAGGATCGAACTCGGATGGGGTCTCCACCACAAGTCCGCCCTTGCCAACTAAGCCAAACCTCGTTGGCAAGGGCGGAGGATATTTTCTTCCTTGCTCCCATGTTTCGGAGGATATGAGAATGATCTATCAGTATATCTAATTGGACCACAACCTTGTAAAAATGTCTATCAGAAATTTCCATGTTACATAGTTAGACGCATCCAACCGAACTGAAACTAGATTGTGGATATTAGAAAGTAGACGATTCTGTAAAAAAGTAGTTATCCATGATGCAAGGAAAAAACACAATTGCAAATGAACCTGAAAGAGACTCACAAATGCTTCACTGGTCAATACTTGATGAAACAACAAAACAGGCTACTTTAATTTCTATTACCAATCTTTCATCAATTAAAACCCAAATTTTAGATGAATCCCCAAATTATAACACAGAGAACCTCTAGACTAAAATCCCCAAATTCTAGGGTTTTTACTTTTCTTCAATCGTCAGCAAATCTCCCTGAGTATCTTACTTGAATGAGTAGTACAGGGCTCAAAACAGCTTCGATTTATGAATTCAAAGTCAAACAACAAGGATCTTTACAACTTTTTCAATTCGCAGGAGAACAAAATTTCTTCTAAATTGATGAGAAACATGCACTTATATGAGAATGAGACAAGCACGATCCAAGCTAATATGAAAGATTTGAAAGAGAATCGTCACTTCTAGTGCACCAAAATCGCAATCAAGACTCTTGATTCTATGATAAAACAGTGAGATTCACGTTTAAAACTAATTAGCAATTAACCTAAACTCATATAAACCCACGGTTATATTTTTTCGGATATGAGTTTTATAACTTAACAACCACCACCAGCATCTACTACAAGATATACATGGCTAGTCATATTACTTTAGTTTTATGGGGAGTGACACTGTGTAGATGCAAAGAATGGACAAAGAATTCAAATTCGCATTCGAGAAAGCAGAGAATTCAATTACAATTACATTGCAATCAAGATTCAAGAAAGCAGTCCACATCTTCCAAGCAAAGGACACCTCCCATGAAAATGTTAGAAGCTAGCTACGTTCTAGACACCAATTTTTCTTTGTTTTGAGAGAGAAAGTGTCTGAAATTTTTCTCTGTTGTTATTCTCTCTATTTTAGTTTTCTCACAGCAAAAGGTAAATAAAATCAAGATTGTTTGATTGAATATTGAAAGGTGCAGAGTAAATATGGCGCCATAAAATCCGGCCAAAATTGGGTCCAAAAATTCTCCAGGTCCATTTGTTAAGAAAAAGAAAAAGAAATTCCGAACACAAAACACAGAACAACGGCTAATTGGGTCCACCAGGAGAGCACCGCCCATCTTTTTGTCCTTGAACTCTGCAACACTTCCATCACTACTCTCCCTTCCCACTTTACCTCCCTACATTTCTTTTCTACAAGATCTCTGCTTTCACAGTTTCACTTCCATTTTCCCATCCATTTTTGTTTATAACCAAAATAATCAGTACCCTTTTCTTATAAACTAGCTATATCCTTTCTTTCTCAACCTCTTTTTCTTCAGATTCCTTGTAAAGCAAAACCCTTTACTCTTCTAAGAACTGAAAATGGTGAGGCGGCTTTGTTCCTCTGGGTGGTTGGTTTTTAGCAGCTGTTTGCTGCTAGCAGCTCTTGTTTCCTCCAAGCACCATGGTAACTGTTGAGTCTTTCTCTGCTTTTGGGAGCTACTGCAACTTGTTGCAGATTCCTTGCTATATTTTCCCCAAAGTTCTTAGCTTAATTTTTTCAAGTTTCTGTTAATGAAGATTTTCCCTGTTGAAAGGACTATCTGAATCTACATTTTCACTTTCAGTTGCAGCTTTCAGTATTGTTTCTCTGCCTGTATTTTAGTTTTATTTGGGCTTTTGTTCTGATATTTGATCATATAGCGCATAAAGTTAGTAGATTTGATGAATTTTTGCGGTGATTTCTAGCTGTGAAAGATTAATAGCTATTTTTCTTCTACTTTGTTGTTTCAAGTAACAAAAATTAGTTTGGAAACAGATGGAAGGGTTGAGAGGAAGTAAAGTTCTGTTAAATTGCTAAGATAGGCCTAAGTTGCTAAATTGCTAATATAAGGTTCTATGGAGAGGTTACGAGTCTCACGCTGCCACTGAATGCTTTGAAGTGTGAAATAACATCAGGCAAGTCCCATGCCTATATTGAATGCTTTCGAGCATGAATGACATCAGACATTGTTAAAAGTAGGCTCCTCTCCTCCTGTTATATTGGAGGTACATTTGGATCTTTAAGAGCCTGTGTTTTCTGTGCACCTTCATCTTTTGCACAGAAAGAGTATCTCTATGGTTTCAGGTCACTTTCCGCTATCTTACCAAGCTAATCCATCTAAATTTAAACTCCTTCAAAGAAATTTCTACACTGAATTATTGAATTGGTCCAGATATGCTAAGTTTTGTTTCTACAGTAGCAATTTTAGCATTGCAGTTCACACTTTTCCATGGCATTTTTGTTTCTAATTTCTCGTATTGCTGGTTGATAGTAGGAAACAGTGGCATCCAACTCAATTTCTGAGTATTACCATTGTAATTGTCCTGCTTGATGATATTATAACTATCTATTCTGCACTTTGAAATGTCGGTGCCAGAATGGTTGAGAATTTGAGATTAACTTGGCAACTACCAACATTCATGTTCTTAACACTGTTTTCAGTGTGTGTATATATGCCCGAATCTGTGTCTTTTGCAACATTAATGAGCATGCTTGTGTAACTATATTCATTGTGACACTACGCTATCTTATAGATAGTTACATTTGATGCTTTTGTAACATGGTGGTGGTTTGTCCCTCAGGGAACCCTGCAAATGATCTTGTTGAGATTATCAACAACAATCGGACATCTCACAAGCTTTCCAAACTAAATGACAGTCCTGGACTTGGGTGTATGGCTCTGCAATTTGCTAAATCATGCAAAGGAAACTGCAGCAGGAATGGCACTATCAACTGTACACCATCTGAAGACGACTTCACCGAAGTGTTTGCCCCAAATTGTGGCGTTGAGCTACCCACTTTCGGCATTATAACTGGACATATTGTGGGTTGTCACTCCAAGTATGTAGAACCATCTCTAGCTTTTATGAATGTCCTTGTTGGAAACAGCAAGGCTGTTTCAATTCTTCGGAATAAGTCACACAATGAGGTGGGAGTAGGTATGTTTGGTGTTCACAAAGGGCCCTTCTTTTGGACTGTGCTCTTCAGTAGTGGAAAGGCAAACTCTACATTTGTTTTAGAAAATCGGGGTACAGGGATTCAGCAGAAGAAAGGTTGTTACAGTGGAAGCAGCATCCCTTGCAGTGCAGGACAAATGATAAAAGCTGATTCTGTGATTTTCAACTATGTTGTGATCATAGGCTTTCTTTCTGTTCATCTTCTGCAAAAGTTTTATTTCAACTTACTATGAGAATTGAAATGTTTCACTAGACACTGCTCATATTTTGGTTACAAGTTTACCCGAGAAAAGGGTATTGAGAGACCGGCATTGTTCAAGCAGGACTATATGACATTGTTCTGTGCGCAAAATCTAGCAATCACTTGAGCGCAAGATATATATTATGAGACAGGCTAGCATAGATAATCACCTGCGTGTATATATATATATATATATATATATATATATATATATATATATGACTTCTTTCTATAAAAGAAATAATCGACTTGTTATGGGAACTTAACATTAGGATCAACACCATAATGTTGATGAAATTCGATGGTTATACACTTGGTACTAAACTTTTTTAGCCTATAGAAAGACCATTAATCTAAACTAAGAGAAACGGTGATAGAAAGAGTGTGAACGCGCGCTACTAGCAAAACTTCCATATACACTGATGATAGAGAAAATTAGAGATAAAGCTACAAAATGAATGTACCACTAAGAAAAACTCATCTCTATATTTTGTTTTAATTTACATCAAATTTATATAATTAAGACTTTCATTTTTTCTTGCTTGACTATTTTGCCTTTCTCATTGAATAATAAAATCTTCCTTAGATCTTTTTTTTATTTTTCTATATGCTTATTAGAATAATATATCACTTCCAACTACGATTACTCTACGTGTTTCAATAGATAGATGAGATTTTGATTCAAACATCCGGAGAACTGTGTTTTTCTTGCTTGCAAGAAAGAGCCAACAAAGAAAAGCAAGCATGGTACTTATCGCTTGTGTGGCTGAGAGACAAATAAAGAAACAGGGTTGCTTGCAAGAAACATGTCTGTTTTAATGAATTGATCAAACGGACATGATCAATTCATTAAAGATCGGACGGCTGTCATTGTTTCTCCCGTTTCTTCATGCACATGTATCTCGCGTCTGAGTAGTTCTAACTAAAGAAAAGCTTTAGAAAAATGGTCGAAGATGGGGGTAAAGAAATGGGCAGGAAATTTTTGATTGTGTTTTCACTCCATTGCGTAAATTTGTGTATATTCGAAAATGTCTATTTATAAGGTATGTATTTTGTACTTAGAGCATATCAACAGCTCATGCATAGTTTCGCTATTATAGAAGAGAAAATCATAAAATAACAAGCTAAACTCCAACAGCTCTTCTATTTTACTCTACAAAATTAAATGTTTTTCTTGTATAATTAAATGAACCTATATAAGTATTCTATATTTATTTAAATCAAAATCACATGGTTTCGTGCTTTAATTTGTCCATTTTCCACTAAAGAAAAATAATGTCATTTTCTTCTTTGTTTTAGGAGAGAGTGAATTATAAAAGACAAACAATAAATTTTAGAGGTTATCTCATGAAATATACAAATTTTCAGAATTCTATAGATATAGAGGATCATTTTTTTCTCTCTTCCCAATTTTTGTATTTTAGATGATGTTTTTCATGAACTATTAGAGCCAAAAAAACGTTTTTTTTCCTCTAAAATAGAAATAATCAAAGTTTTACAAAAGCTGTTAGAGATGTTCTTAGATTACTTTTTGTTGTAAGGTGGTATCTTATACGATCACATGTATAATATAGTAGAAAACATAATAGAGAGGTAGATATAACAAAAAATTGATACTATATATAGGTATCATACAAACGGATCAACAATAATCTTCCTATATTCAGATATAATACAAAAAATTGATCCTAATATATATGTATCATACAAAAAGGAACAAAAATAAGCTTCCTATAAGCTAGGTAAAGAACTTAAACTTCTACGTTTAATTTAGATTACCAATAGATTGAATGATGAGTTTTGGGTTAGAGGTTATAATTTAGGGTTTAGGGGATAGGGGTCAACGGTTTAGGGTTTAGAAAAGCAGCAAGAATCCCAAAAGAGTCATTGACAAAACAGTTGAAATAATGGTTCGTTAATAAAATACATGTGTCAAAATTTAATAAAATAAGGACCACGTCAGACTGTCACGTGGTCCTCTGTAACACAGAAAAATTTCTCAAAAAAAATCTTAATTCTAACAATAATGTTTATCATTATTCTATCAATAATGATTATCATAATTCTAACAATAATGATGAGTTTAAGGAAAAATGTGTTAACCTCTTGATGAAGAAAAAACATCTATAATTAAGGTTTTTTAAAAAATGAATTAAATTTGAATTTTTGACTAATCAAATTTAAATAGTAGTAATATATATATATATATATATATATATATATATATAACTTAATATACATACTTTTCTCTCCAGCCTCCTTTACTAGGGTTTAGAAAAGAAAATCTTACAAGGGCAGCAACCTTTGATCATGGTCGGAAACGGTGAACCTCCAACTAGAGGGTGGACTCTCTCTTTTCTCTCTAGTGGATTTGGGAGCACCGGTGGTGGGATTCTTCTTCGGCATGCTTCTCTAGCTTTTGCTTTTTATTTTCTCATCGGTGGATTAGATGCCGATCTGGTGGTGGCCAAAGATGTTGGCCAGATGTGGGAGGGATCTCTAATGGTGGAGCATCCAGTTGGGACAAATTATGAGTCGTTCTCTGAAATGGGATTGATGAATGGCTGGTTGGGTTTCAAACCCAGTTTGGAAGAACTTGGATCTGGTGGAAACTGACGAGATCGGGTCTCTGATTTTGATGCCCAATTGATGATTGGGGATGTTTGGAATCAATCTGGTTCTGCATCAGTATCAGATCTTGGTTTTGAGGTCAAGATCAATTGGTGATAGGATTTACAGTAATCTTGTTGCCATAACCCATATCGGCGGTAATCCTATGGATTTTGGAGAAATGGGTGGCGGTGGCAACATGGTGACAGAGTCTTTCAAGGAGAGGGGACTATCCCAGGTGATGTATCTTGATGCCCAATTTTCTGGCATTAATCTTGGCGACGGTAGTGATGTCGATGATACGATTGTAATCGGTGTGGCTACCGTAGCAGCAGTGAGACGTGACGGGACATTGTCGATGGGGCCAGCTCCATGGAAGTTGATTGCTGCTGATTTGGAACCCTACTGTGATTGGTCTTCTAGGGTTTCCCAAATTTGGGTTGTGGGCTTAATTGTTGGTTTCGTCAATAACATATGGCTGGATTGGGTACTTCATGCACTACCAGGATAAGCACTTTAGCCGACGAAATTTTTTCGTCGGCTTGTTCACCATTTTCGTCGGCACGTCGTCGGCTAAGAAGTCGTCGGCTATATTTCGTCGGCTATGCTTATAGCCGACGAAATAAAGGCCGTCGTCGGCTATACTCCACACCTTAGCCGACGAAAAAATATAAAAAATTCGTCGGCTATACTCCAAACCTTAGCCGACGAAATAATATAAAAAAATCGTCGGCTATGATCCACACCTTAGCCGACGAAATAATATTAATATTTCGTCGGCTATAATCCAACACTTAGCCGACGAAATAATATTAATATTTCGTCGGCTATAATCCAACACATAGCCGACGAAATAATATTAATATTTCGTCGGCTAAAGTTTTTAAAAAATAAAAATTAAATAGAGAATAGCCGACGAAATTAGCACACTTTCGTCGGCTATAATACTTTTAGCCGACGAAATTAGCACACTTTCGTCGGCTAAAGGTTGTTGAAAAAAAAAAAAATAGCATAGCCGACGAAATATGGTAAATTTCGTCGGCTATAGTACTTTTTATACTAGAAACCCAAACAAAATTTATACATTACCATCCAAGCAAGCTGCAAATTACATAAACAATTTTATAACCAACAACAACACACCATCTAAAGTAACATAAACATTTTGCATTAAATTTTCAATTCATAAATTGTTCATAAAACCTAAAAAGTAAATTAATATTTGTTCATAAACCTAAAAAACTAAATAAATAATTGTTCATAAACTTAAAAAACTAAATAAAATCGATATCGTCTAAATCAATATCTGCTCCAGGATGAGGTTGTTGGGGAGGTTGGGGAGGTTGCGGCGGCTGAGGTAAGACAATAGGCGGGGGCATGGGCGGAAGCGGAAGTCCCTGCTGCTGTGCAGCTATAAAATCTTGCATGTACTGGTACATCTGCTGCTGCTGTGTCTGCTGGGCGGCATGGGATGCTATAGTGTACTCCTGTAGAGCGGCAGTATATGCTGCTTGGGCGGCCTCTCTCGCGGCAGTATATGCTGCTTGGGCGGCCTCTCTCTCGGCATTATATGCTGCTTGGGCGACTTGTTGTTCCCGTAACATCTGAACTTCCGCCTCAAGCTGAGTCGTTCTGCTGCTGGTCGAGGCTCCTTTTTTCTGAAACCCAGGAGTGGTTTTTAGTACCCCCTCGCCCTTCTTTCCCAGGCCCCGACAGTAGAAGTTATTTCCTCGCGGTGGGAAGGCTGTGCCCATGATCCTGGCCCCAACGCTGAGATCCGAACTGTCGATCCGGGACATGGCTTCGGACATGTCCTCCTCTTGCGTGTCTGGGCCATGTCTCCCTGACTATAGCAGCCATCACCTCGTCACTAGCCTGCCTCACCCTCGCCTAATTTGATAGGAAAAAAAAATTAATTAACATTTTAAAATATATATATATATACATATAATTTACTAAATTTTAAAACGTAAAACGACTTACAATATCCTCCTGGGAGTCGGGATATGCCCTCTCGTACGTATAGACGTACTGGTTGACCTCTGGATGTTCCCTGGCCGCCTCCTCCATCAACGATGCGAACGGTCTAGAACCGGCATGATGGTTCCTCATGTTGCGTTGCCGGTTTTGAGCGTTCACCCGGGAAACGGCCTACAAAGGAATCGAATTAGTAAAATATTTTAAAACGTATTAAATATAATTCAATATAATAAATAATTATTTTTAATTACCTGTTTATGTGGGTTGTTGAATTCCGATATCAGAAGCCAACGCCACTCGTACTCCCTGAACTGGAACTCAAGGGGGGTGCCGGAACGTTCGTTCCCATGTGTAGTCCAGTGGGTCCGTAACTCGTTCTTCCACTCCTTGTACCTGTAATACGCCAAAAAAATATAAATATTATAAATTAAACATAGTTTTTTTTGTCCTTAACTTTGCAACGTACCTTTCTCCGTGCACAACGTCCGCCCAGGTGTTCCTCAGGTACTCGGGAACGTCAAACCACACCTGCATTTAAACATTTATTACTTTAGACGTTCATAAATCTACAATGTAATAAATAATGTTAAATATGAATTTTGTTATACTTACCGACATGGCGTTGTGGACCATGTCCTTAACCTCCTGTGGGACCTCGCCCCAGTCTGACCACAACATAGGGACTCTATCCCTAATAAGCGCTCCCACGCGGCCAGAGTACATCCTCGTCTTGCCGCCGGATACTACGTTCCCATCCTCGTCAGTATCAATGACGATCCTTCCCGATGTACTCACTGTCTTCTCGAGAGCTTTCCCCGTGACCGGACCTCTCTTCTTCCTTGTCGGCTTGGCTCCGACGGTACCTATCATAAATTGATGATTAGTAAATTAATTTTATTATAACATTATAACATAACAAATTACTTATATAATCATTACCTGAGGGCGTTGGGGCGGAT